>CM049596.1:11833251-12552441 GCA_026979955.1 Megalurothrips usitatus
GAACGTGACGTGTCACACACTTGCAGGAGCGCGATGTCACTCCTGGAGTACCAGTGTTGGGTTCCGGGGTCGTTATTAACCCTTCTCTAGGGTGTTAGCTTTGTCTCTGCGAAGTTTGCATGAAAACCGTTTTCATTCAATGCTTAATTTGGAGAAATAACGCAAAAAACGGAAGAAAACGGGCCTGGCTGCCTACCCAGACTCCCGTCGTGGTGCCATGCAATTTCAAGGAATGTAGCTCCAACCAAACGATTCCGGTGTCTTGGCTTTCCGGCGGTAAGCAAGATTGGTACCATTAGCTGCGAAGTCCACTGCTGCCGGCATTTTTATAGGATTTTGTAAGATTTTTCTTAAATACGATTTAACTTCAGAAGATTTTTAAATTTCACAAGATTTTAGCATGACTTGGGCAGCCTTTGCAGCGTTCGCCCCTTGACCGAGGGGCGAATCCCTCGTGTAATCCTGTGTACCATTTTGTCAAATCCTATCATAGTCACAGAAATCCGCTCGAGTTTATGTTCGGGCCGGAATTCCAGATCAGGTTGAGCATGCGGACGTTCATATTCGGCTGTATAAGTTCATAAAGTATTATGAAATATGGGTCGCCGTCCACGAAAATACCTCGAAATCCTACAATCTGGGTGCAAGTTTTAGTTGTGATTCCCAGCATTACCCGACATAAAGCATACATAAACACATTTACCCACGGTTGTGTACAAAGTGTGTACACAGAATGTACACAGCACGTTAGTGTGTCTCTTCGATCTACAACGTATTACCTTTCAAATTTAAACTACGCCAGTTCTAAGAAGTCTTTTCCTTGAGGGGTGTGCTGTAGGCTTTGATGTAGAAGTCCGAAAAGAGCAAAATCATGAAAATGCTCTGCACGATGAGCAGTGCACACCAGAACTTCTGAACCTGGCAAGTGGGCTGGAACAGCGGCAGGGTCGAGTGCACGAGGACGATGCAGAACTGAGCCTGAAATACACGAGAGAGCAAAACGATAAATAGTTATGAAGCCGTTCCGAACAAGCCGGCGGCGTTCCCCGCCTCGTATCATTCGAACAGTGACTGGTCGGATGTATTCTTGTAACGGTTAAAATCTAAAATCGGTAACCTTGTCCCGTCCGGAATTTATTGAGTGCGCCATGCAGGCTCACCATCTCTTTACGGCGCGGCCACACCTAACCTTACAAATTTAAACCAGAGAAATTCTTATCAAACGGAAACGCGTCAGAATCTGAAAATTGTTGCTACATTGTTCATTTATTTATGCCTCAAAGGAAATTTATTGGGATGGGGGTCGGAGGGGCCTGCACGGTGTCCCCTGCCACTTCGGGGGCGAACCCGTATGTATTCAAGAGGGCGCCCAGGAGCGAATGCATGAATTAAACGGCTGGCGTCAATGCCACAGCCAGTCGCACCACGCCTAGGTTTTCGTGCGAAAGCGGGCTAAAAACGGGAACAGGACGGGACCCAAACCACTTGCACCACATTTCCACAACGTTATCCAATCGTAATTATCAGAAAGTGTAACTGCATAAGGTCCTTGATCATGCTCGTAATGTTCATAAAGCACTACGTTACCAGCTGGAGGAGGGTGAGAGACTTCTTGATCGTGATGCCGGGCTTCCTGTCGGGGTCCAACAACGTCATCAAATAGTACGTGTACATAACCATGTGCACGAAAGAGTTAATGACACCTATTAACGTAAAATGGCCGTCTGCAAATAGGAAAACATCAAGTCACTTTCTCCTAAATGTTTAAACATGTCGGAGAAAGCATTTTCGATACATACTGAGTGAAAATGTGCATGCCAGATACCCCACAAACACCATGCCCGCGTGGTGATACACGTGCAGAAACGACACGTGACTAGTTTTCTTCCTCAAGGCGAAAAATACCTGTGGACCGAACATCAGATTAGTGAACCACGGTTCCTCGTTTACGAAGTGCAGTGCAGCTTGGCAATCCATCAAAGCACAGAAAAAAGACTCAATTTCAATGTTCTCGGCCAATTTATTTTGATAATCAAACACAAGCCACGGGTGACTACAAACGTCGTGCGGAGTGCATGGCAAATGTTGCCAGACAACTGACCTTTGTTTACTGGCACTTGCATTGCACCGAAGAAAAATTCCGTTCTTGAATTTGTAGTGAAATTAATAAATCGGGAAACCTTCATGAAGTAACGACAACTTTTAAGAGTTATGGCTTGCCATCAAAATCGCAAGCAATGATAGACCGAAATCTTTTCCAATTTATATTTAAAAAAATGTCCTTGATGCACTGCTATGTAAAGTGCCTGAAATTTACGCAGGGATAGAAGTGCATGAATCCACCAGGACCCACGATGTCTGCAAAGGTGCCGGACTTTGTGTCTGACTGACTTCGATTTCAGACACCTACAAGCATCTGGCAGTGATGCGAGACGCGTACAAACGTCTGACGCAAGGTTAGACGCCTACCGCCTACAAGCGTCTGAATGTCACTCGACGTAGAATAATGTGTCTCGAGGAATATTTCACATGAACCACAGAGAACGTACTTATAGATGTTTTTAAACCGCCAAGTGTACACACTAAACGTCATGAGACAATTAGTCCCATAGAGTGTTTCGTTTTTGAACAAGAATTAACTGAGATGCAATTTGTCACACCTTTACGTTACAAATTGTCCCAATGTCGTGTTTTACATAAAAACGTAACATTTCGTTATACAAAATTGTCCTACAGACATTTAGAGTGTAACCTCCGTGGTTGTCCGTTTCCACAATTCGTCCATTTTCGATGCCGCTGCACAGAAACGTAGGGTACAACGTGGGAGGATCACTTAGAAGAGGTTAAGGCGTTTCGACGCCGCTATCCGATTTCGGAGGAGTTCAAATCTCACGGGCTACGCAAGAGCTTCACCACAGCTTAACGGAAACTGTCATCCGTGGTTTTCTAGAAGGTACGAAAAATATATAATAGCGCTCGTGATTGAATTAGTCGCGAAAACTGGACCAATCAACCTCGTCGTTACGAAGGGCAATCACCATGTCATGATTAACCAAACAGCTGAACCCAAACATCGTAGAAGGGAGATCAGGGGGAACGGCCGCACAGCGAGGGGTGAATCACACAGAAAACCTTCAGTAATGTGCCCAATTCTACTTTCTGGCCGGGCTTCATTTTGCGTTTATGGACTCCGTGGTACACACGTGTGCAAATATATTTAGGGATTTTGAGTGACTTTCTTGGACTGCCACCACTAACTGTTGAAACAGAGTACATATCAAGTCGTTTTTTGGCCCGCCAGTCCATAAACGCATCATCTGATAGCCCGGCCAGAAAGTAGAATTGGGTACATTACCGAAGGTTTTCTAAAAATGTTTACACATGATTTGTTACTAAAGGTTTTCGTGTATGACCAAAACCTACAGAAGAAAAACAGTACTTTTAAGACTGTTAACTGTAACCGTTTTCACCCAAAATTAACGAAAACTGACGAGTCCAGGCGCCATAGAGCCCAGGGGTAATTTGACGACGGAAATCTAAATTTCTGCAGTTTAAAACCAAGTTCTATAGCCAATTAACGAAAAGAAAAGAAAATTGTCTACAAATTATCATCCAAAGTCATGTAATTGCCCCGGGACGCCCATTCGTGGACTTGTAAAACCTTTCGTTTGTTCAAGACAAAAAGATTTAAAAAATATTCCACGAAACTTTGTTTTTAAACGTAAGAAGTTTTTATGCTTACCGTGTCTAAAAGATCTGCGATTTTAATTATGTAGAACGCGAACACCATACGCGCCATCTGTTAACATGTTAAATAAGAGGTTCAAGCGAATCGGCAGGACTCTCGTTAGCAAATTGGCATTGAATCGATAGAGGGAAGCATTATGTACCGTATTGTTCTCTTCATTGATTTCTTTATCGACCGGTTGGCAGGCAAGATTGTACCGTAATTTGATAAACATATGAACCCCCTGAAAAGGTAAAGCAATGTTTCATTATAAGCCCTTTTCAGAGACACTTTATACACCCACTATAAGAAATGGCGGACCATAGTAAAAATGTAGGTGCACGCTAAGACTTGGAGAACGTTATAGACGATGATGACAGGCTCGATCTTCCAGGCCTCGCGGTGGGCCATATAACGCCCTAACTGCCATATCAGCAGAAGGTACCCTGCAATGATGCTGAGGGGAACGAGTGGGCTGCACACCAGGAGCCAGTCACTAGATCGCGGGTCTGCGAAGAACATAACTCCAGTCAAGTTCCAACAGGTGTGCAAATAAGAAAACTAGGCCAGCCGACTGAGCAGCTCAAGGAGACGCATAGAAATGCTGGTTAGGCGACACATTACCCATGTTGTCCGTGATCGTGGACTGGAACCCACGGGCGATCTCTTTTAATATCGCTGTCATGGTTGCTCTTTTCTCTCAGTCGACTTGATATACTGTAATTCTGAAAAAAAAAAAAGCATTCAAGTAGTAAGGTTGGAGTTACCAACCTAGCAAACAACAGTGATTGCCAAATCCCGAATGCCCGTTAAGAATGCTGTTCGAGCTAGTCCCTTACATATATATATATATATATATATATATATATATATATATATATATATATATATATATATATATATATATATATATATATATATATATATATATATATATATATATGTACAATTTCTTTACATTATCTCCAGCAGTGACATCTGCACTCAGTGTGGAATCTTTGTAGAGACACTTTGGAGCCAGCCTGGGCACGCAATGAGTCAACGAGCAGACAATGTGGAGACCTGGTAAATATGCTCCTTGTTGTCTTCACGTTTTCTGGAGGATGTCTGGTTTCGGAGACATTGCGCTGAGCCATGATGGAGACAACCAAGACGTCCCGAGTGGAACTGGACTCCGCAAATTTGACGTCAAATTGGCATGAGCGGAACGTCAGAAATACGTCAAGCTATTACGCTAAAATAACGTCAACTTCAAGGCAGAACAATTATGCCTCGATATGGCGTGAGTTTGACGTATTTTTAAAGCTGTACGTCGAAGACATGCCATTTTTACGCCGTAGCGCGCCCTGGTAGACTGCTCACAGACCAGCTCATAACTAGCACGTCCGCCTACCTTTCATACTACACGTGTCTCATAGGCCGAGCGCTAATGCGTCGCCCCGACGCCCTGTCTTTGTAGGCGAGTACGAATCCCAGCGGCGGCGCCTTTTGGCTCGTCAGCTTATGAGTTTGGTGCATATTTGACGTATTAATGGCGTCAAGTCAAATTTACAGAGTCCAGTTCTATTCGGGATATTAACGAAAAAGAACGTGGTGTCAATCCTGTCTCAAGAACGACGCACACTTGATAAAAATGAAGCCAATATACACTAAGGATCACTTCAATGTCGGTGACTAGCGCATCGCCGTAGATACCAGACTATAGGGGTAAGGAGGTTATGGTAAGGTTCCCGGGCTCCGAGCTCGTCATCATCTGCGGCATCATCTGCAGAGCGACATACGTCACTGTTGGGGCGAGGTTTCATATGTCGCTCTGTATTTTGGCGTCGCCCAAATTGAGCAAGAACGTTTTTTTTTTTTCGATTAGCGCGTTAGGTCGGTTGAGAGCCGTCAGCGATGCTTCGTTCGATGTCGAGAATCCTACATGCCAGGAATCTGGATAGGTTGGGCGAACTTTGGACATTCTACAGGAGACCGAAAAAGCAAGAAACAGACACGCACACCTCTATACCTTGAGTGATGAAAATACGCCAAGAACATTCACAGCACGAACATCTTGCATTCGTCAACTATCAGCTTTGGCAGTGAGGATTAGCAGGTGGGCACGGGGCGACGTTTTCGTGGTGTTTCGCCTCAGCGTCGATTCTGGTGCCAATATGAATAAGACTCGTGCCTCGGAATATCGCGACAACGCATTCTATGCTGCTACCGATCACTGCTCCCGTTGGACACTGCGACCGCAGGTGTCGGATACACGCGGCCCCAAAGACGCGGCCACGCAGGACGCCGCCCGGCCTAAATTAACGCTTAAACAGCTGGCCCCTGTTTAAAATTCGGCGGTTAGGAGTCGTCCGCCCGGGTATGAGGACGAGATCGGCTTTGTTTCGGCAGCGTGCCGTGTTCGCCGTCCTTTCGTCCTTAGTGAACGGCCAGTCAGCAATAGCCTGTCGAAACCATGTCGGAACAGGACGCGACCGGGAGGCGGGGCGTACGGGGGCGATAATTTACAGGAATGAACTGGGCACTGAAGTCTGGTTCTTATTAATCGAATGTATGAAGGATGTAGAAGCGTGTTATTTATGTGATTTCTGGTCCATTTATTTTTCGGAGCGAGCAGCTTAATTCCACCCTGCTGGCTCAGAAACGAGTTGACTTCCATAATCACTCGAAATCCCGTCCGATTTATGTTCTGACAGGGCTTTCGAGATCAGACTAAGCATTCGTACCGTCATTCGTTTAACAACGGCCATGAGAGTTTGAAACGGATACAAGTTGGGTCACTATCCTTGGAAATCGCTCTAAACCTGTATACAAGATTTAGTCGAGTGATTCTACCCTCGACTTTCACTGTTTGGGTCAGGCACATAACCATAACACGTGCTGTAACACGTCACGAGACGCCTGGATTGTTGGATGTCTCGCCCGCATCGAACGACAAACTCACAATTTCTGAGATATATATTATGTTATATTATACATATATTATATATTATTAAATATTATATTAATATATACGAAAGGAATGCACCGCCAATGTTTAACACTTGTGCTCCGTTACTTCCCTCGACTATATCATTTTTGCGAGTCGTGCGATCGGGCCAAAATACTAGTAGTAAGAAGATGTTAGTGAATTTTTGACAATTTCTTGAGCATCTGGAAAAAAATACGATGTCAAAATATTTTGCGTCACTTAACGAAGAATCTTCTCTTAAATTTTGTTCAAGAAACTTTCGTCATACCTGTTGTGACAGAAACTCGTCACATAAAACAATTGTATCAACGAAATGTTTTTACAGTGGAGGCTCCCCTGGATGGAAAAGAGAAGGATGACAAAAGGGAGTTTGGTTACGCAGAACGGCAGATATTTAAAGTGAAACCAGAGGGGGGGGGGGACTTGTACACATACATATCTCAAGGGATTCCTCAAGACGACGACTTATGTGTTCGAATTTCGAACTTATGGCCGTTTGAGGACGGATGAAAGCCCGTAGGCGCTTAAGCCGATGAGAACGTAGAAACGGGTTCATTTCTGTGATTTCACAGAACTTGTGCTCAGAATGAAAAGAATGGTTGCCCCCTCAGGTTCCCTCAGGTTCCACAATTTTTGAAATGACGTCCCAGAAGACTGGAGTTCCTTTTGAAGTGAAGCCGTCCCTTCCCGTCTCTTTCCCTACGTGCGGCTCGAAATATACACCTGGCGACGTGCAGTAGCGGTAAGAAAATAAGTCGCTCACCCCATGCTAAAAGATATAGAAAGCGAAGCAGAGGGCCAACGAGCCCTTTCACAATCTAACCAGAGCCGTTAGTCGTGGTGCGACCAACTGCCAAACAGCTCGCTACCATTGTGGGGCTATCCATAAACTAGGTAGCCGCTCGTATGGAGGGGGGAGGGGGTTCGTCAAATGATTACGACGATCTTCAGGTGGGAGGGGGTGGGTCAGCCAGGAGACTACGTAGCCTTTAGGTGCGAAGGCGAAAGGCGTTTCATGGGAGCACAGCGCAGTTTAGGGTGCGCGGTAACCAGGAAAATACTGTTTCATTTCGTTCTTTGCCAATTTTACTTGCTCCCTTTAGCTTTGTTTTCTTTTATCCATAATTGCATTTAACTGCAAATGAAATCCTATGGACAATTTCTCAATTTTGTCATATTTTTCAAAAGTACAAAAAGCTACGTATACGTGGGGGAGGGTGGGAGGGTTACAGAGGAAGCTACGCAAGTCCTCATGGGGGAGGTAGGGAGTCGAAATACGCCCAAAATAGGGCTACGTAGTTTATGGACAGCCCCTGTAAACGAGGAGCACTTGGTCAAGCAATGCAGCACCATGGACGGCCCCGGAGGCATCGATAGAGCTCAGAGCTCAAGTATCTCCAGGCTGTGTGCCCACCTAGAGCTGGGCGGTTTTGTGTTTTCAGAACCGATATCAGGTTTCAGTAAAAACCGGTTCATGTGAAGGTTTCCGGCTTAAAGGTTTTAACCGGAAAACCGGTTTTGGGAGAAAAACCGGTATACCTTTAAAAGGTTTTGATCACGAAACCGGTTTTTGGAGAAAAACCGGTATACCTTCAAAGGGTTTTGATCGCGAAACCGGTTTTTAGAGAAAAACGGCATGTCTTTTGTGTTTTATCATTCAATGCCTAGAATTAATGCCTTTTTTCGGTGAATGGCGGTATCTGGGAGGAAAAAATTTCAGCAGCGGCCGGTGGTGGCGGGCGGCGTGTGCGGCAACGGCGGGCGGCGGTGGCGCTGGCGCTCTCCGCTCTCGCCCTGCTTTCAATGACGGCGCTGCTCAAAACTGAATCTGAATCTGCAACCGGTTTCGGAGTGAAACCTTTTCGCAGGTAAACTGGTTTCGATGTCAAAAAGGTAAACCGAAATAAACCGGTATGACGGTAAACCGGTTTTCTGAAACACTGAAACCTTTTAAAATGTTTTTGAAAAAACCGGTTTTAAAACCGGTATACCGTTTTACCGCCCAGCCCTTTGCCCACCCACCTAAAGTAGAACCGTCTATGACGGGAAGCGCAGTGAAGAGGACTTTCTAGACACGCGCAGGGACGGGCCTTCACCATGTGCCACCATCATGGGGCACCCGTCGAATTCTTTTTTTTTTTTACAGATTATGTTGGTCTTAGAGGTAAACGAAGGTCATTACAACATAAGACTCATCGGACCAGTTACAAACTTCAGTGCTGCTGCAAGCACACGAAAATAATTATTTGTCGACACGTGTTGAGGGCATTCCGACCAAGTGCAATCAGAGAAGTTGAGATATGGGAAGAGTCGAGTTAGACGTTGTACAGTAGTCCCCTCCGCAACATGCCCCACCCCGCCCCCCGTGGAGAAAACATCGTTCCGGAATGACAGCTACCCAACATTCTTTAGATGTGGTTCACCGCTTTACCTCTCAGCATTGGCACTGATTAGCATGACTACATCATGCTGGATAAAGGTTTTCGGACTAGGCAGACCGCACTGGTGCTTAATGCTCCATTTCACCCATTGAATTGTGTCCTTTCCAGTCGAAATGCGACCACTGTGTGCTTGATGTCGCCTATGTAAGTGTCTTATGCAGTCAGAAACGCACATTCACCTAGGACTGACATCCGCCGTGCTCTCAGTAAACTTCCCCAAACTGCGAACGAGGTCACGTCCAAAAGTGGCCTAGTATATGGGGGGATTTTCTCGTGAGTGACTGAACTCAAGGGCCTGGCAATATTCGTTCCCAAATGTGTTCAGTAACCGAGGGTTTCCTTCAAGAGGCATACTTTGAATGAAGACTTCTCTGCCACTTGCGCATAGGGGCCCATACATTTGATATCACTTCGATTCATAGGTAGTGTTGGCAGTCTATCACATGCTGTAGCCAACTTAAGGAAGTAGTAATCGTACCGCCATCCACGTGCTTCTAAATAGACGCTTCCGTTGTGGCCCCTGACGTCACCGAGTCCGGTGAGAAGATAAAAGGAAGAAAAGCTAAGACCACTGGACAGACAGCTCTTCTGATTCATCAAGTCGAAACGAAGAAACTAACGCAAATCCCTAAGACCTGCATCCTTTGCCCACACCGTCTGCAGAGGCACAACTTCGCACTTAAGCTTACAGATTTCACGTCAACGGATGGGTTCAGTGTGAGGTGCCATACATCAACCACAGTTATTTGCCTCGGCAAAGTTCGCCATCACCGTCCCATTAATTGGACTTCATGAGCTTCAGGCATTAGTAAGATAGTGTGACGATATCCTTGGTGGATGGTGATTGGAAAGCTTGGAAAGATTGGAAAATTGGGGAGACCTATAACCGTTCTGCAGCTCTTCCTTTCAATTGATAAAACTAGCAGCAAGAAAACCTCGAAGAACTAGACCCCATTGAAGCCCAGAATGCAAACTTTGGGCTCTCAGATCGAAGAATTCTTCCAGACGGGGGCGGATAGGGCGAGAACAACCAGATCCAGAACGTAGTTTTAGAAGGGTACCGCAGGAGAGGGCATCTCCGCCGCGGACGTCGGCCACGAGCAGACTTAGAAATTTGTGAATCTGAACTCTTGCTGACCAATTGGTAGGGTCAGGGCACCGCGGAGCTACTCTACGTAGGCAGCGGGACGGCCGCAGCCGGCCCCGCACGCCGGCCGGTGCATTTATCATCCTCGGGGCGAGCGGCTCAGAGGGGGCGGCTCGGACGTAACACGGATACTGAAACGGCACCTAAGTCAGACGGATTTTCGACTGACGGCAGACCGCAGCGAGCCGGCAGCCGTACCGAAACAGGACGGTTTTGAGACCGTCCAGAGGCCCTTCCGCGGTCTCAACCAGGTCCGACGGCGGTCTGCGTGTCGTCCAACTACCGAACCACTGCAGTCCACCTGAGGGCTTCCTGGCATCTCATCGTTGAGACCAACACAAGCTCTTAGTCTTCCCACCAGTTTTACCCGGGGTGTCGTGGAACAGGCTTCGCCCATCGCGAATCACTGTTCCGCCGCTCCACGCCTGGCACACGCCTACCTTGGCCTGCCGGCGGCTATCACCTGATCAGAAGGAAACTGCCAGCCGGTAGGACGCCCTCCGGCCGTCGCTCTTACCGCGCGGTCATAACCACGCTTGTGTTCTGGCGGCCAAATAACGTATCTGAAGTTAGCCTTTTCCAATACCCCTCAATCCGTCCCAGCCGTACATTCCTCAAACCAACTCATGTTGCATTTCTCTGGGGTGACAAATCTTCCTACCACAGACCCAAATACAATTGGCTGAGCGAAAGCGAAGCCCTGGACCGACTACCTCAGAAATGTTTTGTCTGTGAATCTGTCTGTCCGCGCGATTTCTCGAGAACGGTTAGTCGTAGAAGGCTGAAACTTGGACCATATCTTCCTACCATTATATCGGAGTCAACCTCACATTTGGGGCCCCGTATCTTGGGTAGTTTCTTAGAAAAGTTTTACAGTTGTTATGAAATACTAAAAATAAACAAGGTAGGCGTACGCCAGACCGCGTCGTGGCGTAACAGGCTTCGCTCACCACGAATCACTGTTCCGCCACTCCACGCCTGGCGCACGCCTACCTGGGCCTGTCGGCGGCTGTCAAGTGACGAGTAGGACCCTGCGGGGCCAGATGGTAAGACGCCCTGCGGGCGCCACTTTTTCCGCACGGTCGCAACCGCGCTCATCTTCTCGCTTCCGAACGTATCTTACATCATCCTTTCGTTATCAATGCCGCTCAACCAGCCCTACCCCTAACTGCCTGAACCTAACCTACCCAGGCCCTATTCAGGCCCCCACCAACCTAACCGAGCGTAATCCACTCGAGTCACTGATCCGCCCCTCCACGACAGGCCCATGGCGCGTACTGACCCCACCCAACCGGCGGATATTAAATTTTAGACCACTTGTGAAAATTATCTTCGAAACCACTTGAGCTGCGGTGCCCCTGAGGGAAGGTTGACTCTGGTATGATGCAAGAAAGATGTGGTCCAAATTTGAGCTTTCTACGTCTAACCGTTCTCGAGAAATCGCGCAGACAAACAGACAGACGAAACTTTTTTGACCTAGTCGGGTAATGGCTTCGCTTTCGCTCAGCCAATTAAATCAAATGTCAGCCAACTTACAATAAACTAACTAACCGCGTTAGCTTGGAAAACTCCGACAGTGCTAACTAAAAACTTCCTTTCACGCGTAGTTGGTATCTCCCTCATTTATTTTAAGAGCCTACCTCTGCTCCGTTAGGAGCCGGCCTCGCGCGAGGTTAGGGAGGCTGTTGTGTTTACGTCTTTAACTGGCCTGTTGGTTTTAGGGCGAAAAGTATTCGTCGCCGACCGACCAGGTTTGGACGAAGGACTTTGAATTCATGTGCAAAAAATTATAGGGAGCTGGCCGACAAACTGCAGTGAGGTTATGTTCAAGCCTCGCGCGAGGCCGCTCTCCCGGCCGCGGCGCGCGGAACATGGCGATCGCAGCAGCAGACGGCGCCGCGAGCTGAAAAGGGAACGAAATAGAAGATTTCTCGGCAACAGAAAATATTTCCCTCCCCATTCTTTTTCCATCGCATGTTTGTGAGTTGACAAATTTTTTGATAAACGTTTCGTAGAATGATATGGATAGTCAGAGCTTTTGTGAATTTGCAAAGGTTTAGTACGCATTTTTCCAAAAAAAAGAATTGTTGACAAAAATTTACAAAAACGGCCAAGGTGATCAGAATCGCAAGACCTATTTTTTGGTGTGCTCGGTTTTGCGATACGATGCGTGGTTCAAATTATTGTTTTTGCATATCACCTCGCCGGCGGCCGTACATGGCCCACTTTAAATCTCTTTTATTTCGCTTCCAGGCACATTTGAGGCAAATCCTTTTGGACTACGCACTATTGGCGTAGCCGAAGCCTACCCTGCAACTTTAGCTTCGATCTGTGACATCGAATTTTTGCAGTTGGATCACTTGGCGTGGAATGACCCTACGGTGCCCCTGAGGGAAGGTTGACTCTGGTATGAAACAAGAAAAATGTGGTCCAAATTTGAGCTTTTTACGTCTAACCGTTCTCGAGAAATCGCGCGGATAAATCGGACCAACAGATAAAACATTTTTGACCTGGTCGGATAGGGGCTTCGCTTTCGCTCAGCCATTGGAATTATGGCAGATGTAGGATCTTATTATTGCGGATGAGTTGACAGACCTCATGTACCAGCCGCCGTCAGGCCAAGGATGGTTTTACGCCAGGCGTGGCGTGGTGGAACAGTGGTTCGCGGTGGGCGAAGTCTGTTGCTCCACGACGTACGCCAACCTTGTAATTGTGTTAGTGTCGCTGTGCGTTCGTGTGACGATGTGATTTCACACACCGCCCGTTTCCGCTCTGGAAGTGTGCGCGATCTGCTTCCGCTCTCAATACTCGTTGGAAATTCCTATTGCTCACCGTTAATAATTCTATGACGCAAAACCTAACCACGCTAATCGGAAGTGAAAAGCTAGCTGGAGTTAAAACAAAATGGGCGTGCGCCAGACCGCGTCGTGGCATAACGGGCTTCGCTTATCGCGACTCACTTTTCCGCCACTCTACGCCTAGCGCACGCCTACCTTGGCCTGCCGGCGGCTGTCACCTGACGAATAGGCCCCTGTTGGGCGGGGCAAGTCAGTAGGACGTCACTCTTTCCGCACGGTCGCAACCGCGCTCAAGTTCTAACTTCCGAACGTGTCTTACATCACCCCGCCATCGTTGTCAACCAGTCCTAACGTACCCCTACCTGCCTGAACCTAACCTTCCCAGGCCCCCACTTACCTAACTTAACCGAGCGTAACCCACTCGAGTCACTCATCCGCCCCTCCCGGACGGGCGCATGGCGCATACTGACCTCACCCAACCGGCGGATTTTAGATTTTAGTCCACTTTTAAAAGTGTCTTAGAAACCACATAAGCCGTGGTGCCCCTGAGGCTGATGGGAGGTTGACTCTGGTATGATGCAAGAAAGATGTGGTCCGAATTTGAGCTCTGCGTATAACCGTTCTCGAGAAATCGCGCGGTCAAACAGACAGACAAAACATTTTTGACCCAGTGGGTCCAGGGCTTCCCATCGCTCAGCGTACTATCTGCCATAAACATTCACTAGGGGCTCCCGGCGGGGCGCCTACAGAACTGCTCTCATCAGTTCTCATAGTTTTTGTGAAGCGAGATCCCATTGCTCCAGCTGTGCCGGCGCCTCTTCCCTTCCGAGTAGACGAGCGCATGACTGCTGGCTGCGGTGCTCGGTCGGTACACGCCTATTACTGGCTGTAAACCACGGGCTGCGTTACCGGCGGCAATCGATATCCTGGCAAATCCCAGCACGGGTCCCTCTAGAGCGGCCAGCCTAGGTCAGTGGAGGGTTGGCTCCAGCGTCGAAGACAGGCTGTTCACAGCTCGGGAGTCCGCTGGGCAACGCGAACCCTTGGATCGAGTTGCAAACTCTCGTCACCGTGTCGGACGCGGTTTGATGGAACACACTAAATGTCCATGCACAATTTCGTACATTGCTGAGCATACTCTATAATAAACAATATCGTACGTTTAAATGTATAAATTTGTACATTGTCATGCATAAGACTATTCAAATTGTACATTGTAATGCTCAATAAACGTACGGTGAAGGGCATGCATAATTATTGTGCATTGTGATGTACAATTTACTGTTCTTAAATGCACAATATTGTACATTACAATGTACATAGAAAGTACATAAACTTTTAGTGTGACAGTGGCGGCTTTGCGGAAGCCGTCGTACCCCTGGGACATCAACTTTCAGGCGGTGCTACACCGGTCTGATCTGCACTCCGTACCCATCACTCACCCGTTATGGCGATCGGTAAGTGAGCGCGTGATTGGAAAACACTGTGAGCAGCGCTATAAGCCAGGTCGCGTCGGCGCTGTAGGGTAGTGCACCGTTCATCTTCCGCTTCTTGTGACTTCCATTCGGAATCGTTTTGTAGCGTGGCTTAACATTCTTAGCGGGTTATACATGGAGTTCCGACCTTTGGGCACTTACATAGTTGCACTAAGCAGGGCCGCTTCCAGGAAATTCATCTCGTCTTGAGAACGGAAGTGAACGAGCCAAGATACTCTCGGGCGGAAATGGGCAGTATGAGAAATCGCGCGGCGATGAGCTCTGCTGCGGATCGCCGTTTCCGTACTGAAAGTATTTTCTTGCCTCTACATCCGTTCTCGAGCCGCGTTGGTTATGTCTAGTGAGGTAATTGTCAAACTCAGAATGTCTTGTATGCTCTTTAAATCTCAGGGCTGGACGGTACAAAGGTAGACGGGAAATCTGCGGCACGGGGACAGCAGCCAAGGAGGCTGAGCATTCCAGTGGATGACAGCTGGCAGCCGCTGCTGTTATTGGCTGCAGTTGCTGGTCTTCTGCCTGTGGGGCGCCAACGGACAGGTACGTTTTCACGCACCACTGCTAAAACTAAACCACCATCAAAGCAAAACAAAATTATTTGCTAACGCTGCGCATGCCCAGTCAACACCAGAAACAAGCGTCGCATGCACAGTGGGTCTGCGCATGTTCTTCCCCTAATCTTCTCACCGGACTCGGTGACGTCAGCAGACTACAGTTCTATTGCATGTTTTGGTTTCCTACCTGCTAACCTGCAGAGACTAAATTGAAGGTTAGAGGATGTTCCTACCACGGTGCCATAAGTAAGAGAGCTACAATGATGCTCGTCGTATCTCCTCATATGCCATGAAAGGTAAGGAAATGTTCCACGACTTTCTATTGTGCCCGAGTGATCCTTGCTTCAGGCTGGCGGGTAACGGACGGTCGACACGCGTACCACAGTTCATCGATGTACCCTCCGGGCCATTCTCGAACAAGCTTATTAAACCGTTTCACGGGCATTATGTGCTGTTGATCGCTTTGGACAATGCTAGAAGCTCAATACCGGGGGTTCCCACGGATAGACATTTCCGCCAGAGTTCCTCTCCGATCGCGCTACGCTCAGATGCATTCAGACCTTCGTTATCCGGACATCGATCGGAAAACGGAAGACACCCGGCACGAGAGACATTTGAGCGCGTCGAGAAAAGTAGAGTGTGGAAGTACGGAGCTACGCGACTTCCGTCAACTTTTCTCCCCATGCTCCAGAACGGAATCGTTTATTTGCGCGTTGGCGTTGCTAACAGTTATTAAAACAAGCTGGCCCGTTCCGCCGTCGAACCTCGGTGCCAGTTCCGCTCTGCTCTGCCGGCACCTCGGTTCGACAGGGGGACGTGGCCATGTTGTCGTGCCGGCGGCGTTTGCGGGGCCTCCGGGCCCCGCTTCGTCACTCGGGATGTGTTCGGTGGTACATATTTTTGTAACGATTACAATCGCTAACCTCAGCCCGTCCCGAAACGCGAAGGAGTGCACCTTGGCGGCGCACCACACGCAGCGGCCAACCCTAACCTAACAAATCGAACAATTCTCATAAAACAGAAACGCGACAAAATTTAAAAGCTGTTGCCACCGTACGTTTAACTGCGTCTTAAAAGAAGGCCATCCTCCGAATTAAAAGTTTCTCTGTCAACGATAAGTCAGCGAACACACGTCCGCCCGAACAAACACGCAGACTACTCTCGGAGAAAGTATTCTTGACTTAACCATCTGAGTTATAAATCAAATATATTACATTGTTGTGAGAGTGCGCTGAGCAGCCGATCACGTCTTAGGATAGTGGGCGAATAACACGTCGGTGGTTTGAAACGAGAGAGAGTTTATTCGCAGGGCAAAAGTATTTATAACCTTGTGATAAGAACATTCAAAGTAAGAACAAAAGAATACAGTAGTACCAACTTTATACAATGATACCAACACCCCCTCTTAACGCGATGGGTTGATTGAACAGACAACAAAACAGTACAAAACTGACATTCCATTACAAATATAAAATACACATTTCATTACAGATACTAAATATACACCTCATTACAAACAAGGTAGGCGTACGTCAGACCGCGTCGTGGCGTTACAAGCTTCGCTTAGCGCGAACAGCGGGTGGAAACGGCAGTGCACGGCCGGGGTACAGGGCTCGGCCCCGTGACGTCACCAGTTTACCCCCACCCCTCGGACCGACCACCGCAACGACACTCAACTTCGCTTCACTCTAACCTGGCCGTTTAAAGTAACTCATCAGATATGTACTCCATAGGCGTGAAAATTAAAAAATACAGGTGCTAACCTATGTTCTAGACACGCTTTTGACCACTTGGGATTCTTTAAAACATTTAAAAGCCGAAAACAAGTGGCCGCTGCGGGCCTCGGATCCCTCGGCCCGTCGCACTCATATTTGGGGGACCGCCAAACGAGACGTACGCAATGTTTTCGCCGCCAACTTACCGACCACATCTCAGCTAAAAGGTCCTTGGGTGCAGTGGCGGACTCAGTTTTCCCAATACCGCCCACAATAACTGTAAAGAAAATATTCCGTTAAGATCTGCATTCGTAGGTGAGATCCCGGCGGACGTCGTCTGCTCCGGCCAACACTCTATCAGAAATCGCGGCGGCGGCGTCTCTGTCGTCGACAGGGAGACGCGCGCGCTGTTTACAGCGCCGCCGCTCCCGCGATTTCTCATAGAGTGCTGGCCGGAGCAGACGACGTCCGCCGGGATCTCACCTACGAATGCAGATCTTAACGGATATTGAGAAAACGGCCACTGCACCCAAGGACCTTTTAGCTGAGATGTGGTCGGTAAGTTGGCGGCGAAAACATTGCGTACGTCTCGTTTGGCGGTCCCCCAAATATGAGTGCGACGGGCCGAGGGATCCGAGGCCCGCAGCGGCCACTTGCTTTCGGCTTTTAAATGTTTTAAAGAATCTTAAGTGGTCAAAAGCGTGTCTAGAACATGGGTTAGCACCTGTATTTTTTAATTTTCACGCCTATGGAGTACATATCTGATGAGTTACTTTAAACGGCCAGGTTAGAGTGACGCGAAGTTGAGTGTCGTTGCGGTGGTCGGTCCGAGGGTTGGGGGTAAACAGGTGACGTCACGGGGCCGAGCCCTGTGCCCCGGCCGTGCACTGCCGTTTCCACCCGCTGGCGCGAATCACTGTTCCACCACTCCACGCCTGGCGCACGGCTACCTTGACCTGCCGGCGGCTGTCTTCTGCCAAGGAAGACCCTGCGGGGCCAAACTGTCAGTAGGACGCCTTGCGGGCGTCGCTGGTTCCGGCCGGTCGAAGCTACGCTCATGTGGCAGCCGGACGTATATTACATTGCCTTTTTGTCATCAACGCCCGTTAACCTTTCCTAAACTACCCCTACCCTTACCAAATGAAAGAAGTCCCAACTGTAGTTACCTGAAAGAGCAAACAGCTACCTGACGGTTGAATGAGGTATAGGTATATAATGTTTCTTGGTAGTCTACTCCATGCTTCTGTGAATGCCCTTGAGCGACCAATCTTGCTTTAAAACGGACTGAGCCATCAGCTCCTTTCTTTTCCTTAAAAACCCATTTCGACCCGATCACAAGACAACCATTTGGTCTTCGGACAAGTGTCCAAGTGTCATTTTTAATTAGTGAATCTAGTTCAGAATCCATGGCCTCTTGCCAATGATGAGCGGCAGGACCAGACGGTGCTTCAGAACGTGTGGTGGGGTCACCTAGAACGCCAGCCACACTTGCATAATAATGCATGTCCGCATCTCTTCTTAGTCTTTAAGGGAATTAAAGGGTAGCGGTGCTCTGGCACATCAGGTTCGTGAATTTCAGAATTGGAATCAGCACTTTCAGTTAAGTTCTCTGGCATACCAGGTTCATAAACTTCAGAATAAGAATCATTATTATTTGAGTGCACATGACCATGTGAAAGAGCATCATCGTCAGCTCCATATTCCATGATGGATGCATTTCGCACAACAGTCTCAGGCGCAACAACTTGAGGTTGAACAAACGCAGGCTCATATGGCATATCTGAAAAGTCAATCAAATCATAAATCTTATCATCAGCTTCCACATTTGAGATCCTGACGCCTTTAGTGAAAATTACATCCTTACTAATGACTTGTTTACCAGGAACATGAGCATCAGCCATTCTGTATCCCTTCTGGACCTCTGAATAGTCAACAAAAATGTAGGGCTTGGAAGGTGGATCCAACTTGCTTAAAAGTGCATTTGGAGTCCGAACATATCCAACACTACCAAAGATTCTGAGGTGCGAAAGATGAGGTTTCTTATTATGCCGAACTCATAAGGACTCAGGAACATAAAGCAACAGCTGAAGTAGGACGCCTGTTCTTAAGATAGGTTGAGCATAGCGTAGCCTCACCCCAATAACGGGCATCTAATTTAGCATCAATCAACAAGGCACGAGCTCTGTCTGGTAAAATAGAGAAGCATGAAATAAACTACGCAGCAAAGAGCATCTTAACACAAGTCCTGAGTCAGAATATATAGATGACAATTTCTACCATACTTGCTTGGCTGTAGTCAAGCCATAAAGTATGTTTGGAACTTCACTACCCACATTCACACATAACTTTAAAAAGGAACGATCATTCTTCTCAACGCTTTGTCAGCTCCCGAAACAGCACTCCATGTTCCCTCGGCCATGAGTATAGATTTCATTACAAACGACAACTGGGCGTAGTTCTCAGGGCCCGTGAGGTGCTTTGACTCATGCAGATTACCTTGCGAGACATAAGCACTAGGAACAGGATTGGAATTATAGCCATGCTCTCTCCCACCATTATGACGCTTACGCCCGCCTCTCGGTCTATTACTCCCATTTACATTTGGAAATCCATTTTCTCCCCTACCACGATACCCTGCGCCGTGACCAAAAATCGGACTTGGACCACGACGTTCAGGGCTGGTTACACGGGGGTTAGAAGGCACATTATTGAAGAATTGTTGATAAAAGGAGAGCCTTTGCTCATCACTGCCAGCATTGGAGGGACCACCGAAGATATCATCTTCGTCTCCGTTTCTTCTGGTCATGATGACATTAAGTCAATTGGTGGTTTTACCTCAAATCTTCATATGGTATCTGGGCCCATAACCTGTTGTTGTGAGAGTGCGCTGAGCAGCCGATCAGGTTTTAGGATGGCGGGCGAATAACAGGTCGGTGGTTTGAAACGAGAGAGAGTTTATTCGCAGGGCAAAAGTATTTATAACCTTGTAATAAGAACATTAAAAGCAAGAACATAAGAATACAGTAGTACCAACTTAGAGCATTATACAATGATACCAACATATATTATTAACATAGGGACAAGAATATTTATACTCAAATTAAGTATATCTTATATCTTACATCTTGAAACAAAACCACGCCCTGATAGAAGCCGACAGGCTTTTTTTGATTTTGTCTCTTCATAATAGTTAAGGGCAGATTAATCCTACTATGGCTTGAGTGAGCTCTATCAGTCCCTTCTTTGTGCTTTGATTCTGTTCTGTAGCATAAAACCGGATCAAGAGGGCCAATAAGGCCCAGCATCATGGCATAGTGTAACAGAAAATGGAACTTGGGCTTTAAATTGTCTTTAAAGACGTGCGTACATAAATTGCAGAAGGACTGAATCAAATAATCAAGATGAGGTACTTCATCTTAAAAAGCAACTGGGGCAGTTGTAATATCGAGTATTTCTCGTGCCATCAGGTACACATTCCACACTTCCCTGTCTTCATCACAAGGTGCCCTACCATGAGTCCGTAGTACCAAAATGGACA
Organism: Megalurothrips usitatus; assembly: GCA_026979955.1. Taxonomy (NCBI): domain Eukaryota; kingdom Metazoa; phylum Arthropoda; class Insecta; order Thysanoptera; family Thripidae; genus Megalurothrips; species Megalurothrips usitatus. The sequence continues at coordinate 11,853,636 of CM049596.1, forward strand.
GCGGGACTCACTGGCAGACATTCGCAGTTTGTCCCTGGTTTTGTCAGTCAAATCTGCCTCAGAAGTAGCAGGCGGCTTGTTGCCTTGATCATTACAACCATAATCAAAACCTTGAATAAGATCATTTAGGTAATTGATGTCAAATCTTTTCTTCAAATAAAAGTACTTCACAATTTCAAACATTAAGTACCGCCATACACCTTCATCTTGGTCATGCATAATATCTACACACCTATTGGCTGCAACTTTGAAGGATTTTAGCTCATCAAACACACACGCTTCCTTGACACCAGTTACATTTTGGTTTTGAAGTGCTACATCCCTAAGATGACCCTCTTCCGTTCCTAACTTCATCAGCATCAAGTGCAGTTTGGCGTCTCATTACATTAAAATGTTTAGAACACAAGCGACAGTAATGGTTAGCAGAGAATGACCCTACAAATCCTAACACACTATTTGTACCCTCATTATCACCTTTAACTGAAACTAATGCAAAGCAGACATCAAACACACCATCACCTGTTACAATACTTATTCCGTGTTCCTCCAAATACTTCAGCTCATTAACCACTTTTCTGAAAGCTTTTTCATTTCCCTTAGAGCGGTCTGATGAATGAAAGGAAATAACTTGGAAAATGTTTTCTAGAGCAGCAGCAAACTCTGGGAGTATACAAGCAATTCTGATGTAACCAGCTCGAAGTTTATGTACAAGGGTGAGATATCCTAACTCCTTGTTAGTTTCGTAATCATCAAAATTAAACGTTAGTGGCAAAGTTAACTTCCCATTAAATAGTGGTTCAATTCTGTCTTGCCACAGAGTTCCTTGAATTACATTCCGTATTTTTCCACAATTTTTAGTTGTTTACAAATAATTTTACGTAATTAGAGATCTGACTCCACACACCAGGCAGTTCAAGGAAGCCCTTCAAAACAACGAAGGGGAACAAACTGCCCCACAAGAGCAGTTGGAATATTTGTACCAACACCCTTCTCATTTCTTATTTCTAAAGAGTTGCCAATATTGAAACCATCAGATGGAATGTAGGCGCCAGAGTTTTTCATCTCCTTAATTCTTATATGTTCAGTCTCAATACTTTTGAACATGTCTTGACATGAGTTAAACATCAGAACAACATCAGTTACCGCCATTGATGATACAATTTTGGCCTCCTCTGCTCTAGAGAGTAAATCAACAACTTTGTCCTTTACGATATTGAGAAAGCCACCACCCAACAGACGCAAGTGTCCTTCAGTAAGAAACTGAATTTGAGCATCAGTAAAATTATTAACATAGAGGTCAGTAATATATGACATAACAGAAGAGATCAAAGCTTTATCAAAATGTACACTGTTATGAGATATTAAGTCATCAGGTACTTTGTGCACTTCACATTCATCAGGACCACTTGCAACAGAAAATGAGTTCTTTCTTTCATCAATGACATCTTCCACTTATATATAAGCCCGCCGTTTCTACCGAAACGTGTCGGGACAGGCTACAAACTGTAAAATTATCGTTGAGGGTGTTAAATGTTCCGTGAAGTAGAAGGGTGGGATGACTCAAGAACCGAAATTTTTCAGGGGAACTAACAAACTGATTTGATATGTTTCGATGACCCCCCCCCCCCCTCTCTCCCGCGGCATTTTGGATTCACCACGCCACCGTCTTCCATCTACCATTGGGCTAGATGGCTTCGGTTTGCATACCTACCGTAAACTGCCCCATAGTCTCCAAGTGTGCACATCAGCTGTAGTTTTTCATCTCCCTGGCTTAGAGTAACGTGCCGTACGAGCTGTACTGCATAAACGGTTATTAAGTTTGGATCCGACTGTTATGCCGCATGTGTTACAAGCGTGGGCACCTAATGAGAATGTCTGCTGTTAATGACGGTCTCGCGGGCAGCCGGTTCCTCGGGGATGGTGACCAAGCCGTCACGACGACGCTGCCTGCGGCTCGCGGTCTGCGTTCACCCGCTACGCTCATGTCTGCTGTGGTGGTTGGCAATGCAAGGAGTCTGGTGCTGGTCCACGTACTTGTGAGTACTTAAAAGTATAGAACTGCATACACTGTTAGAAATTTCCGTGTAAGTTGACCGATGAACATGCCGTAGCTTTCAAACCGAGGTCCCCGTCAAATAACAGTGACGCATTTTGAAACTACTTCAAAGCCACTGCATGTGCATTAAACGGGACGTCGAGCTATTAACTTTCCAGCATATAATATTACAAGAGTTTATGTTTCAACCGTGTGGGTTGCTATTGCCTTACGGCCTATGCGCTCTCGCAGCATGTCTAAAACCTCCCTGTGGATGGTGGAAGAACTGCGAACTACGAACCCTTCAACCCGTTTTACACACTGTAAAAAATGATTTTGCTGTGGTAGCCAATACTTTGGCAATTTTTATATACGTAATATTTGCTGGGTAGGTCGAAATTTTTGCTGACCTGAAGTTCGCGTACAAATTTGTACGTAGGCTGCGTATGCACAAATTCGTACGCACTTCTGCACAAAAAAAGTACAGAAGAATTTATCGTGTATGAAAATGTTAGCGTGTATATGAAAATGTCGTCTATGGCAAAATTAGCTGATACGTTAGCTAAATTAGCCAATTCCGAGCTGCCACAGGTAAACCATTTTTTCCGTGCACGATGTACTTCTGCCGGACATGACAGTTCTCCAGGACATATGGACGTATGTATTTTTTTCGTAGCTATCTCTTCCTCAATGGAGTGAACCCGTTTGCTCTTATGGATGTTTGAAAGACTCATCCGGGACCTTTCGCTGAAATAACTAATACGATAAGATGGGTTCACGCAACTAGCGAATACAGTTGCAAGATCCGAGGTTGAATAAATGCAAATGGAGACTTGCATGTGTCTTCGGCTTTAACTTTCACCAGCGGGTGCTGTATTATCTTGCCTGCTTTGACAGCCCTCTTGAGGGATTCTCTCGTTGGTTGTGGAGTGAGTCGGTGAGTCGTGTTGGCGGATGTCTATATAAGCGATGTGGTGCATTATATTTGCTCTTAAAATAACCTCGTAACGGGATCAGGTATAGTAAGTAACAAGTGTGATTTTATTGGCTACGAGGTCCAGTAACTCTCCCTATTCGGCTGCCTCTTTCTGCACCCGTAGTCGGACCACTCTCACGCCGGTTTCCCGTTCTGGCCACAGAGTTGTCTTGGATGAGATGCAGGTACTGTCGGCCCCCACGATCAAGGACAACCAGCTCCTCTTTGTATCGGGGGCGTCGTTTGTCAACGTGGGATCGTACCTCATCGCAGTGTGCATGTGGCTGGAAGGCATCCCGCTTCTTGTCACGGCGAACGCCTCGGATTCACGGACGCGCCCCTTTTGCGACCGAAGGGTAAGAACAACGGCTAAGGGCAAATTTACCGAAGGCGAGCCATGAAAGTAGATTCCAATACTATACATCCCTCTGTTCATCACTCTGTTCATCACTCTGTTCATCGAACACGGTGAAAATATTTACGTCGAAAATTGTGGGTGAGGAAAGTTTCTCGCTCAAATACTAAGGACGGCGTTATTGCCGTAATTTGGTCGAGACTCTTACTCGGTCCCATTTCTTCACTAATTTATTTTCAGTGCTGTTTAGTGACCAGAGCCCTAAAAAGGGTCGAAATGAAAACTCCGTGGCCTCCTAATGACACCTTACATACTTCGTATTTTGCGGTATTTCAGTGACCAACCCACCCGTTGTTGGCGTCGTTTTGAACCTACGATTCCCCAGTAGTATGATTCGACATCCGTGAAGTTCAGTGCGCTTTGATTTGATTTATTTTAAGTTCCTCGACCAAAAAGGGGCACCAAACCCCACTACGGTGCGAAACTGCGATCTCAAGGAAAACGTAGTAATATACAATATAAAATGGTAAAAGCGAAAGCAGCAGGTCTATACAAATACAAGGGAAGTGACAGTTCACATTAAAACTCTTTTTCTTTTCTTGCTCTTCTTCTTTAAGCCAGTTGGTCAATGACCCGTAATCTACCCCGAATCTACCTTATACGATATTGTTCAGTATTAAAAGTGACCCGTGATCCGGAAATCTACCTTCTTATTCAACGTCTTGTTGAGTACTCAGGAATGCGATTCTATGGGTGCGTAGTCGGTTCGGGACGCGTGGCTGGGCGTGGCGGCGGCGGTGGTGGCCGTGCCCGTGCTCGGCGGCCTGTGGGAGCTGGTGGCGGCGGGTCTCCGCGGCGGCCGCCTCCCCTGGCCGCACATGTACACGCACTGTCTCAGCGTCGTCGTGCTCACCTCAGCCGCCGCCGCGCACGTGGTCGCCTTCGGAAGTGTCGCGCGTCGTGCACGCGAGCAGCACCTGCGACTCGCCATGGTGAGGTACAAGTCGTAGGCGTTATTTGTTTTCGTGTATCCCTTTTTTGACCAAGTTTTCTACAGACATCACTGTTGAAAAAATAATCGTAATTTTACGACAGATGTTCTGTTAAATTTTCAACACGGACATCCCGTGAAATTACGAAGGAAGTCGTAAAATTACGAAATGAGCCGTTTGTTAAACGGAATATAATCAAAACTTCGCGCTCAACTCTGTAAGGACGAGAAAAGTTTCGTAATTTTACAACTGTAGTAGATATACAACCGTTTTCGTACTTCTACGTCACACTTTACGACACTTTTCGTATGTTTACGACGCTCGTTCGTAAAATAACGATACTCTTCGGGACAAACTTTTTCGTAAAATGACGACTTCTGTTAACAGTGATCCAACTAAAAACATATTAAGCCGAGCCGGGAGTTGGCCAACCCAGCCAACTTGACGCCTGTAACAAACTTAGAGGGCCGTCGCATGCGTGTGCCCGTGTGTGGGAGGTAGCGAGCTGGGTTGTTTGCTGCCCTTTTTCGTATGGCGGTGCATGGTGCTGTGTCGTGTTTGACGAATGAGTGATTTGCGTCTAACACATGAGGGTGTCGCATGGGTTGGCGCCCAAACAACTAACAATTTTTCTGCGGTCTGGTTGTCGGCATCTATTTTGTGGTACCCTTCTGTTGCAGGAGCTCCGTGCAGGTTATTCAACCCTGTTTTGCGAGGCACTCAGATATCATCGACTCGCCTGGCTTCGGCTTCGCGCTCAGGCACGCGAATCGGTGGGTAACTGAGAGTATCTGAAAACGGCATCTGCAATACTATACTAGGCGGGCCAATTATCTTAAAACTTCCGTCAACCGATGAGCGGGATGAAATAAAAGTCTAGCTCCCCATCACGAACATCACCCAGAAACGTGTTCGTATATACGAGGGAAAAGTAGAAAAGTGATTCGTAAAGCTATAAAATCCATTCGTAAGAACACTGTAAAAAAATTCAGTGGTTTAAGAGCGAAGATTGTTTGATTAATTGGGAACTGAAGACCATCGTTCTTATACGAATATTTTTACGAAGCTTTCTTCGTTTTTTAACTAAACACGTGAGGAATTTGCAGGCCTCTTCAATAATATAGTTAGAAAATAGCCTTAATTTTAGAGGACAACGCTGCGATATGTTTTCTGTATTGCATCCCAACTATGCGCAACGCACTTTAGTTTATCACATGCCTGATGACAAGATATCGTACATAAGAAAACATCGTTATTTTACAAAGTTTTTTGATTAATTTAGTTTCTTCAAAATGTCGTTTAAAAACGACAATCCCTAACAGTGAACTCTCACAAAATTCTTAGTTTGGTATATATACGAGTAAATCCTCAACTAAAAGCTGAGCACTAAAAGCTAGCTAAGAAAATCGACCAACATTGTTTTACCATTTTGACAGTGCGACAAACTAGCACTTCGCATTACGGTCAAAATGCTCGGAAGCAATGACCCCGAGGGGATTACTGTCCCCAGGTTCGCTACGCACTGGGAGCCGCGAAGCTCGTGGGCGGTGCATCGAAGCTCGTCCAGGTCTTGGGGACCAGGTCTTAGGGATAATGTGGGGGTGTAACTGTGCTGATGGAAGTTTTTGCTGTTCTCCGTTACAGGTCTCCCTTCCCTGGGCGAGCCTGCTCTGGCACGTGCAGGCCCTGGTGCACAACACGCTGTGCGCATACCAGGCCCTGCTGTGCGCGCAGCGCGGCGACTGGCACCTCTCGCTCGCCATGATGGTCATCTTCTTTTACTATTATGTGGCAACCTTGCTCGTCGATGACGCGGCACATCGATTGGAGCACGAGGTTTGCATTAGCAGACGACGCAGTCGCGGTGTTCCCCAATGTTCGAATGGATAACAGGGGTGTGAGGCTGTGATCTTCCCGCCTTATCCCGTCAGGTTCACGATCCATTCGTTGAGTTGCTTCAGCGCGAGTACAGTTCTGCCGTAGACCACCAGCGCTACTTGCGAGAGGTGAGCGGGCTTCACTCCGCCCTGTGCGGAAGGAAAATTGATGTCCTACTAACTCTAGTAGTTGATCAGTGCGAAAACCATTGCTGAACTACAGTTGAAATGTAAATTGGACACTTCGCACATAGCGGGATCGGCGCATACACGATTAAATTTTCGCTGAGTTTCTCAATCTTACTCGTTCCCGCCTGGTCCCTCTTTTCTTGGATGCTCTAAAAATCACAGAAAAGCAGCTGAAACTCTTCCTCCAGTTGTCTTTGACACTGCGAAGGGACTCCTGAATTCTTAATATTATTCCCCCCCCCCTCGCCTTTAAAAGTAAAAAGACTTTCCCCGCACCGCTTCGTGCGGTGACCTCTGTGAACGTTATTTAACCATCCTGCGTAGACTCCGAGAGCATATTAAGGTTAGTTTTCTTGTAATCAAGAAAACAAAGGTATTTGAAGCATTTGGTAGTTCCAGCTCTTCCTGGACGCTTTGACTGCGACGAGCATCAGTGTGGGCGGGTTCTTTAACCTCAACCGGGGCACATTCACTGCGGTAAGTTCCAAGCGGACAAGCGGTCACCCAGCAGCTTACTACACAGATTCACGAAAGTTGAGGCCCGGCCCTGTGCTGTATTTGCGATCTCAGCCAGACGGGAACCTATCCCACCGCTTGTACACTAAACTAGTCCCGACTTATTCAGTTACACACGGACAGGAGCCTATATCTGACACCGACGGCCCGTTTAAGCGGACGTCTGAACGCCGCATCGTTTGCAAAGAAACTTCATACTTGGACGGCAAACTCCCGATCTAATGTAGGTCAACGATGAAGAGTGACAATAATCGTTTTCAGTCGCACCCTTGATTTGTGACAGTACTTATTATAAACCTGACACTGACACCTGCAGCCGCACGCAGCTCACAGGGAATGTTTTTAGGTGGTACACTTCGATTTTAATGTCAGCTTGGCAACACCAAGGACCATTATGGCTGAAGGCTGTCGGAAAAAAATTGCGCTTTAAAATGCCGCTTGACCTAGTTTTCCGGCCTTACAATGTCCAATTTTACATGAAATCTTTAAAACTGTGAGTAACGCAACGCTGATCGCAACGCATTTACTCGAAGTAAACCACAACGGTGGATACGAAAATGAGCATGAGAATGGACCCACCCTTATTTGATCTACACTGGCGACCAAAATCAGCGGTCCACCTTTTCCGGAGTCCGCCATTTCGTTGGTAGTCGCCCTAGAGAGCTGAAACTCCGTGTGAGATGTGCCAAAGGTTCATCTTCGAGGTTCCTGGACGCCAATTTTATTGATTTACTCTTAGGGGTGGAACCACCCCCTTAACTGCGACGATGTCGAAAATCGCTGCGAGGGGCGCCGATATAACCCATGTGGCGGGCGAAAATTGTCAATTTTACAGTTGGCGTTAACTCATGGACCATTGAAGCAGCTGAATTCTGAATTTCGACCCCCTACGAACATCCCGTTATTTTGGAGGGGGGCGGGATAGTTTTTAAGTTAGCGGTCGAAGAGTTTCGAAATTGATCGCAAAGGGTAGCAGAGGATTCAAGGGTGTCAGAAATACCCGGCGCGACTCAAATCGACACCATGGAAGTGTAATAAACTCGATAAAACTGAAAAATTTGTCGTTTTTACTGTCACTTTGCACCGCCGATCATCAAGCTGACATCAAAATCGAAGTGTACCACCTAAAAACATTCTCCTGTTGGCATCGAGATTCTACGGAGGGGCGGACGAGCTCACATTTTCCCCAAGAATAATCTTGGTCAAATTTTACAGATGAATGCAACGATCGTAACGTACCTCATCGTCCTCATCCAGTTCCAACAGGGAAGTCCAGGCAGCCCTCGGCCCCCGAACTCTACGATGGATAATTCATAAACGACAACGATCATCCGCCGTTTGTTTGTATCTGTACATAATTACGCACAGAAATGTAATTAACGAATTTAATATTTATGTGACCTATCCTGGAACATTTCGAGTTCCGTTGAAATTTGAGACACCCTACCTAGCGACTGGTGCACCTGCGAGGCGCATTCCGCCGCGAGTTCGGGCACGGGCTGAGGTTAGCGATTGTAATCGTTACGAAAATGCCGTCCTCCACACCATCTCGAGTGACCTGAGGCGGGGGCCGGCCGGAGGCACCCACAATCGCTGCCGGCAGTCCAAGCTGGGCAGGTCCCTCTGCTAATCGAGGTGGAACTTGCACTGAGGTTTGAGAGTGGGTTTCTGAAATGTCATGTGACGGCCGTTCTGACAGCCGCGGTGGATCGGCGGCGGCGGGCATAGTTTCACGGCCCGTGCCGCGCGTCGCCACACCCTAGTCGCAATCAATCGACCAGAAGGTTTTTCAAGGTGTAATTTAAAGCGGGCTGCGCGGGAAAGTGGCGCGCACGCTTCTCAATGAAGACGCTTGCAGTCTCTTGGAAGGGACGTGCCCTAGGCGGTGTGCTTTAATTACGCCATCATATTTTGCCCACGTTGAATCCATCCTGCCCTGTCATGGAGTGAAATCATCCCCCCCCCCCCCCCCGCGCGCGAAAAAGTAATTAATTCAATGTACATGGCTGACACACCTCCGAAAAGTCACGCTGTACAATTTTGTGCATAACTGTGCAAAAATGCGTCTATAATTCGTACTCAGGAAAGAAAGATGTATTTTGTACATAATTATGGATGCACGGATTGGTACACTCAACGTACGACTTCTTGCGTCCGTAGTTATGTACGAAGTTGTACACATGCCGGTTTTGTGCAGAATCGTGTACGAAATTGTACCTAATGTTGCGTATATTTTGTGCATAATGTCTACGTACACACATGTTTCTTCACTAAAAAAAGGATCAAAAATAAGTTGTACACGGCACATCACTGTGGTCATTTGAAAATGATAAAACCCACGACAAAGCCATTTTAATATTGCCTTTTTCTAACTGAAAACGAATCGTTGATGATGTCTGTGACAATTGACATCAGACAGGTCTTGCTTATCCCAGCGGGGGCTCTGTAGGCTCGACCAAATGTGGCTCCTGTATTCTATAAGGAGGAGGAAATCCGCAGCCTATTTCCCATGACCAAAGCCTTCGCAGTTAGCAGCGATCTCGCGCACAGATACGTCCCATCGGCAAAGTCACACACAAGCTCATCGATTATTACAGCGCTGATGCGAAAAGTAGACGGAGGCGAAAGGGCCTCTTCATGCCTCAGCCAGGTGCCTTTACAGTACGCCCAAGTGTGCAAACGAATTTAACGTGGACGAACTGAATGGGACCGGGGCGTGGCCCGCACAGCCGCAGGGGACGCCGCGTCGTGTGGAGTCAGTCGCGGGCAGGCCGCGTCCGGCTTCACCCAAGTGAGTAACGTGTCAGCCCACCACACTGACAGAACAAGTGCCGAGATGTAATACATAAGCTATGGAGGTTTATATGTACAGGCATAATTATGTACAAAAATAGTAAATTAGCATTTAATGTGTAGAGCAAACACGTCGCTCTGCGCGACTTCTCAAATATCGCTCTATTGGAGCATCGCATTTCCTCAAAATTGAGCAACGAAGGTTACCCTTCGATTTTCTCTGTTTACTCTCCGCTGTCTTTGAACACTGATGACCGCAGAGAGGCTCGCTCCGTCAGCAGGATGCACCTCATGGCCGTCCTGCTGGTGGCCCTCCTCGCGCGCGGCACCACGCCCCGGCGGGCGCGCAGCGCGCTCCTGGCGCGCGCCGTGCTGTCGTCCCTGGAGGCCGAGTGCGCGCTGGCACTGATGCCGCGCTTCCTGGTGCCCGACGGCCGCGCGCCCCTCCGCCTGCATATCGTCGCCGACGCCGACTGGGTAGACGATACGTTCGTCGTCCGCCTGTCCCAGAGCGTGGCCTCGACCATGGCCATCTCGATTTCCGACCACTTCGCAGACTGGCTGAGTTCGCGGCTGTCGGCGGACCTGCACCACACCAACAGCCACCTGCTGGCGACCACGGCCCACCTGGACCGGGCCGCCGCGCTCATGTCCGAGCTGAGGGTGCCCGAGCGCGTGCGCACGCTGCTGTGGACGACGGCGACGACGTCGCACGCTCTGCCGGAACAGGTTGTCCGCATCCTGGACTGGACGAGGGCCAACAACTGCTTCCTCCAGATTCGCGTGGCCGTCACCTCGCCGGCCGGCCTCGGCACCCGCCTCTACTCCGCGCCGTACTTGTGCCTGACCAGCCCCGTCAACGCCACGGAGCTGGACCGGTGCTCGCCGGCGGAGGGCTGGCGCCGCGGGGCCGCGGCAGTCTACAGCCCGCCGTGCTCCACGTGGCGGCCCAGCAGGCCGCGCAGCTACATCGCCATGACGCGCGACCTCGAGGGCTGCCCCAAGTCGGTCACCCGGAACATCCTGAAGGCCCTGTCCAGATACGGCCGGCTGCCCGAACCGCTCGACATCGTCAACAGCGACACAGCCACCATGACCACCCGCTGGTTCCACTGCCAGGTGGACATGATGGACGACGGCGAGCACATGCTGATCCCCGCCTTCGTGGGCCTGGGCCCCGCCTTCGCGTGGGGCAGGACCCGGGCCGTGGTGCTGGTGCCCGCCGGGATGGGGCCCGGGCGCGCCTCCCTGCTCCGCCTAGCCGACGCCTTCCAGCCGCCGCTGTGGGGCGTCACCGTCGGCTCCGCGCTGGCCGTCATGGCCGCCTTCCGGCTGCTGTCCCGCGGCGAGGCGTCCTGGCCGGTGCTGCAGACGCTGGCCCCGCTGCTGGGGCAGCCCGCCGCGCGCGCGGGGGGCGGCCGTCAGCGGCCGCTGTCCGCCCTGTGGCTGCTGGCCAGTGTCGTGGTGGCCGCCGCGTACCAGGTGCACACACTGTAAAAAATGCCAGCAAAAGTTGACATGGCAGCAGATGATCCCAATCTTGCTCGTCCGTTTAAAAAGTCCCGCGCGCCCCGGGGTGGGTTGTCTGCTGTCTGCAAGACGGCAGCCATCTTTACTGACCTCAAAATGTGTGCGTGTACTTCAACATTTATTTATGTTCCCGCTGTGGTCTTTCCCAAACTAAGTATCCTAGTACACCCTTTCATTCATTCTCTATCGACTGGGACCATCGGTTTTTGGTGCCCCGGGGCGGCGGGGCGAACAAGGTTAGCAGACCACTGGACTGCTGCGCGACGGGACGGGACAGGACGGTACAGACCAGCCCCCCCCCCCCCCCCCCCCTGCTATATAATATTATGAGAGTACAAGCTAGCTGACACCTCTTTCTTTCATATTCTTTTCTTAAGCTAGGTTTTGGTAGTGTAAGATGCTAGTGCTTTTTAAGAGGTATCATCTGCTAAAAAACTCGTACGGAGCGGCGTGGAGCAAGTGTCTCCGTACCTGATTTCTCCGTTCTGCCAATTTTCTCCGTACCACTCGTTCCGCTTCCGGATCCCAACAAGTCCCGTACCTCTTCCTTTTCCCATATGATACTGTGGGGTGAACTACGGAATCTTCCGTTCTGGGCTTGCGAAAGGACCGTGGAAACGGACACATTGTCTCCGTACCTCTGATCTTGAGTACACGCTTTAAACCTGGCCTTCGTTATAAAAGTTTGCAGTACTTGCCGTACTTATTTTTTCCAGTGAGCTCGACTCGTGTCCGACAGAACCTCACACGCGTGTTAACACTCTGTCGCCCCTTTGTTTATGGGCGTCTAGGCGTGTTTTAGCGTTTGACACCGCACTGCAAAGTCAAGTTTCTGAATAGCACACGCATAAATGCATCTGATTTGTTACATTTTAATGTAATGCAGATAATGTAATTCAGATGCTTTCCAGCATCTGATAAGACGGTCAGAACGCGTACATCAACCTACGGAAAAACATGCATCTGAATGTTTTCCACATACATGTATGCGTGTGGTATTCAGACTCTTGACTTGGCAGTGCACTGTCGTCAAACACCGAGCTGACACACGGGTCGGGTGTGGGCGGGTGTGCGAGAAAATACGTGCAGTTCTATGTGCCTAACTCTTGATTTCGACCCTTGCAAGCGGAGTGTCCTTTGCAAAGAAAATGTCTCGTCGCGTGCATATCGTCGTATGACAATTTTGTTTTCATTTGCAAACTGAGGATGTACGTTGCGTACACCGGATCCCAACATTGGTTTTTACCACAAACCAAATGTTCCTGGTTTGTACCTTTGTATTACGTTTGTACTATAAATTTTTTAGTTTGTAAGATTTTAAGGGTGTCGCGGAGGTCATAGGAAGGCCAAGAAACTGTTTGGAAAAAAATTTAAGGCGGGAAATTCGAGAGTTGGTTCGTAAAGGGTGGGTTTTAAATGGGCTCAAATATCAAGAATGTCGCACCTGTTTGTTTCTGACGTATAAGCATGTATTTTAAAAAATGCTTTAATCACTCATTCCCTCGAAATTTCTACTTCTATGCCGTTTCAAGGTCAGTAGATGCACTGTAAATATTTTGGTTGGAAACTTCCAAACGGTTTGTGCTGCAAATTTTCCTATCATTTTGATAGAATTTTCCAAAAGAATTTGTGACAGTGGTGACGATAGATTTTCGCGAAATTGACCGCAGGAAATCGACTTCTGCCAGGGTCAGGTGCTGAGCCGCCTCACCGTGCCGGACCTGCACTCGGAGATCGACAGCGTGGAGGCGCTCCGGTCCAGCGCCCTGCCGCTGCTGCTGCGGGTCTCCACGTTCAACGTCTGGGACGGCATTCCCGTGCGCCACGAACATTTCAACACGAGGGTGCTTGATCTGGCGGAGAGCGTGGCCAAGCACCGCAACGCGGCCACCATCATCGACCGGGAGCTGCTGCCACTGGTGTGGCCGCTGCTTCACAGCAGGTAGGGAAGGAAGCCGGCCGACTTGCCGTACAAAAAAAAATCAGGGGGGGTGCTTGAGGCAGCTTTGTTATTTTACATAGGTTATTTGCGACAAAAAAGATTATAAGGGAATCTGATATAATTTTTCAATCACGATAGGAGACTTCCTCACACCTAACGGGGGGTTGACACGAGGTGTCAATCCCCGATTTTGTTCAAACTTTGGTGGTCGAAGGACCTTTGGTAGGTGTGATAATCCCTCATAAAATTTTGTCGGAATTTGTATTCTTTACACTTTTCTGAAGGTTCAAAGTGACAAAAGAAAGGCCTGGCGGTGTCATCAGGTTGGCCCGTTCAAAATCAAAAGCGTGTAAGTTGGGTGGGTCGTGACAACATTAAGTGCCAATACATTAATACCCCCCCCCCCCCACATTAATAACCCCCCCCCCCCCCGAAAAAAAAATCTGCTCGATCGGACATGATTCTGATAATGTACATTTACAGTTTGGGTCTATTTCTACCTTTGTACAGCGCATACAATGATGCATAGGAGCCCTTATCTCTAAACGGTAAGAGATACGAGGAAGCCGATGAAATTTTCATCTTATGTGCTACTTTGGGGAGATTGTACACTAAATGGCATGGGACTATTTTTTTGTCCCATTATTATGGGGCAATTTAATTGTAACATACACGGTACAATGTTATCACATGGCACTGGTTACAATCTTCGTCTTGTCCCAAATTATAGGACTATCTGATGGGACTCTGGGTAACCGTGGATGTATATTAGACATGGAATTGTCAGCGAACATCTGACGACTAAAGAACGACCGGGAAGAACGCCTGCGAACTCGGGGGTAGGCTAGCCCGCACGGCACGCGTGCATGTAGGAGTACAGATTGCCTACCCGCTAGGCGCCAAGATTGGCCAGAACAGAAGAACAGCAGGGAAGGTGCGCGCTCAGGAGAGGAGGGAAGAAGTCTGACTTAATGTAGATATTATTTTACTGCCTTAGTATTAAATTAAAGATAACCATCCAAAGCATCCGTGCTGTTTTCGATTTCAGCGGTGCTAGGTGGGTTTCGTAAAGGGGTAACCATTTCAATTAACAATATTTACATTGTCCCATAAAGTTATACAAAATTGTCCTATATAAAAGATACTAAATTGTAACATGAGTGGTTTTGACAATTAGTACCACGTTCATGGGACAGTTTGTAACATGAGATGTTTTGCGCAGAATCTCAACATGTCATGGGATTAAATTGTAGCAGTCTATGGGACAAAAAAGTCTCATACCGTTTAGTGTGTGAGTGAAAGAAGTTTTTCGCGAAATTTTTTGACCACTCTCGTCTTATATTACAACGGCACAAATATGCATAAATAGACCTTAAATGGTTGAAGAATATAAATTCCGCCAAAGTTTTTGAAAGGGACCAACATACCTACCAAAGGTGCTTCGATCACCAAAGTTTGAACAAAATCTGGAATTTACACCTCGTGTGAGGGGTGGTTCACTCGCCATGCCGGTGTACAGGGTGCTATACAGTTGTATTAGGTATTACAGCGTTATATTACGGCCTCTGTGGGCACTACAAGAGTATTACAGGTATTACAGCGGTACTACACGCTCAAATGGTTAAAAAAATTCGTGTATTAGAGGGTGGCATCACAGTGCTTCTACGCGGTACAGAAGTACCACAGGGTACCACAGGGTACCACAGGGTACCACAGGGTACCACAGGTTACACTCTAAATGTCCATGGGACAATTTTGTCCAATGAAATGTTATGTTTTTAAGCAAAGCATGACATTGCAGCAATTTGTAA
This sequence comes from Megalurothrips usitatus, assembly GCA_026979955.1. Classification (NCBI taxonomy): domain Eukaryota; kingdom Metazoa; phylum Arthropoda; class Insecta; order Thysanoptera; family Thripidae; genus Megalurothrips; species Megalurothrips usitatus. The sequence continues at coordinate 11,868,652 of CM049596.1, forward strand.
CGTAAAGGTGGGACATATTGTAACATGCGAGATACAATATGTCCCATAATTATGCTACGAGTTGTATCTCAGTTACGTTTTGCTTAAAAACGAATTATTTTATGAGACAAAATTGTCACATGACATTTAGTGTGCACACTCAAGTGAGCCACCCCTCGTCCGTCGCTGTACGAGGGGACCGAAAGTAAGGATGACATTTCATTAGAACCCCCGTCTTCTACCATCAGAGAGTCCACTTTGCATGTTTAACCGCAATGGGATACGTACACTTCCTGCAGCCCACTTGTCAAGCCCACCAAAAATGGTCACGGATAGTTTAACGACACAGAGCTGAAGCAAGTGATTTGAACTGATTGAAAACTATCAATCGATTGGTCAGTAACTAGGAGTATTTAAGCGGGCTCAGTAATCATGAAAGCAGTTCCAAAAATTATTGATTAAATTGGAGCAATATACTGTTTGTTCAATTTATTTGTGAGTTTAGACTTACGCTAAATGAATCTGTAAATACAATATTTGGTTTGACACTTTAAAAAACGATAACGCTAATCTGAAAGCAGATGAATGATATGGCTTTCAAACGTCTGCGGTGCGGTATGTCTCGGGTAATTGAAATCAACTGAGTTGTTAGAAAACCCCCGTTGTAGCGGGCCGGAGCTTTGGGGACCGGCCCTCAACCATGTGTTCCGGCGGCTGGGGCGAGAGGCGAGCCCGCTCAGCTGTGCACCTCCCCCCCCCCCCCCCCCCCCGCCCCGCGCTGGCCCCCCGCCTAGTGTTCCATGAGGGATCTGTTTACGCGGCCGCAGCACGTCGCGCTTGTGTTCACGATAGGCCTTGCACCTCACGCCCCGCGCCGTCATGTGAGTCAAGGCGACGAAAACTCAGAGGCAAGGCGAGTGGACGCGAAGCGAGGCAATGCGACGCGAGGCCGCCTCCCGCCCCCCGCCCCGAGCTACTATACTGTGGGTACGCTCCGATGTGCTGCGCGTAAGGTAGCGAGCGTTAGCCTTCACCTTCCCTGGCCGGACCAAGCCGGACGGCTGCCGGGACGTCACTGGGCTCTCCAGCAGTGCCAACCGCACGCAATGAAATATCCTACCTCTCCTAATACTTCGAAATATTTCAAACGCAACTAATCGAAAAAGTGGCTCGTTATTTTGTGTGTCGATTATTATAGAACTAAAATCTAAAATCTGATGCTGATCCGTTGTGTGGCGTGGAGTTTCTGGAAAGTCGGCGTGTTACAGACAGTCACGACCAAAGTTGTCGCTGGATCTGTTTTGAAAACGTGAGCCCGCTTCGCTCGCTAATAATTATGAGGCTCGACTAGGGCTGCTGAAGGGGACTGCTACGGGCTGCTGAGCTACTGCTTCTGCTAAGTGCCCCGCTACCTGCTACGCTAACCTAAGCTAACCTAATCGGGAGTCAAAGCTAGCTGAAGTTAAAACTTCATCTGCTAAAAACAAATCAAAATGACGAACATTTCGTCAACATTCGTAGCACAACTAATTCTTAGTCCAATTTTTACATGTATTGCCTTACTCATTTGGACAATGCTGAGAATTTTAGGCAATACCATTTTATTTTATTTTTAAAGTAGAACTCAAGGTGTGTGTGTTTCAGCGCACGGGGCATTGACTTTTACCGCCCTTGTGGGTTTGGCCTCCGTGTTGCAGGAAGCTCCACCACTTCCCGGTGCCGCTGCAGAGCACGCTGCGGGCCGGCTTCTTCGCGTCGGCGGGCTCGCCGCTCGAGGTGCCGATGCGGCGTGTGCTGGGCCGCCTGCGCGCGGCCGGCATCCTCGAGCACTGGGACCGGCACGTGTGCGCCCGCGGGCAGCTGGTGCCGCGGGACGCCACCGCTGCCAAGCCGCTGACCATGGAGCAGCTGCTGCCCGCGTTCGTCGTCCTCCACGCCGGAGTAGCCGCCGCCGCAGTCGCCTGCGCCTTGGAGCGAACGTGGAGGCGCAAATGGAGTGGCGGTCGCGATGTGAGACTCTACGCGGCCGGCTAGTCCGGAGAGCGGACCCTCGGGTCATGAAGACATTGTAGCAACAAGACATTGTAAATCCTACTTGCTATTCAACAAACCGGCCCGTCCTACCGTCAAATAGATCTTTTAGACACACCGAAATCTCCCGAGTGTCAGTTTCTCACAACGTTTCTAGGGACATATTTTGAAAATCGGGCTTCGTAGCTCCATGTAACAGGTGATACTGAGATTTCTGACACCTTCGGAAACCGATCTGGTTCAGATATGTAGACCGTAGCTCAAGTAAACCTCTTGGCAGATACTGCGGTTACCTGCGGTTTGACAGGGGGACTTGGCCATCTTGGCCTGCCGCCGGCAGGGGTTGCCGGGTCCTCTGGCCCTTCAAGACACTCGAGATGGTGCCCGGCGGGAAGTATTTAGGTAACGATTAAAGTCGCTAACCTCAGCCCGTCCAGACTTACGACAGTGCGCGCAGTGTGCGTGCAAAGCGCCCACGTGCCGGTCCCAGTGCAGTGTTGATTGCTTATTGACTCGAATGATTGGAATTGTAATCGTTCTGATGTAAATACTTATTGGTGGCCCCTGCGCACCGCGACCCACGTCACTGGGAGGAGCCCCACAAGTTCGACCCGGACCGACCCGGACTGCCTGAGCGTAGCCGCCGCCTGAGGCACCCGCCGCTCAGCGCCGGCCCCCGGATCTGCATCGGCAGCCGGTACGCCATGGAGTTTAGAATCTAAACTCCATGGGTACGCCATGGCCTTCATGAAGACCCTGCTGGCCACCGTGATCCTCAAGTACCGCGTGGACCCCGTCGCGTCGACGGCGGCCGAACGGACCCCGCCAACTTCCCGATGGCAGCACGCAGATGGCGGGCGGCGTGCACGTCGTCCTTACCCCCTGCCAGCCCGACGAACCGTGACTGACTCCAGGGTGACAGATACATTTGAGTTATCCGGATGAAGCCAACAAGACGAAAACATCGCCCGGGACGAATGTGCTGCATATCCGACATTTTGTTCTCCTTCACAGCCGTCCTCTTTGCCGCCCGAAAGAAAGAAGCGGGCAGATTGGCACTTCATTGCAGCCTTTCTCACAAGTTACACGTGCGGGGACACCTTACGTAAAGAGGCGGTTCCGGTGCGACATCTGACGTCACGGAACGGGCACGTTTTAGCGTGCTGCAAGAGGAAAAACACGTACACAACACCTTGCGATTTATTTCATCTCGACCGTTGTATCTACAAGTACACTGCGTGTCGTTAACAAATACGTTATTTGTTACGTTATTACGTTATTTATCTATCCCATTTCCTGAACTGGCGTTTTGATGAGATGTGACGGTTTTTCGACTGCGAGTGTTATGCACGGCTTGCATGAAACTGAACCAGGAGCGTAGGACGTGGAGAAGCGCACGCCGATTAAGGAGACCTATGCCGCGGCACCTGCAACGAAAACAACACCTGCAACGTCTTTCGAGGTCTCTCCAAAAAAAAATCGTTAACGCTGGCGCTAACGTGAAAGCAGATGACGAACGTGACAGGCAATTGAATGACAGGAAAGGTGTCATCGCACCAGAAATGCAAGCCCTCAATGAGTGGGACGGGGTAAAAGATGCTGTCAAGAACCGTGTAACTATATCCAGCTAGCTATGCTTGATATCGGGTGAACAATGAGTATCGTTGCTGTGGTCCTCAAACTAAACCGAAGCGTTATAGTCGAGTCAGGGAAGGATGGCAGACCGGCGTCAAAGGTTTCGGAGACAATACCACTCCCGCCTTTGTGAAGCGTTTATTGGTGGTCTTCACGGCGTGTTAGTCGGGTCCTACCCTGGTCCTAGAGTGTACACATACTCAACGTTCTGATTTCTCAGCATCTCGGGCCTCTGTTTACGAGCGCGGCACGGCCCGCCCTACCAGTGTTTACGATAAGCCTCGCGCCGGCCCATGCCGTGCTGTGCCCGGCACGGGTAGAGCGGAGCAGACGGAGCAGACACAGCGGAGCAGACGGAGTGAAGCGGAAAGCCCCGCCTCGTGCTATATAATATGAGGCTCGGCTAGGGCTGCTCACGGGGGCTGCTGCGGGCTGCTGCTGCCACGCTGCCGCTTCTGCTAGCTACTGCTACAGCTGCCAACTGCTAACTGCCTGCTAAACTGCTAACTACGAGAGTTAAAGCAAGCTGAAGTTGAAACTTCATCTGCTAAAAAGGGCCGGATAAAACTCCAGACTCTGCTTCCGATTGCATTTTATATTGATTGGTACACCCTAAACGATTGCCAAAAACTGTCTTTGCGATTTAAATTTGAGTAAATGGAAGTGTCTTAAAGAGGCTGCTCTGACAGGTAAGCGGTTGTGAATGAACGTGTTCTTTAGTTTCGGCGCCGGCGTTCCCAAGCAAGCTTGGGTAGGATGTGCCTACAAAGTAGGCGAAAAGTTGATGAGGCACTTAGGTCTCACGTAGGCACCTCCCTTCTCTCGCCTACGACGTAACATTTCATGACGGCTGTCAGTAGTTTGTCCAGAAGATGCAGGCGGAGGTAGGCGAATTTTCTGTCTCTTCAATATCCGCCACCTTCCCGCTACGAAGGTGTCTGGCCTGTGTGAGAGCGTACCTGAGAAGCGCCCCTCTTCCTGTTGCCGCCTGCATGACTGCCAGTAAGCAGCGTCGCTGAGTAGGGGTTTGCTCGAGCCAGGGACCTTGGCCGGCAAGGGAAGCCAGGCGATGCCTGGAGTGGATGATTCTGTCGCCGGTGAGGTACAGCGGCATCACGATCGTCATGAACAACGGGGCTGTTCCAAGGCAGTCGAAGTTCTTGAGCGATCCGTTCACGGCCTTCAGACGAGAGAGGGTTTTACGTAAACCAAAATTATTCTTACAAGATTCCGAAATGTTACTAGTGCCATTTCAGGAAGAGTTCAAAGTTATTTTAGGTAAGCAACCCTAAAAATTTATAATGGGTCTCTGTAAACGATGTCAGACTGAACTTAGTCTGAAATATTCAGAGCGCAATTCTTATAAAAACTTCCATTGCAACAGCTCGGAAAATTCCGGAAATTTTTAACAGTGTCAAGTTGAGGCCTTCGTCGACAGGAACTACAGTGGGAGACAGAAGCTAAACAGTCTAGTTATAATGCTAATGTAAGATTGGGTATTCCGAAGAAGAGTTGAGTATTGGAAGTAAGAAAAAGATATGCGAATTAAAATAAGTGGAACGCTGTCAAAAGCTTTGAAAGAAATTGCAGCATTGTTATTACAAACTTTTTTACGAAGTATTTTCATCTTAAAACGATTCATTCGTAACATAGGAAGTAAATAGTTCGCAAGTTTACGAAGCACTTCTTCTGAAGCTTGCTTAGCAGGGTATGAACCAGTTTCATACTGCAAACACAACAGTAAGGACCCAATTCAATGCTGCTGTTTTCGTTGGAACGTGAGCTCCTTCGTAAGCTTGTATAAGTGAAACTGAAACGGGGGGTATTAGATTTCAAGCAAGATTAATAGATGTGTAAGCTGGCTGCAGCTGCCCTGCTGACCTGAACTATGCTAATGAGCGGCATGGTCAGACTAGCTAGCACGACGGGTGCCATCAGGTCCGACACGGCTGCGTCGGACATCAGGCACGCCTGCAGGATGACACTTTGTCGCATCGCCACGTCACGGATGTCAGCCCCTTTGCGATCCTGAAAGCAGACATGTGATTCAGGGCACTGGGCTGGACGCCAAGTTCATGGGTGAACTACATATCGTGTTGACCTACCGTGGGGCATATTTTTAACATCCTTACAAGGTCTATATCATGTCTGATAGTTGAAAAATCATCATGGGATATCGAAAGCCCTTCAGTAACCTCCACAAGCTAAAAATCAAAATGTTTGTTGCGTTGAATCCAAGTTTTTGAAACCCAATGTAGTTAGGTTAGTTGAAAGAGTTAGGAACATTGACCGCTTTATCAGCGCGCAATTTCAGCGCATAGTGCTACCGACTGTGCAATATCTAATGCAAGGTGTGTGGCCGTGTGTCATCCGCGCACGTTTCTGTAAGGTACTCGGTAGGATAAGTTTCTCATACCAGCAGGCGGTCGCCGACCTCGTCCAGCAGATCCACACAGCACAGGCTGACGTGCAGCACCAGCGGCAGGAACGTGTACACAGACATGCAGGCCGCAAGCAGAGCCGTGGCCTGCAGTAAAACATGGTATTCGTATTTTCGGCATTCGGAAACAAGTCGTCGTGTCCTCAACACTTACGTATATTAGAAGGCATGCTACATTGCTACTACGTTATAATATTAATATTACTTTTGCAGTTTTTCCCACACTGATTCTATCTGTGGCAAGAGACTGCATGTGCGGAAAGATCTCGCAAACGGTCTCACCCCAGAATCCTTGCAATCATCGCCATGTCATAGAACTATGTACGTTACGATCGAGTAATTTCCCTCCTTGCAGTGGAGTTTCTCGGGTAGAACATGTGGGCATGTAATCCGCGTTCTGACCCTACCTGGAGCCCAAGTGCGACCCAGCGCAAAGGCTGCGTTATTGACGAGGCGTCTTCGGCCCAAATTGGTGGCTCCACCCAAAGGCTGTAGGTGAAGGTGAGGACGGTGAGCACGGCCTGCACGCTGTAAAACCTGTAGAGCCTGAGACTGCGGCGGAAGGACATCGCACGACGGATCTGCAAACACCACGAGAGGTGCCTGCTGTGTGCATTATCGAAAGCAGGCAATGAAAATTAAATCAAATAAAACAGGAAAGTGGTAGTCCTAGTGCCAAAACAGTTGTAGGATAGCACAGTGCGCGGGGTAAAGCATTGAGTGGGGCATATTATGCTTGATTTAATCATAACAGTTCGACAGTAAATGCCCAAACCCCGTTTCGTCTCTTAAAGTACTTTTCGTCAACTTCCACCCTCGAGCCTCGTTTGCAAGTGCGTTGCTTTTCGCTGCAGTGCCTTAGAGGCATACAGGATGGGTATCCCACCCGCATGCAGTGCAGTAGATTTGGGCGCCCAAATCGTGAAACCCGGCTCATACATGCCACATACGTATACAATACATGTAGCATGTATGTATGACATACATATATGTATGACACATAAATGTCACTTGCATTTAAGTATGTGAAACATACATGTGCCCATACGTTGAACATGCATTCGGGTGGGCCGCCTCGCATGTCAAGCATACATGTGACATTGTTATGTATGCGCCATACATGGATACACACATTGGACATACATGGGTATTCGACGATCTCGCATGTCAAGCATACATGTGCCGTAATCATGTATGCGCCATACGTGTTCACATACCGTGAACATACATGTGCAAGATACATCTTTGTATGTCAAGCATACATGTGACATCGCGAAGTATGTGCCATATATGCCACATAGTGAACATGCATGGAGATGAGATGCTCTCGCATGAGAATCATGTATGTGACATTGTTATGTATATGTGCCACACATGAATACATACAAATGACATGCAACGGTCTCGCATGTCATGCATGCATGTTGCGTTGGCATGTATGCGCCATAAATGGCTCCATACGATTTCCTTGCATATGAGACCGCGTTATATGTGAAGCATACATGTGGCATTGACATGTATGCAACATACATGTCAACATGTGTGTGGACGGTGCTCTCGGAATAAGAGGGACATTCTTCTGCACAGTACGTATGTGGTCCCGTGGTCTGGGGGTAGCGTGCGCGCTCTTCAGGCTGCAGGACCAGGGTTCAAATCCCGACCAAGTTAAGACTTTCAGTGACATCTTCGTACGTAACATGCATGTAACTGGTACGTCAAAAAATATTTTTGGAATTAGTATGACTCATGTATGTCATGATTTGCATGTCACTAGAATGTGACATGTATGTGATAACTTGTATGTGACTTAAAGGTGACATACATGTAAAACGCATGTCACATGCATGCTCAAAGTTAATGTGACATGTATGTACAACATACATGTCAACATGTATGCCAAAGTTTTCACGGCTGCCCATCGCCCGGTCTGCAGGCCCATCACCGCCGCGCTGCAGAGCGCAGTGAGGTGGATCGGCTGACGAGTCGGGTCCGTCAGAGCCCGAAAATCTTGAATCGCTGGGAGGGAGGATGGGCTGGGTAGGCGAAGCGACGAGGAAGGCACAGTCCCCTCTCCTATAGCTCGCAGTGGCTGCGGCGCCCAGCTCGACGCTGGAAGTCGATGAGTACGGAAAGCAGCCGGCCGCCGGCGTCTTCCCGTGGGGGCGCGGTGCGCCTGCAGGTCGGGGTATAGGCAGTCCTACGTACCGCACTGTATGTAGATCGGACACCCTGCACGCCCTTAATGGAGATATCACCTCAAGCCCTGGCTGAGACTGGACCAGACAGTTATGAGTGACCACTGTGCGACGTGTTTGAATCGAATCCCCAGTAACGTCACATCGATCAGTGAGTAAACTGATCAGATACCAAGAAAAAGACATCGACGGTCAGGTGTGGTGTCGGTGTCACCTGGTTCACGTTCTCTGTGGTCGGAAGGCTTGCAGCCTTGATGACGGTCTCCAACCACCGACGCAGCAGGGGTTGTCGACGCAGGAACAGCAGCTGGGTGAACATGCACGTCTGGACACCGATGAAGTAGCGCAATGACAGGTCGGCGCCGTCGACCGACGTGGACGTGGCGATGTTCAGCAACGTGACGATCAGCGCCACCGCGATGAGAGCGAGCGACATCTGCGAGAATACATTTATTTCTACGATCCACACTATAGTTGTTTTTAATTTCATTTAAGTGAATTTCTTCTTCTGCGGGGAACGCACTTTGGCTAACACATCTAAAAACACAAAGAGGATTCCGCGTGTTCTGTACGGGACAAGGTTTCCTCTGGTGGTGCCTCCGAAATCTGCCCTGAGCCATCAAGATTCTACACAATGCCATTAGGATGGAAACCTTGCACAACATCGCCACGCGTATACATTGCACTGATAATGAAAGGTGGGGAACTAAACTATCACTGTAAAAATTTAAAGTGGAAATTGCAGCTGTTTTTTAAGTTTGCCGCCTTCGCGGTTGTAACGATTCGACCCATTGAAAAGGTGTATCGATAAGGGATTAGGGTGCGTCAAGGCCATCTTAGACTGTAAAATACGGCCATGAAATCTCATTTTTCAACATTAATGAGGCATATTTTATTGAACCTCAGTGAGGTGCATTTCAACTATTATCAGACGTGGGTATCAAAATCATCCTTGGGAATAATAACTTTTAACGTTGATATGAATATCGACCAACCGGAGTCACAAGTCAGAGATTGAAATATCTACCTCAAATTGGTAGCGCAAAATTTGGGCGAAACTGGCATTTTCTCGCCGGGATTTGGACAAGGATGCGCCCTTGCTTAATTTAAGTGAGGTTTTTCACTCAAATCTGTGCGAGCCGCACACCTCACCAAACATTGAGTGAGATGTATTTCACACACTTATTTTAGCCATCATCAGCCAGCTTTCGGGCACCCGAGAAACGTTGCCTAAGTTATTGTTTTGCGTCCGGATTACCTTGCTGCCACGCAGGAACTTCGAAGCTCGTTTGTCAGCCTTGTCGGTGTACGATGTGCAGACGTGGTTCGTCCACCACTTCAGGCTGATGGTCATCAGATCGTCCTCACGGCGCTCACAGCGACGCGCCATTGCCGAAAGCAGTGGGGGCGAACGGTGGGGAAAGAACAGACAAATTTACATGCAATAATCCCTCGTTAAGGCACATCGCGCACATTAAGTTCATGAAAGCAATGTGCGAAGATAAAATGTCCGCTTGGAAAAGATTAGCGCAGAACCGCATGGATTTGCTGGTGCCGTGTGGCCATGAATCACATGTCCACCATCAACTTGGGTCCTGTGGAGTGTGGTGAAGGTAGGTATGGGATGTGTCTTCGTTGTGGTGTCCTGGCATTTCTATAGCGTTAAGGATTAGAATCAAGACCAACTGTGTGTGATTTGGTCGAATGTGCTTTGTGTGCGTGCGTGAGATTGTGTTGGTCCAACTTTTAATTTCTGAGTTCCGGGCAATGAGCCACCTATGTTTCGTCAAAATTCGAGGGGGTCTTTGTAAGGTCCTGCTTTACCTACACTGACCCACTGTGGCGGTGGCAGTCAATGCTCACGAATTTTCTAACGAGCAAAATCATTCAAGGTCCTGCTTTACTTAAATGTTTATGGTCCACAGAAAGTTCGTGAGCACTGACCGCTGCTGGTGACCACGGCAGGAGGAAATGCGTCGTAGGTCGTATGTGTCATAAGTATGAGAGTCATGGTAGAGCAATCAGAATAAATAATAGAACGAAGTTTTGGGATGTTGGCAGCGTTTAGCACAGCACAGCCGCCCATGAAACTATTCAGCCCTTCGGCTGAAATTGGGAACGTACAGTTTAGCAGTATTCAAAGCTTAGGTCAAGTTTTTTTTTCCTAAGAATACACTTGAAAACGTTGGGTCACTTTCTGTTACTTCGGTTAATAGTCGATTGACAAGGTTAAATTTGTAGCTCATGTGATCACGAGATGTAGTGTTTGCTACTCCGTTTCTAAATAAGCCGTTCCTGCTATGAGCTGTAGGAGATTGTGGGGTAAGTGACAGTTGGTTTACAACATTGAAGTGTGATAAAACGGAAGATGACAGTGTGTCTGCGAGTGGCAACTATGCTGTACGGCTGTTCTACAACGTTACTATTTATGCTTAAATCACATTACATCTAAATGTGCCACAAAGGCCACAAGCTAAGAGAGTTACTGTTGTAGCTTCTTGTCGTTCTGAGGCTTATGATTTAGGTGTGCCTGTATGTGTATGTGTGCGAGTGTGTTTTTCTTCCGTGTTGACGATGATGTCTGTGATCTTGATGTGACAGCCTGTAATGTCAGCACGGAAAAAAAATATTTCGCTGTTTGGGCGGATTTAGCGCTATTTTAGCGGAATATTGTTCGTTGTCCTAGGGCCCACGAACAAATTCGCTACTGCAGCAAACTTTTGTTGGCTAAATAAATTTTCGCTAAAACAGCGAACTATTTTCGCTGGACCAGAGAACAAAAGTTGGAAAGACGTAAAATTGGAGGGACGGGACCTTTCGCTCCAATACTGGCGAATGGATGTTCGCTGTTTAAGCAGTGTTCATGAGCGCTGGTCCTGGTGCTAGTTGTAGCCCAACAAAACTGGTTCGATCCCGGGTTTTGAGCCACAGATCTTTAGGTTGTCTGCTGAGTACGGTACTCGTTAAGCCAAACAGACGTCTGCCTGCTAGTAGTCACCTTTATTCAGTGGACCGCTGTTGAACCAACTTAATTTTTGTGTTCGCTGTTTTAGCAAAACGTTTCACTCGCGTGGTAAACATAGTCAGTAAATGAGCGAGCACAAATCAGTCAACAAATCTTTGCTTTAGCAGCAAACTACTCTTTCCTAATTCAGTGAAAATATCTGCCGAATCAGCGATAATGATCTGGACCAGCGAAAATCGTCCCAGCAAACACTTATTACCTAAAACAGCGAAATTTTTTTTTCCGTGAGTGGCTCCTGGTATTCGATGATGTTTAATTTGGAATAGTATGTCACCTTTACCTCGCTGCCTTAATGAACTCTACAAAAGACTCACTCGTCGCCGCGCGGTCTGCCGGGGCCGCCCCTCTACTTCCCTGCTCGTCCGCTGTGCGCGCTGTGCGCGTGCCGCCCGCCCGCCGACACCGCCTGTCCAGAGGGCGCGCCGCTTCCGCCTCCCATGCTGACGACCATGTGGAGGAGGCCTCGTCGGCCTCGGCGGCCGCGGCGCTGCTCTCCGGCAGCCCTCTCCTCATTCTCAATTGCGTGAGCATCGCTAATGGGCGGGGGGTGCTGGATAAGTGATTAGCCAACGGCGGTGTGTGCGCCCGTCATGCGTGCGCGCGCGCGCGCGTGTTTGTGTGCTGGGCGCGGGCCGAGGTGCACACACGCAGCGCCCCGGGGAGCACGTCCTCACCATACGACCAGCCGTTCGGGCCCGACATCTTCGAGAGCGGCAGGATAAGTCTGCCCACCGTGTCGGCACATTTTTTCAGTCTCATTAGACACTTTGGGCAAAGGAAGAAATTTTTCAATGGGTGTTCTGTCTTTGACATCTGGAGGTCACAAAGGTCTTGGGTTGTCCACCGGCGTCCTAAAAAAAAAATGAAACTGTTCCAGGTGTGGGTCGGGCTAAACCCTGACCCAAACACGTGTACTGCGATTAACAATGCAATTACCTGACGTGGAGCACCCGACTGCGATTTACTTGCTCGCCTCCCGTGAGCGTGGAAAATTAAAGTGTTAGCATCCACCTCGTCCTCTCCATGCACTTTGTGCGTCATTTTTTTTTTACACGGAAATGGATGAAGACAGAATCAAACGCCTGGAGGATAGGCAGTTCCGCCTGGTGGGTAGGCAACGTGAGCAAAGGTGTGCAGTGAATGCCTACCCTCCAGGCGGTCTCTCCTAGTTTGCCAGTTGCCAGAAGTGCATTGGGAGGCTGACGTGGACGCTAACAAATTAATCCTCCATACCCACGCAGGAGAGGCGAAGTGCCATCACTAGAAATAGTTGATTTCACTGAAAGTTCAACTGTGTGACAATTCGTGCGATGAGTAAGGAAGTTGTTTCTAGTTTTGTGCCCCGCATTAAACCACAGGCTGCCACACACCCAGTGGGATGAGATTTTAAAAAATACTGTCCCACATACTGTCTGTGAGACATTGGTAGGTCCGGAGTTTCGCACGAATTTGGTTTTGGTTGGTTAAGTTACCGTCTAAGTTTTATGAATTTATTTGATTATGTTTTTTTAAAATTGGATGATATTTGAAGGTACTATGTCGGTAAGAACCTAATGCTAATGGCTAGGTAAGCGAAACAATATTTCCAGTAGCGGAGAAGTGAAACATAATATTCTGTCCATGGCTCATGGCCCCAAAACGAACGTTTTGGTATCTTGAGGAGGAAGTTGCGTAGCAAGATTCTGTGTTTTGAAACTTCGTGACCCACGAAGACTCTATTTTGAATTGTGGGAATTTTCGAAAGTTTATTAAAGAATGAACGATATACCTCGTTAGTGTGAAAGGTACTTCCTGCAACCTAGGTACTTTCGTTCGTCGGGTTCTATGAATCACGGATTTTGGCACGTTCAATATGTGAAAAAAAATACGATTCCACGCGTCCCTTGAATTTTGTTCCGTCCGCCGGGAGGAGCATGGGACGAATATTAGGGGACGGGAGATGCCCGGGCTGCATTTTCATTAACCTAATTTTATGCACCTGCCAAAATCTACGTATGTTTTCTCTCACAATCTTTTGATCTTCTTCTTTCAGACTACGACACTACGAAAAATTTATCACGTAATTTATACGTAGGTCGAAATTAGACTAAATCAACTTCAGGCCTCTTAAGGTTTCACTCACAGTTGACCCTTGACTTTCGTCCCGGTTTTGTCCCCTTATTTTTGTGATACAGTCATCCCCACCACCTCGGCCCCGGACCGGGCTGGGGTGCGCGGGCCGGGCCGGGACCCGGCGCCGCCGGACCCTCTGGGCCGGCCCGGCGCGCGGATTAAGGGGGAGCTTAATCTGCCCGGCCAGGGGGGTATTTTAAAGTCCGATTTCCGCTCAAAATTTTGACGGCCTGTTTAGTTGAACGTGTAGAGAACTAAAAAGCAAGTCGATTTAAAAAAAACGGCATGTCAAAATTTAAATTATGACCTGAGTTATTGTTAAATGTAACTTTTGTTAGAAAGGTGATCGAATTCGAACGTCTTTGACAAACAAACCTTTGCTGATTTTGTGCTCCCTGATTATCGCCACGTCGCAAAATTTGAAGCCGATCCGACGTCATGAAGTGCGTAAAGTTGATTTTTGTCCGCCGGTGGCGTGTCAGCCCAGCATTGCCAGCGGAGGACAAAATCAATTTGATGCACTTCATGACGTCGGATCGGCTTCAAATTTTGCGGGATAATATTTTAAGACATCTACTTTCCTCACTTCACAACCACATTCGAAACGTCACGCAAAATTTGAACGTAATGGCGCCGACCAGCGCCGACTTCAGTGTAGTCAATTGTTTTGTATGCCGACCCGTCGCCAAGGTGTTGGATGAAAAATTCGGGAGGGAAGTCGACTCACGAACCACAGTCGGCCGCGTTCGAAAGTCCGCTGCCGTGACTGCAATAGGCGGCGTGCACATATGACGTCATCAGTTTAGGGGGGGGGGGCCGACGAAAAGTGATGCCTGGTGACGGGGGGGGGGGGGGGGGGGGGGGGGCTAGGGGCTTGATGACGTAGTTTTCGTGTCGAGCCGACAGCGAGTGGTCGCGACGCTTAGTGACCAAATTTGACGGAAAATGAGAAATATTTATTTATTTATGTATCAAACAAACATTTTAATGTTGAACCAGTTAAAAAGTGTGTCATTTTAGCACCTTTCAAAAAAAACGCAGAAAACTACGTCATCGTGGAGGGGGGGGGGGGTCGGACCGGAAATGACGGGTGATGATGGGGGGGGGGGGGGGGGGGGGTCAAAAGTGCCCGAAAATGGGTGACGTCATATGTGCACGCCGCCTTATTGCCGGTCTCCCTTTCAAATTTTTCGCACGTCACAGTTTTCGTTTTTGGTGGTGGATGTACCACGACCAAGTAGCAAGAGAGCGCACTGATTGGTCGTATCACCCGAACTCTGTCTCGGGTCGGCTCGGCCTGTGCTTGACTCGATCTTTCCGTCCATAAGAGCAAGAGCCTGCAGCTCGACTCAAATTTTCAAATTTCTGAATTCAAAATTCTCCGATTTGAGCTATTGAGTTTTTATATGGACATCGGAATCTGATCAGTGTGTTTCCTTCCTTCTCCCTGCAAACTCTGGTGGAGATCGGAATTTCGTTCGGAGAAGTCCATATGGGGCCATGTCAATAAAAAAATCCGAATCATAAAGAATGCAAAAGGCTACTTCGTGCCTATAAAATGATATATTTCGGAACCAAGTTTGAAGGATGTTCAGTTCATGACCGCATGGTGTCTCATAATGTGTACACTGATTGTGTCCCGTTGTAGACCCCTCGGTTTCAGCATATGCCTGTTGTACCGCAGGCAAAGGTTTGCTTGGATTCTCGCTGGAACTCGGAGTGGAAGCCCAACGCCGAAGTATTCAACTTCTCCTCTCGTGCGGGCTCGGCGATGGTTGAACACGTGCCTCCATTTGTGCGTCTGGTCTTTTGAGACCACGTTCGGCAGAGGTACCTCATCCCAAAGGTAAGTAGCAAGACCACCAGAGACGGAAATCTGAGTACGCGAGCACAGTGTGGCCTGGCCAGCAAACACATGGCCACGAAGGTCATGTCAAGGGATTGATCACCGTAAATCGTCATGTACGCCAATTTAACATCTAATTACATCAATCGGCGATCCGAGTGTCGTAAACTTATCATGAAGGGGGCCCGAGCAACGGGAGCCTGAAAAATTTGCGAGGTTTCGCTTTCGCTGGCGAAGTGTCACGACCATAAGGGGATGACTGACAAGGGTAATCCGCGGCAACCCAGGTGTAATCCACGATAGTCGCCGCCACTGTAAAAAAAAAAAACTAAAAAAATGCTTGGTTCATGCATAATATGCCTGTTCAATGCATAATTTAAACAGAAATAAGAAAGATCGTTCCCTCGCGTAATAAGCTTGATTCAAGCATGCCCAATGCTTGTTTGAAGTATGACTGTCCGGTAACACACGAACGCCGCTTTTGTTAAGCCACGCTAGCCTAAATCGAACGAACTGCCACCGACCGCATATTTCCCGCCCAAGCACCTCCGCCAGCAAATGTCTCTGTATGGTCTTGAAGACGGAGCCGAGCACTTACTCTTTATCACACTAAGACGACACTCGTCACAACAAGACGAACCATAACCTCACCACGATCAACATACCAACAATTACAGTGTTGAAGCTCCCCACTCCAGAAGTAGGGTAAAACATGCTGCTTCCCTAATTCCACTTTAGAAAATTACGCAAGATCCCGAAAGCACCACACATAAAATGTTAAACTACGGACGGCTATTAAGGGAGACGGCCGCTATTGGTTTTGTTTACCAGCGACAGGGGGCGCTGCCTACGTGTTCCAGCGCTTTGAATGCGTGATTCAAGCATGTGATGTGCGAACCAAGCCGTCAAAATCTACGTTCAAAAAGCGTCCCTGAGAATATTGCATGTCCAAAGTAAATGAGTTGAATCAAACATTGTTTTTTGAGAGTGAAAATAATCGGGAATTCCCGAAGGCTTTTGGAAACTTTTTACCAACTCATCTTGTCTAACGTAGGTTTTTTTGAGCTTCGCTCTGCTGAGAGCAAAAAACTAAGGCAGGTAGGATATGTAACTTTTGACAATAGCCACGCTATCATACCTCGAAATAACCTCCCTGAATGTGATTTAACCCCGCGAATTCCTGAAGGTTCCCTGGAAATTCACGAAGGGCTGTCGGAAATACTAATTTCAAGTTTTTTCAACTATGGCGCTGCCGAAAAAATTCTCTTCGGCCCTACGAAATGGTCGTGACACCTCGTCACCTATTTCAACAGAAGCTATGAAGTATGCTAAATTTGAGCATCAAGCATGCGCATTTAGAACAATGCTTGAATCAAGCATCGAGCTAGATGCGTAACCTTGATTCAAGAAACTGACGGCAAGAATCTCAAATATGCTAAATTCAAACAGATTTTTTTGAGGGTGCAGCGGAAGAAGGTGAAACCCAACATATGCCAGAGTTGAGACAACAGCAGGATGACGCTCTCGAGGGCCAGCATCACCAGTTCTTAGATCTGTACGCTGAAATTTTGTCTGTTTTACGGAATATAACGTTACACATTCATTTACCTCCCTTTGGGCGAATAGGCCAAGTGGATGATGAGACGTCTCGAATTATGCACCTCTTCCACTTATTTGAGTACTTAGTATCTTAGTAAATTGGTCAGTACAGTTATCGTAGATACGTTATGAAACACGACCTTAATTTTAACTCTACTTCGTCTTTACTTCGCCGAGTGGGAAAAGCGGTTACGTCGACTAGTCTCCATTCCCCGATCAAATTGACGGGAGATAGCTCCGCCGACTTCGTTAACAGACAAGCTACTGATTAAAACACAACGAAAACAACTCCCTTTCTATCTCATAATTGCATATCCATAAGATAACTCGTTCAAATTGCTATCCAGGAAAATGGAAATCATTTTTTTTGTTATTACTGAAAATGTGAATTTTTTTTCGTTATCCCTTTCTTCCGCTTCACGGCTCGTTTGATGTTCATGCAATACCCAGTAAGAAAAACTGGGATACAGCGTAAATTTCTGGAAAATTTCGCTTTGTGCGAGTGAGGTCGTGAAGAAAATATGCTGCCTATCCCTAGCGACGTATCGTTACTCCTTGGTTCCCTCCCGAGAGGTCACCGAGGGGAAGCTCATTTCGTTCTACTTGAAAACACTGCGAAACGGAAACTCGCCTAGCCAACACTACGCGTCGTTCACCGCTGGTGATCAATATGGAATTTAAAGAATAGGCACTTTGGTCCGAAGTACGCTAAGATTGCGAACCTTACTTAGTTGCTAGTCATTACCGGGTCCATTATGCAACCCTTGTCTTGCTGGAGTCTTGAGAACGTCGCCATATGCGGCGGTCCGAGGACACTTAGGCGCTTCACTGCGTTCCGTAGCACAGACAGCTAGGTCAGTGCCGACAGGGACCTGGTGTGCGGAACGGTGCAGATGCTCTGTCCAACGCCACTTCCATTGCTTTACCTGCGATGCATGGCCACAACAAATGACCATGCGACTCACGAGTGGGTAGCGAAACCAGCAGGGTGTGCTGCGCTGTATGAATTAAAGAGAAAGTATAATAAGGCGCAAATAATCAAAGTTTTTTTTTTCAAAAGAGTAACATATTGAAGAGTCACTCTAATAGAGCGACGGATTTTTCACTGTGAGGTATGTAGATGATGTAAACAATAATCATGTGTCAGAATCTATTTCAAAATCGGATGATCTGTGTCGTCACCGTCACACTTCAATTCCAAAGCGACACCTATATACAGTAATTCAACGTAAGATAACTATGAATAGACGATTTCGGTGTGGCTGCTGACGTCACTGAATCCGGTGAGAAGGTACAAGGAAGAACGAGCGCAGACCCACTACGCATGCGCCGCGTGTTTCTTCTGTCGGTTGCCCATATGCAGTGGGTCTGCGCTTGTTCTTCCTTTCATCGAATTTCGTCAATAAAGATCGGTCAGACAGCAGCAGCTCATACAAATGCTCTCGTAGACAGCAGGTTTGTGACAGTATAGCGCTCGTCGGTAAGCGGAGGCGGATACAAATAGAAATGCTGCATCCAGGTGTCAAAAGTTTTATGTTTAGCAATCTATGCCTAAACATTTCCAATCCGTTATGCCTTATTAATTTTTGGTGTTGGAGTGCCATGACAACATGACCTTGCATCATATTTTTGTAGTTTTTGCAATTCCACGCTTTTAACTCACTGCATAATCGGTAATCACATGATTTGAGTCCAGCCCAAGTCTAAAAAAGCTTTAAAAATTTGCACTATTTCATCAAGTATTTTCGGTGGTACAGATTGCATTTCAAATGATATTTCAGTGTGCATCTGTTTTATTTTTGGTGGCACGAAAAAAGTGTGATTGAATGTCAAGAAAAATAGAAAAAAATTAAGTAGAATTGTCTTGTCATGACCCTCCCTTCCGTCTTTGCAGAACCTACCATTTTGAAGACTACAAAACATAATCGGGGTTCAGGTGTCCAATGCAAATATGGCTGACCCCGAAACGAACAGCCAACCACTTGGCCGACACATGGCACTATGGTTTGAACTTCTAACTCATCAGCGCAGACGTCCGGCAAGCAGATTTCTGCGGCTGATGATGTTTGCTCACGGAAATAAGGTGAACATGATGGGTCAAACTGTTGCTTCAGTTTCGCACAACGTTATGCGTGGGGTGTGGTCTGCATACTTTATACAAACTACATACGAAGACAGCCGGTAAACACTGCACACCCGTTTCGTGACGTAACGTTAGTCCACGGGGATGGGTCAGGGGCGCAATGTCCTCCCCCCCCCCCCCCCGAAACACACACACACACACACACACACACACACACGGGCCCTTAATAGCCGCCTGAAATGTAGGCCACTGGCAGGTGTGCAGTTCTTATCCGCTTGGTAAGGTCAAATCTCAACGGCAGGTTTTAACGATTTGTAATTGACCTGATGGTGAACAATGTGGCTAATGGTTCCAAATACACTGGCGGTCTTATTTAGCGGTCCACTTTTTTGAAGATGTGCCATTTTGTCTCAGGTTGGCGCAGGGACTTGATTCTTGGACAGGGGGTGTCTCAAGGGTACATCTCGGATATGGTTCTCGGCGTCATGATGTTCGTCTTTGGGTCCGGTTAGATACAGTGAAACACCCTTATTTGTCACACTTCCTAGTAACGTGACGCTTTCGCTACGTGTAGCTGTTGTGTAAGACTCGAAAGGGGCGGCAACATCCTAGGAGTTTACGCATTTAGGGAACCTGCATTTAACTTTTTTGGCTGAATTACTCAGTTATCATTTGCGGTGTCGGCCCTGGCGATTCTGTTGGCCGTTGCGGACACTGGGAGCCCACCCTTCGACTGGCAGTTCGCGTTCCAGTACTTCGTGGGCGTTCCTGGCAGCTGTGCCGCTCAGTGGGCAGTCCTGAGTGGCATTCACAAATTTGAGCCCTCCTTCAGGGAGCTTACGCAAACTGTGGCGCGGTTGGAGCTCCTGGCACTTCCGCCAAGTAAGGTATAATTGCCTGGGTAGGGGTAGGAGACGCCAGGCCTGTTTTAATGGTCGTAACCTTGAAATGATATAACGCTCTCAAGTTCAGCAACAATAGACGATTCCGTTGGGACTAGTGCACTGTAAAAATAATTTTCGTCACTTTGCAAAAAATCTGCTTTTAAATTTTGAGCAATATTTTTTTTGTCACACATGCTGTGACGAAAACTCGTCAGAAAAAAACAAGTGTTTCTGGGAATGATAGAAAATCATTTTTTAAAACGTTTAGCACAAAAGTGACGAAAATTTTGTCACCTGGATATCTCGTCATCTGACGAGAAAATCGTATTGTGACGAAACATTTGGGTGACGAATATTCGTCATCAATATTTATCGTCACATGACGAAATATTTTTACAGTGTAACTTCACTGAATCTGGTAAGAAGATGTAAAGAAGAACAAGCGCAGACCCACTGCGCATGCGCAGCCGACAAAAGAAACAAGCGGCACGTGCGCAGTGAGTCTGTGCTTCTTCCTCTACTCTTATCACCGGATTCAGTGACGTCAGCAAACACACCGGAATTGTCAATTGAATCTTTGGAACTCGGTGGGTATAAACCTTTATAGGATACGTACAAAATCGCGCATAATTCTGCAGAATCAGTGCGTGGTTATGAACAGATTTGTACGTAAGCTCTAAGCGTTTGGATCTGCACATATTTATGTACAAAAACAGTGCATAACCGTTCAGTTTATTGGCAACTACGCACGTGGGTGTATTGCGGGCTAGCCTACCCCTGCCATTGCGATCAGCTATCAAGCTGTCCAAACTATCAAACGTGCTTGACGGTAGGGATGTCCGACTAGTAAAATTAGTCGACTACCGACTAGTCGACTAGTCGGTAGTCGTCGACTAGCCGATGTTCGAGTAGTCGGCGGAATTAGTCGACTATCCGACTAGTCGGCAGGAATAGTCGGTCAAAATAAGGGCAATAGTAATATTGCAGGGTACTTCAAAATGAGACAATAATTGCGTTTGGAGACACTTTATTTATGTATTTGCCGCAGAGCACTCCCCCTACCAGTCACTGGCTCCAAGTGATCCTAGAAATAACAGCATCTGCAGATGCTTCCCTGACAGTCGATTTCTCCGCTGCACCAATATTTGGCCAGCTTTGGAAAACAGCCTCTCACTGGGAACTGAGGTAGCCGGAATAGCAAGATGTTTGAGGGCGACGGCCGCCGTGCTAGGATACTGTTCCTTCATCCTATCCCAAGCCTCAAATGGGCATTCGTGCCTGTTGATAACCGGGCGATTTATGTATTGTCTCAATTCAACTGGTACCCGCCCGCCGCGCCGGGTCGCGATCACTTATATAGGCTCGGTCCCGGCCCCGGCCCCGGCTGCCCGGACTACGGTGGACTGGGGGTGGCAATTGTCCGCATTGCTCGATTGTTTGAAAAGCGCGCCGTGCCCGGAGTAGGCCTGTGCGATTATTCGATTAATCGATCGGATTATTCGATTATTTTTGTCATCGACTCCGATTATGGTGGTACCGATTTCGATTATTAAAATCGATTGGCTGACGCTTATTTGACGATTTTCGATTGTGAACGATTATGCCGATTACCAACCGATTACGATTTCCAACCGATTACGATTACTAACCGATTAACAAAAACCAACCAACCACCGATTATTTCAAATTCGGAAACAAATCGCCGAGAATCAGCCCCCCCCCCCCACCTCACCTGAGGGCTGTGCTGGTGGTGGTGGATAGGGGCGGCGGCGGGCGGCGGCAGAGCAGCGCCTGCCCGCCCGCCTGTCCGCCGTCCGCCCGTCCTGTCTGCCTGCCCTGCCGCGCCGCCCTGCCGCGCCGCGGGGGGGAATATTATCACGGACACCCGTTGTTGCCTCTCTGATGAGCACGCCGAGGACCTAATATTTACTGCTTCTAATAGGAAGTACCAAACGTGACATGTGAATTGTTTCTGTTAAAGTTTTTGTTTTGTCTTCGGTATTACTGAATTACTGATGATAATGATACTGCATTACTGAATAATGTAATAAAAGTGACCAAATTCTATTTCGATTATTGGTTGGTGTCCATCCTATTTTCACCTATGATGCAATCGCTACGTTTTACCAAACTTTCTCGCATTATTATGTGCAATTAAGGGTTGTAGCCGATTAATCGATTGTAGCCGATTAATCGATTGTAGTCGATTAATCGATTGTAACCGATTAATCGATTGTAGACGATTAATCGGGCTCACTTTTGGTTGTCGATGACAAATAATCGAATCGGAACGGTTTTCGATTAGTCCGGTAATCGTTCGATTACGATTAATATCCATAATCGCACAGGCCTAGCCCGGAGTGCCGAGCTGCCGAGGCCGAGCGTTCGGGCCGCCGCTCGGGCACCGGAACCTTCGGGCGCCGGCTTCGGCATGGCACGGCTCGGTGGGCTCGGTAGCTCGGTAGTCGGCCGAGAGACGCCGCAGTAGTCGGACAGATTGAGTCGACTAGTCGACTAGTCGGAGCTGGGGTAGTCGAAGCCGACTAGTCGGTAGTCGACGGCTACTAGTCGACTACTTCGACTAGTCGTTATTAGTCGGTCATCCCTACTTGACGCTGCAGAGGAATATCGGAGCGTACGCCCAGTTTAACATTACGGCGAGACAAGTTGTAGAGCCCGGTGTCCGTCCCGGTGTTGCTGTCGCCAGCAGACGCGGATGAGGCGCACGGCGCAGCGCAGCGGTCGCGTCATCGCCGTGTACACCGTGTACGGCTCCTTCTTGCTCCTCACCTTCATTCCCACCATCACGGCCGACACGCCGCGCGTCAGCAGACTGGCGGCACACGAAGTGCGGCGTTTTTTCGGTTGCGGTTCGGCGACCCAGGTAAAGTACGAATTACCGACTACAGCAGATGCTAAATGCAGTCCAAGTGCACCTAACAACTGTGGAGTTGTATGTCTTAAAACTGTGCACTATACCAGGTGTCCCAGCTCGGCCGTGCCAGGGAAAAGGTAGGCAAGTCCGCATCACTAGTCTCTCGCGAGGTGTCCACTCTTGGCGCCCAGCTCTGAGCCGGCCACCAGCTGCAGACGACTCGCTTTAGAGGTTTGGTCAATCTAAATCAGTTCGCATCCGTGCGGCATTTTCCGATTGGAGCTAAAAGATGGCAAAGTAACGGGATATCGGCATCGGCGACTGTACAAACTTGATTGATGTCTATTTTCGACTCTGTTGTTCGCATTTTTACCATCGGAAAAATAGCGCCATGTCACTCTTCAAAGTGCTCGGCTGGGAACCCCGCGTGAGGCTAGTGTTGCGGGTTTGCCCAACGTCTCCCTGGCACGGCTGAGCTGGGACACCTGGTATAATTAAACCTCGCGCTGAATTTGGAGGTGGAGGATCAGTACATTCTAACAGCACAATTGGAGCATGACTTTTTTTGCCATCAGAAATTATAAAGCCTTTAACCGAATTTTAATCCTTTTATGCACCGAAAATATTCAGGGATATTTCTCGCCCAATGAGCGCGACATTATTTGCGTCGCTCCAAATTGATCGAGAATCGTCTATTCCCAGTAAGCACCATGAATCGATCAGGGGAAAAAAGTCCATTTTAGTTGAGTCATGGAGCTGATGCGTTTCCCTATTTGGTTGTAAAAGATGACTCTCCCACGAGTCTATGTGTTGTAGATATAGAGAAAATCGTATTAAAACATTGGTCGTTTTGAGTTGTGGACACTGCCAATCTACAACCACTGAAGACGTAGTTCTGGCGGTAAACGGTCAGGCTGTTTGAAGTGAGACACAAGTGGATAAAGTAAAGCGCTTCAACAAATTATCGTGGCTGAGAAAGACAAACCGTTGTTTTGGCAACTGCCTGTGGGTACTGGTTAGCACGCATTGAAGTCCCCTGCTGCTGCACAACGTGTACCGTTGCAGGGGTATCTGGAGCTGCTGTTCCGTAGCGCTGAGGTCGGCGTGCAGTACACCTTCATTCTCTCCTTGATTTCGTGCTACTACACCTTCCTCACATTCATCTTCCTCGTGTACAACGTGTGCTCCGATCTCCACGATGTCGCCGGCCGCGGCCTCGAGGTGGGCCCGGGATTGTTTTAAGGGGAGTGTTTTGAGTGCGTGCGGCACGACGACCAACCCAACCCCAATGTGTGACCTGGAGCTGACAGTCACAGCTCTACTGCCGTCTCTGGGCCGAGTCTCAGAGTGCCGCACTAAGAGCGTCTATGGCCATGGACGCCTTCCTCAGCGACGTCTTCCTGTTCTATCTCACGGCTGTCATAATATTGCCGCTACTAAGTACTGTGGAGGTAAGGGAGAGTGGGGCACAATGGGACATGGGGCACTATGGGACACCTTCAAATTTGACGCCTTACGCTACTGGCAGCGACTGCCAATGACAATGGATGACGGTGGTGGTTGTCGCTGTTGTTGACCCGAGGCGGCAAGTCCGGCGGACCAACCCCTTCCGGAGGGGAGCGTTTTAAACATTCTCCGTCCAAAAAAACAGGCGAACTAAATTATTTCGCTTATTTATTTTTGGAATTGCACGAAATGTAGCGGTCGGAGTCGTACTTTAATTGAAAATTATACGAGCTTGGCCCTTCGGACACGCATGAGCGTCGACGCATCGCCGCGGCTTGAAAGGTCAGGGTGCCAGAACGCGACGAGTGTGAGGTGCCATTCAGTACACAATGGGACAGGGCTGCGTGGGGTACAGTGGGACACTCGTTTTAGTGTCCCGTTATACCCCAGAGTGTTTTTCTCACTTGTGAATGATAGTTTTTGTATTATTAAATGTGTTTTAACAACCATTTTAGGAAAAATGCCGCGGCTAAGAATATTTTTATTTGATTTTAGTTAAATGTGACCTGAAAGCCATTATGTTTTTTATTTTAATTTAAAGCAAATGTGACCATGAAAGCCGTTTTGTTTCTACTTAAAAATGTTTAATAAAACATGTTGCAGCAGATTTTCTTTGACCCCAAAATACTGTATTATCAGTGAAACATTAAGTGTCCCATTGTACCCGGCACCCGGGAACAATGGGACAAATGCAGCAACGTGGTTTTTTTATTTTTTAAAGGCAACGGAGCAATCTACGTGTCTCAAACACTATTAAACAAGAAAGAGGACACACCAAAGCACATGTCAGGCACATTTTGATTTTTTTATCTAAACCGGTCTTGCAAAGAGAGGCCTGAGAAAAAAAGTGTCCCATTGTGCCCCACCCTCCCTTATCGTAGCCATGTGTGTGAATCCCATGTGCCTGAAAGCTAACCTTCGTGTTCGCGACAGGAACGCTTGCAAGCTACGATCCCGGGTAGTAACAGTGGCTGCACACAAATTATGTACATACTGCACCATATATGATTTTTTTTTTAAATCATGTACGAATCGTATACACGTTTATGGGAGTCGTACATGCGGCCATATACAATGAATATACGAGACATATGCTACAAATGCTCATGTACAACTCCGACGTTATGTTTCGTTTACGTTTGTGTACTTAAATCTACCTGTACAGAGGCCGGAGCCCGTGCCCGATTGTATGAGGTCACATATACAGATGCGATCCACATACAGTCCCACATACAACCCAGGTTACTAAGCATCATTGGATGCCTATTACCATGACATTGATTTGGAGCCTTTGAAACTGCATGGTTGACGGAGTTGTGCCAGGTAGTGCCAATGCGTGGAAGGAGTGTCACTAACAATGCGTGTCTGTCTGTTAACTAATTTTGACAAACGTGTCACATTCCATTTTACATGTGACATAGTGGTGTGGCACATGGTCACTTAGTATTTATTTATTATGACCCGCATTTTTTCTTGAATAGGCAAGCCCGCAACGCACGACGTTGGTTAGCGCGCAGCGACTGCCGGCGGGGGAAGGTGAGTGGCGGAGCGTAGTGCCGCTCGTCCCAGCCAGCCGGGCCGAGCCGCTGTCGTCCGGAGCCGTCGGCCGCTAGCGGCTCGGCCCGGCTGGCTGGGACGAGCGGCACTACGCTCCGCCACTCACCTTCCCCCGCCGGCAGTCGCTGCGCGCTAACCAACGTCGTGCGTTGCGGGCTTGCCTACTCAAGAAAAAATGCGGCGTTTCTGAATCACCTGGTATGTTTAAAGTTCGTGTCGAAAATTAACGGAACAGTTTACATTTAATATTGCAATTGAGATCATCACTGCGTTAATCCAAAATAGTATAATTTTGTGCTGTAGTGCCGCACTTTTGCATCTGTCGTCGGTCAGTTTCGTCGCTTTCTGTTCCGGAGGTGGTGTCTCGGGGTTCGGATGCCGGCGGCTTCGTGTTCGGGATGATGCTGCTAGTGGTGATGGTGTTCGTGCCCGTGTCGCTGGTCGGGGGCGCGCTCGAGTCGGCCCGCGGGGCCGTGTGCAGCCGCGCCTTCCGGGGCCCCTGGCTCGAGGAGGCGCCCTGCCAGCGGCGGCTCCGCGCCGCCGTCATGGCGGCAGCCGCGGGCCCCGGCGCCGACCTGCGGTGCCGCGGCATCGGCAAATTGAACCGGGCCGCCTGCGCCGACAAGCTGCGCGCGTGGTTCAAGTTCCTGCAGGTCGTCATCAACGTACGCAGCAAGGTCGAAGAGGGTCCCGAGGCAAAGTGGGGCTACTGAAATGTAAATAGTGACGAAAGTATGTATACATCAGAAGAATCGAAAGAATAAAAGTCGGGCATGTAGAAAGTACTGGGTCATGAAATAAATTGGCTGAGCGATCTCTGATTGGCTGGGGGGAGGGGGGGCGTACAGGTTCAAGGGTCTGTAAAATTCCCGTACGCCAATAATTTGGTGCGGTGGTTCTCGAAACAAGATTCGGACCGCACAGCACCATCAGGCTCTACTCTCCTCGCAAGGGACATAGCCCGGCCGAGGGCGAGGGGTATGGGCAGTGGGGCCTGACATGGGGTATAGCGAGAAAGAAGCGCGCAAACCGCGGACGTCGGGCAATGCTCCGCCGCCGGGAAGAAGATAGACTGTAAAAACTCTGCTGTAAAATAACGACGAAAAAATAAATCAACATTTTCCTCTTGTTTAACGACTTTCCTTGTAATTCTACATACATTTTACAGGACATTTCTCGTTTTTTTACGACTCTTCCTATTATTTTACGGGTATTCCTGTTAATTTACAGGCAAAGTCCTGTAAAAGAGAGCACATTGACCTCGCGGTTTTTTAAACTAACGAAAATGTCCCTGTGAAAGTACACAACGCGGCGCTGTGATTTAACAGTGACCCCCAGGAAAAAAATAATTTATGGATTTCTTGTTTTTTTTTTTACAAGAATATTTTTAACAGTGTGTCAGGATGTCGCCGTGATGCACTCGTTCTGGCTGCGGGCAGGGATCAGAATCGGCCCCTGCAGTGCGCGAAGATTGGCTCTCTATCCGTCATAAAATGCCTTTGCGCCTTCAGTTAGTTGAAAAGAAAGAGAAGAGTACATAGACCAGGAAATTTCCTGATGTGCATGTTCGGTGTCCGTAGGGCTGCATTAGGCTAGTATTAGATATAAGACGCCCCCCCCCCCCCCTATGAACTAGAGACTTGAAGTCGAATACATCCATTTCAATCCTTGGCTGCGAGGGAAGTGTGGTCGGGATGGCGGTGGTCTCAATTTTAAGACAGTAGGTAGGACAGCGGCTGCCGGCCAACACGCTGGCCGCTGCATTTCTCATACAGCAACGCCCTCCACTGTTAGAAAAAATTCCAGCGCCTACAGCACTGAGTGGCCCTCGTTAACTGAAAAACGAATTCGTTCTATAAATAGTAATATAAAACGACGTGGTATTGGAACTTAGACGCGCTGTACGCCGACTCAGACCGCGCGTCCTCGGCGACATTGCTAATAGGCCTCGCGCGAATGACTATTACAAGCCCTGGCAGACAGCGGCCACGGGGAGCCAGCCAGAGCGCACAGCAGGGTAGCCAAGTTGACAATACGTCTTGGCAATAAAGGGTAAAACACATTTGAAAAATATTTATATTTAGTTTAATTAGAACCGTGAAATGTGGCTCGATTTTATGCAAAATGTGCATGCAAACAACATACCTAATTTTGTGTTTTTAAATTAACTAAGGCGATAAATAATATATAATTTTGAAGTAGTTGTATTGGAGTACCGATCTTCCCTTTCTTGCCTCATTTTTGTGGCGCCTTCTTTCTTCCTACCCCAGTTCTGTGACGCCATCTCTCGGCGCGGAACTGAAAAGCGGCCGCGTGAGCGCGGCTATAATGACACCCCCAGTGGGAGAGTAAAAAGTGGAATAGTCGATGCAAAGGGGTCCTCGCTCCGCTCGGGCCCAAAAAGTGGAGTAGTCGATGCAAATGGGCCCGAGCGGAACGAGTCTGGGAAATCACGAAGGATTAGTTGGTAATTTTATTTCTAGCTGTCCTTTGGGAATTTCCAGAGCACCTTCCGGAATTCGCCAGATAAAATCACTTATCACAAGAAGTGTGCGTTAAGGTATGATATTGTGGCTATTGTAAAAGGTAATGTGTCCTCTATCGAATCTGCTTCAGAGTTTTGCTAACATACGTTCGGAAAAAAACGGAGGATCAGTTGGTAAACAAGTTTCCGGAGGGCTTTAGGAATTCCCAATATAGTTTTAACAATGTCGTGGCGAGCGGCTGAGAGGGGGCGGCTCGGTCCTAACTCATATACTCAAACGGCACCAAAGTCACACTCTCCCTCACCTTGTCTTTTGTCTTTACTTTCTCGAAATATGAAAAACCGGTCCTCTTTGACGATAAGTCATGTCATATTAGCATTCCTTGTGAACCAAGCTTATGCTTAGACCCGCCGCTTGTTCAATTTGAAAAGTTATCTCGGATATTATCCATTCAAGGGTCATGAACGGCAGATTCGTGCCTTCGAGACCTGTAGTGAGGACGGGGGTAGCGCCGCTGCCGCCGATCCGTGGTATATCGCCAAAATGCCAAACACCATCAGCTAGCTGACCGGCGACGCAGGTGGGCGACTGCCGTGACGTCACTGTACTCCGCAGCAGTGCCAACCGCAGGCCATTGAAATACACAACTTTTGATAACACTATCAATTTTATTTTAGCGCAATCATAATCAGGAGTGGCTTGTCTAGTCTCGTCTTTTTAACCGCCATGAATTAGAAATCTAGGAGCTGAGCCAGACCTGTTGCCTGGTGTTTCGAGGCCCAGCCAATATCTGTCGGTCACGAACACCGTCGTCGCGTGTCCCGCTGTGAGAACGTGGACTCGCTTAGTATACGCTCGCCACACGTGTCCTCTGTACCTCGTGCAAAACAAGACAAACTTGTGCTGAGAAGGTGCTTGTCGTGTCTCTCTGTACCTTCTAATAAGTAGGGTCGTCAAGGTTCCCTGGTACAACCAAAAGCTAACAGGCTAAACATAGTACTTTTAAAAGAATAATCCTTTAATCCTCCGTAGCAATTTTCGCCAAAAACGAAAGGAAATCTCATCACGTTCGCCTGAAAGCTGATTTTCTATGATAAACGCTTTACGAGGCAGCTTCAGAGGGGCTGCATTACTCGTCGAAAAGTTTTATTTAACGCCGTCCCTTCAAAAAAATGAGCATGAATCAGTGCGGGGCGGGCGTCATCCAGAATTTTGTTATTGTTACTCACTTTGAAGTTTTAGAGCAGTTGTAAAAAATTTCTATGGAATTCATGTAACTATACGGTGCGGATGACTATAGTCTGATGTAAAGATGCGGGAAGGTGTGTTTTACATTTGACAAAAGACATGTTTGACATTTACGCCCGCCCGACTAGAGTTGTCCCCGAGAATTCGCGTTAACAGACGAAAGAGTAGGCTCAGGTTCATCGTCTGTGCGCCAATAAATGGTGTTCAAGAATTAAGGTAAGTCAAACTGTTTCAACACTCAAAATGTCCACAGGACAATTTCGCCCAATGAGACGTCACGTTTTGAAACAAAACGCGATATTGTTTGACAGTTTGGCCCATAATTATGATTATTGTGTCTCAGTTATGTTTTGCTTATAAACGAAACATTTTATGGGACAAAATTGTCCCATGACATTTCGAGAGAAACTCAAACCCCCAGCAAATCCCCCCTCCCCCTTCCCTCTACACCTGGCCACCCCTTTCGCCTAGCAACTGCGTTTAATAGGAGGGTAACATTTTCTAGGACTCTTTTAATCATCAGATAGAGGACTCCGTGCTAGACGCCTAGTTCGGAGGGCTCGTGTCCACGACTTTTGATAACAATTCACGAAGCTGTCGCGTATAAGAACATACGGGTACGTGGTGGACTAACACGCTCGCCGCACCTCCTAGCCATGGGTGGTGTCTTGGTTTTGCTCGGTGCGATCGCCGCACTCACCGCCACCTCGTTCGGCACCGCTGGTATGTCAGCCTTTCAAACCCAGCGAATAACGCTAGGGGCGGTGGCACTCCACGTAGATCGGGACACCCTAAATTGGGGATACGACCGATAAGGCCCTTACAGGGGAGCGGCGGGGGCAATTTTCACCGCCAGGCTAGAGGCGTTGTTGCGAGGCCCTTATTTATGAATGGACGGTTCTGGGAAACGGGACGAACGCTTATTCACTAGAAGACTCGTTACGGTTTGAGTCATTTTGCGCTACGCTGTCCCAATGAATATTAAATTGCATTTTGTGTTTTCCAGATGCCGTGTACAACAAGTTTTATGGTAAGTTTTGTTAAATGCGGACAAAGCTGCGACAAATGTAGTTTCGGCTCAGAACACACCACACTTACGCCAAGAACAACGCAGCCTTAAACTTGATCATTCCGTGACTATTGGACGTGATTTAAACAGTATTCTTATGGTAATGTTTCGTTTCTTGCAGCGCGCTTCTCGGCACCCCAGCTGGACCCCAAGCGGGCCCAGGGCTTCTGGGTGATGCCGCGCACCACGAAGGAGGCCGTGGCGGACAGCTGGGCCGTGGTCCGCGAGCAGGCTAATCGTGCCGACGGCACGTCCCTGTGGCTGCGAAAGAAGGACTACCGTATCGGTCTGCTCTTCGACAAGCGCGGCAGCGTGGCCGGCACCGTGGTCTCGGTAGCGTAACGGACCTCTGAGAAGTGTTGGATGTCGAAAGGGAGTCGTCGCTTACGACTTCCCGATTTCTTAATTGTTAGTTAAATTGACTTTGGGAGCACGACCGTCGTAACAAAGAAATATCAAAACACACTGGCTGCTAAGTATGAAAAATTTTCATATCATAATTTCGGTTAAACAATATTTTTATGTTTGCTTTAGTTTCGCACATGAAGCACCGATATGAATAAGCCCTGCATTGATTACGGTGACTCCACGAGAATGATTTCTATTTTTAATTAAATGCCGCTTTTATTGCGCTATTTAGACCCAAACATACGTAAGTATGTGCAAAATCATACCTAATTATGTACAAATTCTGTTCACAATCGCACAAAAATTTTACACAGCAATCCGTTTGACAGTTCAATCATACTTTTTTAGCCCTCCGTAATAAGCATCGGGTTTCGAGCGCAGTAATAATTCAAGTGTGATTTCTACGCCTTCAGGTGTCTGTGGCTGATGTACAGAAGTCTCGCACTCCCTTTAAGTTCGCCAACAACAAGGAATGGTTCCGCCAAAAACTGTCTGGCGTCGACGTATACTCTACAATCGCATACTACGTGCCTAAGAGTGAGTTTTTCTCACTGTAGGGAGAGGTTCATTATCCTATAAAGGGCGAGCAGTTTGACTCTCCTCCGAGAGGCCAGCTCTGAAATGATCAACCCTGGACAATGTTTCCCTTTGAGGGGACGTTGACTTCCATAATGGAGCAATGTCAGTCCCGCGCTCTTTCTTTCTTCACTGTAAAAAGCTTCCAAAGAAAACTGCGGCTGCGTATTACGAACTATTTGGTTGGTATTACGAAGAGTTAGTTTGTAGCTTACGAAGAAAAAACTTCGTAAGCTTACGAACCATTTTCTTCGTACCAACTAGGTCTCCGTAATCCCAACCAGGTAGTTCGTAAGAACGTTCGTAATACGCAGCCGCATTTTTCTTTCCAATACAAAAAACTTTTCTTCGTAAGTTTTTGATAATGGTCCCTTATTTTTAACCCAAACACACTAAATTCTTCTGTACAATTTCCTCCAGAATTGCGTACGAATTTACGCATACGCAGCTTACGTACTAATTCGTACTTAAATTATGTACAATTTTGAAGATTTGTTCACAAAATGCGTACAATATTGTACATAACAACGCATGAATTTGTACATAAGCTGCGTAAGCGTAAATTCGTGCGCACTTCTGCACAAAATTGTACAGAGTCATTTAGCGTGAACAGAGCAGATAGATCCGTTCCAGACTAAATTTGTTTGAGATCCAAAAGTCATCAACATTTTCAGAACTGTCCTGTTGAGATGGATGAAATGGTCTCTTTTCAATTTATTGTGCCACTGCTGAGGTCAAAGAAAGTATTATCGAATTCCTGTCAGTCTGTTTGAGACGGACTTTCTTTTGCTCGATGTCGTATACACGCTTTCTTGGTCGAGTCAGCTGAGGCTAACACGCTAAATGCTTCTGTACAATTTTGTGCAGAAGTGCGCACAAATTTGTGAATACGCAGCTTACGTACAAATTCGTACGTTGTTGTGTACAATATTCTACGCAATTGTGAACAAATCTTGAAAATTGTACATAATTTACGTACGAATTAGTACGTAAGCTGTGTATGAGTAAATTCGTACGCAATTCTGCACGAAATTGTACAGATGAATTTAGTGTGAAGAGCTGCGGTCAATTTAATTTTACAGCAACTGAATCTGTAACGGAGGTCCCACCGGGGCCCTTAAGAAGATTGCGTTGCAGACAGAACAACGGCATTTTTCCAGGCGTTCTGCAGGCGGGTGGGCGCCCCATGGCGGCGAACACGCCGACTGCCCCCGGCGTGAATCTGCTGCGCGTCAAGCCGGGAGTAGGCGGCGAGGTGTCACGCCTGGCTGTGGCCAGCACCGAGCAGGGCATGACGGCCCAGGGCTGGACCAAACAGGGCTGCTACCCGGGTCAAGGTCAGTGGACATCTTCACAACTTTGTTTCGAACCATGTTTCTTTCCACGGTTATTCTACGGCGGCGGGTAATGTCACACTGTTCCTGTGTTAGTTTTTTTACAAAGCAGTTTGAAAACAACACTTTGAAGTGCATCTTTGTCGTTTTGAAACATGAACTTTTCCTGTTTGTAAGCGACCAAAATCGCTTTAATACCGGCTTTTAGCTTATAGGAAAGGCTTCTCCATTTCTCAACAGGAAACCTGTTACGTGACAACACAATGATTTCAAACTTACCGTTTAAGAGCAAGAGCTAATACAAAAAAAAAATATTACAAGCTAACTTGCCGTTAATTTACAACTTTTAAAGTTTCTCGTTTGTCCGACTGAGTTTTGTGAGCAGTGACGTTTGCGCACTGAGAGAACAAATCACACCTGCAATTGGCCTGCGCAGGTTACCACCTGTACGAAGGGCTGAACAACAACACCTCGTGCGACGATCTCACTACTTACTTCCCCATGTCGAGCCCGAAGCAACACGATCTCTCTGCCCTCGGCGTTACCATCTGGGGTACAGTCAGCGACAGTCGCCCCTGGTTGGAACCCCAGAAAACATCTTACCTCTTGGTGAGTCGAGTCAGAAGACGTTGACGCTAGTCAGGTAATAATCGTCTGGCAGGTACACATCTCTTGTTAGAGTGATTACAGATCCTCTTTTATTTATGTGTGAGCTCAGACCGGTCGATTCAAGTTCAGGAAACATGCTTGCTTTGAAATGCCTCGCGAAAGTCTCCGGTTAAATTTGAATCCTAATTCTGTTCTCTTCTGGTGAATCACTCTGCCACGCACTTAGATAAGCGGAATGTGTTCCTACTACGACTCCTGCACACGAACTGAAACGTGCCGCTCTGTTGCGCAGCCATGAAATTATCGCACATTATTCGGAGTTATGTACTCAACACACACTCCACAGAGGCTGCGGAAATGTATGATGAAGCGTTGTCTGGCCCTTTTAAAATTGTGCACACACACGCATAAGCGGGAAGAAATGCAGCGAACCTCTGGTTTTATCTCTTTCTCAACAAAATATTATAACATTACGCTGCTGACAGTTGTTTTTGAACTTGTGGATGTTACGCGTTCCTGGAAGCAATGGACGCCTGCCTTATTGGCGATTCGAGCGCATAGAGGTGCAGTCAGTCGGATCCGAACTCAAATTATTGTGAAATGTTGCAGGGCGTCATCCTGCGTGCCCCGCTCTGCCTGTGGCAGCGGGTTGACACCTACGGCCTGTACTCGATACACTTCTTCTTCAACGATCAGCCCTGGAACGTTCCATGCGTCTGACGCGTGTAAGGCAGTGCAAGGGAATTGGCGCACAGGGCTATGGAGTCGTATCACCTCTCCGAAGGACCTAGCCAACCGGTATAAGCCCCGGCTGCGTCTCGGCTTCGTTGTCGGCATCCTGAACTTCAAGACACATTCAATAAAAAGAACATTATTCCACATTGTTAGGGCAAGTCTCCCAGGACTTCCCCTACACACTTCCGCATCACTGCTCCGAAGTGAAGTCCGGCTGTCCGGTCCCGTAGCGCGCTATGCAAGACAGCGCGGCATTGCTTGGTCAGCAAATGTCGCGCTGGCGGGCAGATGCGTTCGCCGCGCCCGAGCGTCCGAGCCGAACCGAGGACGGGCAGTCGCGAACCAGCCACGGCTGCGACCAGGTGGGAACCCCGTCTGCTCCAACAACCATCTAAGCCTACTGTACCAACAATAATACCGGAATACAACAACTGAACCACCGAAGACCACCAGTGACAACTTCTTCCAAACCCCCTGCCCCCTGAAACACCCGCACCTACGAACAAGTAACCCCCCAGAACCAATCTCCCCAAAACATGGTGCATCGGCCGGGAATGGCTAGGCTGCGGGTGGAGCAAAACCTGGTTTCAAACGGATTTTTTTTGGAAGGAAGAAGAACGTTAGTGAATACAGTGAACCCTCCTTTCAAGATTTTAAGTGACTTTTTGTTTGGCTCCAAGAAGCACGAAAGAGTCCTGCGGAAAATTTTAGCAGCTTGCCTGAAGGAATCTAGGACTTGTTTATACAGCGACAGCCCCAAGTGTTTAAAACGCATGTTCTGTGAAAATATTTCAAAAGGACATGCTAGGTACCATACAACACTCAAAGTTGCAGCTGATCTATTTCAACGAAAAATTACTGTGTGCACTAGACGGAGAAGAAACATTTGGCGACCCTAGTGATCCGAACCCATTATTCATTAGTGAAAGTGATTATAAAAAGATACGCTCGTTGGAAAATTGTGAGCGTTCTGCTGGCTCTGGCTCATCTCTAGTGCATTCAACCGAGCGCACCAGGATGGCACCCACGGAGCACATGGAGAACCGCACGGCAGTCGCTACGGTGGCCACACACGAGCCCTCCGCCTTCCACGCCAGCGGAAGTGTTCCGTCCAGCCATGCAAATATGGCGGCGCCCAGGGCTGCCATGCACGTGGTGGCAGCTGACGTCACTGCAAGCCGAGAGGCAGCGTGGAGCGATGCGGCGCGAGGCGCGGAACGCGGTCAATGAACGGCAAGCGCTGACCACGCACCTGCCCCGCTGCCGGCGAGCAGCCCGTGTCAACAAACACACGCCACGCCCCTCTACGCACACCGCCGTTATCTCAGAATGCCTCAGACACCTAGGAAAACCAGGACAGTGCAACTGACATCCGTCTGCGAGATTGGAGTCTTGCATTGCGTGGCCCATCCCTGGACCTGGACAAAACTACGGCACAAACTTCACGCTGGAACAACAGTCCAAGTGACTGGCCCAGACGGCCCCAGTCCGAGTCGCGATGCGAGGAGTGACGGGGGTCCGGGGGCTGCGCAGCGGAAGGCGTTAGGCGCGCCGCTCCAGCCCTGCCACGGGGTTGCGTTTAACGCGGCTTCGTCGGTACTGGGAAAGCCTTTCCACGAAGACACCACAGATGAAGAGACGACCTCTGGGCGGCGGCCGAGAAACCTTCACGGAGGACCCAGCGCCCTTGGGAACGAGTCAGACTACGCCTGCGTCCGAGCGCGGTCCTTCCCTAGCACCCAACATCATAGAGAAGACTCCCGCTCCGTGGAAAGTGCAGTGAAAGTGTTGTTTGACCAAAGTGATGAAGAGAGTGTCGACGACTCAGATTTTGGGATGGTTTGTCAATGTGGCGAATATGTCGATTTCAGTGTTAACCCGGAGGAACTAAAAACGAATTTTTTTGGAAGAAAGAAGAACGTTAGTGAATACAGTGAACCCTACTTTCAAGATTTTAAGTGAGTTTTTGTTTGGCTCCAAGAAGCACGAAAAAGTCCCAAAACAACATGTTGAATAATGTTGATTATGTTGGTACGGGTAAACTCGCATATTTTTGTAGTGGTGACCCTGTGTGTGTGTAAAACAAATGAACAGCAAAAGCAAGTGAACAAAGCCAGTTGATGACAGAACAAAGCCGAGTGTTAGTCTGTGTGAGAGTGAAAATCCACAAATGAGAAAATATAAATTATCAAAGAGAATAACACCACAAAGTTATAAGAAAAACAACAGGTTATGGGCCCAGAGCCTCCCTGAATGAAACGTAGTAATTATTTCGAATATTTTTAGTCAACTTAGCGAAAAAGGTTCCACCCGAGCAGTCAGCTTGATGTTTGTTGTTTACGGACGTCCTAACCTCCTAACCTCGCTTTCTGCAAATTCGCGTGAATTGACCAATGTCGTTATAAAATGACTAAAAATGTTGACTAAAAATATTCGAAATAATTACTTTTCATCGTTTTGACCTGCATTCTACCCGAAAAGTCGCGAAATGTAGCTTATAAAGAAGTAGCGGAACGTTCTCGGGTCGTTCTAAAGGCCGCCCGTTCCGGGCCTTCGGTCTGCCGACGAGGGGCCGCGGAGCATTTGGCGCGCTACACTCAAACACCGCGACGTCGGACTAAGTCGAGTGAGGTATGTGGGAACGCGTCAGACTTTCCTCTTTCGATTAGAAAAAGTTTTTAACGCTCCGATTCGTACAAGCCGAGAAAACCCGTGCAATATTAGCCGAGGTGGAAGTCCCTCAGGGGTCCCGTTGCGTATCCATAAACCGCATTAGTCTGATGGTCAGCCAGCTTGTACTCCTCTCATTTCATCCAGCAGGGGGTGGCTTTGCAATGCATTTGAAGCGATTTGAGACAGGAAACTGTCGCGAACGGCTGGCAACGTCTTCCTTAGTGCCTTGGCAATGTGTTGGAAAGCCATTTGTGGCTGCAAACCAGCGCATGCGCAGTGGGTCCGCGCTTGTTCTTCCCATCATCTTCTAGCCAAAGTCGGTGCCGTCAGCAGTCACATCGGAATCGTCTATTCATTCCTCAACCATTTGTTTTCCATTCCAAAACTCCCTGACTTTCTTATTCCGCCTCCTCTACTTAACCGTACTGTAGCTTCGAGCAGTAGTGTAAATAAGATCAGGTTTACACAGTAAACATCCTACGAAGACTTGGCTTTGTGTTACGAAGACGGTCTTTGTAGGCTACGAAGAAAATGAGGTCTTCGTAGGATTCTTCGTAGACATTTTACTGTGTACTCCAGTGTCATGGTACTAGTCAAGTATATTCTTTTTTAGCCCGCCTCAGGCTCGATAGAAGCGGACAGGAGCCGGGCTTAAAGTCTGATGCCGACTGTTCTTTCATTCGGACGTTTGTTCGCTGACTTATCGTTTACACAGAAACTTCAAATTTTGAGGATAGACTCCTTTTATGACGGTGGCGACAATTTTCAAATTTTGTCGCGTTTCTGTTTTATGAGAATTGTTTGATTTGTTAGATTAGGGGTGGCCACTGCGTGTGGTGCACCTGCAAGGCGCACTCTGTCGCGAGTCGGGACGGGCTGGGGTTAGCGATTTTAATCGTTACAATAATATATACCATCGGACACATCTCGAGTGACTTGAGGCCAAGTCCCCCTGTCGAACCGAGGTGTCGGTGGAGCGGAACCTGCACCGAGGTTCGACGGAGAGACGGGCCGGCAGTGTTCTGGCACAGAAACCTTAAACTAAAATATTTCAATATTTACAAGTAGAAATGGAAATTTTCGATTGTTTCGATTAATCGAGTCGGATCGATTACGGATTTTCGTGTCGTCGGAGAATTGATTAATCGATTATTCGCGGAAAGTGTCCAACCCTATATGGTACGGGCAGCGCGTTCCTAGTCATACCACGGGGTTGACGTGATCGTACCGCAGGCTTTGTGCATCCGAGTGCTGATCTAAGGCCCTGAATCCGAACGAAAACAGGCCTCGGATTGAAACAGCCAATTCGTTTGATAAGGCTCCAGCGGCTTTGTGTTTCATGCACGGCCAGGCTCACAAAAGTGACAAGAGGCACTACAGGCATGTATTTCCACTAAAAAAATAAGTATTTAATAAACAAGAATTGTAAATCATTACACGTGCATAACATAGTGATTGTTTTTACAGTGTCTACTTGGAAGCTTTCGGGTTTCCTTCACAAGGCATGAGTGCGTCCATAAGGCACTCGGCTGCCAGAGTCTTGTTATCAGCAACTAGGTCACGCCACTCCTGCGACTTTAGAATAAGATCCCTAGAGCAAAGAGAAAAAAACAGGAATCGATAACGCAGGCTATAGTGGAAAATGTTGGAAAATGGAAGTGCCTAGAAAATGACACAATTTATGCTGGAAATTTTCACATCATTTTGGTGGAATTTTTCAAAAGTTGGCAACTGGATTTATCTTGCCATTCATTTACCATGGTATCCAAATAATTGTATATACAAAATTAACCATAGTATGTTTGCTTTTTTAACGGTGCACCCCGGTAGACCGACCCTTATTTTCGCCGACCTATTATTCTTGCCGACCCCTCGCCGACTCATATTTATTATTTTATTATTTATTATATTATTTTTAAGGCAATATTTATTGAAGAATTGTATGTGCCTAAAGGCGATCCCACCTTGATTAGGTTAGGTTAGCCTAGGTGAGCTTGAATTAGGTTAGATGTACTGAACGTGCTTATTGCAATATAATATAATATAATATAATATAATATAATATAATATAATAAGAACGACCTGCATTAAATATATTAATATAATATATTGGGTCGTTCAAAAAAAGGGTCGGTCTAGCGCTATACCCCCTTTTTTAAGAAGGCATTATATTTTTAAGGCGTTTTCAAAAACCCACTTTGCCGAGGGGGGGGGGGGGGGTCCACTCTCGAAAAATGTGACCCGACTGCGTTATTACTAAGCTGCTATTACATCTCAAAATGTCAGTTTCTTAGTACACTTTGCCTTCAATTCGACCAAATTCTATTACTATGCATGTTACCACGTGACCCGACTAATACGCGTTCGGACGCCCCGCGTGCTATTCCTAGTCAAAAGAATACTTCCTTCCCAAATATTTAGCTCCAAGAAGGTGCTACGCTTCAGTCTTACCAGCGTACCGATGCTGTATCAGTGTAATCCATCTCTTATTTAACTGTCTAATCTGAGGTGGTGTAAGGCGACGCGGCGCAGACGCTCTGATCTGACGAGGTGAGCCACCCTGAGAACGTCGCAGAGCTTGAGCGGAGTGGGACTCGCATTCAGGCGGCGCGCCAGGCAGCGACTCGCCTCCTCCACCAAAGCGTCCATCATGTACATGTCGCCGGCCACAACAAGCTCAATGAGCAACGAGTCGGAGAGGTCCGCTTCACCCGCGCAGCCGGTGTACATAAACCTGCACGACAAACACGACCCACGGATTGAACGGTTAAGCGGAGAAGCAGACATGAGATTTCTTGAAGATTAAAACTTTCGGCACACCCGACCGACCGTTCTTATGTATATATATACATAAGAACGGTTATATATATATAAATGTATATATAACATATAAAAATACAATAATAATATATACATATAATACGCCTATAAGTCGAAAACTGCTAGAGCTACAGCGTTTTCCTTAAAATTTGAGACCTCCAGAGTCCTACTTTAGGCAAATTGACCTTAGGAGAGAGTTACGAGTTTTTTTCTTAACCATCTTAGCAGCCGATTTTCTGAAGTGTTGCGTGTGTTAACGTCTTAAAAAGGCATATATCAGAAACGAACAGGATTGGGCAGCTGAAATTTGGTGTGCGGTTTCATATGTAGTAGATTGAGCAAAAAAAGTTACATCAATATCGGTGGCTTCCACCTGGCGTAGTTCCCTTGTAAGATACACCTGCCGGTGCTGCTGCGGGTACAGCAGGAGGCCTACCAGCCCTTGGCTGGTCTTTACCTTAGCATTTCCTGCACGGCGCCAAGGCTGAAGTGCCCGATCGCCACCTTCCCAGACGTCTTTTCCGAGCACTCCGTTTGGAACATAGTCTTGAACACATTGCTGCAGGCAGCGAGGACAGCGCGATGGGCCGGCAGCTCCTGGTCATTGACGCAGAGCCAGGCGTCAGCCAGATCGCCCGACTTCAGGAGGGCTCCCAGGTTAGCGGCGACAGACTCGGGCTTCCGGATCGGCGGAGCACACACGGCAGCTCTCGTCGCAATCGGAGGGGGCAGCAAGTCCGCATTGATGACTCGGTCCGTTACTCTCACTCTAGCAACTAAAGTCAAGTCACGCACGTCGCCCAAGGGCATGGTGATCGTACCCACGTGTTCCCTGGTCTGGACGTCCACGTAGATAACATTGTGCAAAATGTTTAAGTTTTCCTTATCGGCGATGTTGTGCATTTTGCAAACGTCTGACAGCGATCCCTTGATACTTAGTGTACCTTCAACGAATATACTTGCGAAAACTTTTTCTCGCCCGCTGGCGCTCTTAAACGTGAGGAAGACGTCCATGTAGCGGAGGTCCCCAACCCAACCGGCGTCCCCCTCTTCACGCTGCTTGGGAGCGAGAACAAGGGCCCAGCAAAGGTCGTCGTCATCCGGGGCCCTGAAGCTGAAGTCTGGAAGGACCACTTCCTCAGGACAGTGGTTGAACAGGATGTTGTGATCGACATTATATGTAGCCGCAGCAAATGTCTCCCTCCACCTTGTTATCATCATGTTCAGTACCTGCCGGCAAAGCGCGTTGAGAGATCAGGTTAGGGTACAAGGGCAATGGAGCTAGGGGGGGATCATAAAGCTTTGAACATGTTTCTGACAGGATATCATACCCTCAATGCGTAACTGGTAATTTGTTACCCTTTGACGTGGTACCCCTCCCAAACTCAAACTCAACCTTTCCGTTAACTGAAGACAAGGCGTAAGTATCGTTCCCCTCTCGGTTTATGTGGTGCGATCACAAGCTCCAACAGGAGTGGCGCCGAATCCCACTACTCCCCCGACGAGATGCTTCTGCAGGTCAGGGGGTGGAAACCTTGGCTAAGCATCAAACGATCTCCACACTTTAAAGTGTGCTTTGCGACTTTGCTTAGTCTGACGAGATAGATGGGGGAGCAACCAAGGATTTTGTGATGTTGTTGTGCCATTTTAACTTTGAATCGCTGGCTTGGCGGGCAGCGATTCTTTGGAACCGCCGGCTTGGCGGGCAGCGGTTCCCTGGGGTGTATCTAGTTCTCCTTCTGGGGCGTGTCTCGCTACTCTCTGCTTCAGCGGCTCGGTAGGTCCTCTCACAGACGTACCGCACGGCCTACGCTCGATCGTTAGCGTGTAGTGTAAGGGCAAGCGCTAGCGGCCCTGTCAGCTCCCTGGGAGCGAACGGTACGGCCAGCGCTTCACCCCTTCTGCGATCGCTGCTCCAGCTCAGCGGCCCAGTAGGATCTCGCGAGATCGTACTGCACGGCCTGCACTGAACAGTCAATCGTGTCGTGTAAGAGCAAGTGCCCGCGGCCCAGTCGGCTCCCTGAGAGCGGACGGCACGGCCGGCACTTAACCCTTTCGAGCTCCGACCAGAGCCGGCGGCCCCGTGGACCCCAGAGGGCGCACGGCACGGCCTTCTCCGGTCGACCTCGCGATGTGTAACTCGGCTCGACATCCCCAGCTGGGCGGCTCCGCTGACCCCTTAGGGCGGACGGAACGGCCACAACTGGGAACTCCCCTTAAGGCTCCAGAACCCGCGAGGCGGCCTGGTCGGTCCTCAGTTGAGAGAACGGAACACACGGCCCGCGAGCTCAGCAACCCTTGCCTTGTGTCTACTACTCGCGTTAGAGGTCCCTCAGCCGCAGCGGTCGGTCGGCCTTCCGAAGAAGACGGAACGTACGGCTGCGACCACTAGATTCTCCTTAGCGCGAGCCAGCCCACCAGCGGCACTTGCGGTCCCGACTGAGCGACAAGTACGGCCGGCAGCGCTAGCTAGCGCCCACGCACTTCTACTCCACCTTGGGATCAAAAGGTTAGGCACAATCATTAACGGGCTCGTGATTTACTGAATCACTATATTGAATACAAAAGCATATGTGACATATTCACCCTTATGTACTACTACTGATATCACTCCTTACGACCAATCTTCCCTATGCACTAAACACTACAGCGTACGTTACCGACAACGACGACAACCGCTCGCTCCGATCCAGTCCTCACTGTTCCTCCGGTGACCTCAGCTGCTCCCGTTGTCCTCCGGTGTCCTGCTGCTCCCCTCCGTGGCCTCGGTTGCTCCCGGTCTCCTGGTGACCTGCTGCTCCCCTCCGTGGCCTATCGGCTGCTCCCGGTGTCATCCTGGTGACTTGCTGCTCACCTCGGCGGCCGGCCGATACTCTCGGCGGCCTCGGCTTCTCCCGGTGGCCGACTGCTCCTCTCGATGGCTGGCTGCTACCCTCCACGGCTGGCTGCGTCTCTCGACGGCCGGCTGCTACTCTACATGGCCAGCTACTCCTCTGCACGGTCGGCTGCTGCCCCCGGTGGCCAGCCTTCCCGGGCCGGCCGGCACGGTGTTGACTCCAGACTCCGAACTCTGCTTGGCTGTTGTCTTCCTTCTTTGACTGAACTCCGACCGACAAGGACTGGACTCAAACTGGACTCCGACGGAACCACACCGAACTGACGTGGACTAGGATCCAACTGCTGACTGCCCGACTGCTCCCTCTGCCCCTGGGCCCGCCGCTTTTATACCGAGGCCGAGGGGCGCACATCTGTTCATTATAGCCCCGTGCCGCCGCGCCCGCCGCAGCACTGCGGCCCTCCTCGATCGGCCGGCGACACGGCCGGTGACACACATCGAATGTTCTAGAACGGGCGTCTGAGAAGAGTAGAGTCGATTGCACCACGGTCGCAAGCATCATTTACTTTACATGTAATGTACGCGCGAAACCGTACGAAAGGAAAGGTAAGCGATAACACTACCCCGGCGGAATGCAAGGAACCCTGCCGGTCACTGATCCGTTTGCACCTTCCTACCAAAGACCCCGAGACTGCTCTCCTCCAGGCTGACTCGTGCGAGTGCAGAACCCAGGCGAGAGGCTGAGTTCCGGCTATATGGTGGAGCGCGTAGACACGCCTGGCCCCCTAAGGCGAGCGAGCATGGCTGCCTACTTACAGGGGCCGGGGGTCAGCCGCGGAC
The DNA here is from genome assembly GCA_026979955.1 of Megalurothrips usitatus. Taxonomy (NCBI): domain Eukaryota; kingdom Metazoa; phylum Arthropoda; class Insecta; order Thysanoptera; family Thripidae; genus Megalurothrips; species Megalurothrips usitatus. The sequence continues at coordinate 11,912,053 of CM049596.1, forward strand.
GGGAACTCAGGGGAACGTCGCCACAGTCTGGCTCCGTCACTCATCCGGGCCCGTGTTCTTTCCGCTCTTAACATGTGCATCACGTGACAGGCCTCTGGCCATCGGCCACCGCTTCCTTTCGGACATTGGCTACTAGAGTAATAATCGGCGTCCTCACGCGTTTGAGCCTCCGCTCAGGCGGCTGCCGAAAGTATTTAGTTATTGCGAATTTTGACTACGGCGACCGTGCAACCAACCGACTCCTATCCCTCTCTTACATTCTTGCCCATCAGGCCGGCAGGTGAAACGCCGCCCCGCCGCGCCGTCCGGCAGGAACGCACAAGCCGGCGGCGCGTCCGGGTGCGTCACGGGCGGTCTCGGTGACAAACACCACATGTCAATTAATATCGGCCGCCGCGTGAGGCCCCTGCGGCCGCGTTCCAACCTGCCGACGGTGCCTTGCTATACCACCAGCCACCTAACCAGAGTCCTTGTTGGGCCAAAATACACTTTGGCACAACATTTCCTGCCCCCTTCGCTAGCCGAAACTTACACTTCAGTTTCGGCGTACTGTTAATACTCTCTCACACTCACACGCACACACATACAGAGACATGTGCACACACGCGCACCCATCTTGTCTCGTACAAAGCTATTTTACTTAAAACTACGCGCACACTCGCACATACCTTATCATTCTAATCGTTTCCTCCGTTTCTCTTTCGCCTCCCTGTGTCTTGCGAATTACATTATGAACACTTGTGTTCTGTACCTATTTCGTTGATACAAAAGAGTGAGCTATACAAAAAAAGTGAATTTCTCGCAACCGCGTATTTTCTTTCTTTCGTTAATAACTCCGTTCTAGCGTGTTTTAGAGATATGTACATTCCTCTTGGTTTGTTCTCGGTCACTTCGCAGAAACTACATTGTTTCGATACATAAGAACAGGAGGGTGCATCCTACGTCACATAGGAAGGGAATCTCTCGACAGTACTTTTCTTTTCTGCACTCCAGTTTACATCCACCTCCATGCTCACAGGACATGCCAGAACCTTGCTTAAAGACAGGATGGAAAGCCATAACCACACATACAAGACGCTGGACACCAAAAACGTGTCCGTATGCTTGAAAAAATTTTTTTTTTTCCTTACGATACTCAGAAGTTTAAATGTCCGGTATAACAGTTTTTTGCTTCCTGCACCACTCACTTTTACAATGTCAATTTTGCGCCTTCGCTAATGACTAGAGGCTTTCAGTATTGACTTACATTTTCGAAAGTAAAAGAACGTCTTTACAAATTGTCTTGTACTCCGGTTTGATAACTCAGCACAACCATTTATTTAACCTCCCCAGTGCACTCACATCTTTATTACAAAATTTCAATTCAGTTTATGTTGTCCCACTGGAGACTTGCATGACCTTAATCACTTTTGAATTTTACTCTGATCATGAACTATTTTATTTCTGCCCAAAACTACTTTCAGGAACACATGACAATATGGCGTTAACGCGGTCCGAATGACTGAATTACATTCACTGCATTACAATATTAAACTTCCGAAATAATTTACACACATTGAGAAGATAGGAAACTATCTACATTTTTATGCCCTGGAAGCAGACACAAGACAACAGTACGCAGCCCCGCCCGGGGCAGGACCTTTCCACGTACTACCGCCCAAGATATGTTCCCAGAAACCAGTATTGCTCCTCGCCCGTCTTAAACAATTTAGCGCCCGCGTTTACCCACGCTATCCCAACGTTACTTATTTTAACCAGAGACAGAATTCTCTGCGCAAAACACATCGGACGGGATTCTGAAATTCCTTAGCTACAGCCTGGCGTAGCCTACTCTTGCTGTAAATCCCAATCTCTTTTTTTTTTTCGAGAAATCATCCCAGCCTTCTTCCTTGACGACGCCTTTTCCCAACCCTACAAATCAGAAAGGCGACCCCCCGGATCTTCGAACGCATCCGTATTTAGAACAGAAATCTGTAGATATACTACGTGTGACGTCTCACTGCACATTTCAATCCTCCCCTTTTGGTGATCCACGCGCTCTGCGCTATGCCTCTAATAAAACTAAATCCTAAACTTAGCTTCGCCTGACCTTACACTACTTACTCGCTACCTACCACTACTTATGTACTACCCGAGCTTTGTGACGGAGACCCCGACATCATTCCTCTAAACTATCACTCTCACTGAACAACTCAGCTCTGGTACACGTGGAGATTTATTTACGTGGAGTTTGACTGCTTTAAGTATCTACCGCACACGTCCTTTTACAAGGAGGAATATTCTAAGAACGGTTGGCAACGGATAATGGGAACGTCCCTTAGTCTCCGTTCACTATACTTGGAAACCGCTAAACTCGTTTGCTGCTAAACTGCTGAGTACAATGTCTAAATAGCATTAAAAAAAAACTGGCAGACTATTTCTTCTAATCCCCTTAACACAAGCACAATATCTGAATTGACAAGCATCAGGGCTTTGAAAATTGTGTGAAATTTTTGTCCAAAAACCTTTCGTAACATCCTAAAGCATATGCGCCTGATTATGTTATGAACTACACCAAACATCCATGAAGTTGCGTAATATTTCTTTTGAGAGAACGTACGCAAAATAATACGTGAAAAGAAACCATGTTACAGGTTTCCTATTGGAACCAATCCGGAACAAGGGAGACCATTGTCACCCATGTGACTGTTGCCAAACCCGAAAAAAAAAATGGGGAACTAACTATACCGCGTGCCCTTTCCACTACCCGATACCCGTTCCGCATTTCCTTCCTATCACTTGGCTTCCACAGCGGAAGCTCACTGGAACGCTACCGAGCGCATCTCATTTACTTTCGGAGGCGGCGAGCCCCAATCGCGAATTTGCCAAAATCTATTAACCGGAACTAGAATAAAAAAAAAATTGCTTCCGCTCCGTTGTACAGCACAACTTTCTGATTCTAATTTAAAAAAAAAAACAAAAACGCGAAACAGTATCCATAGCTTACATGACTGTGAATGCCTGGGATGTATTCCAAGCAGCAACGATGCAAAATCTAAATCATACACTGTAAAATGCGAAAAGAAACTAATCTGCAAATGCAAGTGAAAATTCCTGCGCGTATAGGACTTGCCGCGTCCTCTGTGGTCCACTACACGAAACGATCTTAATTTACATGATCTTAATGTACCCCCTTTTTTTTTCTTTAAAATATTCCTCACACCTTGCAACGAGTTTGCTCCCCTCTTGATTCTCCTTACAACACCCAAAGCGCACATGTGATTCCTGTCTTTGCACTCTCTGTCCGAAGAGCCTACTCGAGTACTTTTGTTTTGGGGGGCTCACTATTTATACTGAATCAGAGCCGCGCGTCCCCACAACCATTTAGGTTGGTCACCACTCAGGTAAGTTGCCACCCAGGTTACCGCTCGGGTCACCGCTCAGGTTAGGCGTACTGCCGCACACAGCCTCGCACACAGCTACCACGCAACCTCAAGCACTGACTTTTGGTCACAGTGAGGTTTCACGTTATCAAAATAATCACACGGACCACACAGCCACTGGACATTTAACTGGGGTTCCGGAAGCCCCAGCCGACAAGAAACGCACGAACACCTGCTACCTCCCCCTTCCTGTCTCCGCCACTGCTCTATTTGTCCCAACACCGCCCCAGGTGTGAATGACGACCAGACTCAATGCTTGCCCCGTCTGCACTCAGGCGAGCTTGACCCACCGACACTACAACCACCTTTCTAATTCGTTATGTGCCTCCCATTACCCTACCTGCGCACGGGGCGCTACCTATCAGGTGTGACAGCTGGCAGCGCCGCCACATATGGTTCGCCCCCCATGTCCTAACTGCTGCCGCGCTGACGGTCACGGCCGGAGCCCTGACCTACCCCAACTTAACCTACCTTACTCCTAAATTAAAATGAAACACGTGCACTGATCAGGTGCCCGCGGAGGCATAGCTTTAAACGCTTCGATGAACCAGAGTGTTAACCCCTTTTTTTTTTTTTTTTTTTTTTTTTACAACCTAACCAAACCACTGACCCCAACTTACCCACAGCGTTGCGCATCGGACGCCTGCGAATGTTGGGTAGGCCATCCCGCAGCGCACGCGTGCAGCGCAGTAACCAGGATTGCCTACCTATCAGGCGCGGTGTGAAGAGCGGACTATCCACATCTACTCCTACCCTTACAACAATATCGCAGGTACCCTTATTCTTAACGCCTTCGTTTGCACCACCCCGTGAGACAGTCTCACGACGCTCGGTCCCGCTCTTCAAATCCCCTGCTACTTCATTTCCTTTTATATTTGCCCTCCGAACGACACAAACTGACGCTCTCACTGGACCGCCGGTGAGTCACCGCTGACCGGCGTGCTCGTTTGCCCTGTCTCCCTCCCTCTTGAATAATCTTGGACTCACAGTCTACATGCTGCCGTAAGACAAACGGACAACGTTCCCAAACGGCAACTACGGCCCCGCCGTTTCTCCAATACTCAAGCAGCGTTTCTTATAACAAAGAAAGGGTCGGTTTCAGCTACTTGTCCACCAATTTTCCTAATACCGACCATCCAGGTGTTCGTAAGATAACAGATTATTGTCTCCAGTATCTATTTCGACCTACATTTATCAGTATGTAACGGCAGTCCAGAACGAACGGGAAGCGCTGGTCGCTCACATCGAACCTAGTCTGCGCGAGCGTCTAACAGTTTCCTAACGGAAACTTTTATCGCGCCTAATGGTCGACAAGCACCAAAGAGCCGCAGGCACTTTTGTCCGGTACGGTTCTCGGACCCGACAACCTCTTAACCACAGCATCCGGTTGCGACAGCTCTGGTACTTTTGACCAAAAAGCCAGCACTCCCTTCCGCTTCCTAGAGCGCCGTGGCACACTGACTAGGGGGACTGTTGCCGCGGCAAAGTCAGGTTCCTCTTGGCCTCCCTATGCTATGGGTTGCACCAGCCATCTCACTAATTGAGCCTATCAGCTGGATGTTAACCCTTCACTTAACACGAGAAGAGGTACCAAAAGGGGTACCTTTTTTTTTGACTTAACGCGGTTCTTGTACTGCTTTTCTTTCTAGCTAAAGATCTGAACTAGCTATCCGCACCCACAATTATTCTGTATCTCGCGACTCACCTAACTAACCCCTCCACACTCCATACATCCTGTGCAACTTTGCGCATAACAAACTTAATAGACCCAACCGCCTAACTCCGAGCCTAATACCTAACCACTGGCTCTCGTCACCGGCCCGTGTTCTGCGGGGACCAGAAAGGCCCCCGGCAGCGACACACAGGGTGCCGGTTACACGCAGCTAGAACCTTTTTAACTTTGAATCGCTGGCTTGGCGGGCAGCGATTCTTTGGAACCGCCGGCTTGGCGGGCAGCGGTTCCCTGGGGTGTATCTAGTTCTCCTTCTGGGGCGTGTCTCGCTACTCTCTGCTTCAGCGGCTCGGTAGGTCCTCTCACAGACGTACCGCACGGCCTACGCTCGATCGTTAGCGTGTAGTGTAAGGGCAAGCGCTAGCGGCCCTGTCAGCTCCCTGGGAGCGAACGGTACGGCCAGCGCTTCACCCCTTCTGCGATCGCTGCTCCAGCTCAGCGGCCCAGTAGGATCTCGCGAGATCGTACTGCACGGCCTGCACTGAACAGTCAATCGTGTCGTGTAAGAGCAAGTGCCCGCGGCCCTGTCGGCTCCCTGAGAGCGGACGGCACGGCCGGCACTTAACCCTTTCGAGCTCCGACCAGAGCCGGCGGCCCCGTGGACCCCAGAGGGCGCACGGCACGGCCTTCTCCGGTCGACCTCGCGATGTGTAACTCGGCTCGACATCCCCAGCTGGGCGGCTCCGCTGACCCCTTAGGGCGGACGGAACGGCCACAACTGGGAACTCCCCTTAAGGCTCCAGAACTCGCGAGGCGGCCTGGTCGGTCCTCAGTTGAGAGAACGGAACACACGGCCCGCGAGCTCAGCAACCCTTGCCTTGTGTCTACTACTCGCGTTAGAGGTCCCTCAGCCGCAGCGGTCGGTCGGCCTTCCGAAGAAGACGGAACGTACGGCTGCGACCACTAGATTCTCCTTAGCGCGAGCCAGCCCACCAGCGGCACTTGCGGTCCCGACTGAGCGACAAGTACGGCCGGCAGCGCTAGCTAGCGCCCACGCACTTCTACTCCACCTTGGGATCAAAAGGTTAGGCACAATCATTAACGGGCTCGTGATTTACTGAATCACTATATTGAATACAAAAGCATATGTGACATATTCACCCTTATGTACTACTACTGATATCACTCCTTACGACCAATCTTCCCTATGCACTAAACACTACAGCGTACGTTACCGACAACGACGACAACCGCTCGCTCCGATCCATGTCCTCACTGTTCCTCCGGTGACCTCCGCTGCTCCCGGTGTCCTCCGGTGTCCTGCTGCTCCCCTCCGTGGCCTCGGTTGCTCCCGGTCTCCTGGTGACCTGCTGCTCCCCTCCGTGGCCTATCGGCTGCTCCCGGTGTCATCCTGGTGACTTGCTGCTCACCTCGGCGGCCGGCCGATACTCTCGGCGGCCTCGGCTTCTCCCGGTGGCCGACTGCTCCTCTCGATGGCTGGCTGCTACCCTCCATGGCCGGCTGCTGCTCTCCACGGCCGGCTGCTACTCTCCATAGCCGGCTGCTGCTCTCCACAGCCGGCGGCTACTCCCGGTGGCCAGCCCTCCCGGGCCGGCCGGCACAGCGTTGCCTCCCGACTCCGAACTCTGCTTGGCTGTTGTCTTCCTTCTTGTTGACCGAACTCGACTCCGACTGTCACGGACTTAGCACCGACCGATCTCAAACCGAACGGCACTCCAGACCCTCTCTGCTGAACTGAAGACTGAAGAACTCCCGCTGCCACCCGGCCCGTAGCTTTTATACCGAGGCCGGGGGGCGCGCACCTGTTCATTAGCCCGTGCCGCCGTGCCCGCCGCGGCACCGCGGCCCTCCTCGATCGGCCGGCGACACGTGCGGTGACACACATCGAATGTTCTAGAACAGGCGTCTGAGAGGAGTAGAGTCGATTGCACCACGGTCGCAAGCATCATTTACTTTACTTGTAATTTACGCGCGAAACCGTACGAAAGGAAAGGTAAGCGATAACACTGCCCCGGCGGGCCCCTGGCAAGGAACCCCGCCGGTCACTGATCCGTTTGCGCCTTCCTACCAAAGACCCCGAGACTGCTCTCCTCCGGGCTGACTCGTGCGAGTGCAGGACCCAGGCGAGAGGCTGAGTCCCGGCTATATGGTGGAGCGCGTAGACTCGCCTGGCCCCCTAAGGCGAGCGAGCATGGCTGCCTACTTACAGGGGCCGGGGGTCAGTCGCGGACGGGAACCCAGGGGAACGTTGCCACAGTCTGGCTTGGTCACTCATCCGGGCTCGTGTTCTTTCCGCTCTTAACATGTGCATCACGTGACAGGCCTCAGGCTGTCTGCCACCGCTTCCTTTCGTACATTGGCTACCAGAGTAATAATCGGCGTCCTCACGCGTTTGAGCCTCCGCTCAGGCGGCTGCCGAAAGTATTTAGTTATTGCGAATTTAGACTACGGCGACCGTACAACCAACCGACACCTATCCCTCTCTTACATTCTTGCCCATCAGGCCGGCAGGTGAAACGCCGCCCCGCCGCGCCGTCCGGCAGGAACGCACAAGCCGGCGGCGCGTCCGGGTGCGTCACGGGCGGTCTCGGTGACAAACACCACATGTCAATTAATATCGGCCGCCGCGTGAGGCCCCTGCGGCCGCGTTCCAACCTGCCGACGGTGCCTTGCTATACCACCAGCCACCTAACCAGAGTCCTTGTTGGGCCAAAATACACTTTGGCACAACATTTCCTCCCCCCTTCGCTAGCCGAAACTTACACTTCAGTTTCGGCGTACTGTTAATACTCTCTCACACTCACACGCACACACATACGGAGACATGTGCACACACGCGCACCCATCTTGTCTCGTACAAAGCTATTTTACTTAAAACTAAGCGCACAATCGCACATACCTTATCATTCTAATCGTTTCCTCCGTTTCTCTTTCGCCTCTCTGTGTCTTGCGAATTACATTATGCACACTTGTGTTCTGTACCAATTTCAAAAGAGTGAGCTATACAAAAAAAATGTGAATTTCTCGCAACCGCATATTTTCTTTCTTTCGTTAATAACTCCGTTCTAGCGTGTTTTAGAGATATGTACATTCCTCTTGGTTTGTTCTCGGTCACTTCACAGAAACTACATTGTTCCGATACATAAGAACAGGAGGGTGCATCCTACGTCACATAGGAAGGGAATCTCTCGACCGTACTTTTCTTTTCTGCACTCCAGTTTACATCCACCTCCATGCTCACAGGACATGCCAGAACCTTGCTTAAAGACAGGATGGAAAGCCATAACCACACATACAAGACGCTGGACACCAAAAACGTGTCCGTATGTTTGAAAAAATATTTTTTTTTCTTTACGATTAAATGTCCGGTATAACAGTTTCTGCTTCCTGCACCACTCACTTTTACAATGTCAATTTTGCGCCTTCGCTAACGACTAGAGGCTTTCAGTATTGACTTTACATTTTCGAAAGTAAAAGAACGTCTTTACAAATTGTCTTGTACTCCGGTCTGATAACTCAGCACAACCATTTATTTAACCTCCCCAGTGCACTCACATCTTTATTACAAAATTTCAATTCAGTTTATGTTGTCCCACTAGAGACTTGCATGACCTTAATCACTTTTGAATTTTACTCTGATCATGAACTATTTTATTTCTGCCCAAAACTACTTTCAGGAACACATGACAATATGGCGTTAACGCGGTCCGAATGACTGAATTACATTCACTGCATTACAATATTAAACTTCCGAAATAATTTACACACATTGAGAAGATAGGAAACTATCTACATTTTTATGCCCTGGAAGCAGACACAAGACAACAGTACGCAGCCCCGCCCGGGGCAGGACCTTTCCACGTACTACCGCCCAAGATATGTTCCCAGAAACCAGTATTGCTCCTCGCCCGTCTTAAACAATTTAGCGCCCGCGTTTACCCACGCTATCCCAACGTTACTTATTTTAACCAGAGACAGAATTCTCTGCGCAAAACACATCGGACGGGATTCTGAAATTCCTTAGCTACAGCCTGGCGTAGCCTACTCTTGCTGTAAATCCCAATCTCTTTTTTTTTTTCGAGAAATCATCCCAGCCTTCTTCCTTGACGACGCCTTTTCCCAACCCCACAAATCAGAAAGGCGACCCCCCGGATCTTCGAACGCATCCGTATTTAGAACAGAAATCTGTAGATATACTACGTGTGACGTCTCACTGCACATTTCAATCCTCCCCTTTTGGTGATCCACGCGCTCTGCGCTATGCCTCTAATAAAACTAAATCCTAAACTTAGCTTCGCCTCACCTTACACTACTTACTCGCTACCTACCACTACTTATGTACTACCCGAGCTTTGTGACGGAGACCCCGACATTATTCCTCTAAACTATCACTCTCACTGAACAACTCAGCTCTGGTACCCGTGGAGATTTATTTACGTGGAGTTTGACTGCTTTAAGTATCTACCGCACACGTCCTTTTACAAGGAGGAATATTCTAAGAACGGTTGGCAACGGATAATGGGAACGTCCCTTAGTCTCTGTTCACTATACTTGGAAACCGCTAAACTCGTTTGCTGCTAAACTGCTGAGTACAATGTCTAAATAGCATTAAAAAAAAACTGGCAGACTATTTCTTCTAATCCCCTTAACACAAGCACAATATCTGAATTGACAAGCATCAGGGCTTTGAAAATTGTGTGAAATTTTTGTCCAAAAACCTTTCGTAACATCCTAAAGCATCTGCGCCAGATTATGTTATGAACTACACCAAACATCCATGAAGTTGCGTAATATTTCTTTTGAAAGAGAATAACGTACGCAAAATAATACGTGAAAAGAAACCATGTTACAGGTTTCCTATTGGAACCAATCCGGAACAAGGGAGACCATTGTCACCCATGTGACTGTTGCCAAACCCGAAAAAAAAAATGGGGAACTAACTATACCGCGTGCCCTTTCCACTACCCGATACCCGTTCCGCATTTCCTTCCTATCACTTGGCTTCCACAGCGGAAGCTCACTGGAACGCTACCGAGCGCATCTCATTTACTTTCGGAGGCGGCGAGCCCCAATCGCGAATTTGCCAAAATCTATTGAACGGAACTAGAATAAAAAAAAAATTGCTTCCGCTCCGTTGTAGAGCACAACTTTCTGATTCCAATTTTAAAAAAAAACAAAAACGCGAAACAGTATCCATAGCTTACATGACTGTGAATGCCTGGGATGTATTCCAAGCAGCAACGATGCAAAATCTAAATCATACACTGTAAAATGCGAAAAGAAACTAATCTGCAAATGCAAGTGAAAATTCCTGCGCGTATAGGACTTGCCGCGTCCTCTGTGGTCCACTACACGAAACGATCTTAATTTACATGATCTTAATGTACCCCTTTTTTTCTTTAAAATATTCCTCACACCTTGCAACGAGTTTGCTCCCTTCTTGATTCTCCTTACAACACCCAAAGCGCACATGTGATTCCTGTCTTTGCACTCTCTGTCCGAAGAGCCTACTCGAGTACTTTTGTTTTGGGGGGCTCACTATTTCTACTGAATCAGAGCCGCGCGTCCCCACAACCATTTAGGTTGGTCACCACTCAGGTAAGTTGCCACCCAGGTTACCGCTCGGGTCACCGCTCAGGTTAGGCGTACTGCCGCACACAGCCTCGCACACAGCTACCACGCAACCTCAAGCACTGACTTTTGGTCACAGTGAGGTTTCACGTTATCAAAATAATCACACGGACCACACAGCCACTGGACATTTAACTGGGGTTCCGGAAGCCCCAGCCGACAAGAAACGCACGAACACCTGCTACCTCCCCCTTCCTGTCTCCGCCACTGCTCTATTTGTCCCAACACCGCCCCAGGTGTGAATGACGACCAGACTCAATGCTTGCCCCGTCTGCACTCAGGCGAGCTTGACCCACCGACACTACAACCACCTTTCTAATTCGTTATGTGCCTCCCATTACCCTACCTGCGCACGGGGCGCTACCTATCAGGTGTGACAGCTGGTAGCGCCGCCACATATGGTTCGCCCCCCATGTCCTAACTGCTGCCGCGCTGACGGTCACGGCCGGAGCCCTGACCTACCCCAACTTAACCTACCTTACTCCTAAATTAAAATGAAACACGTGCACTGATCAGGTGCCCGCGGAGGCATAGCTTTAAACGCTTCGATGAACCAGAGTGTTAACCCCTATTTTTTTTTTTTTTTTTTTTTTTTACAACCTAACCAAACCACTGACCCCAACTTACCCACAGCGTTGCGCGTCGGACGCCTGCGAATGTTGGGTAGGCCATCCCGCAGCGCACGCGTGCAGCGCAGTAACCAGGATTGCCTACCTATCAGGCGCGGTGTGAAGAGCGGACTATCCACATCTACTCCTACCCTTACAACAATATCGCAGGTACCCTTATTCTTAACGCCTTCGTTTGCACCACCCCGTGAGACAGTCTCACGACGCTCGGTCCCGCTCTTCAAATCCCCTGCTACTTCATTTCCTTTTATATTTGCCCTCCGAACGACACAAACTGACGCTCTCACTGGACCGCCGGTGAGTCACCGCTGACCGGCGTGCTCGTTTGCCCTGTCTCCCTCCCTCTTGAATAATCTTGGACTCACAGTCTACATGCTGCCGTAAGACAAACGGACAACGTTCCCAAACGGCAGCTACGGCCCCGCCGTTTCTCCAATACCCAGGCAGCGTTTCTTATAACAAAGAAAGGGTCGGTTTCAGCTACTTGTCCACCAATTTTCCTAATACCGACCATCCAGGTGTTCGTAAGATAACAGATTATTGTCTCCAGTATCTATTTCGACCTACATTTATCAGTATGTAACGGCAGTCCAGAACGAACGGGAAGCGCTGGTCGCTCACATCGAACCTAGTCTGCGCGAGCGTCTAACAGTTACCTAACGGAAACTTTTATCGCGCCTAATGGTCGACAAGCACCAAAGAGCCGCAGGCACTTTTGTCCGGTACGGTTCTCGGACCCGACAACCTCTTAACCACAGCATCCGGTTGCGACAGCTCTGGTACTTTTGACCAAAAAGCCAGCACTCCCTTCCGCTTCCTAGAGCGCCGTGGCACACTGACTAGGGGGACTGTTGCCGCGGCAAAGTCAGGTTCCTCTTGGCCTCCCTATGCTATGGGTTGCACCAGCCATCTCACTAATTGAGCCTATCAGCTGGATGTTAACCCTTTACTTAACACGAGAAGAGGTACCAAAAGGGGTACCTTTTTTTTTGACTTAACGCGGTTCTTGTACCCCACTGCTTTTCTTTCTAGCTAAAGATCTGAACTAGCTATCCGCACCCACAATTATTCTGTATCTCGCGACTCACCTAACTAACCCCTCCACACTCCATACATCCTGTGCAACTTTGCGCATAACAAAATTAATAGACCCAACCGCCTAACTCCGAGCCTAATACCTAACCACTGGCTCTCGTCACCGGCCCGTGTTCTGCGGGGACCAGAAAGGCCCCCGGCAGCGACACACAGGGTGCCGGTTACACGCAGCTAGAACGCAAAAGCCACTTAATCGTCCCAAAGTACGATGTTCAAGGCCGCGGTTAGAAAACTAGGGCGTATCACGAACTGCTACGCTTCGTGACTACGGGACTGCTGAAACCTTCCACACTCTGCTTCGGCAATGAGTGAGACCCCACTACACTCACACTACAACAACGACCTGAGAACTTAGGAGGACCACTACAGATCATACCTCACTGCCCAGTCGGGGCGCAGCCTCATGTTGACTGGTTTTAAGGCCTCACGTTGACCAAGTGTCAACGTGGTATCGCACCCCTCTTCGTGCGGGCCCCGTCTACAGGGTACTACGCTGGAAAAAAAAAATTTAGAGGAAACTCCCTCATTCCCTTCACAACCTGACAATGCACATATATTAATTCAGAAAATCACGAGCCAAATTTATTTTGAGTACCCAACAACACAAGTTGAGTACCCCGCACCTCCACCAAATAATGTTGTGCCTTTTTAACTTTGAATCGCTGGCTTGGCGGGCAGCGATTCTTTGGAACCGCCGGCTTGGCGGGCAGCGGTTCCCTGGGGTGTATCTAGTTCTCCTTCTGGGGTGTGTCTCGCTACTCTCTGCTTCAGCGGCCCGGTAGGTCCTCTCACAGACGTACCGCACGGCCTACGCTCGATCGTTAGCGTGTAGTGTAAGGGCAAGCGCTAGCGGCCCTGTCAGCTCCCTGGGAGCGAACGGTACGGCCAGCGCTTCACCCCTTCTGCGATCGCTGCTCCAGCTCAGCGGCCCAGTAGGATCTCGCGAGATCGTACTGCACGGCCTGCACTGAACAGTCAATCGTGTCGTGTAAGAGCAAGTGCCCGCGGCCCTGTCGGCTCCCTGAGAGCGGACGGCACGGCCGGCACTTAACCCTTTCGAGCTCCGACCAGAGCCGGCGGCCCCGTGGACCCCAGAGGGCGCACGGCACGGCCTTCTCCGGTCGACCTCGCGATGTGTAACTCGGCTCGACATCCCCAGCTGGGCGGCTCCGCTGACCCCTTAGGGCGGACGGAACGGCCACAACTGGGAACTCCCCTTAAGGCTCCAGAACTCGCGAGGCGGCCTGGTCGGTCCTCAGTTGAGAGAACGGAACACACGGCCCGCGAGCTCAGCAACCCTTGCCTTGTGTCTACTACTCGCGTTAGAGGTCCCTCAGCCGCAGCGGTCGGTCGGCCTTCCGAAGAAGACGGAACGTACGGCTGCGACCACTAGATTCTCCTTAGCGCGAGCCAGCCCACCAGCGGCACTTGCGGTCCCGACTGAGCGACAAGTACGGCCGGCAGCGCTAGCTAGCGCCCACGCACTTCTACTCCACCTTGGGATCAAAAGGTTAGGCACAATCATTAACGGGCTCGTGATTTACTGAATCACTATATTGAATACAAAAGCATATGTGACATATTCACCCTTATGTACTACTACTGATATCACTCCTTACGACCAATCTTCCCTATGCACTAAACACTACAGCGTACGTTACCGACAACGACGACAACCGCTCGCTCCGATCCATGTCCTCACTGTTCCTCCGGTGACCTCCGCTGCTCCCGGTGTCCTCCGGTGTCCTGCTGCTCCCCTCCGTGGCCTCGGTTGCTCCCGGTCTCCTGGTGACCTGCTGCTCCCCTCCGTGGCCTATCGGCTGCTCCCGGTGTCATCCTGGTGACTTGCTGCTCACCTCGGCGGCCGGCCGATACTCTCGGCGGCCTCGGCTTCTCCCGGTGGCCGACTGCTCCTCTCGATGGCTGGCTGCTACCCTCCATGGCCGGCTGCTGCTCTCCACGGCCGGCTGCTACTCTCCATAGCCGGCTGCTGCTCTCCACAGCCGGCGGCTACTCCCGGTGGCCAGCCCTCCCGGGCCGGCCGGCACAGCGTTGCCTCCCGACTCCGAACTCTGCTTGGCTGTTGTCTTCCTTCTTGTTGACCGAACTCGACTCCGACTGTCACGGACTTAGCACCGACCGATCTCAAACCGAACGGCACTCCAGACCCTCTCTGACTGAACTGAAGACTGAAGAACTCCCGCTGCCACCCGGCCCGTAGCTTTTATACCGAGGCCGGGGGGCGCGCACCTGTTCATTAGCCCGTGCCGCCGTGCCCGCCGCGGCACCGCGGCCCTCCTCGATCGGCCGGCGACACGTGCGGTGACACACATCGAATGTTCTAGAACAGGCGTCTGAGAGGAGTAGAGTCGATTGCACCACGGTCGCAAGCATCATTTACTTTACTTGTAATTTACGCGCGAAACCGTACGAAAGGAAAGGTAAGCGATAACACTGCCCCGGCGGGCCCCTGGCAAGGAACCCCGCCGGTCACTGATCCGTTTGCGCCTTCCTACCAAAGACCCCGAGACTGCTCTCCTCCGGGCTGACTCGTGCGAGTGCAGGACCCAGGCGAGAGGCTGAGTCCCGGCTATATGGTGGAGCGCGTAGACTCGCCTGGCCCCCTAAGGCGAGCGAGCATGGCTGCCTACTTACAGGGGCCGGGGGTCAGTCGCGGACGGGAACCCAGGGGAACGTTGCCACAGTCTGGCTTGGTCACTCATCCGGGCTCGTGTTCTTTCCGCTCTTAACATGTGCATCACGTGACAGGCCTCAGGCTGTCTGCCACCGCTTCCTTTCGTACATTGGCTACCAGAGTAATAATCGGCGTCCTCACGCGTTTGAGCCTCCGCTCAGGCGGCTGCCGAAAGTATTTAGTTATTGCGAATTTAGACTACGGCGACCGTACAACCAACCGACACCTATCCCTCTCTTACATTCTTGCCCATCAGGCCGGCAGGTGAAACGCCGCCCCGCCGCGCCGTCCGGCAGGAACGCACAAGCCGGCGGCGCGTCCGGGTGCGTCACGGGCGGTCTCGGTGACAAACACCACATGTCAATTAATATCGGCCGCCGCGTGAGGCCCCTGCGGCCGCGTTCCAACCTGCCGACGGTGCCTTGCTATACCACCAGCCACCTAACCAGAGTCCTTGTTGGGCCAAAATACACTTTGGCACTTGAAGAAAACCGCCATATTCCACTCGATATGAACCTGAAGCTCGAACAGTGCGGTGAGGAGCATAGTTTTGGGCTGTATTGGGATGTTTCTGCCCCCTGTACAGGTGTGTTGCGATGAACTACGTCGGTCACGCCGCCTTCTGGCGTACGCCTTACTTGTTGGTGTTACGTCAAAGGTACCCAAGGAGCCAAATTTATTATAGATAATTTCGTTCTGACTGCTGACGTCACTGAATCCGGTGAGAGGATGAAAGAACCAGGGCCGGCGCACTGCGCAAACGACAAAACAATCCTGCTGTGCATGCGTAGTGCGCCGGCGCTTGTTCTTTCTTACATCTTCTAATATTATTGTTATCGGCTTTAAGAGGACCAGTGTAGTCAAAGACCAGCCTAATGCAATCAACAGGGAAAAAGTTCCACAAGAGGAACTGGAGATCAATAGGACTTACCGACAGGAAGCCAGAAGCGTTCCGCACGAACTAATCAAAGATGGCGCCCGGACCGTAGGAAACCTCGCCTTAATAGCCCGTTGACGGCAACTGCTGAATTCGACAACGTCCCACCGGGCGCGGACTTCGCCGGGACCGGCCTGGCGTGGGGCAGGACCACGGAGAAACCTGGATCAACATTTTGAGAGACATCTGTAACTAGGCTGTGGCCCACTAGCTGCGGGAACGTGAGAGACGCCGTCTCCGCCGTGATACGGGTTTAGCAGACGGCTGCAACATAAGCAAGAAAGATGCAACCCAGTTTTGAGCCTCAAACGAGCAACCGTTTTTGAAAATTCGCGCGGACAGGCTCACACATGCACACAAAATCTCAGAACCGGCTGTTCTCATACGTCAAAACAAGCAATGTCGAAAGCCGAAAACACGCTGATCCGTACGCGTCATTCGTCATAGCGCTTAAGGGAGAGTGGGGCACCAAGTGCCACTTTTTGGAAATTCGCCCTCACAGGAACAATTTTTAGAATTTCCACTTCTTTTTCTTGTTAGTTCTTTTATTGGACCTTAATGTACGACAGTCCGTCAAAAGATTTTGCCTATAGGTCGTAGTACCGGAGCTATGGGACGTAAACTTGACCTCTGCAAGTGACACTTCGTGCCCCGCCACGGGGCACGAAGTGTCAGGGTGTGGGGCAGGTGGTGTCACCTTTTATAATGTTAGTTTTGGGCCTTCCTATGATATCATAAGTGATTTAATGACTTGTATTCTATCTGAGTGCAATCCTTTTGAACAGGGTATTCCGCGGAAACTCATATCGGGTGTCGAGGAGAATTCATGAATCACAAAAGCGGATGAAGTGTAGGGGGAACCGCAGCAGAGAGTATCTCCGTCGCGGGCGCCAGTCACGAGTCGACTAAAAAATTTGCGGGCCTTAGCTCTTGCTGATTATGTGTCACGACCGTTTGGAAGGGTCAAGTCACCACATTTTCCACGCGGTCCGTAGAGACACCTCTTCAGGCCGTGCGGTGACCTTACGATATGGTCGTGACACATCGTCAGCGAGAGTTAAGGCCCGCGAATTTTTCAGTCGGTTCGTGGCCGGCGCCCGCGGCGGAGATACACTCTGCTACGCCGCTCCCCCTCCTACTGGATCCGCTTTTGTGATTTTCGAATTCTTCGACATCCGATCTGTTTCAGCGGAATACCCTATTATTAAAATTGATTTTCTTTAAAAAAAAAAAATTGAAATTGAAAACCACATTAGTTATGTATTGGCAACACTTAAGCAGCATTGTATAAAATAGTTTTACCTTCATTTGCACCGTTTACGGCACTCAAACATTCGATTCCGTTGAAAGAAAGCAAACTACAGTGACACTTAGTGCCCCGGCTGATTTTGACACGACCTGCCCCAAGGGCCGCCTTGTTGTAGAGGGCCTCTGTAGCCAAGTCCAAGGTTATGCCAGTGGTCGAATGTCATGGAAAACGAGTAAACAACGCTAGGAAATGCCCAGCGACCTAAGATGTGGCACAGGGTCGGAGCATCAGGCGATAAACGAGATGTCAAATATTATAACTTACCGAAAAAAGTGTCAACCTCAAACCTGCGACCGCCATGCCACCAAACGACAAGTCGCACAGTCACCGCTTTTTTGGCAAACATGTTTCTCAATCAAGACCTTGCTTATTCCACCAAAAGTTGGCTGTGGGACCCTCTGGTTCGCTCTGTACAGCGTTTTGACACTACCTGCCCCTGACACTTGGTGCCCCACTCTCCCTTACTAGCCGTTTGCGATATTTCCGATCCGTACTCTTTTCTCACTTACGGCCTAGCGTTGCTCCGGGGCCAGTTTGACAGGGGCCCCTGTACCGGCGGCGGCAGGAAGGAGGCAAGCTGGTCTTGCGCCGTCAGTGACAGGGGGACATGACCAGCTTGGCCTCCGTCCCCCACGGGGCGCCTCAAGCTCCTCGGTAGGTGATCGGTCGCGACCATACAATTCGCTTACCCCAGTCTGTTTCGACTCTAAGAGCGCTTGGCGGCAGGCGCACTGCCAGAAGCTTATAACCCTAACATGTCTACATTTAAGGAATAGACGGTTCCGGTATGACGCCTGACGTCACTGAGTTCGGCAAGATGAAAGGAAGAACAAGCGCTGGGCCATGCGCCGCAGGTCTGTCTCGTTGTCTGCGCGCGCATGCTCAGTGGGACCGCGCTTGTTGTTCCTTACACCTTCGCGCCGTTGAACGTGACGTTGGCAGTCGCAACGAAATCGCCCGTTCACACTTGACAGAAACGCGTGAAAATTTGAAAACTGAAGCCACCGAACGTTTTCCTCCGTCACTGAAGAAGCCTAAGCTCCGTACTCAAAGTTCTTCTGTGAACAATAAGACAGCACACTTACGACCGCCCGAACAAATTGATGGAATCAGTCAAAACGACCGGCTCCTGTTGATTTCCAAAGACGTGTTTGGCCAGGGAGGAAGACAATTAGGCTGTAAAGTCAGTGCAGTTAAAAAAAATCACGTTTTTGCAACTTTGCTTATCAACATTTTTGACAATGTTATTGCGTCTACACATGAGTTTCGGAAATATGGGGTTTGAGCTTGACTAAAGATCTAGTGTTCAACATGCATTACTTGTAAACAACGGAGGGAGAGAGAATTTCTTGAGACTTAATGCAGGTAAGAATAAACCGCACCCCCGCCAGCTGCATTATTGAAGGCAATAAAATGACACTCGTGATTTTTACACATCGCTGAGTACTGCTTGCAACCGAAAACCATCCTGAATTGGTTTACCCATGAGATAGAGACATTTTAACTCTAGTAAGATGTGCCTACTTTGCTGCGTTTTTTAAGTAACAAGGTAGGCGTACGCCAGACCGCGTCGTGGCGTAACAGGATTTGCTCATCGCGAATCACTGTTCCGCCGCTCCACGCCTGGCGCACGCCTACCTTGGCCTGCCGGCGGCTGCCAGTTGACGAGTAGGACCCTGCGGGGCGAGTCAGTGGGACGCCCTGCGAGCGTCACTCTCTCCGCACGGTCGCAACCACGCTCATGTTCTGCCTTCCGAACGTATCTTACATCAGCCTTTTCTTATCAATGCCGCTCTACCAGTACTAACCTACCCTTACCTGCCCGAGCCTAGCCTACCCAGGCCCCAACTAACCTAACCTAACCGAGCGTAACCCACTCGCGTCACTTATCCGCCCCTCCACGACAGGCGCATGGCGCATACTGACTTTACCTAACCGGCGGATTTATAATTTTGGTCCACATGTGAAAATTATCTAAGAAACCGCTTGGGCTGCGGCGCCCCTGAGGGGAGGTTGACTCTGGTATGATGCAAGAAAGATGTGGTCCAATTTTGAGCTTTCTATGTCAAACCGTTCTCGAGATATCGCGCGGACAAACAGACAGACAAAACATTTTTGACCCAGTCGGTCCAGGGCTTCGCTATCGCTCAGCCAATAACGCTTCGAAAGTGTGATTTTTTTTACCTACTCCACAAGTGTGATCTTTTAACCTGCACTGACCCTGGGCGCGACTTCGCGCCTCGCTCAAAGCTTGCTTTTGTTTTCGGCTGCTGTGCTCTGTGTCCATACTGCCTCATATAGGCACTTTCAAAGAGGCTATACGCCGGACGGAAAAAACTAGCGAGGCCTAGCTTTCGCTGACGGTGTCACGGCCCTTCGGTGGTTAGGTTAGGCACACGTCTGCAGTCACCACCGTGCGGCCCAGTGAAGTGTCTCTTGGGACCGCGCGGAGCACCTCCGCGATCCTCTGACCCTACGAAATGGTCATGACACATCAGCGAGAGCCAAGTACCCACAAATTTTTCAGCCGGCTCCTGGCTGACCCCGCGGCGGAGATACTGAGGAACCCTTCAAAATACCACGTTCTGGATCCGGTTATTCTCCCCCTGTCCGTTTTTACTCTGGAAGTGTTCTTCTTCTCCACCTTCCGGCGGAAGAGCATCTTTAGGAATGCCCATACTTACCCGCGTTCTTTTCCGCGGCAGCTGCAGGAGGGGAGCGGTTGTGAGTGCGAGAGAGCTGAGCGCCGGCGGCGGCACCAACAATGACCCGGCTGGCGGAGTGGCGGGGCAGAGCGGCGGAGCGCAGCGGCCGGCCTTTGTCGACAGTCCAACTCACCCGCCTCGACCTTTCCGCGTCAAGAAAAAGAAAATTATCAGTGCGCAGTCTTCAACCGTCACAATACGGACACCTCATTGAGCCGCCGGCTGCAACAGCCGTGCCCTCCTCCCAGTCCCTACTGAGAGGTCAGTCCAAGATCCGTTACGGAGTACGGGATAAACGATTCCGTTGCGACTGGTGACATCACAGATGTCAATGTAAAGATGAAAGGAAGAACAAGCGCTAGCCAACTTCGCATGCGCAGTGGGTCTGCGCTTGTTCTTCTTTCAATCTTCTTGCCGTGGCCGGTGACGTCAGAAGTAACGGAATCATCCATTTCAACCCCCCCCCCCCCCCCCCCCCGGTCCCAGAGCACAAGCTTGGATACTTTCCCACTTCCCTTCAGTGGGCGTCATTCTTCGCCCCCCGTCCTGTCCCGGTTTCACCCAATAGGATCCATCACTGCATCTAAACCGGATCCGAAGAAGAAAATTATATGACGCCGAGAACAGTTTCCTGTATGACAACTCGGAGCCGTAGATTTCCTATGCGCCGGCGTAAGTCCGCCATGTTGGATGCCCTTACTTGGTTTTCAGAATGTTATTACCATCCATATACCAGGTGATTCAGAAACGCCGCATTTTTTCTTGAGTAGGCAAGCCCGCAACGAACGACGTTGGTTAGCGCGCAGCGACTGCCGGCAGGGGAAGGTGAGTGGCGGAGCGTAGTGCCGCTCGTCCGAGCCAGCCGGGCCGAGCCGCTAGCGGCCGACGGCTCCGGACGACAGCGGCTCGGCTGGCTGGGACGAGCGGCACTACGCTCCGCCACTCACCTTCCCCCGCCGGCAGTCGCTGCGCGCTAACCAACGTCGTTCGTTGCGGGCTTGCCTACTCAAGAAAAAATGCGGCGTTTCTGAATCACCTGGTACAAAGGGAAAGAGTCGAGATACATTACAAGTCCCCTGTCCAGACATGAACGTGCGTGCCAGCACCTGCCGTTGTTGTCGGCCGGTTTATAGTCATATGGCATTTGCTGACATAGAAATCCAACATGGCACCCACCGCGAATTTTCATACGGGATACAGATATGGAAGTCATCTTATTCGTTGATTCCGGTATGCTTGTGGTGAAACACCCTATTGAGGACGTAGTGCGGTGTGTTTTTCACCGAAGTTACTAATTTACCGTGAACTACGTGGCCCCATTGTGAGCGTATTTAGACTCCCTCCGTCCCCCATGAGGACTGGCGTACCCTCACCTGCAGCAACCCCTCTCCCCGCCATCTCCCACGTCTGCATAACTAGTTGCGAAAAATATAACAAAATCGTATCCCTAGGATGGGAAAGGAAGTGTACATAAGATTTCATTTAAATTTTCATGCAGTCACCGATAAAACGTAGCAGAACTTGCACAAAAAGTAAGGAAAATTGGCATGGTATGGTATAAAACAGTATTGGTTTGCAATTAAAGTAAAAGCAAGCGCTTCACACCTCCGGCCTGGCGCACACCCTCAACTCTGAATCCTTTGGCGAAACGAATGTGGACTTCCTTTGGCTATTCCTCCTACTGTTAAAAACCCGCATTAGAACGGATTCTTGTAACAAACATTGTCGACTTTCCTTTGGATGAAACACTGTCGTAACAACAGACGACTCCGATATGACTGCTGACGTCACTGGCCAGAGGACGGAAGGAAGAACAAGCACTGGCCCACTGTGCATGCGGAGCAGGTCTGTTTCCTCGTCAGCGCATGCGCAGTACGCCCGCGCTTGTTCCTCCATTCGTCTTCGCGCCGTTGCCGGTAACGTCAGCAGTCAAAAACGGAATCGTCTGTTAGAGGTGCGACGCGGCTTGCCAAGCGCCTTTGGGCTCTCAAAAAAAAAAAAAAAAGAAAGATCCTCAAGGCGACGCATTTTGAGGGCTACGTCGTTTCCTTGGTTGTTGAAGGGACAAATTAGGTCGCGTTCTTGTTAGTGTCGATTTTATATTCATTCTACCGAAACCAAGATCTTCCAGCAGCTTGTCTTTGAAAGGCCTAAAACGACTTGTACATGTAGCCCATACCGAAACTTGTAGTTTGTCATCTTGACAGATTGATTTTCGAGGGCACCTGTTTTCGTTAACACACTTCATTTATATGTACAGACTGATGCGTAAGTTACAGAAGATTTTGCAAGTACATAAACTTGTGCATAAAATTACGCGTTATTATGGACAATTTGTGCGTAATTACGGACAAATTTATGCATAAGCTTACATATGTGTAAAATCTTCTGTAACTTAGGCATAAATTGTACCGTTTTATTAAATTTTTGACGTAAGACGGTCTGTTAGGGATGCCCGAAGAGGTTCAATACCGTAAGTGAAATGACGAATATTTCGGGAGCAGGAACGGATAGTACGAGAAATCGCGTGGTTTCGCGGCCGTTGGCTATGCAGATACTTTTCGCCTTGCGATTTTCTGCATCCGCCGGCAGGCCAAGGTAGGCGTGCGCCAGGCGTAGAGTGGCGGAACAGTGATCCGCGGTGAGCGAAGCCTGTTACGCCACGACGCGGTCTGGCGTACGCCTACCTTGTCTAACACGGTTGGGGAGCCGCCGTCAGGCTAGGGCAGATTTATGCCAGGCGGAAAGGTGATTCGCGATGAGCGAAGCCTGTTACGCCACGACATTCTTTCCGCACGGTCGCAACCGCGCTCATGTTCTCACTTCCGAACGTACCTTGCATCACCCTTTCGTTATCAATGCCACTCAACCAGTCCTAACCTAACACTTGTAAAAATTATCATTGAAACCGCTTGAGCTGCGGTGCCCCTGAGGGGAGGTTGACTCTGGTATGATGCAAGAAAGATGTGGTCCTAATTTGAGCTACGTCTAACCGTTCTCGAGATATCGCGCGGACAGACACAAAACATTTTTGACCCAGTCGGTCTAGGGCTTCGTTATCGCTCAGCCAATTACAATTTTCAAATGCGACCGAACTTTACTAAATCTCGTGGCTCGGCGAAGATAGGTCTGCCGCCGTCCCGGGCGGCAATGGGACGCGGACCCCATCTACGAGGGGCGGCGGAAGAGCCCTGCAGGAGCATCTTCAACGAGGCTCGAAAGTGGGAGGCAAAGGGGGGGGGGGAGGGGGTAATCCACTGTGGTACTCGCTGAGTAAAGGGGACGAGATTGGTTTCGCTCAGCCAATCAGAATAGGCGGCTTACCGAGACAAAGTTCTACGTGACTCTTCCTCTCTGCCTACAGCTTCGCCATGTTCTTCCCTGGGTCCGACGATTTGTGCTGGGATGGACCCGAGACATTTTCCTTGCGGAAATCGGAACCAGAATACCCATTTTGGGGATATTTCTTTTCGCTTGCGAACCCTCAGTGGCTGGAGGAATTCGACCGAAGAACAAAAGGCTCTGGTGAGTTGCGTCTAATCGAGCCACCCCGATGGGTTAACAACTTCGGTAATCGCTTGCACCAATGTACTGAACCGTTTAGTGTGTAGTTTTCTCTCCGTTTAAAAAGAAGTTAATATCTGGTGTCATGGTGAGGAAGGGTGATCTGCAACTCTCTCTCTCTCTCTCTCTCTCTCTCTCTCTCTCTCTCTCTCTCGCGTGGCTTGGGTAAGAGGACGAGTGCTAGCCATCCTAAGAGAACCCCTGGAACAGTAATGACCACCCCTATCTCCCGACCGAGTAGACCTAGGAACATCAAGATCGATTATTGCGATGGATGTGGTAGGTACAGACTCAATCGAAAATTTTAAAATAATTTTCGAAACATTCTAGAAGCAGGAGAGCGGGAATATTGCCATCAGTAGTCCCCTTACCCTACGTGGCGCGGCTGAGCTGAGGCAGGCAGACATGCTGGATGTGCAGTGCAGGAGGCAGGCAGGGTTATGCACAACTTTTATGGCAGCACGGCTTTGTGCCTTGTTTGACGTTTGTTAGCTCACAACATTCCTTAGCAAATGTTGTTGCATTTAAATGACTTAAAGAAAAGTGGACTACTAAAAAAAATAATCTTAGGAACAATGTGAAATTTTCAATCAAATGTGATTCGTCAGGATGATGTGTGGAGCAAAACTGACTTGGTCATATTTGGGATAAGGCTAAAAAAACCCAAACTGTGGAGTTTTTTGAAGGCAATTTGCCCTCGTTAATATGAAAGTCGCCTGCAGATCCTGATATTTTTGTTTCAAAACCAAGAAATACTCGTAAAATATTTCGTTTAAAAACGAAAACCTTCAATTTTCAGCTAGTCAAACAATCTGTGTATTTAAACGACCGAATCTTGCCTTTGCAGGGAGTAGCTACGAATTCATTTACTGGGACTTCATGAGCGGGGTAACCGCTAGCTCCAAGGGTGCACAATACCAGCAAGCGCTGGCCATTACGAAGAATTTCATTTCCGAATCCGAAGATATGACTCAGTCCCAGCTGGGTCAGCTAGAAGACAAGGCGAGTGCTGTGTTCGCGCACCGCAGGAGGCAATGGGAAAGGTAAGAATTCAGTGTCAGGCATAACGACCCGAAATTTACGATTAAAACACGTACACTCTAAAAGTCATGGGACAACTGTGTCCCATAAAATGTTTCGTTTTGAAACATAACAGTAGCACAATTTGTAGCATAATTATGGGACAATTTGCCCACCTTTACGTAAAGGTGGATTTAGTTTCGTCAGTGCTGGGTGAGTAGTAGCCTCTCGAAACTAAATCCACCCTTACAAATTGTCCAAATGTCGTGTTTTGCCCCAAAAAAATAACATTTCACTGGACAAAATTGTCCCATAGACATTTATAGTGACTTACAACTGCAATTCGTTTGGTACCCTCCGTTCGCTTTTATGGGGTAACGCTTTCGTCATACACACAAGGTAAAATAGTTTTGTTTTTTCACGTAGTATAGGTCGGTAGAAATGTTGCTGATTATCTTTAGAAATTCACGAAGAAACTTGGTGTTTTTCAGTCTCACTTCGCTTTTGGGTGTATTGTACGCTTGTCACTGAAGAATACTCTTATGGTTAGAGTGGTTAGCCTGCAAGGCGCACGCGGTGAGACGGGACGGGCTGAGGTTAAAGATTCTGATCACACTCTATACCAGGTGTCCCAGCTCAGCCGTGCCCGGGAAAAGGTAGGCAACTCTGCAACACTAGCCTCGCGCGGGGTATCTAGCCGAGCAATTTGCAGAGTGGCATATGGCACCACTTTTCCGATAGATAAAATGCGAACATCAGGGTAGAAAATAAATAAAGTTTGAGCAGGCGAGCCTTATTTTGCCATCTTTTATAGCTCCAATCGGAAAATGCAGCACGGTCGGGCTTACCCCCGTTCCCGGGTCCGAGGTTCGCCCGGGGTTTCCGGCGGGGGGGCTCTGTGTCTACCAAGGAAACTTCGTTCGAAGACTCGGGTCTATGCTACGGGGGTACCTAGGGTTCGGTGCCTTCGTTTTCGCTCCCTGTGAATCTGGCAGTTGAGGACGTCGCGACTAGGGTTCGTCGTGAAGTACAGCAGCTTCGGCTGTGTACGATATAGGAAAGCCTACCTGCTCCCCCCCCCCCCCCCCCCCCCCACAATCCGCTGGGGAGTGGCCGCAGTGCCACAGACCAACCAGCCAGTCGAAGGGAGTTGATTACGGAAATCTGGCTGGCAGAGGGGGCTACATTGACCGTTGCGGAAGCGTGCCCCTGAAAAAGGCCGCTGCGTTGTGCATGTGTCTTAGCGGCGGTTAATACCTGGTACACCGGTTCTCATTCGAACACCGAAGTTAAAAAGGAGGGTTCCAGGCGGAGGTCTGGGACAAGGTAAGCCCATTCCTGCAATATTTTTTTCAAAGGCATGCACCGGTGCCCAATAATACACAGATACATCACTTTTGCATTTTATGAAAGTTTTGAATTTTTGTCAAGATTGGGTTGGGTGACAGCTCTCTTGACTTTTTAACCACGTTTGATGAGGGTCACAGTTCAGAACACAAAAACCATAAATGATACTGAATTTTTTGTAAAATTTTCATCCAGTCAATGGGAAGGGCCGGTCCAGTCACCAGTCAGTGTACTATCGGTCTGAAAAGTTTTAAGCCTCTCTAGGGACTCTAGTAGCGCCCTCTGCTCGGCACCTGGGTGACACAAGCCCGAGCAGCCCGCCATCTTGGGAAGGGGCCTGGGTCCGGTATTTCAGGCGGCTATGATTCGGCATGACATTACCATGCAATGCCCGCGGGAATACGAAATAAAATACAGATTTACAAAATAATATTTATTTTAGAGGTCGTGACACTCAGCACCCCACAGAACCAAAATTCGGTTATAAATGGTGTCGTTCTTTAGTCTGCCTCGGTATGGATGCACTGGCAAACGTGCAGTGGAACCTGGTGTCTGTAACCGACTTACAATTTGTTATCTCTGTAACTGTTGCGCGCCCACCTGCGGCACATTCAAACGCACTCTTTGTTCCCGCCCGGTATGAGAAATACGGTCAGATCGCTGATGGCGACGTCTGGGCCGACTAACCTCGCTCAACAACGAATTAATTCGCATCGTTGGTGGTGTAGGGCGCAGAGCGTCACGACCTCTAAAATAAATATTATTGTGTAAATCTGTATTTTATTTCGTAGTCCCGTGGGCATTGAATGGCAATGTCATGTCGAATCATAGCCGCCTGAAATACCGGACCCAGACCCCTTCCCAAGATGGCGGGCTTGTGTCACCCACGTGCCGAGCAGAGGGCGCTACTCGAGCCCCCAGAGAGGCCTAAAACTTTTCAGACCGATAGTACACCCGTCCGTAAGGTAAGGCGCCCCTCGGCAGGGACAACTGTTATGGGACATTTTTGTCTACTGAAAGTGTTCCGTTTTTTAAGCAAAACACGACATTAGGACAGTCTACGTGAAGGTGGGACATATTGTAACATGCGAGATAAAATTTGCCTCATAATCATGCTACAAATTGTATCTCAGTTCTGTTTTGCTTAAAAACGAAACATTTCACGGGACAAACTTGTCCCATGACACTAAGCGTGCATACATAAATACGTTTCACCGGGCATTTCTCGAGTGATTGTGGATTAAGACTGAAGCCGTGAAGGCCAACGCTTCCTAGATTCTTTTGAATTTGTCATTAGTCTAAATGAACACTGACCTGACGCTGCAGTTGGCAGAATGACCATAAACCGCGATGAGAAGTCGAAATCTGAAAATCGTTCCCGGGGTGCTCAAGTAGGCTCAGGCCACTCCTATCAGGCAGCCCCGTGTGATTCTGAAACTAGTAAACACGACGCATTTTTGTCGTATTCTAGGCGGAAAAAGTACGGCAAAAGTATTGCATAACAACGGCACAGATACCAGCTTAGGTACGTCGAATTTTAGCGGTATCTGTTCGTTCTAGGACCCACGAATTCGCTACTTCTGCAAACTTTTGTTCGCTGGACAAATTTTTGCTAAAACAGCGAACAATTTTCGCTGGACCAGAGAAAAAAATTTCCAGCGCCTACAGCACTGAGTGGCCCTTGTTAACCGAAATTTAAAATATTAAAAAAAATATTTAAAATTAAAATATGAATCAACGTTGTATTTGAACATGCGACCTGCTGTATGCCGACTCGGCCTCTCAGACCACGCGTCCTCAGTGACATTGTTGATAGACCTCGCGCGAACGACTATCACATGCCCTGGTAGACCGCGGCCGCGGGGAGCTGGCCAGAGCGCAGAGCACGGCTAGCCAAGTTGACAACAAAACGACTTGAAAAAGAAGGGTTAAGCAGCCATTGGAAAAGTGTTCAGATTTAGTTTAGTAAGGGCCGTGATATCTGGCTCGATTTATGCAGAGTGTGCAGTGAAACATCGTGCGTAATTTTGTATTTTCGAAATAACTGAGGCGGTAAATAATATTGAATTATGAAGTTGGCTGTATTGGAATACCAGTCTTCCCCTTCTTGCCTCACTTTTGTGGCGCCTTCTCTCGGCGCGAAACTGAAATGCGGCCGCGCGAGCGCGGCTACAATGACACCCCCAGTGGGAGGAAAAAAAAGTAGAATAGTCGATGCAAAGGAGTCCTCGCTCCGCACGGACCCAAAAATTGGAAAATAAGGGACGGGACCTTTCGCTCCAATACTGGCGAATGAACGTTCGCTGTTAAAGCAGTGTTCATGTGCGCTGGTCCTGGTGCCAGTTACAGCCCAACAACACTGGTTCGATCCGGGGATACGAACTGCAGATCTTTAGGGTGTCTGCTGCGTACGGTATCCGATAAGTCGGATAAGTCAAACAGACATGCATGTATTTTGTCTGCTAGTAGTCACCTTTATTCAGTGGACTGCCGTTAGACCAACTTGATTTTTGTGTTTGCTATTTCAGCAAAAAGTTTCACTCGCACAGTGAACATGGTCAGTAAATGAGCGAACACAAGTCAGTCAACAAATGTTTGCTTTAGCAGCAAACTATTCTTATTCTGCGAAAATATCTGCTGAATCAGCGATAATGTTCGCTGGAACAGCGAAAATCGTCCCAGCGAACACTTATTACCTAAAACAGCGAAATTGTTTTTTTCCGTGTATCTGTTGCAGGCACGGAGCGGACCCACATAACGTGCACAAGACTATTCTCGATTTGTGGGGCCAATTGGTCGAGACCACTCGCACGAAAGCTGGAAGGTGAACGAGATCCCTGCCAAGAAGAGTGTCCCACCCTCTCACTGGATAATCATTGTCCGTGATTATCCGTCTATTATTGTCCCATCAGTTTTTAATCTTCTCCCCTTCCCGCTGTAATGGGTTCGTCAAAATCAGGGGCGTATCGACTGGGATCTACTAAGTTATCGTCGGTAATTGCTACATAACTGCCAAATCAATATTCGGTCTAACTTGCAACAATTATTGCATTGGCTTGAACTGCAAGGGATGTAAGTTAATGCTCTGAACTGGCCGGTGGACGAGTGTTTCCAAGATTCCGATGATCCCTAAGAGTAAAGGCGTGCGCGGCGTTTTATGACGGTCCGATGTTTTGGCTACAGGAGCAAAAAGCCCGATGTCAATTTACCCTTCCCGCCCCTTACCATCGGATCGCAGGAGAGGTGAAGTTGGAATGACATTAGTACCTTGTACTTGTACTTGAAAAGCTTTTTTTTTTTTTTAAATCACCACAAATCTCAGAGTGCGGTTTGCTGAATAAAATTTTGACGCAGAACATACAATAAACGGAGGGAATTTCGATACAGAACCCAAAGGACAGGCCGTATTAAACAAGAAAACTAACCGTACAGGAAGGTTTTCTTAGGGATTTTTTAGTTTTGCTTTATGCACGTAGGTGGCGCTCTCACAAAGATATCTCGAAATCTTCGAAGTCTCAAAAACGTTCAATATACGCACGCATTCGGACGCTTGTATGCATCTGAATTGATATTCAGACGCTTGTATGCATCTGAATTGATATTCAGACGCTTGTATGCATCTGAATTGATATTCAGACGCTTGTATGCATCTGAATTGATATTCAGACGCTTGTATGCATCTGAATTGATATTCAGACGCTTGTATGCATCTGAATTGATATTCAGACGCTTGAATGCGTCTGAAAAACATTCGGACATATACGTCGGCCTAGGAGGAAACATACGTCTGAATTGTTTTTCAGACGCATACAACCGTCTGCATATCAATTCAAATGCATACAAGCGTCTGAATGTCTATTCAGATACATACAAGCGTCTGAGTTACATTCACATTCACATGTTTGCAGTGTTGATGGTTTCCTGTCATCTCCACTGTAAAACTATTTTTTGCCACTACAAAAAATCTTCTCTTAAATTTTGTTTAAAAAATTTTAGGCACACATGTTGCGACGAAAAATCGTCACAAAGAACGGTTGTAGCTGGGAATTATATGAAATCACCTTGTTAAGCGTTTAGCCTAGAAGTGGCGGAAATGTCAGCAAAATAGTTCTTCACGTGGCAAGAAAATCGATAAGTAACGAAATATTCAGGTAACAAATATTCGTCATCAGTATTTATCGTCACATGACGAAATAATTTTCCAGTGTCTTGCAGCAGGCAAAACTGAGACTCACTTTCGTCACTCGCCGTTCACCCCGCGTGAAATAGGCTACTCGCGCATAAAACAAAAATTACGAACCTTACGGTAAGTCTGCCGGCCCACCGAGGATGCAGGTCATCGGAGAGTCTGCGGTTAGTTGTCCCATCGAACTTGGCCGAGAACTATTACGTATGTCAGCAAAGCCATCGCAAACTGAAAGTGTCAAAGATCTGGGTATAAATTTAATATGGTGGCGATCAAAAGGAAAACCGAGTGGCCGTCTTAAGTTGTCATTGGGCCTTAAATGTGAAGTCTACAAAACGGCGGAGGGTGCCACTTTCGTTCTACAAAACACTGACGTACAAAAGATAAATAGTTTTTTTTATTAAGACCATGAGAATTGTACGTAATTCAAGGTGAATTCAGGTTGATTAAGTTACGCTAGATGAGGTTGCGTCAAATGACGGCTGGCTTTTTTATACTATGGAATGCCTCATAAGGAGTTTGGATGTCACGATAAAATACCGATCGCAGCAGTGCGTAGTCGATGGAGAACATCCGGAACGGCTCCACTGCAGTCTTGCAATGAAGCACTTGAAGCGAGAAATTCATTAGCTGAAATTATAAAACGGAGTTATTCGGACGTATAGTCTTTGTTAGTGCACTTTTCCAGCCAGCTCTGCAAACCGAGCGTGTTCATGTACCCATTAGGGACAGCTTAGTTGGGCCCAGCACTTCATTCGAAAGACAGAGATACTAAAATTAGTGGTGGTGGCGTGTGTGTGTGTGTGTGCGTGCGCGCGCGCTCGTACGCAACTGCACGGGTGTGATTACCTTTGCTTTCATTGAAACGGAACGGCTGGCGGTGGTGCGGTTTTTTCTTACCTGCTCCGACAGTTGGGGCGGTCGTCGTTCCCAGAAATTCAACAAACGCAAAATATTTTAATCGGCCATTTGGTCCGATTTTTTTTTCGATAGCTCAAATATTAACAAAGTTAATTATTAAAATAAAAAATTGAAAAAATGCTCATATTTTAAAAATTAACTGTGTCAATATGTGAGCTATCGCAATGGGGAAAAGTTTATCACGGGGAGCTTAACAGAGCAATTAAAACAAGCGTGGAAATTTTTTGGACACAAGTTGCGGTTTTGGCTGATATTTCAGGAAAATTGGCTAAATCCTTATGGGAAAGTCCATGCAGAAATGGCGGAGCTCAAACGGACCCTCCAAAAATGATCCGATTTCAAAAATTCAAAAATTTTTTTCTAGCCAAATGGTCGGGGAAAATATTGTTGAATCTCAAAAAAACTGGGAAGCGAGTAAAGCATGCTGACAACGTATGGATTAGCGACACCGTCAAACCCGCAAGCAGGAAACGGGATCAGAGACATAGGACAATGTTACAAAGACGGTGTTTTCTCGGCTCGACGCTGACCCTAGGAGACGGGTAGATCTACACTCTCATCCCTTAAGGTCTGTGTACGTACCTCACGTACCTCGCGTCCCGTCAAGAGCTTCCCGTTCAAAATTGCGTGTACGCGATTGCGCACTTTCGTGGCCTGCGGACAGAAAAATGTGAAACCTGACGCCTCACCTGACTTGGTTCAGTTTGGTCCGCACCCAGGGACCGATATTCCTGGAATGAGTCACATCGCCTTGTAACAGGAAACTTTGGGCACGACAGTGCACATGCTCCAAAGCGCCCGAACTCTCCCCAAAAATAAATTTGATTTGACAAAAAAATTCGTCGAATCAACCAAATATTGATCGTCTTAGGGCGTCTATATGGTAGTCGAAAATGAGAAATAGATGAAATATTAATCGGTTTCTTAGTCGATTCATACAGAATTTTGTCTCTCCTGAAAACAAAATCCAGCAAAAGTCAACATGGCACCAGATGATCCCGATCTTGCTCGTCATCGGACAGCCCAAACACCACACCGGTATGTCTCGCTTGCAGCCACCATCATAATCCAACCGTTCATGAACTGAGCCCAAAGCCCAATGTCGCCAGATCTCGCCGTTTGAAAGCTGCCTCTCGATGACGGGGCGCCGGGTCTCGAGACCAGCAGTCAAACTGTGTCTTTTAATTCGCCATGGCCGCTACGATCAGTGCCCCAAATCCCACGTCGCTAACCCTTGCCGTTTGAAAGTTCCCGCGCGCCCCGGAGTGGGTTGTCTGCTGACTGCAAGACGGTGGACCCGCTGTGGTCTTTCCCAAACCAAGTATCCTGGCACACCCTACGTTTCATTCTCTATCGGCTGGGACCACCGGTTTTTAGAAAGCAGAAAAGCCGTGGAACTATTTGAGCCGCCGCGCTGTTGGGGGGGGGGGGGGGGGGCAATAAGAGAGAACGTGATGCGCGACGGGGGTCAATGGGAGGGAACGTCATACGCGGCCGCGGATCCCACCCCTGCAGAACAGTGAGAGTAAGAGCTAGCTGACACCTCTTACTTTCATTTTTTTATTTTAGCGAGGCTATGCTAGTGTTGTTTAGAGGCATCATCCGCTGAAAATTATTTTTTTTTTTTTGGAGAGTGCGTGAACACGTACATCTCTGCCGGTGAGATGAGCGGCGCGCACGGTGAGGTGAGTGCCGCTGAGGTTGACGACTCCCACCAGAACGAAGATGCTGATCTCGACTTTGAGGTTGAACGAGACGATGTTGGCGATAATGAAGAAGCCGCTCACGAGCACGAACGTGAAGTCCATGAGCAGGACGCCGACGATCTGCACCTCGAAGCAGCGCGTCACGTCGCGCAGCAGGCGGCACGCCAGCGCGTGGCGGCGCCGGCACCACGCGATGCGGCCCGCCTCGTCCGCCTGCACCACGGGAACAGGGCATATCGGAGCTCACTGTAACAAAAATTGTTACAAAAAAAATTCCAAACCGTTTGTGCCGCAAATTTTTCCCTCGGGGTTTTATATGCAGAACGTCGTTTTCGAGTTAGGTTTTCTCATCATATACTAATGGTTCAGTGTCAGAAAATTTCCTTTTTAGCAGGTGATACATATAACACCACATAACATCAAAATAAGAAATAACATTAAGATAATGTATCAGCGGCTTGTAATCTCATGCGGCAGCAAGAGCCAAGCTCAATATAGACGCTGTTCGCGCCGAATTTACAGGTCAAAATTGATGGTCGCACCAAACGAAAGTGTGTGAAATGGAGGAAGTGTTCCCAAAATACGTAACGCACTGCTGACGACAGTCGTATGCGGGGAATTTTCATTCGATTCACGGAGGTGGCCTGCCAGTATTGTAACTGATATTTTAAATTGCGATTCGGGGAGGAGGTGGTAGACCTGGGCGATATATCGATTTATCGATAATTATCGCGATAATTTTGATTATCGGGGACCCGATACGGACTTTACCAAAACATCGATTTATCGTCTTACGATAAAATATCGGCCTTAACGCGATATCAGGTTTATCGAATTTATCGGCCTAATCGCGACATCGGATTTGTTGTGATAATGCCAAATGCGTTAACTGTGTCACGTACACGGCGACATCGCGTTCTGTTGTAAGCGTAAGGCCTGCGCAGACGCCGTTCGCAGTCGCACTGCACTGGGCAATCGCCATCGTTAGACATCGGGGGAACAAGGCGCGTGGCCGGGCCAAGGGGGTATTCACTGAGGTAGTAGTCGGGACACTTGCTTGTAATGGCCCCGTAATAGCCGTAATAATTCGTAATACCCGTAATAACCTGTAATAGTCCGTAATAGGTGTAGTAGGGTATGTAATACCCCGTTATGATCGTAATTTGTGTAATAGACGCAATAGTTAGTAATACCAGTAATCGTATGTAATACGCGTAATGGTATATGTAGTAGCCTATAATTGGCGTAATAACTGTTCTGTCGGTAATACGAATAATCGTCTGTAACGCCGGCAGTACTGTCGTAATACATAAGAAAATTGATGACAATCGATAAAACATCGACTACGCATGGTGTAGAATGACTTTGAAAGGTCCACCCAAAAAAACGTAGCCTTAGCCTTGAACTTTCCAAGGTTTATAAACTTGAATCAAGACTCTGTTCCTGAACGAAGTTAAAGAATAGCTTGAGTCAAGGTTTACAACCTTGGAAAGTTCAAGACTAGTGTTTTTAAGGTCAGTCTAACCTTGATCCAAGATATTTTTCTGGGTGTCCTCTTCTCGGCCTTCCATGCCTCGCGCTTTCCTATTAGCTCTCGGCTTCGTGACCAAGGAATGGGTGGGGGTGCAGCGGGACAGCACGCCCTGAGCTTCTGTTGAGGGTGTGAACCGATGGTGCCCAGCACAATAATTTGATAAAAGTGTGAACAGTCTTAGAGGAATAAAATGAAACATGACAGCTATCCGAACATCAGAGTGAAATGTGACAACTCCTTTGTAAGGGGTAGGCACTCGACTTCTATGTTGCACAAATGAAAACGGCGCTGGAAACTTTTCATCCAGAAGCTTTCTAAGCCCTCAGCTATCTCAGTTTTTTTTTCAATGCATTTTAATTCGTGCGGGGGTGGGGGGGGGGGGGGGGCGCTCGGCCGCTCGGGCCGCCTGGGCCTCAGGTAGCCTGTCCAACCCTGGTAATATACACCAGACCAACAGAGTATGATACGGTCCAAGACAGACCTTCGTTGAATTTAATAGATGAATAGAACAAAGGGAAGTCCCATGGAGCGGTGTACCAAAGCTGAATACGCACGGCCCTGTGTTGGTCTGTAATGTGGCGTACTGGCGCGTAATATACCGTAATTGTGACGTAATAGAACGTAATAGCCGTAGTAATTTAGTCACCTGAAATGAGCGTAATTGGGTGTAATAGGGCGTAATGGAAGGTAATCTATTGAAATGCCTGTAATCGAAGCGTAATAAGTGTAATACAATCCATTACGCGTAATGTCCGTGATAGGGAGTGCTCGGGACGCTTTTTTTCGAGGTGAATACCCCCTCTGGCCGGGCCGACAACTTGCTTCTGTAGGTCTCCCTTCGTCTCTGTCGCTCTCCCGTCCGCAATAGCGCGGGGCGGCATTATCAAGCCTTGCCCTTGTTTATTTGTATTATCGGACGATATAGCGCGATAACTTATCGGACGATATATCGCGATAATTTATCGGACGATAAATCGCGATAATTTACTACCTCGATACTCATTATCGGTATCGCAAAATCGCGATAAACAAAATCGTATCGCGATATGAAAATTCATTTATCGCCCCGGTCTAGGAGGTGGGGGCACATAAAAAGAAAGTGAGTAACTGGAACGTGTTTTATAACTCTTCAGTGCTCACCCTATACCTTGCCTGCCTCAGCGCCTGGTACATAGGCAAGTGCTCGCGTGGGTGTATTGCGGGCTGGCCTATCCCTACCGTAGCAGACGCCACAGACAATCATCGCCCATAGCGATCACAGCAGGGGCCGCAACTCGGCTTTAGGCTGGCTCCAGCCGTATCCATGGATCGTCCAGTCTGATTTTTTTGGGAGAACCTAGCCCACCAATGGTCCCATCTGCCTGCCTGCGCGAACGAAATCGGAGGATACTTTTTGGGGGGAAATGGAAAAAACTAGATGCGCCATTTGAAAGGGGGTGGGAGGCAGGGGTTCAATAGTTTTAGACAAATCGTCCGGAGGGGTGCCTCAGATCCTAGACTATCGGCCTGTCATTACTATCAAGATCGTTATTGTAAAACCATGAGGTCAGCACCTCATTGTTCATTGACTGTTAAAAATATATTGGAAATTCCTCCGGAATATTTTTTAGCAACTGATCCTTCGTTTTTTCCGAACGTAGGTTATATTGAGATTCTCTCAGCTGAGAGCAAAGCAGAAAGAGAAGCCAGGCGAAAACCGAGCGGCGGCCCCTGCTCCTGGTGCGCCACGGCTGCCTGTGGCTCGCGCGCTTTCGGCTAGGGTGACCACCCGGCCAGGCGGTAAGGTTATGGACCGGCAGCCGCATGCGTTCCCACCGAGAAGTGAAACTCTTTACGGTCTGTATACCGGTGCGCCCGGTGCAAGGAAAAGGAAAGAAACTTACCCACCCGGGGGTTTACAACTGGACACAATCTGTGTACACCTTGCAAGACAATCAGCCACAATCATTTCACAATCGCTCACAATCCAACACAATCACGCACAATCGGGAGACAATCAAGAACAATCGGACACAATCAAGAGACCATCAACACACAATCACTTTCATATTTGGCGCCTCTTGCTCCAAACTTCATAGCCGGTAAGGGGCCGTACCCATATTACGTGACCGATTTTCGGCCCCTCCTAGACCCCCCCGTGACGTGGATAACCTAACCTTTCCATGGATAAAAGATAGGGCGTAGTATTTGGCTTCACCCCCACCCCCCTTAATTTTTGCAAAACACGACCACCTAGAAACCCAACGAAGACTCCAGTCAAAACAACATGGCGTATCCAGTTTTCGTCTTCCTATTCGCACGATCCGAGTGTAAATAACAGCAGACGAGAATATCGACTGCTCGACGGCCATTAATATCGATTCCTCGAAGCGCGCTTTTTAAACTTTCGGCACTTTCGGCGGTATATCATGCACAATCAATACTTAAAACCAAAGTACCCTATCAGAAATGCAAAAATTGACTATGCCATATTGGTTTTATAGTTTTTCGGTGTTAGGAAATACGAAATTGAAGTATACCAGAGGACCACACTTGACTAGGCCCCCTGGCGGCCGAACCAATTTAATCGGGTCACGTAATATGGGTACAACCCCTAAGTAGTCCCCGCGTCCAGGGTCGGACTGGCTACCTAAGAGCCCCGGCTTCTGTCATCTGGTGACACCCGGGTCAGCAGTGACAGGCTGATCCGAGTCCAGTCAGTCATCAAACTGACCAAGCCATTTCTTCTTCGTCTCAGAGGCCACCGGTCAAAGAAAAGTCTGTGTCATTTGGTGACTGGTGCGCCTTTTCTGAGAACAGCAGTATATGCATTGGCCGCATAGAGGCATTTAGATACATATCTGGTCGTACTTGGCGGGACCAGGAGTATTCTCTTCTAGAAGCCCCCACACAGGCGCCAAGTGGAAAGTCAAGAGAGGTGTCTTTGTTCTTGGTTCAAGGTAACTGTACAAAGATTATTGCAACCCATCGGTGTAGACATTCATGGCTATTACAGTCTAAAAAAATTATATTTGTTCTTTGCCTCGACCAAAATTGGTTGATAACAAATTAGAAATAAGTTACACCAATGCCCAAATAAGAAAACTCCAATAATTTGTGCTAGTCCGTTGCCTATTGCAAATAGTTTTGTTTGGGAACTAATTTAGTCATGTGCTTGTGATAAATGTGTTTGTTTTGTGATAAACCTTAAAAATTACTTGAATTCCCAATGACTATTTTCTTAGATTATTAGGCATGCAACGTGCCTGGGCTCATGTTTTTAGTTTTTAATTTTTTTAAAGACTGACTCAATGTGATTGTTCTTTATATTTATATATATTCCATTTCTTTTTGGTTCCAATACATTTTATTGCAATTTTGTTTGACGATGAATTAACCGCATATCCTTTGGAATGATTGGTATATCTATCTCCTTCAGAAATGAAACGTGCTCACTTTTTGGGTATAGTTTTATTACACTTCATGGCGACACTGAAGAACAGCACTTTCTCCTACACTCTGTCTGATGGCAGCACTCTATGGAATCTCCAGGAAAAGAACACAAGGTAGCTGGATTAGGAGACTAAAACCAATGCCAAATATCGAACCATTTCAAAGAGGGAGATCAGCTCATTAAAGTTCAGTGACTACCTTTAGTGTGTGTTCACTTGATTTGATTGCAAGCTATCGCACCCCCACAACCGGTTGAACTTTGACTGGTTGGCAGTTTTAAAGAAATAAAGATAGCAAAATACGCATAAACATTTTCCCTAAATCATGGTTCTCAAACTGCTCTTACCAAATTATCGAGCACAGTAAGATCGCTGATTTGGTGCGCTGCTTTTCCACTCCATGCTGGCTACAAGAGTGTTGCTGCTAGCACTGCATAAAATAATCGTTTCTGGACTCTCCTCCACAAAACAACTTCGATTCAGATGGCTGTCGAGCACCATCCTCCTGAATCCTTTACAAAAAACATTCAACGGATTATACACAGCACACAATACATTACGAATACTACAGTGGGTGGAGAAATAGGGTTCGGTTCGAAGGCCATATAAGCTTGTCTCACATACGCAAGCGTGGCAACGCCTGGAGAACACGAAAACCTATGTCCAGAGCTAGAAATTCTACGAAATAGTATTGCCACATAATATGCATCCGTTTCTTTCATAGAATTTTTGCAGAACACGACCGCCTAGAAACCCAACGAAGACTCCAGTCAAAACAACATGGCGTATCCAGTTTACGTCTTCCTATTCGCACGATCCGAGTGTGAATAACAGCAGACGAGAATATCGACTGCTCGACGTTCATTGCTATCGATTCCTCGAAGCGCGCTTTTTAAACTTTCGGCACTTTCGGCGGTATATCATGCACAATCAATACAGAATCAAGGACAATCGCGGGCAATCAAAGGCAATCATCACGCAATCAAAAACAATCAAGGGCAATCATCTCACAATTAAGGGCAATCCCAAACACAATGAAAATTTTGAACACAATCGACACAATCAGTCACAATCAGCCTGAAAAACAATCGTGTGTACACATTCTTTCCCAGTTGTAGACCCCTCGGGAATAGCCAACTCCGACATGTGGCGGTGGTCTCCTCGCGATCCACCGTGGGGTAGGGGGAGAGCGTGTGCAAAGCCGCCTTCAGTGTTTATGCTAATAATTGCTTGCTTCCTTCCTCTCTGCTAAACGCTAAACGCGCATGCCTGCTTTGCACGCCAAGAAGCCGCTTAGAACCGCATCTTATGCATGGCTTATTAATCCTCTGCTACCCTTCTTCTTTCTCTTCTCCCCTCTCTTACATGTCCATAACTGTGAGGGAGACGGAGACGGACAACCCCTAGCAGGACAGCAACATCGGAGCAGCGGTACAGCGCCAAGCAGTCGACAGGACATCAAGGGCAGGGAAGGACAGGAACACAGTTACTCTCAGCTGCCAACCCTCTCCCGCCGCCGAAGGAGGACACCATCCTGTTAGCGGGGCGCCGCTTTCCGGGGGTGAAGAGCAATCCGCACGCGGGCGCCGGCAATCCAGCACAGAACTTCAAAAGGCAAGAGGGCTCTGGCGGCATTCCTTCCCTCGCTGCAGCGCTATCCCTTGGCGGACAGCCTCCTCCAGCGAATCTATTCCGTGGTGGTACTTCCAACGGTCACCTACCAGCTAGCGACAGCATCCTCTACACAGCAGACGCGGACCAGGTTAATCAGAGAAGCGACCATCCTCAGGAGGGCACTCCTTGCTACCGCCAGAGGAGGGCGGCCGGAGCGCCCGGTAAGACTGACTCAGAATAGCAGGTGACATGGTTCTAATTTAACCCGCTTCTTCCCCCCTCTAGCTCCCGCTCAGCTTGCCTAGCATGCTGCATGCCTGCTTAACTAGCTACAATCAATGCACACGCTCTCCAACCGGCCAAAGTGTCCCGTCCACAGAAGCAGACGGGACACGACCCCCACTGCCCATTCGGATTTAGGGGGGTGGCCCCTGTTTTCTAACACATCCTCTTATAGATCCGGGGGGTGGGTCGCGCGCCGGCGCTTTATACCGGACCACCACTAGGCCCTACCACCGTGCCAGTGACGCTCCGAAAGGATGCCGCGCGTAGTGGGACCCCAGTTAATGATGATGATGTTAAAGAATCCTTTATTTGTTTATTTTTTCTTTTCTTCCAGGCTTCAAGAATCATGCTCTCATGTGCAAGTACCAGTAGCTGTAACAGAGATCGAAATATCTAGTTCTCATGACACTGCACCAGTAGCAGTGGGAGATTATATGAGGTAATTTGTGTGTTGCATAGCAATTGACTGGTCTCACTAGTATTGAAGAGCAAAATTTGTAAAACATTTACTGCATTTGTTCCAGCTCAAATCCTGCAGATGTAAAAGTATCAACCAAGGTACCATTGGACTTTCCAGATATTCGTCCACAGTTCAAATGCACCATATTAGGCACTACCGTTTATGACTCTGACTTTAACAGCATTCTCCCCAAAGGAGACCTGCTTGACAGTGTCATTGATGTCTTTTTCAAAATTATGGTTGTCCAAGCTCAAGCAAACAATGCCATTATATTTACTCTCCCAAGCAACACACTGTCCTCTGTAGCGATGGGATTGCCCATTGATCCTTCCTTGCATGGGCCCACCAACTCATTCCATGATCTGTGGGTGATCCCAGCGCAAGTTGGCAGGAATCACTGGATTATCATTGCGGTTTTCATGCTAGTCAAGTTTTGAAGCTCATTAGCAGGGTTGTTAACGTTACTTTTAAAAGTAACGCGTTATCGTTACCGGTAACGCACTAACGGCGTTACCGTTACTCACTTTTTGGGAGGACGTTTTTTTAAGGGGCCCTTCCTAGACTTTCTAGACTGTCAAAACACATCAGTACGGACTATTGAACAGCGCATCTGTGAAACTTTTTGACAAAAGCACGCCAAAAAAATGTTCGTGAGATCAGCACTAACACTTTTAGGATTTAGTGGCAGTGTTAAAGTTTTTGCTCTGACGCTACGCAGGTTCGGCGAGTTTACTTCGTCATTAGCCGCATAGTCTGGGTTTAGCTTCGGCGCTAAAAATTTTGCTGCGTCTATACTGCACGGGAGATAGAATATGGGCACCGTAGCCACTCATTTTTCATGTGTCGGAGATTCTCAAGGTGTGATATGATAGTTCTTTTATCTAAATTCACTACATTTGGCAATAATCTTACATTATTTTTGTTTTAATTTGGTTTTTCAGATAATCAGAAAGGGGGGCATGACGCACCTTATTACTTATGTCCATGACCCAAAAGTAAACCATGCGATAAGTCAGGTAATTTGTCTACATATACA
Source organism: Megalurothrips usitatus (assembly GCA_026979955.1). Classification (NCBI taxonomy): domain Eukaryota; kingdom Metazoa; phylum Arthropoda; class Insecta; order Thysanoptera; family Thripidae; genus Megalurothrips; species Megalurothrips usitatus. The sequence goes on from CM049596.1 coordinate 11,953,273, forward strand.
CTGCTTCACCTGCAAGCTGTATCAAACAGTGTCATTCTTACTAATTTATCAAACCATAACCTTTCTTCGCAGGCAATGGAATATTGGAATGAGTGCAAAGGAGGAAGCAAAGGCCAGCTAACGCTGTAGCTGTCAGTTCTCCATAATAAAGATTCAGTGAAACAAGGAAAACTGCAACAAGAGAACTGTTGTTTGTCATTCTGAGTTCTATCAGCAACGGGTGTCGCAGGTCCGCTGCGGCCACGCGGCAACGCTGCGCGCGCGGGAGATTCATACAACCTCCTGTTTTGCATTCCCGCGCAATCCTTACACTTCCGCGAGCTGCAGGCTGGGCGCCCATGGGCGACAATAAGGAACAGTTGCCAGCCGCACCAACGCGCCGAGCTATTTTGAAGAAGCTGCTGTTTTGAGCACGCCTCACTCTCGCATTATCAACCTCCGGGAAGCCCGCCCCCTTGCGAAAAAAATTAATAATCCGAAAACCAGCTGAAACATTACTTCACTTCTATGCATATTTCGTGTCGCGTTGGGTTGATAGCGGATCCCTTACCGCAATTGGAGGGCGAGCTCGAGTGGTAGAGCGTATACCCTCGAGCTGTTCGTTGAGCAGTTGGAATACACGTCGAATACGGAGCACCGCATGAGTGAACAGAAGCTTCTCGAGCGTGCTATTGATTATCAGGGCTGTGACGACTGTTTGGGTGAGTGCCACCTGCGGCAGAATACGAAAACGGCGGATAAATGAGGTATTCCATCAGTAAGAAGAAAGTGGGAAGTAAGCCAAGTCCATGACAAACCCCCAAGTGTTTGCTTGTGGCGTCTGCTAACAAGCGCCAGAAATACAATAATTCAGCGAACAAAAAAAAAACACTCAGACGAAGTTTCTTCGATCATTACCCTTTGTCGCGTGCTAAACATCTTTTACACGGTAAAAACGGTTCCTTGGTTTCCAAGGACATATTAAGATATTCATGGACAATCGTAAATTTCCAAAGATGACCCCTCGAAAACCAAGGACCGAGCTTGAAAATGGCACATATTTGCTACGTTCAAGGACGGTCCTTAACTTTTGGAAGGGGGTCCTCGAAAACTTGATCCTTCGTGCCGTAGCGGTCGCAAGGTAGGACGCCGCGCGCCGCGGTCTTTTGGGGTAGCAGTGGCGCAATCAAGAGGGGCAACGCAGCACGGAGTACCTCGGGCGTCGGCCACGAGCCGACTAAAAAATTTGTGAGGCGTACTTGTTAGCTCTCGCTGATGATGTGTCACGACCATCTGATAGGGTCGGGCCACCGCGGAGCCGTTCCGCGCGGCGGAGGGGGACACTCCTTCCCGCCGCGTAGTGGTGATATTCACTCTAAATGTCTATGGGGCAATTTTGTCCAATGATATGTTACGTTTTTAAACAAAACACGACGTTGGTACAATTTGTAACGTAAATGTGGGACAAATTGTATCTCAGTTATGTTTTGTTTAAAAAACGAAACATTTTATGTAACAAAATTGTCCCATGACATTTTACAACACTGATAGAAAAAACCACAGAGAAAACCACGGAAAATGTCTGGTCAATTTTTTTCACGGAAGGTTCCGTCCTTATTCCGTTGTGTGCATGTTCCGTGCACGAACATTTCTGTGCACGGAACTTTCTGTGCACGGAGGGGTCGATCTACAGAAATTATCCGTAAAATCAAATGGGGATATGAAAAATATGAGTGTGCAGGCATCGAACCTCCGTCCGTGTACCCCGTAGACTGACTCGGTACCCCGAGACCACTTGAGAGCCGTACTCAAATCCGTTCTTGTATATAAACACTACTTGACTGTCGGCCGGGTGACGCAGAGAACTTCCGTTCTTGCCGGTTCTTGCACGGACTTGTCCGTGCACGGAGCGTACAGTGCACGGAGGGTTCCGTGGACGGACACGTCTGTGTACAGACGTCTCCGTGCACTGAATTTCTCTGTGCACGGACACGTCCGTACTGGTTCCGTGACTCGAAGTTCCGTGCTTTTTGCACAGAAAACCACGGAAATTTTAACAGTGAACGGTACATATTTTTGTAACGATTACAATCGCTAACATCAGCCCGTCCCTGATCGCTACGGAGTGCGATTTGCAGGCGCACGGGCGCACCACACGCTGGGGTTAACCCTAACCTAACAATACACGGCGCCGTTGTGACTGGTGACGTCACTGAATCTGGTGAAAAATAAAACCTTCTCCGTGAACGATTGGTCGGTGCACATATAACGTCCGCGCGAACTAACGAACGGTCGGTATCAGACTATAAGACCGGCTCCTGTCCGTTTCTACCAAAACGTTCGGGACGGGCTAAAAACTATCGTAACTAAAATTTTGTAATATAAAGGTCGTATTTACTTCAGAACTTAATCATAACTATTCAGGCACTAAGACTTCTAGCGTAGACTCAATAGAGTAATAAACGGCTTGAATTAAATAAAATTTGTGGTTCTACATAAATCTTTGCATTCTTTCGGGCGCTTACTCGTTAGGAGGCATATCACTTACCTTGAACTGGCTAATGCAGAGCAGGTAAACGGTCATGCCTGCCCCTAGAACGAGGTAAGTGCCCAGGAGGCCCACCAGTTCGACAAGGACTATCCCGACTCCCGGCTGACACCGAGGCGAGGCCGTCAGCTGGCTGGCCAGTGTTTCGTGCAGGTGAGCGGATTTGCGGAAAGAGCCCAGGAACAGGGCGATGGCCGTCGTGCAGAAAACAGCTGTGCACAATGTCGGCAGCAAGAGGCTGACACGAAACTGGGCGTTCTCAGACCACTGCACCAGCGTGTAGAAAGTTCTGGCCAAGACGGCGACCATCGTCAGAGGAAGCCCTGTGCAGTAGGCGCGGCGGAGCACGTACACCAAGCGCACGCCGGCAGTCGAACCTAGACACGGACAAGTGTATCAGTTGCAATCACTGTAAAACTGATTAATCGATGATTACACACTAAATACCGTACAAAATAAGTTGTATTGAGGGTGTCTAGAGGGTGTCTCCCGCGAATACACTATCGAGACTGGGCAGAGACCTCTCAGAGATGTTAATTGGACACTTTAGTTTGTCTGAGAAGTGTACGCAATACCTCCCGAAGAGCTCTTTTTGTGTCGGTTTTAGACACTCTGTAGCCGCTCTTCAGTCGGTGTGGAGATACTGGCAAAGACACTTCCAAGATATACTGAAGAATTCCTCCAAATGTCTAAGATCCCAAATTGAGACTATCGGAAGGCATCCAGAAGACATTGCTGAGACGTCGTTGAGACATCGCCAGGACTTCGCCCAGCCGTCTGCAAGACGTCCATGAGACATTTCAGAGACGTCCATTCTGGAGATGTCTGCGAGCCGTTTTAGAGACGTAAAAGATTTGTAAGAAATGAAAACGTCAGCCGCGAAGGCTTACCCAGACACTGCCCTGCCTAATTGGAAACAACAACATTTCACCATCGCCGAGGGCGGGTTCGATCTGAGGACCTCGGGCGCCGTAGGCGGGCCCTGTGCGCCCGCCGCCAAGCGCGCTCACAGGCACGCCTGAGCAACGGCTTGCCTACAACAGCACGCCGCCGCGTGGCTGCGGACCGAACCGAGTAGCGAGCGTAGAATGGGACAGCAGACCGGCGACTATGTGCGTGCGCTCTTGGCCGGGAGCGCGGCAGCAGAGACCTTTGGAGGCTGTACTGGGAGGTTCGAGCCCATCCAAGGCTAACTACACACTAAATGTCATGGGACAATTTTGTCTCATAAAATGTTTCGTTTTGAAGCAAAACATAACTAAGATACAACTCGTAGCATAATTATGGGACAAATTGTATCTCGCATGTTACAATTTGTCCCACCTTTACGTTACAAATTGCTCCAATGTCGTGCTTTGCTTAAAAACATAACATTTCATTGGACAAAATTGTCCCATGGACGTTTAGAGTGTATTTTTAAAGGTTATTTTTTTAATATGAGAAATCTTGACGTCTTGATGATGTCTTGTCCGCGTCTCGACGACGTCTTTTCGGCGTCTTGGCGACGTCTCACTGACGTCTGTACGGCAACTGGGCAACGTCTTGGCGATGTTTTAAGGGCGCCTCGAAATAGGCTACTCCTTGTCTTTACTTGGTCTCCGCAATGACTTCTGGAGGGCTTCCGACAATCTCAAAATGGTTTTATAAATATCTGGAAATATTTTTCACGATGTCTTCGGCAGTGACTCCTCACCGCCTGCAGAGTGTCAACAGAGTGTCTAAAACCTACACGAAAAAAGCTTTCGCAGAGATACGGCCTAGACAACCTCAAGATTCTTGGCGTTGTCTTAATTATGTCTCCACGTAGCCTGCGGCATGTCTCTTCGCTGGCTACGATATGGACATCCTGAATACACTTTTTTTGTACGGGATGTCATGGGACAATTTTGTCTCATAAAATGTTTCGTTTATAAACAAAACACGACATTGGGACAATTTGTAGCATAAATATGAGACAAATTGTATCTCGCATATTGCAATTTGTCCTACCTTTACGTTACAAATTGTCCCAATGTCGTGTTTTGTTTAAAAACGTAACATTTCATTAGACAAAATTGTCCCATAGACATTTAGAGTGTGTTTTTACCAAGCGAGCGTCTAGGCCAAGCATGACCTTTTTGTTTGAACACAAAACTCAGCTTTCGTTTTCAAACGTAACAGTTTGTAGATATTGCAATCAGGTTTGATGGATTCACTGACCGCTACGCACAAACGCGTACCCCACCCAAATTCGAGAAAGAAACCTACGAGACTTGCCAGAGTTTGGGTGAGCATGTTTTTGGGGCCCTACTTGAGCTACGTCAGCACTGATAGAAAAAACCACAGAGAAAACCACGGAAAATGTCTGGTCAATTTTTTTCACGGAAGGTTCCGTCCTTATTCCGTTGTGTGCATGTTCCGTGCACGAACATTTCTGTGCACGGAACTTTCTGTGCACGGAGGGGTCGATCTACAGAAATTATCCGTAAAATCAAATGGGGATATGAAAAATATGAGTGTGCAGGCATCGAACCTCCGTCCGTGTACCCCGTAGACTGACTCGGTACCCCGAGACCACTTGAGAGCCGTACTCAAATCCGTTCTTGTATATAAACACTACTTGACTGTCGGCCGGGTGACGCAGAGAACTTCCGTTCTTGCCGGTTCTTGCACGGACTTGTCCGTGCACGGAGCGTACAGTGCACGGAGGGTTCCGTGGACGGACACGTCTGTGTACAGACGTCTCCGTGCACTGAATTTCTCTGTGCACGGACACGTCCGTACTGGTTCCGTGACTCGAAGTTCCGTGTTTGGGTGAGCATGTTTTTGGGCCCTACTTAAGCTACGTCAGTAGAGTGCATTTAGAGACCTTACACGTATTAAATTGTGAAACTTTGGACAGAGTGCTCAGTTACACGAACTATAAACACACCATTGCGCGCTGCAGGGATCACCCCCATGACCTCGGAGAACAAAATCAGGATCTGAAGTCCATCCAGCCTCGTCCCGCCAGAAAACGCAGCCGGTTTCATTCTCAAGTTGTTGTAGCATAATTGGCACGAACTCGCATCGCGCAAATTCTGAACAGCCTGGGAAACATTAAAAGAAACAGGCGAAGTATATTGTAGTGGCACTGGAGGGAGATTTAGTATCGCACAGACCGAACCGAATGTACACCTTCAATTCTGTATACTTCAATCGAGCGGCTTTGCCAAGAAACATGGCGATTCTTGATACAAGAATCTCCATAAATATGGATGCTTGTCTCAAGTATGGCCAAAAGAGCATCTATGCTTGTGACAAGAATCGTCTGTTTCCGCTTGAGTCAAGTATACAGAATTGAGGGTGTACTGGTGGAGTGTGAAATTTATCACGCCTTCAAACATGCAGCAGTCCTTTCTCACGTGGTACACAGCGTATCTGGGCCCTAGAGACTGGAGAGTCGAACAACATCTGCACTTTCACGACAGGGGTGCGTTAAACTGCACCCTCAAAAAAATCTGTTTGAATTTCGCATATTTGAGATTCTTGCCGTCAGTTTCTTGAATCAAGGTTACGCATTTAGCTCGATGCTTGATTCAAGCATTGTTCTAAATGCGCATGCTTGATTCAAGAAACCGACGGCGAGAATCTCAAAAATGCTAAATTCAAACAGATTTTTTTTGAGAGTGTGAGTGCCTCGGGAACTGAGCCCCAATAAAGAAACCGCTGTATTCAGCACGTTTTTCACCGAAAATTGAGCGCTACTGAAGCTGAGCACCGCCCGTGGGAAGGGTCGTGTTGGAACTGAGCGCCGCAAATGGTCAACGGCTATCAAAGGTATTGCTCTGTGTTGTATTGTAGTAATTGTAGTTCATTTGTGTGTTTAGAGACTGCAGTGCTGAAAGGTGCGGCTCCAAACCTGACGGGGGGGGGGGGGGGGCTATATATATATATATATATATATATATATATATATATATATATATATATATATATATATATATATATATACACACATACACAATTGGTCTCAGGCTAACAGGTCAGCGTTCAGGTCACGTGGTCGCACGTTGGATGCCTGCACGCGCCAATTTTTTTTAAATCTCCATTACAGTGCTCGGATCCTCACACAGGTGTGTCAAGATTGTGCCTACCTCCGCCTGCCTTCTAGGCAACCCCTTGTCATGTATGTCAATAGTTTGCCTAGTAGGCAGGCCGAGGTAGGCATAATCTTGACACCCGTGTGTTTGGGCTACTTTTTGCCTACTTTTCTGGCAACACTAATAGACTGTCAAAACCGGCAAGAAAGTTTTTGCACTCTAAATGTCCATGGGACAATTTTGTCCGATGAAATGTTACGTTTTCAAGCAAAACACGACATCGGGACAATTTGTTACGTAAAGGTGCGACAAATTGTGACATGCGAGATACAATTGGTCCCATAATAATGCTACAAATTGTATCTCTGTTATGTTTAGCTTAGAAGCGAAACATACTATGGGACAAAACTGTCCCATGACATTTAGTGTGTGAAGTCTTGACAACGTCTCATGTTTTTCGAATCAAAGGAGTATTTGGCCGCATGGCCTACCTTTGAGGGTCGCCTGGCGAGGTTTGGTATTATGCATCATGATATCGCGCGGTATCACGGGACCACTCGTACGAGGATTGAACGGATTATAAACCACCTGCCGTGTATGGTAACTGCCCTTCACGGTGGCAAGAACGCAGCCCAAGGCCAAACCCCGGTGGGCTCGGTGGGCCCACCCGGCAAGGCGCTACGCAAGTGCAAACCCCTCGGCACCGACTGCCTCACGAATAGTACCGGCGCTGGCCAGCGCTCTGATGGAGAAACGCGTTCGACAGACGGACGGCAAACACTGCCGGGTCACGCAGGTCGATAATAATAGGCGGAACCCAATCTAACAAAGCATTGGCCCAGCACGCTCGACCATGCCCGTGATTGTTTCCAGTGAAAAACGCTATTAAAGATTGTTGCTTTCAAACGACATTATACAGATGTGAATTGATCAAGAAAACGTAAAACAAGCTGGCCCGGCACGTTCCGCTCTGCTCCACTGGCACCTCGGCTGGTTAGGGGGACTTGGCCAGCTTGGACTGACGGCGGCGTTTGGACTGGTTTCTAGCATCGTGCACCGCGTTGAGCTAGAGGCTGCCAGACAGCCTATGGGACGAGATAAGCCCGGCGACCGTGACCCGTGGGGCACAGCGGAAGCAGGCAGGGCCCGGACAGGTAGCAGGACGCAGCTCGTCCCACATGACTGCCAGTCCCTCGAGGTCCGTGCGAACCCGGTAAACGTTTGTTGGCTGAGCGATAGCGAAGCTCTGGACCGACTGGGTCAAAAATGTTATGTTTTGTCTGTGTTTATCCGCACGATTTCTCGAGAACGGTTTGACGTAGAAAGCTCAAATTTGGACCACATCCTTCTTGCCAGAGTCAAACTCCCCTCAGGGGCACCGCAGCTCAAGCGGTTTCTAAGACAACTTTTACAAGTGGTCTAAAATTTAAAATCCGTCGGTTAGGTTAGGTCAGTATGCGCCATGCGCCTGTCAGGGGGGCGGATCAGTGACTCGAGTGGGTTACGCTCGGTTAGGTTAGGTTAGTGGAGGCCTGGGTAGGTCAGGCTCAGGCAGGTAAGGATAGGCTAGGTACTGGTTGAGTGGCATTGATAACGATACGATGATGTAAGATACGTTCAGAAGTTAGAACATGAGCGCGGTTGCGACCGTGCGGAAAGAGTAACGCCCGCAGGGCGTCCTGCTGACTGGCCCCGCATGGTCCTACTCGTTAGGTGACAGGCGTGCGCCAGGCGTTGAGTGGTCTCACGGCCAAACGGTGTCCCCTATCCAAATTTTATCCAGGACCGACCACTCCAGGAATGAAATATGATACACAAACACGTCCATGCGCCTTTCTCCCTTCGGGCTCGAGATCCGTGTTAGCGGCCATTTGAAGCAAACTCAGGAATATCTAGATAAAGGGACCACCTTAGGGAGTTGTGGTTTGCGGTGCAGGCCATCGTAGCGGTAGGGTATTGCGATCGATTGGCAATGACACCGGTCTCGAGACTCGATATACCAACGATAACCGTGAGTGTGAACTATCTTGGCGAATGAGAACAGCCATGATGTGCTGGACAAATAGGTATCACATTCAGTGGTCAATGGACTGCGAATTGCAAGAACGACTCATCGCTCCATATGATACCGTCTTTCAGACGAAAGGATATGAGTTTATTGATATGGCTAGATTAACTCAAGCATTCACATCCACCGTGAAATATCGTACACCAGCCTTAGAGCTGCAGGAAAAGGTGAGCGTCAGACTTGATTCGGACCCTGCCTTTCAGTAACATACCAGTTTGTAAAGTCGCTGATTCTGTTTTGCGTGCAGACACAAGTAGTAGTTCATGAACGTCAGCCCCGAGCGGGTTGAGATCGCTAAGTATCACACATTCGAAATTTTGTTGTTCTGAGAAAAGCATCCGTCTGCGGCAGAGCCCATTGCAAATCCAAATGCACGACTTGACGGATTAATTACTGTTCTGTTTAGACCATGCATTTCCTGGTCTCACACCACGCTTTCGCTAATGCATGGTTGCAGAACCATGCCATAGAAAATGTGTGGTAGGAGCGACACACAATAGATAATGTGGAGCGTGAGACCCTGCATTAGGACATGTTGTGTTCACCCCAACGACACCGCATATCAGCTACATCCAGGTGGGGACCAATGGTGTGCGAACAAACATCAGCGAACAAACAACATGACGTGGTCTAGAACCGCGCACCAGCTAATGCGTGGCCTTAGACCACGCCGCAAGTAATGCGGATTTGCAGTGCAACGGCAAAATCGTCTCCCACTCGTAAGTACTCTCGGTGCTCCGTCGCTGCGCGGCTGCGGTGATCGAAGAGCCGGGCCAATATTTGCTGGGCGCGCTGCACGCCTGTCGACGATAAGGCGGAATCAATGCGGGAGGGCCGCGCCGGCAATCAGGGCGCCGCGTGGCGGCAGTGATGCGGCTGTCCGCGGGCTCTGTGGCGGCCGCGGGGCCCCTGGGGGCGGCGGCACCCCCGCCGGCGCTGGAGATGCGACCCATCCTGCTGGTGATGCGCTCCATCCTCGTCCTGCCTCTGTGTGAGTCGGGGTCGCTGAGGTCACTCTGTTCAAAAATAACAAGCTCGCCCGTCCCGTCACACCTTGGTGCCAGTTCCGCCCCAGGGGGACTTGGCCAGCTTGGCCCGGCGCTCTCCAGCCCTCGCCTGGAGTTACTCGAGTTACTCGGAAGGTGTCAAGTAGACCATATTCTTATGACGATTTAATCGCTTACCTCACACACCCAGAAAAATCCGTTCTCGGAAAAAGAACATTGCTCTCGATATGAGAACATCTTGCTCTCAAATGATTCGAGATCATTTTGATGTTCGGGCAAGAGCAATGTTCTTGACCCTAATATAATTATCCTGGCCTGAGTACAAAATGTACTCGAAAAGCTTACCTTAGCCGAAAGCAAAAACAGAGAACATGTTCTCAATTTTTCTGAATGCGTAATTTACTTGAAATATTGGTGCGCTTGGGCTCCACTTTAGTACCGCGCGCGTTCAGCCGACGGTATAATTCACTTTCTGCAAAGATAATACTGCCGCCCCGACTGAGAGCCGAACTCCGGATCCACGATTTTGAACCTCAGCACTCTAACCACAGCGCTACGGGGTCGAGTTTGCCGACGGTGGACCGTGTCTGCGGCACATGATACGCTTGCCAATGAGTCAAGAGTAGAGGCCGAGAACATGAAGATTGAGAACTGTTTCTGTTCTTGGACCAAGAACCAACTTTTCTGGGTGCAAGGGAGTGCCACGAGGTGAGAACCTCCGAGTTTGTGGTCGACTTTCGTCTTATACCACAACGGCCCAAAACGGCATCAGGCCATAAATAGTTGAAGAATATTACTGAACAAAATCGGGGATTTACACCTCGTGGCCCTCCCTTGTCAGAGATCTAACTATCAAATCTCAAAATTCTCATCAAACCGATACCCGACTACACTTGAAAATTGTTGCCACCGTGCGGCAAAGAAGTCCTCTAAATTTGAAGTTTCTCTGTCAACGATAAGTCAGCGAACACACGTCCGCCCGAACAGACACCCGGTGTGGACTATAAGCCTGGCGCCTGTCCGTTTCTTCAGAGTTGTGTCGGGCGGGCTGAAAAGAAAGTAAAAAGTTGTGCTGTGAAAAACGGACGACAAAATTAAACCAAATAGAAGCTGGTCCGTTCCTCCGTCAAACCCAAGTACCGGTTCAGCTCCACTCCACCGGCCAACCCTAATGTCATTAGCGAGCGAAGCGAGCTCACGTTTCCAAAACGGACCCCGCGACAGCTTTGGCCGTGACTCTGCCTGTCTGTGTCTCACGGACTTTCTAGAGGCTTGTTCGGAATTCAAAACGAAAGGATAGTGTAAGATGTAGGTGGATCGGCCGCTAGAATACGACGCCGGCAGAACACTGACACGCATGCATCGGGTTGCATCCCCCCCCCCCTCACAAATTAACACATTTTCATATTTTGCGTAACACGTAGCCCTGAAGACCCCTTCATCCCCCACTGTAACTCAAAGAGCAGCTTAAGTTGCCCGGTTTGGGTGTCGCAAAATGCGATGGTTGAAAGGAGCGATATTTGAAACGTCGCCCTAATAGAGTGACGTACATCGCTCTAAAAGAGAAACCTGTCAGTAGCGTCGCCCTTTAAGAGCAACGTACATCAGCAAAATCGCTCGTTAAGATCGACGATTATGAGCGTCGCTCTCTGGAAAGCGACGAAATTGGGGACAAAATGTCGCTGTTCTGAGAGCGACGAATGTCGCTTCAGGATTTACACACCCTCAGTTCTGTATACTTGAATCAAGCGGTTTTGCCAAGGAACATGGCGATTCTTGATACAAGAATCTCCCAAGATATGGATGCTTGTCTCAAGTATAGCCAAAAGAGCATGTATGCTTGTGTCAAGAATCGTCTGTTCCTTGACAAGAACGCTTGAGTCAAGTATACAGAATTGAGGGTGTGCCCACCCCTAATTGAAGAAGTCTGAACTCCAAATTTGAACTTCCTCCGGGAACGATAAGTCAGCGTACGTCCGCCCATCCGAGAACGACCATCCGTAGACGTTAACCCCGGCTCCTGCTCGTTCCGAAAGAATTAACGGGTCGGGACTGGCTAAAGAGAACGACCGAGCTCGGCCATTTCCAACGCAAAAACAAAACTTACGCTGTGAATGATGGTGGCCGTTTTCTTTCTTCTGTCGGTACGTTTTAGCGTTCTCCGCGGGCGGCAGAAGCGCGTCTTTCTCATGGCGGTCGCGCGCCGTGGTCCTGGGCGTGCCGGCGTGGTGCGTCGTCATTCTGGTTTCAGTCCGCGAGGCCCACCTCCGCGTCGGGGCCATCTACACGGCGCCGACCTTCAGCGAGTCCGTGTTCCAGACCTTCTTCCTGACGGCACTGCATCAGCACTTCCTCACGCCCTTCATCCACTGGCCGGCCGCATCCGAGTTCGACAAGTACTTGCAAGAGTGGACTGACTTTCAGGTGGAAATATCTTGGTTTGCGATATGTGTTCGAGTTTGCGTGCCCCCACCCCCCTACACCGTTTCATTTTTGCAAAAAGTTTGAAATGTGAGTGGGAGTACTCGGAATTCGGTTCCAATGCCAACAAAACATGACTGGTAAAATTTTCAGACCGATCGGACAACTCTTACTGGTGGCGCAAGGGACCTAAATGCCCCTCCATAGCATAAAAAAACAACATTTCCAAAAAAATTCCGAAAAAAAATTTCCAAAGTCATTTTGTCGAAAGGGACTCAGGGACTCAGGGACTAATATTTAAATATATAAGCTGCATCTCTGACGGTTTTTGAGATATCGGAGTTTTAAGTGCTAAAATCAAGCAAACTCACGTTACTTGCGCGTTCGGAGTACTTTCGCTGCTCGGCCATTTTATAACCGCCCCAACATGTTTCTTTGCACACTCTGCCGTTCAATTGAATTTAGCGTCGGTCCTAGTCGCTGCCACGCCCGAGCGGGATATCGCTGGACCATAACTCGCCAAAACTTTGTCCACATAGATCAGGATTTCCCCAAACTAAGATTGCTATTTGTTTTACCTTCAAACGTTTAAGTCCGTTTTTGTCCATTGGCAGCCCAGAAATACTTAACCTGATCTTCCTGTCGGAATGTAGAATTGGGCGCATTTCAGTGACTTAAAGACTTATAACTGGATTTAACAAAGCCGTTATACTCACAAGGGGACTGCGACAGGTGTAAGTATCCGATTGCGATGAAACTCGCTAGGTCGGCTCTCTGATGGTAGTGGAGGAAGGGTGCAACAAAATTTTGCCCTGAATTGAATCCCCTCTTGTAGCGGCGGGGACGCTTCATGAGACTGCGTATAGAAGAAAAACCAGGTCGAGCTATCGATTTGACTCTTTGGATCTCATTGTTTCAGTGCCCAGGCATACACGTGATTTTGATTTTAAATAATAGTATTTACATACGCTACCCCACAGTCTGCACCGTTCCCTGGGACTGGAAGTCGACGTAGCGAGTATTGTCGCAATCAGATACTTAAGAGGAAAGAGGACCACTGCTGTTTTCGGCCTCTGCGGGCCGATTTTGAGTCGTCTTCTAACGATCGCCACAGCCAAACCGCTCGGTGTATCGACTTCAAACTTCGTGTGGGAGTAGTTAAAGGTTCAAATTTAATAGCCGTGTGCTTAAAAAAAATTAGAAACAGCTACTTCATACCTAAAAACGGTCTAGACTTTGCGCTACAATTGCTTTCATCCCCGGTCACGGAAAAATAATCCCCTATACCGTTCTGTAGTCTGTTCTTTGTTCTATTCAATGGTACTTGTCCGAGCTCTGTGCGTTGAACGGTCTGGCGTCAATCTTGATACCAGCGAACCTCTGCACAGCACAATTTGAACATTTTTTGGGACTGCTCGGATGTTGGGGATAATATTGCAGCGACCCAGCTATGCGCCGCCCCCGCACTGCCTCCCCCGCCCCGCTGGCCCTACGCATGTGCTGCACGGTATAATAGGAGGGGACACCGACTCGTGCGGTGCGAGGTGCCCCCCGCCGGGTCGGTGCCCGGCCGTCCCATTGTACTAACGGGCAATGCCGTCAGTCCAATTTTGAAATTTCTGAACGTTTTAACGGACATCTCTCGCTGTTGTGCCATATTATTGTACACAAAGAGACGAACAAAACGGCGTTCGGCAGTAATTTCTAGCCCGCTCTGTTCAGATGTTAAGCAGAATTTCGGTACCGGCAAGATATGCGATATCATTTGACAGCGCACGAACGGAATGAGATACAACCACCTGACAAACGCCATTCTGTTCGTTCTGAGACTGGCAGGAAAATGAACCATCGATCGACAATATCAGAACCGCCGTTAAAAATATGCCATTTGTAGGAGGCGTCCTTTTTTTGTGCCGAATAGGATCCCGACCCGACCTGGCCCGGTCTGCATGCGTCGGGGGCGAGGCGAGACAAAAGAGGCACGGCTGCCTTGTGAAGGAGATGGTGTGGGGGAGGGTCGGCCGAGGGCTCGGTATACTTCATTCCAAATGTTACCAGGGAGCTCTACCTAAAGCGTTCAAATTGTGCTGTGCAGAGGTTCGCTGGTATCAAGATTGACGCCATACCGTTCGAAGCACAGTGCTCGGACAAGTACCAATAGATAGAAGAAAGAACAGACTACAGAACGGTATAGGGGATTATTTTTCCGTGGCCGGAGAACGCAGCAGTTGTTGCGCAAAGTCTAGGTTGTTTTTAAGTATATTAGGGTGATTCAAAAAATTATTTGAGCACACCGATATTAAGATTGAACCTTTATCTACTCCCTCACGAAGTTTGAAGTCGATACCTTGAACGGTTTGGCTGTGCCGATCGTTAGAAGACGACTCAAAATCGGCCCGCAGAGGCCGCCAACAGCAGTGGTCCTCTTTCCTCTTAAAGTGCAGCCCTCTTGTCAGGATTTACCGAGCTGTTTGTCTCCTGCCTCACCCTTGCTCGCCGGCGCTCTACTTGTACCACGCCGCACGATCGTATGCGTAACATCCTTTCCTTAAACTTCACCTACTTTGAGTCTGTGTTTTTGGCAAACCCTCGACAATGCCGTGGCATAACACAGCGTAATAGATACGAGATAGTTTGAATAATGCACCCCCATCTCGCAGACGCGCTTTCGGAAGGTAGCCGGGCGGCCGCTGCTGCTGTCGGTGCGGTCGCTGGCATTGCACAGGGCCGCGGCCGTCGTGGGGGTGCCCGCCCTCATCACGGTCGTGTGGTCTTTTGACGCCAACTCCGGCGGCAGCGTGTTCAACGTGCCGCTGGGCTTCCTGGCGGCCGCCTTCCACGCCGGCGTGCCCGCGCTCTGGGACGTGGTCGCCTCCGCCGTCGTCAACGGCTCCGAGTCGCTGCGCCTCAGCTTTGCTGAGGTTTGTGCGAAATCGTAAATCGACGGGTGGCAGCCCGTACCGACGCGTTTCTTTAGAAACGGACCGAGCCGCCGCGTGGGAAAAACGGATTCTTGATTTTAGTCTCAAATTGCATACAGGGTTAGAGGACCAGTGATGGCCACTGTGCCAGTGATGGCCATTTTTCCGCTCTCCTGCTTCGAAAATTGTTTTTAAATTTTCGATTGAGTCTGTACCTAACACTCGATGCCTCTAGGCCTTCTCGGTCGGGACCTATAGGGGTGGCCATCACTGTTCCAGGGGGTCTCTTAGGGTGGCCATCACAGGTCCTCTTACCCTAATTGGTTTTCACAAGTCAATTTTACTTCAATAAATTTTACTTGGCGAAACAAAGTATCAGTAACCTTTTTTCTGGTGTGGAGCGCAGCTCCAACAACGGATCATCATAAGCAATTAGAAACTGGCGTCCAACATCAAAATCGAGTATAAACGCTCGTTGTCCAAGAGGAGGGCGTCTGAATGCTGTAGACGCTTGATTTCTTTTTCAGTTATGGCCGTAACCGGCAAAACATGCATCGTAAAAAAAAACGTTAACGCTGGCGCTAACGTGAAAGCAGATGACGAACCTGACAGGCAATTGAAAGACAGTTTTGGTAACTAAACGTTGTGGATCGGCCCGCGGCTACTGAGTGTGCCGCCCGCCCCACCAGTCATAAGTGCACTGTCTACGAGATCTGTCCCTCACCCATCACATCGCGACCTGCCTCCGTGGCGGCGCCGGACATAATATAAGTTTGAGATTGACCTGGCGAATTACTTTTGATTCTGTTCCTATGTAAAACCTGAGTTTTGAACGGTGCAGAACGGCCGCTTGAACACTTGTCGTTTAGAGGTGCGAACAGGACCATAGCAATCAGCCTGTGAATTCTGGCGCCAAGTAGAATTTGCATCATATCAGTGATGAGGGGGGCGGGGTAAAAGATGCTGTCAAGAACCGTGTAACTATCCAGCTAGCTATGCTTGATATCGGGTAAACAATGAGTATTGTTGTTGTGGTCCTGAAACTAAACCGAAGCGTTATGTTGGCCGAGGCTGGCGGGCCGGGGGCTGGCGGGTCGGGCCGGGGCTGCTGATGACGCGCCGCGCCGCCTCGAGTGTCGAAAGGAATCTGTTTACGAGTGCGGCACGGCCCGCCCTACCAGTGTTTACGATAAGCCTCGCGCCGGCCCATGCCGTGCTGTGCCCTATGCGCGGAGCGACGCGGAGCGGAACGGAAAGCCCCGCCTCGTGCTATATAATATGAGGCTCGGCTAGGGCTGCTCACGGGGACTGCTGCGGCTGCTGCTGGCTGCTGCTGCCACGCTTCCGCTTCTGCTAACTACTGCTACAGCTGCCAACTGCTAACCGCCTGCTAAACTGCTAACTACGAGAGTTAAAGCTAGCTGAAGTTAAAACTTCATCTGCTAAAAAAAAACAATTTTTAAATGGCTGCTCTAGAGGTGGTTAAATGGTTTTGAAACGCAAAGATCAAGAATTTCCTTTTTACGGCAGTGTGGAACATACGACAACCGCGCCTTTCTTTTGTTTCCGATCTCCCCTCTCACCCAGTCGCACTGTCTATCGAAGAGGAACACCCGTTGCTCGATTTGGGTGACGATAAAGTGTGATATCTGAAACATCAAGTTTGTAACGGCGCTCTTTTGGGGTAACATTCTTTGTAAGTATCGCTCTTAAAGGGCGACGACCTTAAGCGTCGCTCTCTGGAGAGCGACGGAACTATGGGGACGTAGAGCGACAAATGTCGCTCCAGGAAGGCTTTACAAGTGAACTTTCAAAATCCAGCTATAGTATGATCTGTAGTTAATCCTGGTGGCACTCCCTGAATATGTGTCTCTGCTTTGTATCCACGTTTCGCCGCGCAGGAGTTGGCCCGGACGGCGGGCGTGCCGTCGGCGGCCACAGTGCGCCAATATCGCGAGCTGTGGCTGGACGTACGGTCATTGGCTGAGCGGGCCCCGACGGCGTGGCGGTTGGGAGTGCTGCACTACATGATGTGCTGTGTCTCGGCCGCGCTCATCAACGGCTTCGCCGCTCTGGCAGCGGTCACGCAGGTACCATTTTGACTCGTTACCCAACAGTATCCGTGTAAAACAATTTTCAAACCTCCTTTCCGTTATCTGATTTATTGTTGCTCTGATTTTGATGGAATTAAAATATGGACCCATTACTTTGAAGGTGTTACACACTACAATGTTAAAATATTTCGTCATGTGACGATAAATCTTGATGACGAATATTTGTTACCTAAATATTTCGTCACTCAACGATTTTCTCGTCACGTGGAGAAATATTGTGGTGAAAAATCTTGTGGGCGTCACTTCTGGGCTAAACTTTTAAAAAATTATTTTCTATCATTCCCAGATAAAATTGTTTTTTTTGTGACGATTTTTCGTCACATTTGTGACGAAAATATTTTTACAGTGTACATTATTATCACCTTATGACTAAAACTGATGATTTCATTACAAGTTGAATCCTTGGCCATTTGGATTTTGTGGAAATTGATGCGGGAGCGGTTCCGTTCCACAAGTGACTTTCCACAGTGGAAAATGATTTCCATAATTCTTCTGCAATGGAAATATATGTATCTAGAATACAATTTCTCTGGATTGATTTCATGAAATCTACAGTGGATTTTTGACATTTATCTGGAAGGCAGTAGATGTACATGGAAACTTTCACAAACCCAAATAAACCCGCGTTCAATTTCTATCCCCCTCACGACTAAAAGAGCCAACACAGACGTACTGGACGATACCCCACACAATCAAGGTAGACCGTGACAGTACGACGTTAGGGATTCACGGACTGGTTGTGCATCAGCCCGGCAACGTTCAAGTCTACTGGGTGTCGGCGCTGCTGCTGGTGACGGTGGACTCCCTGTGGCACACGTTCATCATCTGTCACGGCGGCCACCGCATTGCGCAGTCCGTCAACAGCGGCTTCCGGAGGCTGCTGCTCGGGATGCGAACGGGCGCCGGCCCCGAGGGCGCGCTCCAGCATGCCGAGGTAGGCCAGAGGCCGGTCCTGTCCGCCTGCAGCGTTCGGCGAAGGTCCTCAACGGGTGGGCCTCGGGTCGGCACTCCCAAATATAAATGCTCCATCCTAGGGTCAGTGTAACCAACACTGTGAAAAATTGTGTCGTTATAAAACGAAGATTGTTTGATTAATTGGGAACTGAAGACCTCCGTTTCTAAACGAATATTTTTACGACGATTTCTTCTTTTTTTAAAAAAGAAAAACGTAAGGAATTCGCAGGTCACTTCCATAGTACAAAGGGAAATTGGCCTCAATTTTAGAGGATAGCGCTACGGTATGTTTTCTTCATTTCATCCCAGCTGTAATTCAATTTAGGTAATCACATATGCCACAAATGTGGTTATTTTACGAAGTTTCCTTGATAAATTTAGTTTCTTCAAAAAGTCGTTTAAAAACGACGATTCCTTACAGTGAATAAGATCCCGTTTTTTGTGACTGGCTTTTTTTGGGGGGCTTGTTACTATTCCACATCCCGTTTACACTAGAAATCATTACCTATTTGCCCGGTATGATTTTATTGGCTGCACTGGCCTTTTGCATTTTTACACGTAACCGGCAATTTGTCGGACAAACACATGATTTAAAGAAGGAGCTTAAAATGTTGCCCCTTAAATGTGAATGATTGAATCCAGTATATTGAATTTCTTTCGAAGCTTACGAAGGATTTTCTTCGTAAGCTTTCGAGACGCACACTCCAGCCCTTTGTAAGCTTCAAAGAGTGTGTGAATTCCTTTTCACAGACGTCACAGAAATGAACCCAGTTCGAAGTTACGACCTGACTTCAAAGTCTGATACGCTTTTATGGTCATCTTTGGACCAAAATCGGCCACACGAGTTCGAAATTCAAACAGAGGGCCCAGTTCGAAAAAATCACAAAATAGTAAAACCCATTAAGCCACCTAACTGATGTTGTTTCGAGTGGAATTTCTGGCCTGTAAAATGTTCCGCTTGTCTGCACCAGGTGAGATCGTTTTTGAACGTAATGCGAGACCCCGTCGAAATCACTCTGTTTGGCTTCATCACTCTGGAAAATGCTCTCATTCTCTCGGTGAGTCGGTCGCGTTGCCAAAAAAGAAGGCAAGAAAGAGTCCAGTTCAAACTCACGGGTGCACAGTTTATGCCTACGCAAACTATTAATGTTCCTATAGGTGTGGACAATGTCCAGTAGGCAGGCGGAGATATGCACAATCTGTTCACCTTGTGTTTGGACTACTTTTTGCCTATTGTCCTCTACCGCGGCCTCTCCGCGGACTGCATTTTTAAACGTCGCAAATTTCTTGATGAAAAAAACAATATTGCTTCCAGGTTGTCCAAATGGTGGCCATTTATAACTGTGTGCTGTTGCAGTTCACAATTAACTTTCAACTGACGCCAAGCAACTAGCCGACCAATAGCATATTGAGTTTTTTTCCAAATAATCTCTTTGTTGAACCTTACAGTACTGACAGTTGTGCGAAATACAATTCAATTGTACAATCGAATGCGCTGTTATATATCTAGTGGCTCATTACAATGCTGCAAGTATAGTGTGCAGACTGTGTTTGTATTTATTTGAACCAAAGGTATTTGAATTGGAACGTAAAGTGATGCATTTCAAGATCGGAGTGCAACACACTAAATGTTTATTGGCCTTCTTCGTCCGTACTATACGCATACTTTTGCGTGCAATCTTTACGTACAGAATGTTTGCCAGAATCAAGTTAAATTCTGTGCGCAGTTATGTTCGAAATTTTCATAAGGACAATATCGAGTTTAGTTTCGTATAAATTTATGCACATCCAACTGTGGCTGGTTGATCACATGGCAGCAACGCCAAAGGCTGCCCTGCCCGCTAGACAGGAAAGTGACGTCAGGGGCAGGTGATATTCAACATGAATACATCCATAAATCTGTACCACAGTTTCCGTGTAAAGTAAAGACGATACTAGTTCAGTCGTGTCCAGTGTCGTGTCATGCCTGTAGGAAAATACTGGGTGTTTTTCTTTTGAACGTCGCCACTTGGGAGCGTGAAGGAGGCATCTAATGGAGTACTTTGATATGGTACAGGTAGGGCCGGCATTGTAAATAACGGCCGCTAGAGCGAGTGTAGGCAATCCTATGCAGGGCAGCGACCTTCGCACGGAGGGTAGAAGCGCTGCGAGCGGCGGCGCTGTGAGTGCAGCAAAAAACGAGCAGGCAGAAATATAGGCGTTTCGAGACCTCTGCATCAGACGCTGTTCGCGCCGAATTTACAGGTCAAAATTAATAGTTTCATGTTGTTTTAACGGCTGCAGACCCGAGTTTTATTACGCTTTAGGCCGTGTACCAAATCTCAATGTGAAGTCGCTACCCGTTTGGCGTCAGGAGGGGCCCGAAGTGTGGGCCCCGCCACGCGCCGCCACGACACGCTCCCATATACCACCGTTCTGCGCCGTCCCGCGGTGGGCGGCGGTCCAGATAGCGCTGCAGGGCGCTAGTCTAGGATCTGAGGCACCCCTCCGTACGATTATTTGTCCAAAATTATTTAACTCCTGCCTCCCACCCCCTTCCAAAGCGCGCATCTAGTTTTTTGATTTCTAGTTTTCTGATATTGTAACGTCTTAAAATTTTAACCCGTAAAATTTGAAGCCGGTCCGACGCCATGAAGTGCATAATGTTGGTTTTTGTCCGCCACTGGCGTGGCTGACTCTGGCTTGGTCTTTTCCATAACTCAGGTCATACTTTGAATTTTGACATGCCGCTTTTTTTCAATCGACTTGTTTTTTAGTCCTCTACACGTTTAACTAAACAGGCCGTCAAAATTTTGAGCAGAAATTGGACTTAAAAACACCCCCCTGGCCGGGCGGATTAAGCTTTATCCGTGCGGCGGTCCGGTCCCGAGGGTCCGGCGGCGCCGGGTCCCGGCCCGGTCCGCGCGCCCCATCCCGGTCCGGGGCCGAGGTGGTGGGGATGGGTGTGTCACGAAAATTAGGGCACGTAACCGAAACGAAATTCAAGGGTCGACTGTATCAAATGCTCCCCTATGCCCTCGTTGTGGTCCTAAAGTAGGGACGGTTCGAAAGAAAATACCTGTATGCTGCATTGCAACGATGTGGGTGTAGCATCTCTTTGGCTCACTGACGTGCTAAAACGCGGAATATTAATCTTGATCACACTCAAACTAATGCCAATTTACCCTGTTCGCGGATGACGCGCAGGAGAGCTGTAGCGTGCCGGAAGTAAAAACGTCGCATGAACTAATGTGCACGCTAAATTACTGTGTACAATTTTGTACATAATTATATACGTTTTTAAACATCCATAATTGCGTACGAATTCATCCATAATTATGTATGAATTTGTACGCAAGGGTGTACGACTAGTTTTTGTACATAATTATGGATGTGTAAAAACGTACATAGTAAACGTACGAATTCATACGTAATTATGTAAAAAATTGTACACAAGCCGAATTCGTACATAATTATGTAGGGAATTGTGCGTAGTTATGCAGTAATTTGTACATAACGGCTTGTGTACGAACATGTTTATCCATAATTACGTACAAAAAAAATTGTACGCAACACGTTACTGTGATGTACAGCGGGTACTCAGAGGGAATTGTCCACCATTTAATCTTGGTCCGTCGCACTATAGGGTTTCCAGTTTTACTATGTTGCTGGTATGTGATGGGTGAGAGTCCGTGGGATGCAAATCTAATACACGGGTTTAAACATTCTAAACAGGGACACGCTACTGCCCATATAAACTAAATGGGGCCCCTGTGCTGTGCCGTGTAGCCCAAAGCATCCTCAAAACCCCGTCCTTATTCCTTTCTCCTCTTATCTCTATTGCTCTCATTTTGCGAGTGAGAGTGAGCTGTTTCCAACTTTTTTATGAAATCATTTTGACCAAACCACTTTCGCAGGTAGCACTTGTTAAGTAATGACTTTTTTCCGTGTGGAAAACCATAGTTTTATTGCAGCTGCTTCGTTACTGAACTGTAGTCAACACCGCAGAGAACTGGTACTCTCTGTCTCATGGAACTACAGTTTTTTGTACAAAAACTACAGTTTACCCATAGTTTCTTGGTGAGGTTCCCAATGAAGATCCTTTGTCTCGGGCTCGATGTGTTATAGAAATAATTTCCCTACAAACCGAGCTGCAAAACGGTGGCACAATTCTACACCCAGAAAAATGGATCCTTGATTTCACAGACACTTGGTTAAGCCACGTAAATTTGACTTGACTTAAGTAAAATTTACCTAATCCAAGTAAAATGTAATTGATTTGAGTAAAATTGACTTGTGTGAACGAAGTATATGCAATTTGGGACTAAAATCAAAAATCCATTTTCCTGGGAGCTAGTAGCAATGGACGAATGAATCCGCGTGGCACTCTGGTTTCACTGGGCACCTTTTCACGGGAGGACAGGGTAATAGTAGCAAAATACCAGAACGGGCCTGATTGCAGACCTGATATGTCATAACCCGACTGTTGCCACGCCACCAGTGGCACCGACACACAGTTCGTGACAGAACAGGAGGCCAACCTCATCGCACCCGCATGTCTGCAGCCGCGCATTGCTCACGTGGTCTGCATTTGCGAGCAGTTTGTGTTCTTCGAGTACGTCCTGCTACTGGTTGTGGAAGAAGACGCACCGTCAGAAAAAAATCACGATTGTTTGATTAATATCGAAGACGAAAGGTACTCGTTTGTAAACGGACATTTAGAAGAAAAACACGAGGAATCCGCGGGTCGCTTTTAAAGTAATGAGGGCAGCTATAGTTTTAATTGTGGAAAAGGCTACAATATGGTTTACTAACATCATACCAAAGAGACGAAGTAAATTAACCGTCGCACATACGCCTGAGTAGTTCAGAAATACAGTGCGCATTTACCTGAATCACAAACTGACCATCAATCTCAGATTGGTGCAATTTTTAATTCAAGCATTAGAAACTGTTTTGTTTTTACTAATTTCGCGTACTGGGTTTGTAAAGTGAGCGCCCGCGTTTGTACACCATTACTATCGACTTGAGAGTTGAGGCGGTATCGCGGCTGGCGGTCAAGTCATGGCGCCGCCTCTGATGCAGCTGCTGCTACTCACCGCTACCGCGCTCGGATTGGTCATGCCGGGAAGCACCGCAGCCCGTCTCTTTGTAAGTGAAGACTACACAGGAATTGCTTATGTTCATTTTAAAGTTCATAACGTGTGTAAAGCTACGTCTGTACACAAGCCCTATGAATGAAAATTGTCTGTAACTACGGCGATTTATTAACTTGCAGTTATGCACAAATTTGGATTGTGTAAATTTTTTTACTCAAATACTTAAGAATTCGCACGTAAACTGCATGCATTTTTGTGCACTCATAACTATATACAAAGTGAATTGTACATATGTTATTGTATTAATTTAACATAAGTGTGTTAAAATTCTCACACAATGTGTAGGTAAGCTACGAGTACACAGAATTTCATGCAGTTAAGCACAAAATTATCCACAGCCAATCGGTGTGTGATGTGAATTCGAGGCCCCCTCAAAAATCAAAGAGGGTATTCGGCCAACACGGAAAAGGGCGGAAAAGGCTGCTCCTAACAATGTTCGAGTCGATAAGACGCCACTGTACAAAGCAGAGTTCCCGACTTTCATGTTACAGGGGAAGTACATGGCTCTCGTTGAAAAGCAGTACCCCTGCGAAGACGGAGCATCGAGCAACAAAATAATCATGTCCCTAACATTTACACGTCAAGACAGACAGCAGCCGTGGCTTTTATCGAACATGACAGGGAAGATAATAGTTGACGGAATCCCGGGCGTCGATGACAACATGGCGGTAATCAACTATCCGAGCTTTCTATGCACGCTTAAATTCTTACGTTGAATTTTGTGCACAATCTATGAATTAATCTGCACATGCATAAGGTTTGCATAATTTTGAGCGTTTTTAAGCATAATTTGTCCATAAATACGCATTTCGTCGTCCACGCAGCCGCTGACCGCGAGTCTTGGTGCCTCTCCGCCTCCGTCCCCGACACGCAAAAAAAAAAATTTCTACCCCGTGCTAAATTTTGAAAAAGGGCGCAGCCACTGAATTTAGCGACGAAACCAAATTTTTAGCGGCGGTGCTAAAAATCTACCACGCCAGATAAGAGGCGGCTGACCTGGATACAGATGTTAGCTTGCGTGCTAAAATGTTGTAGCTGCGACACTTTTAGCTAAAAAGCTAAAATTTTAGCTTTATGGTCCAAGTTTTTGCTACGTTGCAATTCCTTTTTTTGCGTGACGGGCAGGCACACTCCGCGCAGTCGCCCTGCCAGCGCCCTTAGCAGGGGAGAGATCACAACATTAAGCAGCCGTGGCGTATGCCCCGGCGTGGCTTGAACACCGTCGTCAGCCTGGCTCTTGTTGTCCCTCGTACATGCTCTTAATGAGCTAGATGACCGACTCGCCTGTCCCGCACATCCTCAGAACTCGCCACATGTATTCCCACTTCGCGGTGTTAAACGCGCACGTCTGCCGTCCGCCACGGCGCCGTGTATGTTCCTGTCCGCGCCACCGCGCACCTGCGTTGTACGCCCTTCTCCGGCCCTGCGCTCTCTCCGCCCCAGTCGGCGGACTCTTCCGGTCCGGGCAGCTCCAGCGCATGTGGTCGGTTTTTCCACAGACATGGCATATCGGCCTCTGACCCGGGTAGAATGTCATCGCCTCCGCGCCTCCGATCTGCACATAGCTCGGTACCTCGCGCTTCATCCGCAGCTTCACTAGCCGGGTCCCCGTCAGTAACCCTTCAAAACATGACCCGCGGGGGTACAACCCGTCCCTTACTTCTAACACGTTGCCATACTGACCAAAACACATCTCCACTTCTTCTTTACTTATCTCGAACGGCAGGTTCCTCACTCGCACAATCTTGGTTCCCATTCCGCTTCCTCTGATCTTCACTCCGCATCGAGTCCCGTCTTCGTACACAAACTCGCCGTCGTCTGCTGTCGCCACCTCCTCGGCGCGGCCCCCGTCCGCAAACTTCACGTGCACAATATTCCCTGACACCTCCACCTGAACCATTCTTAGCTCCTCTGACCTCACTTCCCATTCTTTCTTCATGATCTTCCAAAATTCTAGGCCACTGATCGGCTTCGGTCCGTCGAACACAAAACTGACGACAACCCTCCATCTCCATGCGCAAACTGCTGTTTTTTTGTGATGACACCGTCATTACAGGGGGCATACAACTCCACTGTAAATAAACAAAGCTACGTAAATTAACAAACTACTTATAATTGGACAAGCTGGTCGTAAATTAACAGGAAGCGCTATTACAAAAAAAAGTTGCGGCGAATTCACTATTAATTTACAGCTAAAATTTAACAGTGCGTACTGCGCCAAAGTGCGGCCTGGCGGGTGTAGGAACGCTGTGTTAAAGCGCAAATTTAAGCAGACTTTAAACTGTCGAAATTGTTCTTTTCCCGCCTCGTCCCTCCCCCCTTTTCCTGTAGGAAAAGTAAGAGTATTTACAACTGCGGTAATGATGTCTCACGGCCAGTGTGCAGGGAACATCCTTGTAATTTTATGTGGATTGGTGGAACCAGTATTGCGAAATTTAATAACCCATGCACTGTGAACTTTCGTTTCGTAAGACATAATTTAGATATTTGACAAGTTCCTCTTTAAATCTTCATAAACGTCTGTTGTGAAATATTATAATCAGTTTGCAATGAACTTTCACAACTGATGTTGGAGCAAAAGTCCCGCAACAAATGTTGTGAACTTTAAGGCGTTTCTTGAAAACAGTATACGCCACTCACTGCATCAAACCAGCGTCCCAGACAAACATCGCCCATTGCAATAAACTATTATTTCATTCTATGTTTATTAAAAGTCTCTACGCTTCGCTCACTGTTACGCGCAGCATTACCGGAGTGCACCCCTAGTGATTTCATTATTACAGGGCAGCATTCGCTTGGATTCCCGCTCGAACTCGGATTGGAAGCCCAACGCCATATTCTTCAACTTCCCCACTAAAATCTGCTCAGCGATCATGGAGCACGCTCCAGACTT
Organism: Megalurothrips usitatus; assembly: GCA_026979955.1. NCBI lineage: Eukaryota > Metazoa > Arthropoda > Insecta > Thysanoptera > Thripidae > Megalurothrips > Megalurothrips usitatus. The sequence goes on from CM049596.1 coordinate 11,979,377, forward strand.
CGCTCGTGTGGCGTTTGGAAGCCACATTCCCAGCCAAAAACCATGTTTCATCCCTAAGGTCAGCAGCCAGGCGACAAACTAATATTTCGAACGGAATGGGGGGCATTAAGACTCGGTACGCGTATTGGTCGGGTCACTGAGACAGACGCGTCATGACAGCAGTAGATATCGGACGAAATCCGCGCAAAGCCGCACCAAAATCTAATACTTTCAGGCAGTGAAAAGGAATTGCCTTATGGTCTCACCATTGGCTTTTTTTTCTTTTAAGCATCGCCCTTGGGCCCCTAACAGAACAGTCGTGGTTACTGGGGATGCATCTAGGCGGTAACCCAAACCTTACGACCGTTTCTCCACACCGGAAGAGGGGGCGTCGAATTACTATAGATTCTGGACTCTAAGTTCAAAATTTATCTCAGAGTAGTTGGATCTCTTTCTCAAGGGAGTGGAACATTGTAGCCAAAACCCTCATTTTAAGTAAGGAAATTATGAAAGCGCTAAAATGTTTGTGCAAACGTCATATAAGCGGAACAGAAACGTGCTCTTAAACGTCTAATCACCGTAGCACTCACCTTAATTTGTTTTACGGGCGGAGGTAAAGCGTGCATTTATGTTTCTTTGACACGCAGGGAACGTACGCCTTCGCTGATCAACCTATCAACTTGACCTTCCCGAAATTTCCTGTTCTGCCATACGGACATTACAGAGGGCGCCTCGAGCTAGGGCACAAGGCCGAAAGGTTGATGTGCATGTACGTGGAATCGAGGATCATACCACAACCCAAACGCAACAGAAGGAGCAGTTAATGAACAGTCAATCGTTTCGTACTCTCATCTAGGGAAAGTATTGTTCTATGAGTGACTGTTTAATGTTCCAACCTAAGAAATGTTGATTCTGCGTGAAGTGTTTGACAGTACGACCTGGAAAGCGTAATTTACACGATTCTGTCGTTTTAGAAAATGATGAAATAAAATAGCCCTCCGCTCGATTTGCTTGTGAGCCCAAAGAGGCCAGAGCAGGGCGTGGTGGCAAGGACTCGTCGGGTCTCCTACCGCACATATTGCGCGGAGTAAAAATTGATAATACTCTTCCCGAAGTACGGAGAAAAATCATTAGTGCATCTGACTTATGTTTTCGGCAGGTTTTCAAACAAGCGACAGAGTCGAATTATCCAACTCACCTAGTTGTACTGCACCCTCAATTCTGTACACTTGACTCAAGCGTTCTTGCCAAGAAACAGACGATTCTTGTCACAAGCATACATGTTCTCTTAACTATACTTGAGACAAGCATCCATATTTAGGGAGATTCTTGTAACAAGAATCGCCATGTTTCTTGGCAAAACCGCTTCATTGAAGTAGACAGAATTGAGGGTGCGACGAAAGGTTTAGTGAGAAGCAATGATCAGAACGAACGTCCGCCACCGAAAGCGCCCAGACCACTCGACTACCAAGACTACTTGGGGTGAGATGGAGCGAGTCACCCTGATGACCGAACGTTTTTTCTAGTCCGGCTCATTTAGTTGATCTAACGAATGCTGTGGCTTAAGACAAACGAGTTTATTTTTTTTTTACTCCAGCCGCAACTTGATAAAAGCGGCAACTAAGCAACTCAAGTACTACGAAACGAATAAAATAGTTTTGCGTGTCTAAAAACCTACCGAAACGTTAGTTGATGTAACTTATTTACAGTTGATCTATTTAAGGATCAGTTGGAATAACTGGCAATTTTTCTGAGTGAATAATCGCGGTGGAGCAATAAATCGAAAAATGTTTAATTTTAGGCATGAATCTTGGGGCAAACTAAAATGTGAACCAAAATAACACTTGTTAGTGCACCACCTGAACGAATTGCCTGGGCTACGGTTTTGTCCGCACCAGACAGGGAAGTTGAGGTGGCCCACCCTCGCAAGGGGTCCACAGCTCGAAACAATCAGTGTACAGTATTCGAGAAAAATACAGGATGTCCCAGTCAAAAGTGGACCAACATTGAGAGCAAATAGAGGACGCTGAGCTGGTTTGATCGATATAGGACACTCGGGGTTGGAAAAGTCAAATAGCTGAGATCGAGGGGGGGGGGGGGGGGGTACTTCGCAAAGTCATTGTACACCTCGACAAAAGTCACTTTTTCAGTCAAAAAAGTCATCGAAAGTCAAAGAGTCATTAAAAGTCTCAAAGTCGCGAAAAGTCACAAAAAAGTCAGGTTGATCAGGAGAAGGCACAGAAAAGTCACAAGTAGTCAAAACGTCAACACTCTGAAAAGTCTGCCTCAGCCCGTCGTGAAATTTTCAAGCGTTGCTGGCGATCACTCGGCACCACCCCGCCCGTGTATCTTGTTCCGCTCCGCGATCGTTTCCTTCCTACTTCGGCCACCGTGCTCTACACCTGCTCCACACCCGCCGGACACGTGCGGCCAGCGGGGCTGCGGGCCGGACCTGGCGATTTTTTACATCGTGTGAAGAGAATAGAGTTTTTGTTAGAAGTTTCTTGTAAAATGTCTGGTAATTTTATCTTGCCTCGTGAACGAAGGAGGGCTCTGAGTAGTGGTCTCAATCTCGATGTGCCCCTCGCTGAACCTCTTCCTTGGGATGAAGAGATCAGTGGAGTTGTCGTGGCGGCGCTCAATGATGCTAAAGTGGCAACAATGAAGTTGGGGATGGATTGCCCGACTTTTCTTTGTACCGAACTGAGTGCTGTGCTGACCAGGTGTGATATTGAAGATGATGACAATGAAGAAGAGGTGGTTGAAGAAGATGAAATTGAAGACACTGTTGATTTTAATGACGATGTACCCCTTGACATCTTGGCTGCTTTTCCATCTGCTAAACCTACTGCCATTAATTTGTCCAATGTCTCCAACTGTAATGTTTCATCTGAAGGTGAAATCCATCCAGGTTCTGTCTTTGTTTGTTTTAAAGATTCTAGTTCTAAAGTGATTGTTCTCCGTAAAAAAACTTTTTGCTGGTTGCTCAATACAGAAGGATTTTACATTAGCTCTGACCGCCTTGAGAGGGTTAAAACTCAAGTGTCGACTTTCAAGCGCAAACTTCTTTCTCACCATCGGGTTAATAAAATTAAGTTTTGTGAGGAAATTTCTGTTGGGGACTTTGTAGTTTTTGAAATCAAAGTTAAGGGCCGGTGCAGAAAGGTAGTAGCTCAGGTTTTGGGCTTTAGTTATATTAGGGGGAAGAATAAGTCGTTTTCTTTGGACACGGCCCCAACTAAGCCCCCTTCAGCTAATGCCAGAGGATTGAATTGTTTGTGTACCTTATTTTCTGTCACTGGAGCCAAGCTTGTCTATTTGAGGCATGAAATTATTAACATGGATTTTTATAAAGTGTCATTTCCTTCCCCTAACATTTCAGTAGATGGTGATATTGTGATTCTGGATCCAGAAACATTACACTTTATTCATGAATGATTAAATTGTGTGATCTATTACACATTTTTTAAATTTATGTAATGAATAGAAATGAAGTAAATTTCTGTTTTATAGTTTTGAAGTGCACCATTGAAACATGCTGTTCATGTCTTGTATCTTGTATGTGTCTCAACTTTGTATTTGCATTTTTTTCTGTATTTTGTGTATTATCAGAAAACGTATGTGTAGCTGGGTGCATATTAGCACGCTTCATTGTTGAAAAAAAGAAATAATAATGTTAAATTAATTGCATTCTTTCTTTGCCGGTAGTGCCTTACCATTCCCTGCATTATCCACATCAATTTTGTCGTGAAGTCAAATTTTTTTTGATGAAAAGTCATCAAAAAGTCAGAAAAAGTAAAAAAAAAGTCAGAAAGAAGTCAGAGAAAGTCAGACAAAGTCATCTGAAGTCACAGAGTCAGCTCTGTTTACAAAAGTCACGTGCGAGTCATGAAAGTCAAATGACTTCAAGTCATTGTACAAATAAATCGGTAGTAGGGCCCCCCCTCGGCTGAGATACTCGAGGTGTTCTCTCGCGCCTGATCGGTAGACAGTCCCGCGCTCTCCGACCCCCTCGGCTTGTGGCACGGCCGCCGGCACGAAACAGACCGGGCTCGGCTCACCCGTTCGCCGCGGGCGCCGCTCAGCACGGCTCGACTCGGCTGTGCCTCGGCCTAGAGATGCGACACAGGCCGAGGCTACCCCAGCGTGCCGTTACGGACCTCTAGCCGGAGGCAGAGGTGCTGATCCGAGCCCAGCCGAGCCACGCTGAGCGGCGACTGCCGTGAACGGGTGAGCCGAGCCCGGTCTGCTCCGTGCCGCGGCCGTGCTACAAGCCGAAGGTGTGCAGCCGAGCCAGGCGGGGAGCCGAGCCGAGGCGCACAGTCCGAGCGGAGTGCGCGGGACTGCCTACCGATCAGGCGCGACAGAAAACCTCGAATATCTCAGCTATTTAACTTTTCCGACCCCGAGAGTCCTATAGCGATCAAACCAGCTCAGTGTCCTCTATTTGCCCTAAACGTTTGTCCACTTTTGACTGGGACACCCTGTATACACGAGCACTCGTCAGACACCCCCCATACTGGTGTTAAACTGGCGTTCTTATGTAATTTTTAGCCCGTCTCAACACGTTCCGGTAGAAGCGGAGGAGCCGGGCTTATAAGGGAGGGTGGGGCACAATGGGACATGGGGCACTATGGGACACTTTCAAATTTGCCGCCTTGCGCTACTGGCAGCGACTGCCAATAACGATAGCAGACGGTGGTGGTGGTTGTCATTGTTGGCCCAAAGCGGCAAGTCCGGGGGACCAACCGCTTCCGAAGGGCAGCACTTGAAACATTTTCCCGCAAAAAAAACAGGTAAAGTAAATTATTTCGCTTTCCTATTTTTAGCCCGTCCCGACACGTTTCGGTAGAAACGGACAGGAGCCGGGCTTATAGTCTGATGCCGAATGTTCGTTCGGGCGGACGTGTGTGCGCAGACTTATCGTTGACGGAGGACGTTGAAATTTGGAGGGTAGACTTCTTTTGTGGAGTAAACAAACGCGCGGTGGTCACAATTTTAAAATTTTGTCCCGTTTCTGCTTTAAGAGAAGTGTGAGATTTGTTAGGTTAGGGTTGGCCGCTGCGTGTGGTGCGCCTGCAAGGCGCACTACGTCGCAAGTCGGGACGGGCTGAGGTTAGCGATTTTAATCGTTACAAAGTGTGTACCACCGGACACATCTCGAGTGACTTCAGGCAGGCCCCCGCGAACGCCGCCGGCAGGCCAAGCTGGCTAAGTCCCCCCGTCGAACCGAGGTGGAGCGGAGCGGAACCGGCACCGAGGTTCGACGGAGGAACGGGCCAGCTTGTTTGTATTGCACGAAATGTAGCGTCCCTAGTCGCACGTTCATTGAATATAATACGAGCTTGGCCCTTCGGGCATGCGTGAGCTTCGCCGCGTCGCCGCGGCTTGAGAGGTTAGGGTGCCAGAACGCGACCAGTCCGCAGTGCCGTTCGGTACACAATGGGGCAGGTCTGCGTGGGGTACAATGGGACACTCGGTTTAGTGTCCCATTGTACCCCAGAGTGTTTTTCTTATTTGTTAATGCAATTTTTCGTTTTATAAAATATGTTTTAATCGCCATTTCAGGGAAAATGCCCCGGAAGAGGGCTGGGCCCCCGACGAAGGGCCAGTTCTCCCGCGAAGATGTTGAGAAGGCGCTCGCAGCGGTCCGGGCTGGGAGAAGTTTGAGGGGTGCTGCTAGGGATTTTAATTTGAAAAAGTCCACTCTTCAGCGCTACATGGCGGCCACCAAGGACCAGGAAGACTTATCGGCTGCGAAACTCAGTCCAAACTATGCATGCCGACGAGTTTTCACCAATGACATAGAACTTGAGTTGATGAAATATCTTGTGGATTGTGCTCAAATGGGGTACGGGCTCGATACGACCCAGGTTCGAAAGCTCGCTTTCCAACTTGCTAAAAAAAATGATTTGAAATTTCCTGAATGTTGGAATGAAGGTGAAATGGCAGGAGTGGATTGGCTTATTGCATTCAGGAAACGACAGCCCACTCTTAGCCTGAGAAAACCTGAGCCCTGCAGTACATCAAGGGCGTCAGCTTTCACCCAAGAAAACATGAAAATTTTCTTTGATAATCTAAAAAAAGCAATGGATAGGCATCCCGGCTTTAGTGACGGCAGCAGGGTTTTCAATCTAGATGAAATAGGCACAACGACTGTTGGGACATCGAAGAGAAAAATCTTGGCTCCATCGGGTGTGAAGCAAATTCCACAATCAAAAACTCAAGAAAGGGGAACCTTGGTGACAACGCTCTGCATTATTGGTGCGAATGGAACAGCACTGCCTCCTGCAATGGTCTTCCCCCGGGTGAATTTCCAGCCACATATGCTCTTGAATGCCTATCCCGGAACATTGGGGTTAGCCGCGCCGTCGGGCTGGATGAACGGAGATATATTCCCAGAGGTTATGAAGCACTTTGTCAAAAACACTAATTCTTCAAAGGAAAATCCAAGCTTGCTTATTGTGGACAACGATGCATCACACCTCTCCATAGAAGCCTTAGACATTGCCAAAGGAAACGGCGTAACGCTGTTGACTCTGATTCCACACACTAGCCACAAGACTCAACCTCTGGACGTCGCAGTTTTTAGCCCTTTCAGAAATTACTACGACAATGCTATTCGTAGCTGGACTATGGCAAATCCAGGCCAAAGGGTTACTATTTATCATATCGCGGGCTTCGTCCGCACAGCAATGGAAAAGACTATGTCACCGGGTACGATTCTTTCTGGGTTCAGAAAGTGTGGCATTTTCCCTTTCAACCCTGAAGTTTTCACGGAAGCAGATTTTCTTGCCGCTTCTCCTTTTCGAAGTGGCGAAAACTTCGCTAGCCCTGCTCCAGGAGAAGCTGAAGAAAATGCTCATGTGGCAGTCTCTCCCGCTGCCGAGGCTGACCTCTCCGCCGTTGTGACCGTGACGACTCCCGGTGATTCCCAAACCTCGGCCTCTGGTCCCGGGCAGGTCCCAGACGCTACACCTGGGACAAGTCGAGCCAGCTTCGTCGGCCCGTACTCCATTCGCGGTTTGCCGAAGCAGCAAGCTGCGCCTCAAAATAATCGGCGTTCAGATACGCGGAAAGGGCGATCTATGATCCCTACTGACACACCTGAGAAATTGGAATTGGAGGCAAAAAAAGCTGCCGCAGCTGTCCGCAAGCCCAAGAGAGCCAACAGCGCTTCACGGAGAGCAGTTCTCCCCGCAAAGAAGAGACAGAAGAAGAAATCGCCTTCACCCTCATCTTCGGAGGCAGAAGACGATCCCGTGCCTCTCGCCGACTCCGACGCCTCGGAAACATGGTGTGAGGTAGAAGACGAAGGTCCACCCGTCGTAGACCCTTCCGCTCTCGATAAACTCAGTCGAGACCCTAAGGAAGGGGACTACATCTTGCTGAAGCATGAAAAAAATGCCAAGAAGAAAACCAAGACAATAGTGTATCGTATTGCCAAAGTGATCTCGGATAGTGCTGACGGCAATGTAGAGGTGAGCACCCTAAAGAAAAGCCAAAAAATCAAAAACAAATTTATTATCTGTGATCCCCCAGAAATTAAGACTGTTCTTGTAAAACACTGTGTTATGATTCTACCTAAACCTGATGTAAGTGGGACAAAGCGACAAAAGTACCACATAAGCTTTAATTTGGACTTCAGTCTTGTTCCTTTGGAATAAGTTACCGGCAGAATGCCACTAACAATAGCTTTGAATTTAGATTTATGAGAATTATAAGGCTGAGAGTTATATTTTAGTTTTTGTTCAGCTTTTCTTAAAGTCAAACTTCACGCTCTGTGATTTTATATCTAAGACTCGTGTTATTATCTGAAACACGCTGTGTGATCGCCGTACCGTAACCTGTTCCTGTACTGTAACGGCCAAGTATGTTTTTATTTTATTTAAGGTATGAAAGCCATTATATTTTTATTTTATTATTCGTAAATTTTTCCGATTAAAGCCATGTTTTTTTATTTTTCAATGTTTAATAAAACATATTTCCATGATTTTAGAGTTTTTTTTCACCCAAAATACTGTATTCTCAGCCAAACAAGAGGTGTCCCATTGTACCCAGGGGTGTGTCCCATTGTACCCGGTACCCGGGAACAATGGGACAAATGCAGCATCGTGTATTTTTAATTTTTGAAGGCAACGGAACAATCTATGTGTCTCAAATACTATGAAACAAGAAAGGGGACATCCCAAAGCATATGTTAGGCACATTTTGATTTTTTTATCCCAACCAGTCGGGCAATGAGAGGGCTGACAAAAAAAGTGTCCCATTGTGCCCCACCCTCCCTTAGTCTGATACCGACTGTTCGTTCGTTCGGGCGGGCGGACGTATGTGCGCTGACTAATCGTTCACGGAGAAAGTTCAAATTTGGAGGATGGACTCCATTTATGATGTATATAAACGTACGGTTGCAACAATTTCAAAATTTTGACGCGTTTTTGTTTTTTGAGCATTGTTCGATTTGATAGGTTAGGGTTGGTCGTTGCGTGTGGTGCGCCTGCTGAGGGGGCCACCACCCCCGTAATCCTGTGTACAAAGCTGATGGATTACGCCCGTAATCCCAAGTAGTCTCCCGCAATCTTCCGAATATCTTGGTAATCCCGCGCAGTCCTCCGGAACCTCTGGTAATCCCGTGAAATCTTCCGGTAATCTTGGAGTGATCCTTCGGAATCCCGCGCAATGTCACAAACTATCACGAAATCAGACGCTGAAACGGAAGTAATCAGGCCGTGACACAGGGGATCAGCGCCAAGGGGGCGCCTTGATTGTAGGCAGGCACCATGCCCGGTGTACATGGCTACAAATATATCAATTTTCACAGTTGCTCTTTTAGTACACATAACCAAATGAAATCTATTCATGGTGCTGCAATAATTTCAAGGAATGCTTGAAAATCATGTGTGAGAGTTTCCATCGTTGCTTTGAATTATGTCTTTGTCACCGTACCACTGAAACAGATTTATTTCCTAATGTATAAGTAACATCAATAAATTAATAATAACTGAAGAATTTCAAAACATTAAAGCGTACAATATTGTCGAACGATTTGGCAGATGCAAAAAGTGCTACCATTCGGCTACCATCCTATAGCCAAATGCCTCTTAGGGGTTGCCCATAAAGTACGTAGCCCTATTTTGGGCGTATTTCGACTCCCTACCTCCCCCATGAGGACTTGCGTAGCTTCCCCTGCCCCCCCCCCCCCCTCCCTCGCTCCCCTACGTAGCTTTTTGTACTTTTGACAAATACGACAAAATCGAGAAAGTGTTCATAAGATTACATTTGTACTTAAATAAATGATGGATAACTGATGGAGTCACAGGTAATCTCACGTAATCCCGCGGAGTCCCACGTAATCCTTAGTAGTCCCGCGTAATCCAAGTAATCCCGTAGTCCTGGGTACACCAAGACCCTGCGTGGCGGTCCCCTCGGTGCCTGCAAGGCGCACTCCGTCGCGAGTCGAGACGGGCTGAGGTTAGCGATTTTAATCGTTACAAAAATATGTACCACCGGACACATTTCGAGTGACTCGAGGCGGGAGCCTCCGGCCCCCGCAAGCGCCGCCGGTAGGCGAAGCTGGCCAAGTCCCCCAGTCGAACCGAGTCGCCGGGGGAGCGGAACCGGCACTGAGGTCCAAATGTAGGACGGGCCAGCTTGTTTTTTTGCCCGATACTTGCTGTTTTTAGCAGGTGATACATATAACACCACCTACAACACCTACAACGTCAGAATAAGAAATAATATTAAGATAATGTATCAGCGGCTTCTTCTCTCATGCGGCAGCAAGAGCTAAGCTAAATATATATAGGCCGCCCGACCCTCCCGGGGAATGTGCGCACCTCGCCTCACCTCGCCTCGCCGCGTCAGTGTCGCCCGCAGCTTACGGGCGGCCGCGCTTCCCAGCCCGTAGCTCATGAACGGTCGGGTTTAGATGGGTAGTGTAAGCGAGCCGATTTTAGCACGGAGTCTAGGATTTCTGTTGGTACACATATCTTTTAGATCCGACCATTCTAGAGCGATCTAGAGCGCCCGATGTGCGTCCGACCAGTCAGACGTTACCCTTTGTCAAGCCGTAGCTCGTGAACGGTCGGTTAAAGATGGTTGGTGTAAGCGAGGCGATTCTAGTACAACGTCTAGGCTTTTCGGCAATATTCGTATCTTTCTGATCCGATCAACCTAGAGCGATCTAGGGCACCCAACATGTGTACCCGAGACTGGCGCGTGGGGCGCACATTGTCGCATCGGCCTGCAGCGGCGGGGCCCTCCAGGGCGGCAACAGCGCCTTCGCCTCCCTCCTCCTCCCTCCAGCTCCCTTCACCCTCCCGCTCTGCTCCCAACGGTCCCACGATTCCAGATCAATGGCTAGGCTTTCCGACGACAAGCGAGATCGGAAGTGTGTATCACCTGCTGCCATGGCAACTGCTGCTGGCATTTTTTTAAAAGTATTTGTCGTCAGAATCGGCAGTCAGCGGACACTTTTTGGCGAGGCTGTGGACCTCTTGCACAGTCCGCAAGGGGATATCCCCCATATTAAATCAACACCAATATTCTTGCTCAAGCAGACAGAAAAAAGGAGACCTCCCACAGTTTGACTGAATGTGGCGATACGGTCGTCACACGAATGTCTTCTCGTGACAGATTAAAGTGAGAAACAACGTATTCAGAAAGATATAAGAAAAAATCTCTTAGCGGGTGATTTAGAGACCGTTCCCGACTGGGTATCCGGGTATGTTGGTATGATTTTCAAGGGCGGCTGGTGTAACACTCAAACAAATACGCGTCTGATTGCCGGTCAGATTAATGACGGACGTCAATGTTTTTACAACACCATTCGCGCTTCACGGTTCGTGACAAGATAAATAAGCGAACGGAAAGTTCCGCGGAACAATGTGCCACACTGACGTACTGAGCCGGCTGCGGATAGGCGCGCTACGTGGTCTTGCAGTTCTGTTAAACCTGCGTCCCTGAGCGTGCGTAATGCGCAGAGAGGTACGTAAGGGGCTCTCGTTTGTACGATTGTACAACGCATAACGTTCTGTAACTTGGACCACAAAATGACTTACTACCGAGGCGTGTCCAATCCAGCAAGCAGCAGGTCATTTAAAACAGCAGATCAGGGTGAGAATGCTGTTCGCGTGCGTTTACTTCGGATCCACCTACATAGCTAAAACGGCCCTGAACTAACCTTACCTATCCTTTACCAGTCTGCCGGGCAGCAAAACCCGCTGATTTGAAGGGCCCGCTGTTCTGCTGCGGTCCTCAGCAGTCGCACCGAAATAGTGTATTGCGAAACATACTCGTAGGACTCATCAGCCGGCTCGACATTTCTCCCCATCTGTCGCTTCGGGCATCGGGTCGACGAGGGACCACGAGGAACAAGGGGGAAGACGGCGTCTTCAAGACGCCTTTTCCCTGATTTTCCGAGGTTGTGTTAGGGAGATCCGCAAGACTGTAATGGGGCACGTGCATCTCGTATCACACCGACAACAGAAGTGTGAGGCTCGTCGCCTTGTGTGGCCGATGCAGACATGCACACTGAATGTCAATGTACGATTTTGTAAATTGCAATGTACAGATCAGAGCATACATTAAAATGAACAATACAGTAAGCTAGAAAGTAAAAATATTTACATTGTAATGTACAAGATTTTTTGAATTGTACATAGCAACGCACGATAATCGTCCGGTAAAGGAGATGCACAATTGTTGTGCATTGAAATGTACAATACATTACATTTCCACTGAAAAACGAATGGTGAGGTTTATCACGTAATTTGGGCGATGCAGGTATGCGTCACCTTTTTCGGGCGGATTTTCCATTACTCTATTAGGGAAATGATCCTCGCCCAAAAAGGGAAAAGTCCCTCGAACATCGTCCTTTTTAGGGCGACAATTCTAGTAACATCACCCGACTGGGGTGATCATTTTGAACCTCGCCCTTAAAAAGTATAGAAATTTGAGTCAAATTGCTCGCTCTTCTGAAGGACAAACCTCAGCTTACGAATTAGTGTCAGTGTACAAAAAAGTACATTAATATTTGGTGCGTGCAAATGCAATCCAGGCCCAACACCAACAGGGCAGAGTCCTTCCAGCATCGCCAGACTGAGGTGATCATTTGAAACCTCGCCTTAAGGTAAGGAAATTCGAGTCACAAACCTCATCATTGTGTTTACAGTGGGACAGGGGTACGTGGTTCTCACATGTACCCTTGTGAAGACTTTCATCGTGCTCGGGCCGAGCCCTGGTTTGTCTCTTTGGTAAACGGTTCGCGCGGGGTACACTTAAATTTTTCTTTTGCCAATGTGCGAAAAATCTGTTCTCAAATTTCAGATCTCTCGCATCACGCTTTGTCCAGACAGAAAATTTGTCTCAAAATACAAGGTAGGCGTACGCCAGACCGCGTCGTGGCTTAACAGGCTTCGCACACCGCGAATCACCGTCCCGCCACTCCACGCCTGGCGCTCGCCTACATTGGCCTGCCGGCGGCTGCCACCTAACGAACAGGACCCTGCGGGGCCAATAGGTCAGTAGGACGCCCTGCGGGCGTCACTCTTTCCGCACGGTCGCAAACGCGCTCATTAATTCTGGGTTCCGCACGTATCTTTCATTATCCTTTCGTTGTCAGCGCCGCTACCAGTCCTCACCTACCTTGTCTGCCTGCGCCTAACCTACCCAGGCCTCTATTAACCTAACCGAGCGCAACCCACTCGAGCCAATGATCCGCCCCTCCAAGCCAGGTGCATGTCGCACACTGACTTCACCTAACCGGCGGATTTTAAATTTTAGGCCACGTGTGAAAATCATCCTAAGGGTGTACAATAGGGTGTTTCACTACAATTCTACCGAAACCGACAAAAAAGAGGACGACTTCTCATTCTGTATCCGGTATGAAAAATTGCGGCTAGTGCAGACACTGTTAAAAAAAAGTCTGGGAAATCACGACGGATCAGTTGGTAATTTTATTTCCGACTGTCCTTTGTGAATTTCCAGAGAACCTTCAGGAATGCGCCGGATAAAATGACTTGTCGCGGGGAGTGTGCGTTGCTTTGAGGTACGATATTGTGGCTATTGAGGAAGGTAATGTGTCCTCTATTGAATCTGCTTTGGAGTTTAGCTCCCAGCAGAGCCAATCTCAATATGCCCTACGTTGGGAAAAAACGAAGGATCAGTTGGTAAAAAAGTTTCCGAAGGACTTCAGGAATTCCCAATATATTTTTAACACTGAACAAACATTGAAGGTAAATTTAGTTTCGTGTCTGATGGCCCGTGATTGGTCAAATCACACAGCCCTCACACACGAAACTAAATCCACCTACAGGGAATGTGCGTCATATTGGATTTCAACATGTCATTGACTCTGTTGTAAACAAAGACCACCCGAAGACAACGGAAAAAGCTAGCACGCACATTTACTAATGGACATAGGACTTTTCTCGCGACTCTTCTGCTGTGTGTTACGATGGTAATTACATTGTAAAAACTAAATAAAGGCATCCAACATGGCGGACCTACGCCGGAGCATCGCAGTCCGATCTGTCATATTTGGTACAGATCTTTGCGTTATGTTCTTCGTCAGATCCGTTTTGGGTGCAGTGAAATGCCCTATTGCACAATACTCTAAGTGCATCCCCGAGGCGTTCCCGCGAGTAGTATTCTCAGATTACCAGGACACGCTGTCTACAGACATGTCTCCCGTGTCGCTGTTGCTCACCGCTGCGGCGATCGGATTAGTCATCTCGTCAGCAGGGAGCGACGCGGCCGGTCTCTTTGTAAGTGAGAAGTAGGGTACCAATAGGGGTGCCAAAGCAGGGTTCTGCAATCACCGATACACTTCTGCACCGTGAATCTACGAGGGAAAGAAAGAGGGAAGGAAAAATATGCGAGGGACAGCGAAAGCGGCGGGTGCAACTGCCACGCAGCCGTGCTGGCGCACCTGACGGGGACTTCAGCGGCGTCACTGCCAATTACGTCAGACACCTTCCTGACGGATGTGCTGAATACAAACTGTACGAAAACAGTTAACGGAAGGTGGATTTAGCTTCGTGAGTGCTAGCCTTGCAAAGGGGCCGATCGTCATTGTATTTCTGTAACACCTTACGGGAGAACAAATGAAGATCAAGCCCTTTCTAAAGTTAGCACTTACGAAACGAAATCCACCTGCACGCCAGACGCCAGCCCGCGTCGCGGCGGAACAGGCTTCGTTTCGCCGACAGGCCAAATTAGGTGAACGCCAGGCGTGGAGTGGCGGAACAGCGATACGCGATGAACGTAGCCTGTCACGCCACGACGCGGTCTTCGTTCATCGCTGTTGCGCGACTGCTCGAGACGCACGCCACTCTTGACCTGCCGGCAGCTGTCGCCTGGCAAGTAGAACCCTCTGAGGTCAACCGTCGAGACTGAAGCTACACTCATTGGCTGCGTGATGGTGAGGCCCTTACCCGACTAGCCCCTAAAATGTTTTGCCCCTCCGTGTGTGCGCGGTTTCCCGAGAGCGGTGGGACGTAGAAAGCTCAAATTTGGACCTCTTTCCTTCACCATACCGTAGTCAACCTCATCTCAATGGCACCGCAGCTTAAGCGTTTTCTTTAATAGGGTGTTTCACTACAAGCCTACCGGAACCAACCAAGAAGATGACGACTTCCAAATCTGTATCCGGTATGAAAAATCGCGGCGGGTGCAGACAAACATTGACAGATAACGTGCGTCATGTTGGATTTCTATGCGAGTTAATGTCAACAACTCCGTTGTAAACAAAGACCGGCTTTGAGATTCTGTGGACCGCCCAAAGACAACGGTAAAAGCTAGCACGCAGATTCACGTCCGGACATGTGACTTAATGTCTCGCGACTCTCTCCCTTCGTATCTTGATTTAAATTACATCCTGAAAAGTAAATACGGACATCCAACATGGCGGACTTACGCCGGAGCATCATAGTTCTACGGCCTCGATTTGCCATATCGGACACAGTTCTCGGCGTCATGATGTTTTTCTTTGGATCCTGTTTGGATGCAGTGAAATACCCTATTGATGCGGTCCAATTTTAAGCGTCGAGAAATCGCGCGGATGGACCAAGAAACATAGACGAATAATTTTCAGGCCAAGATCGTGTCAAATTGCGTTCGCCTTTGCCTATCATGTCTAAACCACACAACGCACAGTTGTAGTACTTCTTTTATTTCTAAGTCTAGTACTTAAGCGGTGAACTGGGCTATTCGGCGACGCTTGGAGATGCGCATGCGCTTTTAAAGAATGGAGCAAAGTTAGCGATTTTGTCAATATCGTCCATTTTACACAGGATGTTATTGTCAGTTTCAAACACGAATGCCGAAATATTATGCGCGGATAGTTCATACGGATGTCGTGTTTTAGTACACTCCATATAAGCCAGACATTTCAATTTTAATAAGAAACGCAGTAGGAATACGATGGGATTTGAATTAATGGAAAGGAAAGGGTCCGGCAAGCATCGCTTCACGAGGAAAGCAAGGCAGGTGCCCCACTTGAGTCACTAATGCGCTGCCCTAAGACTCTTAAGGACGGGGTCCCTGGTCTCGGGACCGGTGGCTGTTTTCATTCGCCATACCCCTACGATGCCTTGTGCAACCCTATTTCTCTGTCACTTAGTTCTCGAGTTTCAGCGGTCGTTTCAAATCAATCAACATTAGCTTCATAAACATTGGGAAGGATCTGCTTCAGTTTTACATTCTGATTTTTCTCATCTAGTCCAGACTTTTGAAAGAGTTCCGAGATATCTTTTTAGAAGTTGTAGGACACTGGTAAATCTAGGGAGAAACAAAATAAAGATAAATATCACCGTAGTTGAAACAAGACCATAGCCTGAAAGCGGAATATTGACTATATTTTTCAAACATAACGCATGCTATTCAGGGGCAGCACCTTCCAGATGTAGGAGAGATTAAATATATGTAGTTTGAATCAACGGAGTAGAACTTTCCGGCTGACTGTTCCAATTAGAGAGTATCGACACTCTGGTGCTAAACTGTCCTCATATTTAGATATAATGCCGTTTCCAGCTCACTGTTAACTCTTTATCCTGCCTGTTTCAGGGCAAATATATCGCTTACGGCGAAAAGCAATACCTCTGCGAAGAGGGAGCGTCGACCAACAAATTTATCCTTTTCGAGACGATGACACCTTTTGACCCGAAGCGGCCGTGGATCCTGACGAACATGACGGGGAATTTCACAATAGGAGGCGAATTCGATGGCATCAATGACAAAATGTCGGTAAGGGCTAACGACTGGCAGATACCTGAAACACTTCACTGGCGGTGCAGCCATTGTCATATCAGGGGCGCCGGAACGTTTCGAAAACGGGGGGGGGGGGGGGGGGGGGGGGGGGGGGGGGGGGGGGGGGGAGGTTGACCCGGCTCGCCGGCGCCCCCCTGCCGCAAGACCCGTCCCCCCCCCCCCCCAATTTTTTTTCGGAATAAGGTCGGCAATAGTACGAATTTTTTTGCACATCGCCAATAATAGGATTTAACTCCACATTTTCTTGTTGAATATTTTCTATACATAGTTTTCCACACATATATCTATTCATATTTTTTTTACTGGAGCACTCATGTTTCACCCATCGATGAAATTAAGTAGAAACCGGTCACTACTGCACGGATGACTCACTGCACCGCAGAATGGGTCTACGCTTCGTCGCACTGCCGCGCGCGACGACCAACACGTACAGTATAAGCCGCTTATAGCGTCGGTCCTACTTGCACCGACTCGGCGACGTTATATGCGGGAAACGTTATAACCGAAGGGGGAAAGAATACCCCCCCCCCTTCCCCCCTCCGCGAGTAGAATGCAGTTTTAGCCTCAGAAATCGGGGAAACGCGCTATTTTAGTGTTGTCGGCACATAAAACGATAGATAAGAGGTTCTCATGTTAATTGAAACCGGCATAGAAAAGAACATGTGTCTTTATTCACAATAACAGGTCTTGCAACTGCAAAATAACATTACAGAGTCTTTATGACTAGCGTTAGTATTTGTAATTACAATTTGGCAAACAATCTGAAATATCACTGCAACTTTTAAATAACATTTCAAAGTCTTTATGTAAAATTACCATAAGAAATTATAATAATTATAATTTGAAAAAAAAAAAATCTGAAATCTTTGACTGTTTGGGCTTTGGTTGGCTCAGCACTATGTTCTCTAGGCGCCTGGTGGTGTCCAGTACATCGTCGGGTACGGACTCACGCTGACACAGGAACCGACGCACTAATTCCAGACTTTCCAAAGCGTGGGCCACAGTGACGGGCGTGGGTGGCTCTGTGTCGTCTCCATCGTCCTCATCCTCGACCAGCATCTCTTCTGCTGATGGCCCTCTGTGGAGGTCGGCGATCTGGTCCAGGCTGAGCTCCTGGCAGACGTCCAGTGCGTCATCTTGGCCCACGAAGAGTGCGAACGACGGCAGTTCACCATTCGCTCCTGTTGCACCCAGCATCTCGCGCAACTCGGGCCACCTACAGTTTTAAAGACGTTTGTTAGCTTCTGGGACAATTTTGCCATGATAAATTAAACAGAAAATGGTTACTTTACCTGGCTTCGACGGTCTCGTCTACTGGGGGCAGAACGTCCGGTTCTGCCTCTCCATGGTCCATGACAGCGTCCAGCTCGAAAGCGGCATCACCGGTGCCCAGATCGACGGCGGCCTCTCCGTCGTCACCGTCTTCTTCCTCGGACCCAGTGTCGTCGGAGCTGGAGTCGGACAGGTCGCTGGTCCCTGCCTCCTCCAGATCCCCGTCCACGTCCTCTTCCTCGTCGCTCTGTCGGCGACGTGAGCTGCCAGCTGCACCGCGGCCACGACCACAACGGCCGCGTCCCCGCCCGCGCCCGCGTGCGGCCACAGGAGCGGCGTCGACGGTGGGGGCGACTTCAGGGAGGACCTCGTCTTCTCCGACTTCGCGGAAGCCCGCCTTCCGGAAACAGTTTTTGATCGTTTGAACCGTGACCTGGTTCCACGCCCACTGCAAGGGTAAAAGCATATTCACTACGAAGACTGGAAACTGAGAAACGAACGACAAGTGACGAGAAACAACCCGTACTCACCATAAGAAAATGCATTGATTGGAATAGATTTACATAGTAATCCTTGGGGCTGACGTCTTCTTTACCGATGAATGTAAGTAGTCGCTGAACGATCCGCGTCCGGTAGTAGTGCTTCACGTTCCTTATAATGCCCTGATCCATGGGCTGCAGGCGGGAAGTGCAGTTTTTGGGAAGAAAATGCACATTGATGTTAGTGAAGTTGTCCAGGGTGCGATGATGTGGGCATCCATGAAAAGGATCACCTTCCTCTTCTGAATACGCATTTCAGCGTCGAATTCGCGCAGCCAGGCACGAAATTCTTCGCTCATCATCCAGGCGTTGCACTGGCTGGCGTATGGGCAAGGCAGGTTTCGTATTCCAGCGAAGCACCGCGGCTTCACGGACTTCCCGATGACTAGGGGCGGCAGCTTGTCAGAGCCGTCGGCGTTACTGCCGAGCAGCACGGTCACCCTCGCCTTGCTCTGCTTGTTGCCAGACACCTTCTCACCGTCAACACACATCGTTTTGTCGGGGAGCAGGTTTATAAAGAGCCCAAACTCATCGACATTGTACTGATCTTTTGCAGCATATCCTTTGAGGAGCCGGGGAGGGCTGTTGTTTTTCCAGGTGTCGACGGTGTCCTCGTTTACATCAGCACATTCCCCGGTCACCTGCCGCCACACGATGTTGTGTCGCTTCCTAAATCTACTGAACCACCCGTCCGACGCGGTGAAGCCGTCACATTTAGCCGCTAGGCTATCTCCTTCGCCTTCGCCCTGATGAGGGTGCCGAAGAGGGGCACGCGGCGCCGCAGGGACCGCGCCTGGCCAATCCACTGTGCCAGAGCTGCCTCAATACCCTCGTACTTGGAGCTCTTCTTGATTTTTTGCCTCTTTTGGCTTCCAGACAGGGCCGCCGCCTCGATCTTAGCCCTGTTCTTGAGAATGCCCTTAAGGGTTGTCACAGGGATTTTGAACACAGCGGCCAGCTCCGTCTTGGGTTTGTTGGGATTTTCGTCGCACGTTTTTAAAATCTCCATTTTTGCCCCGAGGGTAAAAGTGGACCGCACACCAGGGCGCTTGTGCCCTCCTAGAGTCGGCCTCGGCGACATCTTCACACTTGGCACGGCGGCGGAGCGCGGGCGCGGGCGCGTGCACGGCGGCGCGATACCAGACGGGGCTGGACAGGCCTCGCAGCACGGACGGGCACAGAAGGAGACTGACACTGTCTGACGGCCAGGACACAACAAACCGCGAGCGGACGGGGCGCAACGAACGCTATCTGCGAGCCGAGGCGCTTCCAGGAATCGCCGGCTCCACACGCCCCTTCCCCACCCCTTCCCCACAGCAACCCCAGCCTATCCCCACCCCAACCCCTTTCTCCTACCAGCTCGTGCCTTCCCTCGTCCCCAACCTGCTCTCCCTGCGCGCAAACTGTTCCTTTCATTATCGTTTCCCCACTTTCTTTGTCTAAAACTGCAGTTTTTCGAGTACCACGGACCTTATAAGCGGAGGAAATGCAGCTGAAATGGGACTTCACATGCGGGAAGACGTTATAAGCGGATAAACGGGTAGGCTTTTCGCTCGGTGCACCGAAAATTCGACGTTATAAGCGGGCCGACGCTATATACGGCCGACGCTATAAGCGGCTTTTACTGTACTTCTTTGCTCGCTCACTCGCCACGGCGACAAGTTGCGTCTCGGCCGACCGACCGCCTGACCGAGGGAAATACATGCGCTCGTCGAAACAGCCGTCTGTCGGAGCAAGGGGAATACCTTCGCCCGTCTGCGCGCCGCCCCCAGCGGGATGCCGATAGCGAAGCGAAGTCTCAAGTAGGCGCGGCGCGTAGAGTAGGGTGCCCTAGCCCCCCCCCCCCCCCCCCCCCCAATCCGATCCGCGGCTGTCCGTCCACGTAGCCCTCCATGCACCGTGCACTGAACGCTCCACAAGTCCGTACAAGAACCGGGAAGAACGGAAGTTCTCTACGTCACCCCGCCGGCAGTCAGGTAAAGAGTGTTGATATAAAACAACGATGTCAAGGACGTCTCAAGTGGTCTCGGGGTACCGAGTCGGTCTACGGGGTACGCGGACGGAGGTTCGATGCCTGCACATTCAGGTTTTTCACATCCCCATCTGAGTTTACGGATACTTCCCGTAGGTCGACCGACCCCTCCGTGCACGGAAAGTTCCGTACACGCAACATGCACACAACAAGTTCTCATGTTGAGCAAATTGTGCAGCGTCCTTTCTTTTAAACTAATTTTGTTTCGCCTCAGGGACGTGTTCGCTTGGATTCCCGCTGGAACTCAGAGTGGAAGCCCAACGCCGTCGTCTTTAACTTCCCCTCTCGTGCCTGCACAGCAATGACGGAGCACTTACCTGAATTTGTGCGCCCGATGTTCGGAGAGCACGTTTTAAGGCAGAGGCCATGTCTCATCCCGAAGGTTAGAAGCCTCGACACATAATGTGGCTGTGTTTCCAGCGAATCAACGAAGCGGTCGTCACACGTGACCCAGCGATTTTAACAAAGTTCGCGAAGCTTGACTAATTTAGAACACGGGTGCCAAAGTCGAATGGGGCCTCCTGGCAACCGAAATCAGCAAAGCTAATAGAAAATACGATTCCGGAGGTTGAAATCCTAGGATGACCGTGACCGTAGTAGTTACTTTGAAGTAGAGTGCTGCATCGGGCCTCTCCGGACCGCACCGACTCCCGAGCGGTCGGAGCGGTGCGGGCACCGGTCAAGTCGTCGACCGCTCCGCACCGCTCGCCTCGTTCGGCCGGACGGTCCGTTGCCGGCCGCCCGTGCGCCGGCTCGGAGTGTGGGAGTGAGAAGGCCTCCCGCTCGGTACTCGAGTGCCGAGGCCGGGCGGTGGTGACGATCACAGCGGTCAGCCGCTGGACCGCGGGGTCACCTGCCTTCGGGTCCCACCCGACAGGCCTCGGTTCCCGCACTGTTAAAAATATTCTTGTAAAAAAACATGAAATCCTTGATTAATTTTTTTACTACGGGTCACCGTTAAATCACAGCGTCGTGTTTTGTACTTTCACAGGAACATTCCCGTTAGTTTAAAAAACGCGAGGTCGATTTGTTCTCTTTAACAGGACTTCACCTGTAAATTAACAGGAATACCCGTAAAATAACAGGAACAGTCGTAAAAAAACGAGAAATGTCCTGTAAAATATTTGTAAAATTACGAGGAAAGTCGTCAAATAATAGGAAACTGTTAAATAATTTTTTCGTTGTTATTTTACAGCAGAGTTTTTACAGTGCGTAGACACGATCTTCCCCCACCACGTTACTGTCCCCGTACGACCGCGCGGTCCGTCCGCGGTCTGACGGCAGGCCCGATGCAGCACTCTGCTTTGAAGTACTAATCGATCAATTCCGAATATATGATAATTATTCTTTTGAGCGGGAATGGTGTAGTTTCAAAGGGAGTTAATCGAGAGATTGCTAGGCATGGCGTTTACAATTTGTTGTTAAAAAACTTCAAAATAGAACCGTGTCAAAAATCAATCATAATTCAAAAGACTGTGGAAGGCTGCTTCGTGACAAAAAAAAGTGAGTGGAGTACATTTTAAAAGACAAGCAACAATTTTAAACCGACGAGACAAATACGTTTGTAGTACAATTGCCAGTGTATCAACGCAAGCCGTGTTTACATTACTTTATCTCCACAGGGCTTCTATTCTTTCGCCGACCAACCTATGAATTGGAGCTTCCCGAAGTTTCCAGTCCTGCCTTATGGTCATTTTAGAGCACGCTTCGAAATTGCACACCTGAAGGAAACTTTGCTGTGTTCGTACATGGAAGGCAGGATCATACCTCAACAGAAACGCTACAGAAGCTAATTCATTTGGTGCATGCAATTTAAACTCTATTAATGTGGAGTTGCAACATTACGATGAGAAAATAAACAACCAGGCTCCTATTAATTTACGATGTCTGTTATGAAACTTTGAAAACATCAGACTGGCATTTATTGAAAAATAAATATCAGAGTATGGTGACGTTTGGACCAAATCATACACCCTAACAGAAATTGAAATCCCTCCTTAAGTCCAGAATACACAATGCCTACCGATTGCTGTGATGGTGGTAAAAATTAGGTGTATCTGGCGGAACCTAGGGTGCAGCCCTAGCGGTGGGCTGAGAGAGTTCGGAGGGACCTGGGATCAGCGAAAACCCAATTCCCCCAAAAGACCCCTTTTGGGACCTCCCGGGTAGGGTTGGTAGATTTCTAGACTGAATCGATTTTCGATTCGTCGATTCAGAAATCAAAATTAAAAAATCGATTTAGTAGAAAATCGATTTTTGTACAAAAGTAATCGATTTCGATTTTTTTTCGTATTGTGGTGCTAAGGGTCAATTTTAACGCATGAATTCATAGGCAAATAGTCTAATAAGGTTAAAACAAATAAAATGGAATCAACGCAGTATTTCACCAACTTATATGAACTTTCCTTGAGAAAAGAAAACACGGCCACCTATAGTACACTGAGGATTTTAAGGGACGGACCCAGATTTAGGCCTATTGTCTTCGACACGGAAAAAGGGTACACTGTTCAAAATATATTGGGAATTCCTGAAGTCCTCCGGAAAAGTTTTTTACCAACTGATCCTTCGTTTTTTCCCAAACGTACGACATATTGAGATTCGCTCTGCTGAGAGCAAAATTCTAAAGAGCATGTAATAGAGGACATGTGGTCTTCCCCAATAGCCACAATATCATACCTCAAAGTAACGCATACTCCCTGTGACAAGTGATTTTATCCGGCGAATTCTTGAAGGTTCTCTGGAAAATCACGAAGGACTGTCGGAAATAAAATTACCAACTGATCCTTCGTGATTTCCCAGACTTCTTTTTAAAAGTGTACGGACGTCCGGTCAAATTTAAACCGATGCTGGATTCCGTTCCTCTGGCTTCCGAACCGGATATATATCATCTCCGTGCCCCACACCCACACTCTGTATCGAATAGAAAAAAAAATACTATAGATGTATCGTAGATGAAAGGCCGTGGTAATTGTTTCGCAGTGAAGATACGAAAGAATAGGGTTACTGAAAGAGCAATTTTAAAATTTCATCTTATTTCCACGATTTGAATAAATGTGATAGCGGTCGGTCAGTATCCTCTTCATGTGAGAGCGTGCGAGAGCGTTTCAGGATGCAGCGGTTCGCGATCTGTCACCAACCTTCGGTACCTGCCAGGATTTAGGGGTGTTTCGGTTTGATTTTGGATTAGCAACCGGTCAAGGTCCGCCGGTTAAGGCCCACCAACGCGCGGCCAGTGACAGACCTGTTGTACTTTTGTACTATTTGGTCCACCGCTGCCTACTGACTGGGCCTGCATCGTTCAGTGATTCAATCCCCACCTTCCCAGCGCATCTGGCCTTTTCACCGCCTGAGAAGCAGCACGTCCAACAGATCGCGATCTATCTCAGGCCCCGAAAAGAGCTGCAATCGACATAATCGAAAATTGATTCATGAAATCAATTTTTGATTTTAATGGAAATCGAATTGTCCAACCCTACTCCAGGTTACATGGACTTAATTGATGGTAATATAAGAAGAAATTAGGGGTAACAGTGAACCCTGCACATTTACTTGGCCAGCCTGTCGGATGGAAGCTATGAACAAAAAATATAAAATGAAACCAGCCGACCTTGCTGTAGTCATGCACGCTCGCGAGTTCGTGCCAGTGAAAGAGCTAGCCGAAACTATCGGATTCAACAGACTGTTGCCAGTCCTTGCACGAGCAAGTCTGATCCTCGTGAGTAGACGGCACTGGCCATGTGCACAGTGAACGTTAGTCGATGTAGTTGAACAATGTTTTTGCGCTTCCTACGCAAGTTTCCGATCAGTTTGTGCCGCAAACGTGCCTATACCTTTTCAAGAGTAATTCAAATTATTTACAGTACATTACAGAAATTACAAGTCAGGAGGAATGCAGTTTTTCAGTGCTGCAATCTCATTCAATCGCCCAATTGCAAGTTTGGAAATTTTCCTGAAAAGCTTAGTAAATTTTCAAACACACTTTACTGCAAATTGTCCTACGCCTTTGTTTCAAATAAACTACCCTAGTTACTTTGAGCTACCTGTGCCTAATGTTCATGCGTTCTTCGTAGAGGCCGTCCACATATTGAGCAATCACCTTTTGAGTTTTATGGACCTCCCCCTCCCCATGTCGTCAGGTAGTCAGCCCCCACTCTTAAAATCTTATGAACTAAAATGTTGTAAATGCAAACTAAACTTGCCATCGTAATACCAACTCGACATTGTGTTCGCATTGCGAACATTTGGTTTGTAATACGAACTCTTGGCGTATGTAATACGTACACGCTCACTTTGTAATACAAACAAAATTATCGTAATACACGGATTTCGGGTTTGTATTACGGTGGCCCAAAAAAATTCGCATGCTACAAACTTCAACTTTCTAGAGTGTCTGGAGTTTACGAACCCCGCGGGGCCGGCCGGCGGTTTGACGACGAATTGCGAGCTGGGGAGCTTGAACGCGGCGTGGCACTGTGGCTTCACCACGTACTTAGATATAAAATATGTGGAAGTTGATTGCGTTATCAGAATCCCCGTAATTATGCGTTATTGTAGCCCCCCCCCCTCCCCTACGTGATTACGAAATATGTGGACGACCCCGTATGAATATTCGCTGACTAATATCGTTCGGAGAAAACCTGTGGAGGATGAACTTTCCTTCTCACGTACATGACGTAGATAAGCATATTGGCGGCAATGCTTTCGTTGACATTCACCTTCCCTCAGCGCCGTGATGTTGAAATGAAATCAAAAACTGGTTGCACCTCAACTACTCAAAGTTTGATTAAATATCTAATAAAAGTAACTTGAACTGCGCACAGATCTGCCGGGTCAACCACCCAGGGAGGCCCTATCCCCTGAGTCGCCGTTTTCCACATTCCGGTGCTGTTTGATCGACTGGGTAGCGGGAAGCGGCGTTGCAGCTTCCGCTGCGGCGTCATGACTCCGTCTGCCACGCTACTGTTACTCGCAGACACGGTACTCGGGCTAACGCTTCCGGGGATCACCGCGGCCGGTCTCTTTGTAAGTGCCAACAGGGTGCTTCCGCGGGTGTGTTTAGCCTCGCATTACGCCGTCGCTCTTCGGATTCTCACGTTTCCGCTACGCTTTTGTCGTGAGAATCCAAAAGGCATCTACAATGAGGCTCGAAACCGGAATTATGAGAGCAAGAATACTTCCAGAGTGGAAAGGGGTAGGATGAAAATAGCCGGATCGAAAATGTAGGTTTGTGAGTGGTACAATTTTGGGCTTACGTGCAAAATTACTAATGGTTCTTTACCTTCCTCGATCTCTTACTCCTGCTGGTCCCGTTTCTTGTCGATGCAGGTGTAAATATGTGCTGCTACGCAGTGAGTTGAAGGAGTGGAGAAGCAACAAAACGATGTTCAGATGCAGAAGGACAATGAAAGATTTAATTGTTACAGCTGATGTGGTGAAGAGTGCAAATTAATGGCTCGGAATGTAAATAACAATTTCGAGAGATAAACAATCAAAAAGGCAGTAATTGCATGTAACCAATCAGATAGGGAATTCAAAAGTCCTAGATTAAAGCAAAACAAAAGTCCAGTAGTGTGAGTAATTTAACTAAGAAACGAGAAGAATCCGAGGAGTGTGAGTGCGCCATTAGCGTCATTCAAAACAAAACTCACCTAGAGTGGGGGTCTATCCTAGAACGCCCTCCTCCTGGAACGCCCTCCTCTATTTTACTTAATTTTCTGTTTATATAATGAAAGAGAGTAGATAACTGAACTGCTCTAATTCATCATTTAAAATAAATTTAATAAAAGACAATGAAATGTTTTTTTATTTAAATACACTTAAGAAAATATCATATTTTAATTGGTTAGGTTAGGTCCTCAGCTAACCTAACCTAAAATAACCTAACCTAACCCTTTAAAAAGTATGTTATTTTTATTGTATTTATAACAAAATTACACATTTTCATTTTCTTTTACATAATTTATTTTATATAATTAATTAGAGCAGTTTTTTTGGAGCAGCTCTTAAAAATTAAATAAAGTGGGGGAGGGCGTTCCAGGAGGGGGGCGTTCTAGTTGTTTCCCTAGAGTGGGTACTGAGGTATGGTTTAATCCATACAAATGGCATATGCGTTGGTGTAGCCGCAGGCTGAAGGTGCTTAGTCTCACCACGAGGGACACGTTTTTACTCGGTGCAAGGTGCTACTTTTAGATCAGCTGCGCCAGTGAGGTAAGGGTTTCGCTTTCATTCAGCCAATTATTTCAGCTCCGCGAACTCAACTGTTGCAGGGAAAGTATATATTGTACGTTACAAAGCAGTGGTCCTGCGGAGAGGAAGAGCCGAATAAAGTAGTCCCACACTGGACTTTCACACCCTCCGACCCGAAGCAGCCGTGGCTACCGTGGGACGTGACTGGAAATATAACAATAGACGGAGTCGACGGCCTAAACGACGACATGTCGGTAAGGACAGAATACCCGAGACTCACGGCCTTTCCAGACCTGTGGCTGCCTGGCCCTGTCTGCTCGGTCGCACATCACAGCAACGTGCTTTATCACGTGTTTATAAACACTCCCCATTCTTCAGATCTCGCAGATGTTAAAACGGGCCGCGACAACATTGGTCGCGACTCTGTCCGCCCGGCGTCTGATGACTTTTCATAACGCATCAGCCAAGTCTCACTCGGCTCCTATATTTTGAATCTATGTGAGTCAAAATGACGAGCCGCTTTATCGATTAATGAATATTTCCGAAAGCTCAAGACTAGTCTTTAAAAGTAATTCCTTTTTTATACCGGTCGCATCAAACCATCAGTAGTTACCGGTGATTTTTCAGTCTCCGGTGAGTGACGAACGCTTGCGCCTTTCGGATCCCGCATTAAGGTTTGAAATACCGACGGTCGCGATAATAGGTATTTTAGAATTTCTACATCGTATTCGAGGGTGAAATTTGTTTAATTCGAAAATAACTGATTGTTTTGAAAAATTCCGATTGGTCTTACCGAAACGAACAGAGGAATCTAGATCACATAGTGCAGAATCGAATCATAAGCCTCGATCTCAGTAATAAGCGACGGATCACGGCAAAGCATGCATGACACGGACTCGAAAGAGAGAGATGGGGGGGGGGGGGGGGGGATGTGGCTGAATCCTAATAACCTCACAGACAGTCTGGTAATACACAAGCAGTGTTGCTGGAAGACATCCAGTATGGCGTATGTCACCTGTTGAAGGGGTCACAAACCGCACTGAGTTTGTGCTTTCGCTCTTATGTTTCGGTCCCGTCTGGAAGTGGTCGGACACCTTATTACTTGCTCGTGCCGCCAGGGTCATCTTCGCATGGACTCCCGGTCGAACTCGGAATGGAAGCTGAACGCCATGGTTCTCAACTTCCCTACTCGTGTCTGTTCGTCAATACTCGAAAACGTTCCAGAGTTCTCTCGTTTGATTTTCGGAGACCATGTTCTCCGCAACAAGCCATGCTTCATCCCAAAGGTTAGCACTCGAAAATCCACTTAAGTGTCTCACTGGTCTCACAGGATTATAAGAACAATATCGCCGATGTAACAAATCAGGGCCAAGGAACGACGCAGCAGGTCCACATTTAGCATTCCAAGAGTTAGTTTTAGGACCGCGTCTCCGTGCGATCCACGCCTGCACACTAAATGTCATGGGACAATTTTGTCCCATAAAATGTTTTGTTTTAATACAAAACATAACTGAGATACAATTGGCAGCATAATTATGGGACAATTTGTATCTCACATGTTACAATTTGTCCCACCTTTACGTTACAAATGGTCCCAATGTCGTGTTTTGTTTAAAAACGTAACATTTCATTGGACAAAATTGTCCCATAGACATTTAGAGTGTGAATCACGCTAAATCGACTAATGTTAATGTACATAAATGGAAATGGCATTGTACAGATCCGAGCATACATTATAACGTTCTGTACATAACTTGCACAATAAAATACATTCCAATGCACAATAATCGTTGCGATCATTGTGAATTACAACGAACATTCTTTTTAAAAGATGCCAGCTCATCGCCGGAAAGCCCAGGTAGAACACCGGAATTGTCTCGCTGAACCTAACCGTTTACGAACTGACCAGTGGCGTAGGAAGGGGGGGGTTTTGGGGGTTAACCCCCCCCCCCCCCCCCCCCCCCCCCCCGTCAGATCCGGCGGGCTGAGAAAAAATGTAAAGGGAAGAGAGGGAAAAGAAGAGAAAGGAAAGAAAGGAAGGAGGGGAAAAGGAGAGAGAGAGAGGAAGGGAAGAGAGAGAGAGAGAGAAAGGAAGAGGAAGAGAAGGGAAGCAAGAAGAAGGGGTGGGGCGGGAGAGGGAGAGGCTGAAGCGTCCTCCGTCCTCCTTCAGCTGCAGCGCGTCACGCTCCACGTCGGTCGCGGCGAGAGTTGTCATTAACTGACAAGGGGATGCCCCAGACTCAGAATTCGATGAAACTTTTTTTGCAGTATATACTGCCTCCAAGACCCCCAATACAAAATTTTAGCTACCCTTATCGGCTAGTTCCGGAAATATTAATGTTTAAAGCATTAAAACGGGCTTAAATTGAATGAAACTAGTGTCAACGAGAAATTTTCAAAAAATTCAAAATACTCCCCTTAGGCCAACGTGGTTAAAGTAGGACCCTGGAGGGCTGAAATTTATAAGAAAAACGCCGTAACCCCGTAGATATCGGCGTATTATGTATATGAATCAAACAGTACCTCCTTAGAAACGTGTCCAGTATGATTCCCATACATAACACGCCAAAATCTCGCCGCCCTGGCAAGTCCGAGCCTGGCTCAGTGTGCGAGGGAACGCAAAGCTATGCTAAAGCTACCGCACCACTAGCAGACCGGTGCTCAGCTGTCCGGGCAAGTAGAGGACTCCACGGGTGATTTTTCGGCAGCCGGGACAGGTCTCTGCCCCCTCCCGCCTTTCCCCTCTCTCCTTGTCATCGAACCAGTGTTTATAACCCTGCTTAATCTTGTGTAGATCCCGTTCCGCTGCCTCGACCGAGCTCAGCTGTTTACGAACCGGCTAGAAGCAATTACTAATTACGGGTGATAACCGACCGATTACGAATGATTACCGACTGATTACGGTGATAACCGCAGATCACGGGTGATTACCGCCGACTAAGGGTGATTACCACTGATTTCGGCATGATTACCGAGGGGATGTACACGCGATTACCAGAGTTATTAACCCCACGGTCCTAATGCGGTCGCCTCCAACCCTAATCCTGATTTTCTTTCCTTCCAGGGTACCTACAGCGTTACCAACGCACCTGTCAACTTGACACTACCCAAGGTCCCGATCCTGCCTTATGGACATTATAGAGAACGGTACAGCATTTCATACAAGAAAGAAATGTTGGGGTGCTTCTTCCTCGAGGCGTTCATCATACCACCTCCCCAGCGCAACAGGGGATAGGCACTTCGTTGCTTATACCCTAGTGGACGAAGGCCGAAGGCCTTTAGGCTGTTTATGCGATTGGAAGGTACCGTGGATGATCTGCATCTGTACTGTAAAATCTCAGCTGTTAAATATAAAAGGAAAATAAATCTACATTATCCTGTTTTTTACGACGTTCCTTGTAATTTTACAGAAATTTTACAGGACATTTTTTTACGACTCTTTCCGTTATTCGTAGGACATTACTGTTAAATTACAGGCAAAGTTCTGTAAAAGAGAATAACCTGACCTCGCGTTTTCCAAGCTACCGGGAACATTCTTGTTACAAATCACGCTTCTGTGATTAACAGGTACCCCCAATGAAAAAATTAATCAAGGATTTCTTTTTTTTTTACAAGAATATTTTTAACAGTGTGGCAGTCTTTAAGCCTAAAGTAAATTTCATTCTTACGTAGTCGTGCTTACCCCGTCCCCTATCCGCACAGCCCTCTTTTCGTGAATAAACTTTTTTCTGGTGCCTTACCCCCCAGGTTACCTGCTTTAACTTACTCTCCTCATTAGACAGTCCCACTTTGCCACTGATATCGAACGGTCATGACGCGTACCTCCCAGGAAGTGCTGCAGTCTACGCCATTCTCAAAAATATTTTATCAGATTTTCTCGATCATGAAAAAAGGTCGCGCCGGGCAGCTATATTAGGCTAGGCTTATGAGGCTATAAAAATAAGTCCCTGCAAAGGAATATGTAGCTTTTACAGTGATTGAGTTATCTGCAAAATCCAAACAAAATCGTATAGATGTTTGTTTCTTTTTCGCATTAATGATATAACCGTAAAAGTTTCTGGTGTGGCTAGCGCACACGTGTGTCCATTCCGCCGCGCTCATCAATCGTCTGACCCATGTACGCCTAGCGTCCGCTGTCACGCAACCAGGCCCAAGGGATTGAGGTAGGACGTCTGGTAGCGATGAGACGCAGCCCAGTCACACTCGAGTCTCAGTGAGACATTCTAGACAAATAGGGCCTCTTATTTTTTCACTATTGCTCGTGGCATGAAACACAAGAAGGGTCGAAGACCAAGAGCACTTTTAATAAAAAATCTAGATTGCCTTACTGTAGTGAATAACGGAACACGCTAATATGTACAAATTTAAAACTATCTTATGTGAAGTACAGGTAGATTTCCAAAGTCAATCGGCAGTCAACTATTCGATTGGCACCACTGCTGTACGGCTGCATGCCAAATCGGCCAGCAAGGATTGAGTTGCACTTATCCAGGAATAACACAGACCAAAAAAAGATGGAAAGAACAAAATCTTACTTTCTTCCGCAATTTCTCCATATTATTCCGAAAAATATAAAAAAAAATCAAATAACTTCACTAAAATATTTTTCATGAAAACTTCGAACCCTATTTGTGCTTGTGTCCCACTTCGTAGATCCCGGGGCCAGTTGACTCATTGTCCACATAACGAACTACCGGTGGGTTTCAAAGCCGTAAACGTGTGCGAACAGTCGTGCAATGGCAGTGGTCAACTGCGAGAACTGCGAGGCGGTTCCGATGGGGCCGTGAGAATACTCCACACTGAAAAAGTGTTATGGACAAGGGTATTCCGCTCAAACTTAGACCGGATGTGTATAAGATTTCAAGAATCACAAAAGCGCATGCAGTATGGGGGGAACCGAAGCAGAGGCTGTCTCCGCCGCGGGCGCCAGCCACGAGCCGGCTGAAAAGTTTGCGGACCTTAGCTCTCGCTGACTATGTGTCACGGCCATTTGGTTGGGTCACACGGCACAAGTCACCGCGCGGCCTGGAGAGGTGCCTCTGCGGGCCGCGCGGAACAGCCTTCCGGTGACCTGACCCTACCAAATGGTCGTGACACATCATCAGCGAGAGCTAAGGCCCGCAAACTTTTCAGCCGGCTCGTGGCCGGCGCCCGCGGCGGGGATGCTCTCTACTGCGGTGCCGTGCACTGGATCCGCTATTCTGATTCTTGAATTCTTCTCCACATCCGGTCTGAGTTAGAGCGGAATACCCTAGTTTGCCCATGGCTAGTAACGATTCTGCACGTCCATGGCTTGTGAGTGTAGATGGCCATTTCTGTTGTCGTAGCCCATGTGTCCATAGCAGCACAGAGATAGTGTTGTCTGTCTGGAGGCACAAATCTGTTACTAGCCTATGAATGAAAAAGAATGGATGGACGTGCTGCCGCCCTACGCACTTTAAAAAGCTTACAAAGAAAATAGCGGCTACGTATTACGAACGTTCTTACGAACTACAGTTGGTTGGTATTACGAAGAATTACTTCGTAACCTATAAAGAAAATACTTTGTAAGCTTGCGAACCATTTCTTTACACAGTATTTTCTTCGTAAGTTACGAACTAATTCTTCGCAATACCAACTAAACAATTCGTAACGTAGCCGCGCTTTTCTTTGCAAAACGAAGAACTTTCCTTCGTAAGCTTTTAACAGTGCGCACGCGTGTCCTGTGTTCGCTAGCTGTTCTGGCGGCCGTGAACAATGACCACCAACAAAAATACAATGAATGCAGAATGACCTTACCATATTCATGCTCGAATGATGCTCTCGAGCGCTCGTGTGTGATAGCGGTCGTCGGCCGTGCCGTAGGCATCGGATAGATACACAAAATAGACTGTTGCTGGTCCCGGCACGAGTAGGCAGGTCGGTCACACGTGGCCGTGGCTCGTTAGGTTGCTATTCTCATTACTGTCAGTGCCTATGCCTATCCGGCAGAGGAAAAGTCTCTGCGCCTGTTTAAGCCAGACAAACTCAGTTATGCATGGTTCTGGGACCACACGTCAGAAGCGTGGTGTAAGACCATGCATCAGCTATGGTGGTTTTAGGCCACATGGTCAGTAATGCCATGCACTTGTTTTCATTCGTTATATTCTTTTCGGCCTGGCCCCAGAACTATTTTACTCGAGTCACTGATCCGCCCCTCCACGCCTGGCGCATATCTATCTACCGCACCCTCAATTCTGTATACTTGACTCAAGCGTTCTCGCCAAGAAACAGACGATTCTTGTCACAAAGCATACGTGCTCCTTTGGCTATACTTGAGACAAGCATCCATATTAAAGGAAATTATTCTATCAAGAATCGCCATTTTTCTTGGCAAAACCGTTTGATTCAAGTACACAGGATTGGGGGTGTGCCGAACCGGAGGAATTTAAAGTTTAAACCACTTGCGTGCGCCAGGCGTGGAGTGGTGGACAGTGATTCGAATTTAGCGAGGCCCGTTACGCCACGACGCGGTCGGGCGTACGGTACCTACCTTTTTTCATAATTCGAAAGAAAGGCTTCGAAGTACAAAGAAATTTTAAGTGACTTCACGCACTGTTAAGAGCCTACGAAAAAACGTGTTTCGTATTTCAAAGAAAACTGCAGCTACAAATTATGTGCTTTCTTACAAACTATCTGGTTGGTATTACGGACTCATTCTTCGTAATAGCGACTAGATAGTTCGTCAGAAAGTACGTGAGTACGTCACGTGGTGTCGTTTTCTTTGCAATACGAAGAACTTTTCTTCGTGAGCTTATAATAGGGAGCCGTACTTTCCCTGTACGCAGATTTATTGGGTCAACCACCAAGTGCCCTGACTGGAGTGACCTTCCCAGTGATCCGGTGGGCCACTTTTCTGGCGGTACGGCGGGGTGCGGCCTGGCAGCCTCCGCTGTCGACAGTCATGTCACCGTATCCCACGCTACTGCTGCTCACAGCTACGGTGCTCGGGCTGCTCCTGCCAGGAAGCACCGCGGCTGGTCTCTTTGTAAGTGCCCGTATGGCACCACACTGCTGCATATGACACTACATGTCACTGTACAATTTTGTGCAGGTTGTACAGTGCAGTTGCGGATGTGAACGCAGATTAAAACAAACAAGTGTATACCTTAAAATGTATAAATTACTTCAGGGAACCGAACTACTGTCGTAGACAAATGGCGCCTAATGGTCTTGCCCAACATTTGCATTATCACAGCACGAATGAAGCACTGCAACAAATCAATGATATGATTTTAAGAGTAATGTTTTTACTTTCATCTATAACGGTACTTCAAACAATTATAGTCTGATCAGTCTGGGAAGAACGCTGGTGTTGCTGCGGTAGCAGTGCGTTTTGGGGGGAGGTGGGGGAGGGGGCTCCTGCCTGCTCCGGCCGGGCCCGTCTGTGTCAACAAAAGGCACTCCTCACGCTTTAATGAGGGTACTGGAGACCTTTAAATTCTCGATTGCGAATCCAATTTTGCGTGAACTATATTAAAAACGATGATTGTAGTTGCATTTAACACAAAATTCCAAGCTCAGTCATATAAAATTCGACCGAAAGACTTGCATTTGAGCCGTACTCATAGACTCGTTTAAAAAATTTTGAAACCACGTTTTTAGCTCTGTAGACTGTAATTCAAAAGATATTTGCTTGAAATTTGGATGACTTATTCCTCGTGTGCTTCCGAACATAATGGCGTTTGAACGACATCAATATTCCAAGACGTTCAGAAATTTCCCCTGTCTCTTTCACACCTTCACTACCCCAGGTCACTGCTCCACAGCACGGGCCAGATGTGACAGGGTCCCCAGGCCCACAGACCTACCCAGCCCCCAACCCCCAGTCCTCAGTGTTGCTGCAGTTGCTGAGGTGGCGGAACCGTGGAAGCTCCGAGGTCCAGCGTTCTTCCCAGACTGATCAGACTATAGGTGGTTGGCTGCGGCTAGAGCAGTCAACTGAGTGCTAACAATACAGTAGGAATAGACGATTTACAGTGACGGTAAAACCAGATGAAAGCACGATCTTCTGGGGTGTACATCTTACAAGGGGGTGACACGAGGTGTAAATCCCCTATTTTGTTCAAATTTTGGTGGTCGAAGGACCTTTGATAGCTAATAAGACCCCTCATAAAATTTATGACGGAAGTTATATTTTTCATACTTCTCTGGGGGTTTGAAGCGACAAAAATAGGCCTGGCGGTGTCATCGGGGTGGACGTTCCAGACCAAAAGTGTGAGGGTTGGGAGGGTCGTGACAATATTAGGTGCTAATACACAAGGTAGGCGAACGCCAGACCGCGTCGTGGCGTAACAGGCTTCGCTCAGCGCGAATCATTGTTCCACCACTCCACGCCTGGCGCACGCCTACCTTGGCCTGCCGCCTGCCGGCGGCCGTCTTCTGACAAGTAAGACCCTGCCGGGCCAACCTGTCAGTAGGATCCGCCCGGTCGAAGCTACGCTCATGTTGTGGCAGCCGGACGTATATTACATTGCCTTTTTGTCACCGACGCCAGTTAACCTTTCCTGAGCTACCCTTACCTAACTGAGCCTAACCGACCCAGGTCTCCACTAACTTAACTTAAGGGTGTGCAATCGTACTTTTTTTATTTCATAAATCCATAGTTTTGAATGCGCGGATTCTAACGGTATGTGTCTGTCCCTCCTAGCCCGTCTAGTTTTTGCTCTAGAACCGTCCAAACATTTGTTTTTTCCGCTTTTTGAGTCAGTCAAACTCGACAATTTAAAATGGTATGGTGACGAGACTTTCCATAAACATAGTACTTTACTTGGACTATGTTTTGAAATAGTTTTCGTGTCAGTGCGATTTCCAGGAAGGCTCCTGGATTCAGTTGAAAGTGGACCGATATCAGAGAAGATTTTCAAGTGGAGGGCAGTGAAAGACCAAGTCGAAATTATATTCAAACCATAGCCTCATACTTCCTCTACAAGATGAGACCAATACCATATTTGTAAGTCAACTGCAATTTGAGCTTGACTGGCTCAAGTGCAGGCCTTTTTCGAGTTCCAGGCATGAGTAGAGAGAGACAGGCTACACCTTCTCACTCGCACGTGGCGGGGTGAGGAGGTGCGTGGTGCGGGGAGCCGTCCCTCCCCCTCCTCCCACCGCTGTGACAATGCGCGACGTCTACCGGGGTACCGGGGCCCGCTGAACATCACAATAGACGGATTCGACGCGCCCCATCCTTTTAAACCTGACGGAAAACCAGATCTTGACTGCCAAATTTTTAACACTTGCAAGTCACTCCATCGTTTTCGCCGCCTCGTGGCAGTGTGATTTCGTTTTTTAATCGTAATCGTGCGAGTTTTAGAGCCGACTTGTTGCCGAAAATCCGGAAGAAGAGCGAAACTGAGCCAAACTCTGGTTCGGAAAGCCGGAGCTGGCCGGTGACTCCGACTTCGGCGGTGTTGCAGCGGCGTTGCCACCTTGGCTGTTGGGGGGGGGGGGGGGAAGTGGTCAGCCTACCCACCCCTCCCACCCCCACTTTTGACTAATAAGCGTGACGATTCCGAGAGTACGAGAGGAGTTGCACACCCTTAACCGAGCGTAACCCACTCCAGTCCCTGATCCGCTGCTTGACGACTCTCGAGGACGGGGTCCCTGGTCTCGGGACTGGAGGCTGTATTCGGTCGCCATACCCTTACGATGCCTTTGTGGAGGGCCGCAAACCGCATTTCTATATGACACTTAGTTCTCGAGTTCTCGCAAAGTCCAACGTCAAAAACCGCAAGTCAGTACCTCATACCGTTCGGAAGATAGAAGTTGGCTCTCGAGCACGGGGTCCGTGGTATGGAGATAGGTCGTTCGAGTGGGGTGCCCTTCTTTTCCTTTGCCGCGGCCCGCCAAAACCAATGTCGAAAACCGCACGACGCTAGGCCGCTAATACCGCTTAAAAGATGGAAAGTGGCTCTCGAGGACAGGGTGCGTGGTCTCGAGCCCGGTGTCATTGCCAAACGATCGCATTGATGGCCGAACCGCTACGATAGCCAGCGCTGCAAACCGCACCTCTCTAGGTGGCTCAGTTCTCCAGATATTCCCGAAAGTATTTTTCAAATGGACGCCATCTTGGGTCTCGAGCACGGGGGAGCGCGGAGGGGGTTACTATGTACGTGCCTGTATTCTTTGTCCCATTCCACGGAGGGTCGATTCTATAGCAAATTTGGATAGGGGCCACCGTTTCGCTGTGAGAGGGGATAGTAGAGGACTGCGCCCCCGCAGTCCATCTTCCCAATAATTTATTTTTGGCTGAGCGATAGCGAAGCCCTGGACCGACTGGGTCAAAAATGTTTTGTCTTATTGTTCGTTTGTTTGTCGGCGCGATTTCTCGAGAACGGTTCGACGTAGAAAGCTCAAATTTGCACCACATCTTTCTTGCATCGTACCAGAGTCAACCTCCCCTAAAGGGCACCTCACATCAAGCGGTTTCTAAGATAATTTTACAAGTGGTCTAAAATTTGGTTGGAGGCCAAGGTAGGCGTGCGCCAGGCGTGGAGTGGCGGAACAGTGATTCGCGGTGAGCGAAGCCTGTTACGCCACGACGCGGTCTGGCGTACGCCCACCTTGTTGATATTTTACAACATTTGTAAAAAAAATCTCTAAGAAACTACCCAAGATACGGTGCCCTAAATGTGAGGTTGACACTGATATGCTGATAGGAAGATATGGTCCAAATTTCAGCCTTCTACGACTAACCGTTCTCGAGAAATCGCGCGGACAGACAGACACACAGACAGACAAAACATTTTTGACCCAGTCGGTCCAGGGCTTCGCTATCGCTCAGCCAATAATCCTATTTCAGGATCGGTTTTTGATCGATTTTTATCAGAGTTCCGAATTTAACCATTCCAGGGAAAGTACGTGGCGTACGTTACAAAGCAGTGGCCCTGCGGAGAGGGAGAGTCAAACAAAGTCCTCCCTCATTTGACTTTTACACCCTCCGACCCGAAGCAGCCGTGGCTACCGTGGAACGTGACTGGAAATATAACAATAGACGGAGTCGACGGCATAAGCGACGACATGTCGGTAAGGACAGCATACCCGAGACTCGAGGCCTTTCCAGACCGACGCAGTGGGATGAGAGGGCCGAAAGTGCGACTAAATTGTTTTTGGTAGTCGAAGGATATTTATCCGATTAAATGGACCAAAAAAGTTGTTCCCTAGACTCTCTAACTTGCAAATTGGGCTAAGTTAGCTTGAAGCGTTCTTGAAAATGAGCCTTAAAAGTTAGTGACCGTGCAATTACACTCCCTGATCAAAAGAGCAAATTTTGAAAACGCCCCCTGCCGTGGTCGTCATCCTAAAAAAAGCTTTCAAAGTGCAAGGCGCCAGGCACAACGTAACAAGAGATTACTAGATTACTTCCTGCGTTTTTTAGCATTAAAAAATAAATAAAACGCCGTACATCTAGGGCAAGGCAGAGCTACTTATACGCAGGTTGAAAATATTAATAGCCCGAACCGGCCATCAATACTGAACTTTTTCAGATTGTTCGGTTTACTACAAACGGACCGACAACGACTTTGAAGGGCCTACACAAAAGTCGCTGGAGAACGTTTGTAAACGAGACTCCATATCAGTGAATTTCTGACGTTTTTTTTAAAACGGAGTTGCGTCTTTGCTGCCCGGGGGGATTACAGTGAAACCTCTCTATTTGATTTCCTCTATTCGTTCATTTTACGTACGGGCCCCCGGCTGGTCCCCGACGACGAGCTCGTGTCTCCGGGTGACACAAAAGCTCATGCAAAACGGCTCACTATTGTATCGACTCAGTCGCCTTCCATCGGAACTTAATTAGGACTTCACGGTCGCTCTCGAAATTGATTTCTGTTCAAATTTTGAATTTCTGATTGATGCTATCCTCTTCATTGGCTCAAAACGAGAAGAACGAGCCCAAACGGCAATCCGTACGACCATTTTTAACGGAATTATTGTGTTGAGAATTATGCCTCAATTCCGTTATACGACTTCCCGTTTAGGCCCGTTTTACTCGTCATGAGCAATAGAACAGCATGGAAAAACCCAACGTGTTTTTAACGCCAAACGGCAAACAGGGAGATTGCGAAATCCGTCTCCAGAAAGGGACTGTCCCTTTCCTGCCTGCATGTATGCGTCGCCAGCGGAACTGATGTCCCTATTGACGCATCGACGCCGAGCTCGGCGAGGAGAGCCTTTTGTTTCTCTATTCGTGCGAGGCGCGGTCCTTTTGCGCACGAATAGAGAGGTTTTACTGTAGTTGCCGCTCAGTCGGGCCGTCCAGCGAGATGCCGCTATTCACTGTAAAAAATAAGTACGGAAAGTACCGCAAACCTTTATAACGGAGGCACGGTTTTAGAGCGTGTACTCGACATCTCGGGTACGGAGAAAAACTTCTGTTCGTGTCCGCGGGTCCTTCGCATGCCCAGAACGGAGGATTCCGTAGCTTACTCCAAAGTATCATACAATATCAGGTACGGAACCTGATCGGCCCCAGAAACGGAACGAGTGGTACGGATAGAATTGGCAGTACGGAGAAATCAGGTACGCAGACACTGCTCCGCGCAGCTCCGTGCGTATTTTTTACAGTGTTCCTACGCGTCACTGCAAGTTGCCGCTTTTCTTATCGTCGGCCGGAGTCAGCGCTTTTTCGCTTCGTCGAAGTCATGCGCTGTTAAAAGCTTGCAAAGAAAACTATAGCTACGTATTACGAACGTTCTTACGAACTACCTGGTTGGTATTGCGAAAAATATGTTCGTAACATACGAAGAAAATACTTTGTAAGCTTACGATTTTCTTCGTAAGTTAGCAACTTATTCACTGTAATACGAACCAAATAGTTTGTAAGAATGTCTGTAACGCGTAGCTGCAGTTTTATTTGCAATACAAAGAACTTTCTTTCGCAATCTCGCAAAAGTGCGAGAAGCAGCGTGTGTGAGAAGCAGCATGTGACGATTTATATGGGGGGTAATGAAGCGGAGTGGAACTGGCATCGAGGTTCGACGGAGGGACGGGCCAGCTTGCCAGCTTGTTTGGTTCCGACTGGGGGTGGTGAAAAGTCTTTATTCCTGTGCCGCCAGAGTCGTCTTCGCATGGACTCCCGGTCGAACTCGGAGTGGAAGCTCAACGCCTTGGTCCTGAATTTCCCCAGTCGTACCTGTTCGATGGCATTCGAAAACGTCCCAGGATTCTTTCGTTTGTTTGTTGGGGACCATATTGTTCGAAACAAGCCATGCTTCATTCCAAAGGTTCGTTGATGAGCACGAAAATCCACCTAAGTGCCGCAATGGCTCTATACCAGCACCGGCACCTCGGTTCGACATGGGGACTTGGCCAGCTTGGCCTGCCGGCGGTGTTCGCGGGGCCCTCGGCCCCCGCCTCAAGTCACTCTAACCATCTAACAATTCTCATAAAACAGAAACGCGACAAAATTCGAAAATTGCGACCACCTTTGTTTACTCCACAAAAGAAGTCTACCCTCCAAATTTGAACTTCCTCTGTCAACGATAAGTCTGCGCACACACGTCCGCCCGAACGAACAGTCGGCATCGGACTATAAGCCCGGCTCCTCTCCGGTTCTACCGAAACGTGTCGGGACGGGCTAAAAACGTAAATAATTATGTACAAAAAAGGAAACTGTAATTTAGTGTTATGCTGCACAAAATTCCTTTAAATCTTACTGTAACGCACAGAGATTGTTTTGTGGAATGTACGTTAATCGTGCACTGCAGCGGATAGTAAAGTGCTACTTAGCAATAATAAAGTGCTACAACGGAATCTTCTTTGCAAGGCACGATGGTCACCGCCCGCGTATTGTTAGTTGCCCTATCCTAACCAGCGGATTTTGAAATTGTAGACCACTTGCGAATAGCAGGTTAAAAACCGCTTTAGCTGCGGTGTCCCTGAGGCACTGTTGACTCCGGTATGATGCAAGACGGATGTGGGCCAAATTTGAGCCTTCTACGCCCACCCGTCTGCACGCTAGATGCTTCTGTACAATTTTGTGCAGAAGTGCGCACGAATTTGTGCATACGCAGCTTATGTACAAATTCGTACGTTGTTATATACAATATTGCACGGAATTGTGAGCAAATCTTCAAAATTGTACATAATTTAAGTACGAATTAGTACGTAAGCTGCGTATGCGTAAATTCGTACGCAAATTTGGACGAAATTGAACAGAACAATTTAGTGTGTGGAGAAATTGCGCAGACAAAACATTTTTGGGCAAGTCGGTCCAGGGCTTCGCCATCGCTCAGCCATTTAACACGGTTTTCCTTCCCCAGGGTACCTACACCGTGACTAACGCACCAGTCAACTGGACACTGCCTAATTTTCCGATCATGCCTTACGGACACTACAGAGAACGGTACAGCATTTCGTACAAGAAAGAAATGTTGGGGTGTTTCTTCCTCGAGGCTTTCATCGTACCACCTCCCCAGCGCAGCGGGGGATAGGCAGTATATCTCACGCCCAAATAAAGCAGCGGGCGATGGATGAAGGCTGTCTATGGAAGCGGATGATCATACGCTCTACATGTAATTCAGTTCTTGACTGGTCGCGCATACTCCGGCCACACTGCCGTTTTCGTGAATAAATTTCAGAAGTAAGATTTTTTTGGCATGAAGGAAAAAACGAGGATAACCACTAGGGTCAGTGCAGCCAATAAAATTACGGTATTGTGACTCCCGTTTGTTCACTTATTTGGGAGTGTTACTATACCACATCCTGTCTCTTGAGGATTTTATGTGCAAATATGGTGCTTCATAACGCTCTTGAACACATCGCCAACGCGAATTACTATAAAACAGAGGAGGGAATGCCTGTATCACACGGGCTGTCAATGCAGGTAAGAAAAGCCTGCACGCACGCCGGCTTCCTTTTGTTCAGGGTAAAAAGACAAAACTTCTGATTCTAAGAAACATACGGCGTACTTCTAACACTGGTGAGTGTAGCTTGACACTGAAATCTGTCCTTCAAGTGTTGTCGTAATGTTAGGGTTGTTCTTGCACCGTTCATATGTATGAATGTGGTTGTGGGTACAGAACGAGTAAAAACTGATCCAAATTAATGAGCATGGGGTCAACAGATACTATCAAAATAAACTTTTATACAGGGAGCAGCTGAGCACTTTGACAAGGAAGCAATGGTAACAGTACTGGACAAGAACGGTCTACGATTTCTATGAGGCACTGGCACTATATATATCATGAACTTTGGGACATGATGTTACATTTAACATTTAAAATATCAGTCTAAATGGTCATCTGAAAGAATCTCCCCATTCACGTTAAGTGGTAATTTATATTTATAACCTTAGGTGATTGACGATGAAGATTTCAGACTCAAACATCTGAGACCATGTGGCATATCCCTTTTAATGAGTCAACATTGATGTGTTCTGAAACAAAAAGAAATAGAAATTAGTTTGTCTACAAAAGGGGAGTACTTCATGCGACCCACAGTCCGTCCGACATAATGCCCATGTAATATAACCATATTTT
Source organism: Megalurothrips usitatus (assembly GCA_026979955.1). Classification (NCBI taxonomy): domain Eukaryota; kingdom Metazoa; phylum Arthropoda; class Insecta; order Thysanoptera; family Thripidae; genus Megalurothrips; species Megalurothrips usitatus. The sequence continues at coordinate 12,021,151 of CM049596.1, forward strand.
AATTTTTCCAAATATTGCTGTTTCCCGTGCGACATAATTCCCATCCGATATAATCGAGGTCCATGCGGCATAATTCCCAAGCGATATAAATCCCATCCAATATATTTAAGTTATTTATTTATTTTCTGAATACAAAGGTGATTAGTACAGCAATCAGTCATAAACTCGCACAATCATGATGATGTCGGCGCGGCAGACAGGGCGTTGTGCGCCCGACACATCAATGCGCTCCGCGCAAGTGGCGCGATAAGCGCGATGGCCGCACGGTAATGCGATATGGGAGCGCAAATTGTCGCAACAGATCTGGCACGTATCAGGTGCAGGTGCTGCTGCCGCTGCCTCTGCGTGCTGTTGAAGCTGCATTTGCAATCCACGCCTTGCCAGCCGTTCCGTGTCCGTGTCCAGGCTCATGTCCAACAATCCGTCCTTAAAGTCGTCTTCGTCCTCGTGCGAGGCACCGACTGCGGCTCGTCGCCGGGCACGACCGCGGGCGACATCTTCGGCACGGCGTACGAGGCGAGGGCGTCCCCGCCGGCGTCCCCTGCCCCGAGGCTTTACATCTGAAAATGAGACAAGAAATTTAAAGACTTAGCGTAATCGATAAAGCTTTGGTCTACTCGGCGGTAGCGTAATGAGGCAACAAGTTCCGTATCGCGATGCGACGGAGTGCTCTACTCGGCGGTAGCGTAATGGGGCAACGACAACAAGTTCCGTGTCGCGATGTGCTCTACTCGCGTTGCGACAACAGCCTGCAACTTACGTTTGTGACACTTGAGAGAAAACGTCCGTCAGTCTTCCGCCCAGGCTTTTCTTTGACTCTTCTTCAAAGCGCTGCCGAAGATTGGCTACGTCTTCATAGGCAAAATCCGGCTCGTGGCTGTGGGCTCTCTCGTTGACGAGTAGCTTGTCTCCTTCCAATTTCCCCCGAATGGTAGAATCCACACACTTCATATAGATGTTGTTGCGGCGCATTTTGTTGTCAAACATAAAACAAACCAATCAGAGATTGCTGTAGGTGTGTTATAGCCACACACTCCACACAAAGAAAAACATGTTTATATCCAAATGAACTACTGACCTGGTTCAGCACAATACGAGCCTAGACAGCATAGATTTACACTCAGGTGCAACAATGTGTTCAAAGCTTGTCCTCGTCACCTGAAATAAGAATGAAATTTTAAATGATAAAAAAATAGACGCATGAAATGAATAGATAAGCAATATTTTAATGAATGCTTACCTCATATTTGAGATGGTCTCACGACTCGAGAGTGGAAACATCACGTGAGAACCGACCCACAGTTACAGCAAAGTGGTTTCGCCATACATTTGCAGCATCACCACATGAACAAAGCACTTGCAACAAATCAAGGGTATTGCTTTAAGAAACGCATTTTCCTTTCACCTGTAACGGTGCTTCGAACACTCCGCAAGTCGGCTGCGACTAGAGTGTGCTGTGCTACTGTTAACCAAGTGCTAAGTAGGAACTACTTGCCTACAGGTTTAGGTTATGGCATGTAGCAGAACGCAAACAATGCGATAAAGAAATAATATATTAAGAAGGCTATGAAATAGGCCAAATCGCATGTATTAATAGTGTAATGTGATAATGTTCACGTGCTCTGCGCGTACACAAATCTTCTCGAACGCTCATCGGCACAGCAATGGCACACCTTAGGACAGGCAGAGCTGCGCCCCGGTCCCGGCCATGCACATGCACAGTGCGTGGTGAGGTGCAGACACCTTGCAGCACCACCTCTCGCGTGGCGGTTCAGTCAGGCTCTGCGTGCCGGCGGCCGTCCGGAGGCAGGCCCGTGATGTCAGTGACGGGGGTGCCTGCAGTGTGCGCGCTCTGACCGCCGCCGAGTGAAACTGGTCCCCGCGTCGTCTCATTCAGTCTCTAGGCAGCGAGCGACAGCATTGCTACATACAATATTCGTGTAGTTCCACCGCTGTTCAAGTACTGAGCACTGCAGAGTTGCTAGAAGAGTAGGCAAAAAGTACCTAAACGAACAGGTGTCAAGATTGCGCCTACTTCCGCCTGCCTGCTAGGCAAACTATAGACAGCCGCTTTAAAGATGTTGCCTAGAAGACAGGCGGAGGTAGGCATAATCAGCTATGTGTTTGGGCTACTTTTTGCCCACTTTTCCGGTAACACTGTAGCACTGCGTAGAGTTCAATTCAAAATATCTGCCCGTGAAAAACGGAACATTTTTGATGAACCGTCAATGCATGTATGCCGAACGGAGTATCTATGTACTGGTTACGTTCCATTGGCGGCAGCGCATATCCAATTATGTCCCAGTAAGCACACGTACCCGTGTCGACGTACATGTGCCCAAAAGTGTTGACGTATGCCTCACACCACATTTCTGGAACGTTTATGTCAGATATACGCAACATTATGGGAGCATGGAATGTTGGACATGGGAAACATTTATGCTGGGCATATAAGTACTATATGGTACGCCATATATGTAGGGTTTCAGGAACATCTACGTCGCTTTTCACGGGTTGTACATTGTAACACGAGCTTTCGGAAAGGTTTTAACTGTACGTTTTACTGTAGTGTGTAACATTGAAATCAGATGAAAATTGCAGTTTAGCTGTAACGCGATAGGCTCAACAGCGATTGGCTCGTTTTAACACACGCACAGCTGTGCGGCCCAGATAAACTGCTATACTACGACGCACTCTGCGATGTTCATCACGGTTATCTGCAATTGTACATAACAGAGGATTAGTCGCACCTAAGTGTGATGAATTCATTGCTGTTTATTCAATCGATCAGCGCGTGTTACAAAACTAGCAAATTATTTTCAGGTGCGGGCCTTGCCAAATGTACTGAACACATTCCAGATGTGACTTGAGTGAATGCGCAAAACTTTACATTTATTGTGAGGGTTGATGCTGTCTGTTGTATATCTGCGACACTATGCTGATTGGATTTGAGCTGCAAATGGGATTGAAAATAGTCGCAAACCTGCACTGCTGCAGCCAAGTTGCATAAAGCTCCTCCAATCGATCAGCCCCGTCTTTAACCTCCTTTTCATTACGAACGTTCTCCTTCCGCATGCGTGCTGTTAGTTCACCTGCTGATTCGAAAACGACGTGTCATAAGGGTTTCTAAAATGGGTGCTTATTTATTTGCTACGTGTTCCACTGTTGTAGTATTCTTCCTATAAACCCTACATTTCGTTTACTCGCTTCGAAGAACGGTCTCGCCCTCGGGAAAGCGACTTTTCGAGACGTCACTCAGACCTGAGCACACCAAGAAAACAGTCAAAGGTTTGTCCTTTTACGGCAGCCCTTGCGCATTAATCGAGGCAACGAATGCGCTGCGTTACTCACTTTTATTTGCAGTAACCAAGTCTCGGCATGCGGGGACCCGTTTTATTTCTTCTCGTAATTGGCATGTGTGTCTGCGATCCCATGGCGGTAAGTGGAATGAAAAGAACACGCACGCTCAGCGTATGCTATTATACACTCTGTATTACCTTGAATCCGTATACTAATACAGATGCATTTTCAGTACTCGACTTGACGCCATGTCACTGTATACGTTCGGGTATTGACCGTTGTGAAAAGTGAATTTTAGTGGAGCTATATTTGAACGTGGAGATGCAGCGAGATATTGTATTCTTCAAGAGGACTAGAACAATAACTGAGACTTTGGTATTTCCAGGGCCCGTATCGCATCATACCAGATCACTTTGAAAAGTGTCCCGCAGAAATGAGGCCGCCCAGGTTGAACTACATATTTAAGTACTTTGGCATGAGAGACCGCAGGAACCCCGATATTTGGTACTACTCTTGGAACGGCACTACATTTTCCCCCGCGGATGACGGGCTCTCGGTGCGTCACTACAGAAGTGGTGCCACAGCAGCTAGGCTAGCACATGAAATAGGGTGAACAGTTGCCAGAGGCAATGAGTAGTCCAACCTAATGATTGTGCCTACCTCCGCTGCCTACGAGAGAACACCTTGCCAAGGCTGCCAGATTTTTATTACCACTGTACTTCTTTTCGTTCTGTAATGTTACAAATTCTGTGGTCCATTAGATTGACGTAAACGTCGCCTCGTGGAGTTCACGCGGAGGCTGGAAAGATAACGCGTTCGTCTTCCGTGTCCCCCGCGCCTGCTATGTGTTCAAGACCTGTGCCCCAGACTTGTGGCACAGAGTTATGCTGGCCGTCTTCAACGACCGCGAAAGGGGCTGTCCAATCACTCCGGTGAGTGGAGGGAGACCAGGAACACAGGCATGGCCGTAGCGCTTCGGACGTAGGTGAAATAGTGTCACTACCGCACGCAGCGGCCAACCATAGCTTAACAAATCAAACAATTCTTATGAATCAGGACGCAACAAAATTAAAAAATTGTTGCCACCGTACGTCTATTTGCGTCATGAAATAAGTCTATCCTCTACATTTGAAATTTTTGTGTAAACGATAAGTCAACGGACAGACGTCCGAACAAACAAACAGTCGGCATTTCTACCGAAACGAGTCGGTGCGGGCTAAAACCAAATGGAAAATCAAGTGTAAATGGAAAATCTAGTGTATGGCAACAAATGTGACATTCGTACTGGAAACTTTCGTTCTTCTGCAACTTTGTGTCTCGTTCGTTACACATAGGGGCCGTACCCATATCTCGTGACCGATTTTCGGCCGTTCTTGACCCCTCCCCTAAACGTGGTTAACCTAACCTTTCCATACATTAAAGATGGGGCGAAGAATATGGCTTCACCCCCACCCTCCGAATCAGGTCACCTAATATGGGGACGAACACTTACGGTTGCGATGCTGGACAGGGCAACTACTCGTTCACCAATCTGACGACCGACTTCAACATGAAGACCCCACCGTCATTCTACTACGGCAAGTGGAGAGCAACCGGTTCCCTGATAAGGACCGCTACAAAAGAAGTTATGATCTGCGCTCGAGCGTACGGCACCACGGCACCGAAGCTTCGCAGTTTTTCATAGTCTCACAGGGAGATGCCATTGCGTGTGGAGGGTTCCGCTTAGTTCTAAAATATACTGTACAACAAACGACACACACGATATACCAAATTTTAATTTTTAGTCACCTAGCCAAGAATGTGACTTGTGTGCTTCGTTTTAAAATTGTCGTTTTCGGTACAGGTGTATGCCGCCAATGCACTAAGCATCACCACCGGTTTGTATATTTTTTTATGCACAAGCTCACGCCAGACTGCGCCGCGGCGTAACAGGCTTCGCTCATGCCGAATCGCTGTCACACCCGTCTACGCCCGCCGACGGCGGCTGCCATCCAGACTTGCAATATCCTCACTAAAATCGAGTAGAAGTTTTCCTCGCTCATAGGAGGATTTCATCGCCCGTTCATGCTCGTTGCATTTATCGACTATGGAAACTTAATTATTTCGTGACATTTTCTCGATTGAGTTTGTTAAGTACAAAGTATTTTTCAAATGACATTTTACCTGTGACTTTTGGATAGGGGTTCATTGTACTGCACGCGCCCACAGGTGAAGTGTGACGAGATCTCTTTTGTTTTTGGTCTGCACATCGTCACGCAGGGGCGTCGGTTCTGACCGATAATCGCACACAATGCTGGCCCATGACGGGCACCGGCGCTGATGGTCGGAACAATAGGCTGCCACATTCGGTGACCGCTCACGAATGAAGTCCCTAACGCTACGCCCGGTATAAAATATACCATACGCGTTTCAGGTACGATTTTCGGAATTTTCTTGACGCGCACTTGGGATATTCTCTCTTGGGTTTGCTCGTTAGTGCTTCCTGTTCGAACTATCTGGTAGGTATTACGAAGAATTAGATCGTAACATACGAAGAACTATGTAGAACCATCTCTTCGTAGGCTTACGAAGTATTTTCTTCGTAAGTTGCGAACTATTTCTTCGTAATGCTAACCAAATAGTTCGTAAGAACGTTCGTAATACGTAGCCGCTGTTTTCATTGCAACACGAAGAGCTTTTCAGCTTTTAATAGTGCGTACGTCCGACCGGTGCGCCTTGTTCGGGGATAGTCAGACCAACGGACTGGATGCACAGTCGCTGACTGGGATATCAGCTATATATAACCTAACCACACACACCCTGTTAGTGGACTCGCCCGTTTTCAGCTAGGACACCTCGAGTGCCGTAGCGTCAATAAAGAGGGGCAAAAAAGGTAAAAGCCTGTTGCCTTATTTATTTTAAACTTGCAACTTCTATCCGCCCTCCACTGTTCACTGTTGTAATGTAAAAAAAAAGAATTGTAGTACAAAATGATATTGAAAATTATTCTCCTGAGACTAAATGGGCCCGTTGTCGCATTCGGGTTGCGACGTGGTATTTCATAAGCTGTTGAATCACAATAACTCTGGTAATTTGGTAATTTTGAGAAGCAGCTTCATCAGTGAACCGTTGTACAAAACCTTCCCTTAACACTATAACCATTCATGCTGAACACTTTGCCACGAAAACATTTTCGCGGTTTTAATTTCCCTTCTCTGGTGGTAGAGTTCTCACGCCTTCTCGCCCGTCGGGTGAATCGTCAGCTCGGAAATCTGTGGCAATAAGACCAATTAGTAACCAATAGTAACTCGCGTCATAAGCAGGGTCTCGTTGCAGAATGCAGAACTTGCGGTACCCCGGTACCCCCGCCAATGGAAATACACTGAGAATATACTGCACAGTTTCCCCCTTTAAAAGTACGTGTGAAAGAAAAAATAACTAAATATATCGGACAAAACCTATGATTATCAGATTTACAGAGGATTACTTTCTGGTCTAAAAATAATCAAAGTATATACACATAAATATAACGTTGTAAGGTGTTGATAACACAACGTCAATGTGCCCTTGGTGTTCATGCAAATTACAGAATACATTCTGAAAGAAATTCCTTTCACGGGGTTATTTGGACCTCATCCGATCTCACCTCCACGGCGGGGGGACAAGACAGAACGAAAAGGACGGACTCCGCCACGTTCTTGTCCGTGAGGATATCTTCCGGGTCCTTCAAGTGTTTCAGGTACTCAGGAGGCGTCATCTCCGTGTTGACTCCCCCAGGGCTGATGCTCTGGAACCCAAGGAGGGGATTTCGGCGTATTATTACAGCTTCCTATAAAAGTACAATGTTTAAAATTGTAAATGAACAGGAACAGCAAATTAGTTGCCAGCAACGCGTGTGCTTGTATTTAAACAGTTCGCTTGGAGTGGTTATGTTGCAGTTCGAGAGGTCTGTATTCAGAATCATTTGCAACCCAAACGATTTGTAAGTCTGTTTTTTGTCTGGCATGAACGCTGGACCCCTCCTCTGAGCTTCCACGGCTCCGAAACCTCAACAACACTGAGACTGAGGGGTTTGGTACGTTTGTCCCCCCCCCCCCCCCCCACCACCACCACCACGCACACACACACACATCTGGCCGGAGCAGGACCAGGGGTAGTAACGGTGGGGAGGAGAGTTGTCCCGTTAGGGAAAAGTTTTGAACGTCTTTTGATGTCGATGAAACAGCAACATGTTCGGGAGCACATGTCGACAAAATTTTATTACAATTTCTGATACAGTTTTTGCTAAATAGAAGGTATAAGTAGATGGTGAGATACTTTGGCCGTGATTGTACTACGCGTGTGCTTTCTAGAATAATGGAGGACTCTACAGACTGTGGGGAATTAAGAGGACTGGGCAGACGACCCGGAGGCCGAGGTGGGCGGAGCAGTACCGCAGAATGCTCCTGCTGCCACGCAATAAGACACGCCCAGCAGCCATGGGAGCCGCGTGCACGAATACAGAATCGGAAGAGGTAAACTCTGTTTAAATCCTTGACGACCCATACGACACGCACGTGCATGAACACGTCACGGTCCCACACTGTTTGAAATCATGGTTGTTAGGTAGTCTTTTTTTTGCAGTTACGCTTGTTTTTATAAAGTCAGCGTGCAGCTGTTTTGTTGTAATTTAACATGTTTAAAATATGATAGTCGTTTCTAGCCACAAAGCTGCTAGGAGGAACAACAGCAGCACAGTTATAATTGTTTTAAAACGACGAGGTTGAAGTTCATCATGGTTACTCTAAATGTCTATGGGACAAATTTGTCGAATGGAATGTTACGTTTCTAAACCAAACACGACATTGGGACAGTTTGTAACGTAAAGGTGGGACAAATTTTGACGTGCGAGATACAATTTGGTGCATAATTATGGGACAAAATTGTCCCACGACATTTAGTGTGTTCTCTTCAAACAATTGTTGTATGGAGTGCAGCTGCCCATTTCAGTTCCATCGTTTTCAGGTTAAAACGATCTTCAGGGATCAACAGGCACTTCTGCGTTGCCAATAATGTTGAAATTGAAAGTACGAGACATGCCGTGTTGACCAAGACTCGCAGCAGAGGTGGGAGGGGATGTATACCGACATCACACTTATTGACGCATTTTAAGCTGGAGTTGTAATATTTTAGCAGTGTTGCCAGATATGTATGCAAAAAGTAGCCCAAACACACGGGTTTAATGCTGGCGCCTATCTTCGCTGGCCTACTGGTCAACACCTCGTCAATGCTTTGTCCGTAGTTTGCCTACTAGGCAGGCGAAGGAGGGCACCAACACCAACATTAAACCAGTGTGTTTGGGCTACTATATCATTTGCCTCCCTTTCTGGCAACACTATTTCAGGTAGACTTCACACACCCTGAATTCTATATACTTCACTCAAGCTTTCTTGCCAAGAAACGGACGATACTTGTCACAAGCTATTTTGGCTTTTCTTGAGACAAGTATCCATATTTCAGAAGTTCCTTGTGTCAAGAATCGCCGTGTTTCTTGGCAAGAACGTTTGAGTCAAGTGCACAGAATTGAGCACACTAAATGCAATGGGACAATTTTGTTCCATTATATATTTCGTTTTTTAAACAAAACACAACTGAGATACAATTTGTAGCCTAGTTATGGGACAAATTTTATCTCGTCCCACCTTTACAAGAAATTGCCCCAATGCCATGTTTGCTTAAAAACTTAACATTTCATTGGACAAAATTGTCCCATAGACATTTAGAGTGAGGGTGCAAGTCAAGGAAAAGTTTCTGAAACCCGCATGTGGACACAATTTACTCCGGCACCGGTGCCCACCAGCAGCGGGTGCGTACGCCTTGTTGGCCACACGCGAGATGATCCCTCACCGTGACGCGTATCTTGAAGCCCTCCAGCGTCTGGGCGTCGTAGCGGAGGCCCAGGCTGAGGGCGGTGATGCCGTGCTTCGTGGCGCTGTAGGCCGACAGCGAGTAGGGCGCGATGTTGAACGTCTGGTGGCCGGCGACGCTGCGCGAACAAGCGGCCGCCAGTCCGCCCGCACCCGGGTCATTGATCGTTCGAGAGTAAATGCCCACCACGCGTCGGTTCCGACGATATCCATTCGGACGAAAGTGACGTTTTAGATTCATTATGAACAAAAACTTTTTGTCGACCGCTCACCTGTTGATGTTGACGATGTGCCCGTCCTTGGTGCCGTGCTTCTTCATGCTGTGCAGCGCCTCCCGGCAGCTCAGCATCACCGACGTGAGGTTCGTGGACACCATCTGCTGCACCGCGGCAGCGTCCATGTCTGACCCGTCACACAGTAAATGCTTATGTACATTTGTAAGTTCATAGCGTGTGTAAAACTGCGTCAGTACATAAGCCTTCTGAATGAAAACTGTCTGTAACTACGACGATTTATTTACTCAGTAATGCACAAATTTGGCTTATGTAAAGTTTTGTACTTAAATACCAAAGAATTCGCACGTGAACTACATGCATTTTTGTGCACTCATAACTATGTACAAGGTGAATTGTATCTATGTTATTGTAGAAATTTAACATAAGTGTGTTCAAATTCTTACATAATATGTAAAAAATCGCACATAAGCTATGAATGCGCAAAATTTCATGTAGTTATGTACGAAATTGAAAATTGTACACAGCCAATCAGTGTTCAGTCAACGCAAGGGGGGGGTGAAGACGAAGAGCAGCGCTCGCCAGAGAGCTCCTCAGGCGTACGGCGGCGGCTGGCCGGAGCGGTCGTCGCGCCCGGAGGTAGGCAACCGGACTCGCAGCAACGCGTGGTGAGTGGCCTGCCGCCCGGGCGGAGGGGCCGGCCGCTTGCGTTCCGGGCTAAGGTACCGCACCTTGCAAGGGGACGAGGGCGAGGACGGCGGCGTTGTTGACCACGATTGCGACCCCGCCGAGGTTGTCCTCGATCCACTGGTACACCCTCCGCACCTCCTCCGGCCGGGACAGGTCTGCCGGCAGCGGGTGCAGCTTGCCCTTCTCGCCTGCCAGCTTAGCGGCGAGGTCCTGCGGCGCAGAGCCCACAACGTTACACAGACATTCTAGCATTTCTAGCAGCTGTCACCTTTTTCAAAATCTACATTAATGAAATATTTTAGATCAGCGACGTCCACACCCTCAACTCTAAACTTTTCGGTGAAGCAAAATTGGCTTTTCTTTGGCAATTCTGCTTGTTACAAGTATTGTCCCAAATACATGCTTCCTGCGCAATACTTGGCTCACAAGTATTACTCGAAACCCGTGTTTGAGGAGATTCTTGTATCAAGCATATGCGAGGTTTCTTGGCAAGAACGACTGAGCCAAGCATATAGAATTGAGGGTGCATGTGTTCGGATTGTTGTACCTTGCACGTCAATCTGCAGTTATGAGGCAAGAAAATACTCTGTTAGAAATGTTTCTTTCCTTATCAGCAAGAGCTGAGGCCCGCATGAATTTTTAGTCAGCTCGTGGCTGACTGCAGCGGCGGAGAAACTCTCTGCTGCGGTGCCCCATCATGACACCGCGATCTGGATCCGGTTATGTCCTTTTTGTCATCCTCTCCACTTCCGATCCGGACTTCTCCGGAATACCCCATTTCCGCGGCGCGTGTTTCACCCGACCTGCAGGCGCTGCTGCCGACGGGCCACGCCGACCACCACGACGCCGGCACGGACGAGCAGCTCGGCGATGGCGGCGCCGATGCCGGAGCTGGCGCCCGTCACCAGGGCCACGCGGCCTGCGAAGCGATCCATCACGCCGATGGCAGCAGCTGGGCTCTGGGACCTGGAGGACGGCAATGCGAGGCGCGGGCACGGACCGTGAGCCGCGGACTGGACGGCAGTCCGGGTGCAACACACCAGCGCAACTCCGACAGGAACCACGCCCCCGCCAGGACCCCCTCTACTCTCGACGACCGTGTGCGCTTCCCTGTAGCATGATAATCCTGTGTCGCGGAGAAAGGGAGAGAGGGGGGGGGGGGAGACGGGGCTTAAAGCACAGCGCAAAGGACACAAAACTCCTCGAGCCAAGCTTGAGCAGGCAAAAAAAAAGTCGGACGAAGAGTTCTACTTTTCGTCTTTCACAGGTTCCGAACTGGCCCCAGTCGGAATACTGGATCCCGTTGGAATCATAACGGAAACACAAAGGTCCGACAGGATTGGCACCTGCTGGTCGATCCATGGGAAAACGTCCGTATCTCCTCCACATGATATGGCGCATCAGTCATAAATGAAGCCCAAGCTTATCGTAGATGTTGCAGCGCACCGATCTGTTACCGGTCGGACGTCCCGTAAGCAGAATTCTCGGGAAACTAAGACGTTTGGTACTGAAACGTTATACACTGCCTTACGTTACATTTTGAACGTTTCTTCTGGATTTCTGCGTTTGGGACGTCTTGCCGATCAATTTATCGACCGATTTCCGTTCCGTATATGTACGGCGAAGGTAAAGGTCACGGGTACGTGTCAGTCGCGGGGTGCGACGCTACACATTCAATGTTCATGGGACAATTTTGTCCAATGAAATGTTCCGTTAGCAAAACACGACAATGGTACAATTTGTAACATGTTGTAACATTCTGCGAGATACAATTTGTCCAATAATTATGCTGCAAATTGTAACTTAGTTGTTTTTTCCTTCAAAACGAAACATTGGGACAAAATTGTCCTATGGCTTTTAATGCGTATCTCGGGCGACAGGCGCCCCAGCACCTCACTCCGCCGCCTCTATCTCCGGCAGACCCCGACCCCCCCCCCCCCCCCCCCCCCCTTCCCTCTTTCCTTTACGCCCTCCTGTTCCTCATAAAAAGGAACGAGCAGGCTCTCGTGATGATTGCATGTCCTTTATTACCCTAGGGTGGGTTGCTGGCTTTCACTCTCGCACCGCCGATTGTCATGTCATTGACATTGACTTTGAGGGGGCACCGACATCTCCGACCGCCGCGCTTGCCATAATTGAGTGTGTCCTACTTTAGCTAATTGGCCTTAAACATGTGCTGTATAATTTTATAAATTTGTCATTTAAATCAATATAGCAAAATTTTGCAAGTTCGCAATTTTTAAAAATTGTAATCCCATGACGTAGCCCAAAAAGGCAGCTATAATTTGGTTTACGGACGCTCCATGTTGTAGATTCAACAATTGTTACATTAAATCTGAGTGTCATCTCGGGACACCCCCTTGTCAGCGTTGGTTTTGGTTGGGTGCCGCTGTCTGCCAGGCGTGCGCCTTCCTCGTTAATGAAGAAAATATACTACAAATGCAATTCAATTTAAAAATTATATTTATCCACGACGTTCGATGGGTACCGCTACTGGGTGCTTAAACCTGTACTTTCCAGCAACAAGCCTTCCCTAATTAGCCAGATCGGCATCGACATCTACGACTCCGAGGCTTAGGGAGGCGATGCTACTGAACAGTTCATCCGCGTGGTTTTTCATCCACTGCACGCGCTGGTTGGCGTCTTCTAAGCTTTGCGCTACATCGTCGCTGCCGTACGCGAGGAGGGCACTCTTGTCCGCGATGAAGTCCTTGAGCTGCATAATAAAAAAAACAGTGCATGTACTTTACGTGCCAATTCTTTAGGATTTCAGTACAAAATCTTTCATAAGTCTAATTTGTGCATAGCTGAGTAAATAAATCGTCGTGGTTACAGATAGTTTTATTATAGAGGCCTAAATACAGAAGCAGTTATACACACGTCAAAAACTTTAGAATGTTCATAAGCAATTACTGTGCACTACTCCCGACATGCTGCATGCAACGGAGATGAACGTCCTTGTATTATTGGTAAAGTCGTAAGCATATATCACTCCTCACACGACCCAACCCAGTTAGCCTTGCATTCGCCTTCTGGAGAACCGTAACAGGACCGCGCTAGACCCTCATGGTGCTTGCTCACCTGTTTGTAGTCTTCGACTTCCGTTAGACACGATGCAATGGTGGAGACGTAGCTGCTCACCTCGCTAGATTTGGACCCGAACCTACGCAAATGAATCCCGAGGCTAAGAAGTACGTCGCAGACATTGGTTGCAGATGCCGGCTAACCACTTACAGCTTGACGATTTTTTCGAAGTTCCGGAACAAGAATTTAGTGGCGATAGGCAAGCCGATGGTGCTGGACGCCACGTCGCCGAACACCGCCGACGCGTCCTGCCTCAGGATGCCAGAGTTTTTGTCCAAAGTCCAGTGCAGGAACCTGACAAGCATTGAGGCAGTGGGGTTTGTCGTGTGATTTGTCGTGGTACTGACTTGGCAAGCGAAGCCGTTTACTATTTTTAACCTTTATAGCTTATGTACAAATTTGTACATAATTGAGCACTATTTATCTATAACTGTGTGCAATTCTATTTCTAATTAGTTACGATTATGTACAGAAGCTATAATGGTGTATATCTGTACATAATTTTGAGCAAAATTGTCCATAGCCATTTTGTAAGTTATATCGCTCGAGCCAACGTTCTTTTACCTTTGCAAAATCCAGTCGTCACGCGAAAAGCTTAGAGCGGCCAGGATCGTGTTGCGGCTGCTAGCCACGTTAGAGTTGAGGTACCGCTTCCACAACCAGGCCCAGTCCCTCGAGGTGCCGTAATAGATGGCGGCGCAGTACGACACGAGCCGTATGTCCTGAGGTATCCTAGAACACACGGGTGGAGCCGGGCACTAGGGTGTGTCACACTCCCCGTTGAAAAGTGACCGCGACAACCCGTCATGTTGTTCGTGTTTGTGTAAAACTGACCCCAAAAATATTTCATCGCTGTGGAACAATATTAGAGGTCGCCATTTTGGTTACTGCTAGTTTTTGGCCGAATGACAGCCTGCGAATGCTTAATTTGACCTGCGAGTCTGGTCAGAGCGCAGAATTGGGGTAAGTTTTGTGACTTCTATGACGGGATTTCACAATATCTGTACACAGGATTTGACAAGTGGTTGCCCCCTTGTAAGGACGCGTGGGCCACCGATGGTCCAAGCTAGAGAGTTGAACCCCTTTGGCATTCGTTATCTATGTACTCTCTTCTTCGCACAACTTCTCGAAACTTGAATGTTAAAACGTTGCGCTTTGCTTCCAGTGCCAGCCATCTTTGCGGCAAGCTACCTGCTGCGAACACTTTAACTTGCAAATGTACTCGGCCTTTGATTCAAGCCACTTCAAACCTTCGTGCGTTTCTGGACTCACGGGTTGACTTTGTCAGGATCGGCTGTGGCCTGCCACTCTGCGAATAGCCCCCGGGCCTGCTCCACGCAGTCCTCAACATCGAGCCTGCAGGCCCATTCAGCGATGCGGTTCTTCAGCATAATCTGGTGGAACCCATCGGCCTTGTCCCTCAGGCGCCCTAGCTTCTTGAACACCGGTCCGATAGCTCTTCGCAGCACCGCCTAGCAATGACAAAAAGAGACGGTGCAACAGTCACTGTGCATGTACTTTCATTTTTATCGGTTGCTATCGTACGTTTACGTCAGTTCTTGTGCATCAACAGATAGCCGGTGCGCAGATTTAGAGACAATCGCTTGCCGTCATCGACATCATAAACAGCAAAAGCCACCCACCCTGAAGCTCGAGTAGCGGTGGTCGCTCCAAAGAATGTCGTTGAGGCGGCTGACGTGCACCAGGGCGACGCGCCACGGCTGGAACTCCTCTTCCAGGTGCATCGTACTTAGAATCTTAAACGGTACGTCGTGCGAGAGGCGCTGCGAGTAAGCCAGCTCAAATGCGTCCTCGATCACCTACGAGCAAGTCAGTCGGGCATGGGTACACAGTTTTCCGAACTGCAATATGTTTTAGATTTCAAAATATTGCATTAAGTGGTATTACGTGCCAATTTTAAATTTCCATAGTCAAGTTACAGAGTATATAACCTTCCCATAGTGTTTGTTGTTGCAGCAAATTCAAATATTGGGTTTACTTCTTTTCCTGACGGGAAAGTTGCGTACAGCGGCATACGTGTACACCTCTGAGACTAGATATGGCACTAGATGTATTTCCGTCTAGAAAAGGTGAAGTACACCATTTTTGGGAATCTCTGCTTCTGGCAAAGCATTGCCAGATCTAGACGACTTCGCTCGAAACTTTCATAGAATTATCTTGCAAAATGCTGCAGAAAGGTCTTGGGAATGCGGTAAACCCAACTCAACCTGCGTACCTGTGCCCTGCTGAGGCTGTCGATGCCCCTGCGCTGTTCGGGGTCGGCCAGGGCGGCCGTGATGAGCCGCCAGTTCTCCTGGTCGTAGAGCACGCGGTACAGGCCGGCCATGCCGGGGTTGAACAGCACCCACTTGTTCCTGGCGGGCATCCCCGCCACGGTCTGCACGGCGTCCTTGCAGCGCAGCCAGTCCTGCGCCGGCCGCGGGCCAATGGCGTCTGCGGGGACGTCTGCGGAGTGCCACAGCGGCACGTACCAGCACTCGGGGCTCCCCGCCGACGAGGCCCCGGAAGAGAAGTAGCGCTCCTGCCAGCGCAAAAAAGAGTCAGCGACAGTTCGGGCAGTTGTGCAGGTGTGCAGCTTGCCTGTGAGGCCCCCTCTGAGTGATGCAACCAATGCGACGACCTGGACTAGAGGTCTAAGCCGGGCGGGCAAGCCGCCTTCCGCTCGTCTTCTGAATGTGACAGCCCACTCATCCCTTCTGAACGTCGATGAGCGCACAGTGCCAAGAATTTTCGGTTTTTGCCCCACATGCGTTTCGCATATTTCTGTTTGAAATTAGCGAGGCTGGGGTTGGCGTTGGCTCCAACATCTCCTAACAGGGCCTCACAGCGGCCGGGACAAGACGGGCTACCCGCGACATGTCGCGTTGATGTTCCACAGTCAACATGAACTACTGTACTTAGCTTCGGCTTTGCTCGGCCAATAAATATGGCACATGGTGTTGTCAGGTACCTGGGACACGTTGGCGGTGCCCTTGTCGTAGTCGCGGCTGACGGTCACAACGGGGTAGCCGCTCTGCACAGTCCACGTGTCCATGATGGTCTTGACGGTGAGGCAGTCGGGCAGCGCGCCCTCCTCCCGGGCGGCCGCGGTCAGCTGCTCCCAGAGGTCGTCCTGCTCGGCGCTGCCGTACTTGTGCTGCTTCAGGTAGCTCGACACGCCGGAGCGGAACGCCTTCTCGCCGAGAAAGGAGTGCATCATGCTCAGCAACACGGATCCTGCGGGCAAGGGAAGTCAGCTCTTGGGGAAAGAGGCGGGAAGAGGGTACACGTGTGGTGTGCCCCAGCACAGTTCATGGCCAGGGAAGACGGGCAACGTATCCGAGTATCCGAAGGACGGACCTACGTTTACGTGGCTCATCGACGGGGAGGGGTCAACAACCCTGCCCCGAAATAAACACAGATTTAGTAGATTGTTTCAGTTATTTTAGTCAACTTTTTTCTGTTCTTCGCCCGTTCTGGGCCGATGATATCAAAAGTTTTTCTTTGGTTTAGATTACCAGATTTTTAATCGGAGATTGTAGTTGATGTGTGCTGATTGCCTCCAAATGTGTTCACTGATTATTTGAAGTTGTGGACCCCTCGATCTGCAGGTTACTGCTCTGTTACAGATCAAGGACGAAACTACAAGTTTTGGAGAACATCAGTCACGAATGCCGTTGGCCACACTAAAAGTTTATGCTTTTGTACAATGTTTATGTACACTTTCGTACACACCCAGAAAAACGTATTCTTGGACAGCCCCTGTGCCAATTTTTACTTGGACCAATACCCGATGATATTGACCCAAGACAACAGTTTTGGTTCAAGTCTTCTTATATATTGAACGAAGAAAATTTGACCCTTGGATGAAGACAAAATAGGGATTGGAGCCACACAAAGCTAAATTAGACTTGATACAAGTAAATTATCTTGGTTTAAGCCAAAATTCCGCTTCAACCGACAAGTCATTTTTGTGGGTGCATACGTATGTACCGATAAGAATATTAATGGCCTTTGTACAAAATCTCGCATAATTATGAATAGAATTGTACATAATTACATATGTGTAAATAGTGCATACGTAATTGTGTACACATGTGTGCAGCAGCGATGATGGTTTATGTTTTTATATAGTTATGTACATATAAATAGTAATAATACATAATAATACATAGCATTTAGATTGACTTTGGGAAACCGTGCGATTTCAACGACACAGTATGAAAGGTACGTAGAAATCCCTCGTATTACGAAGCAAATGTAGACTTCGAAGGCTGCGACGCAGCATTGCTTCGTAGAAGACCTTTTATCCAAGCCGCAATCTCGAGCTACCTTTACACGGTCACTCCGAAAAGCGAGATAAAACTTACAAAATATTGAAAAAGACCTATGGACTGATGGTTCGCAAATATTTGGAGACCAACACAAAGCCATACTGCATCGTAAATTGAGGTGTGCACAAGATTCAGGACAGCTAGGACAGCAGGACTCGGTCTGCAACGCGCATAGCAGCAGGTGCGTTTCTACATGGGGTGTGGGTTATTTTGCGTCAGGCAGTTCCACGCACCCTTGCTGTAGTTGATGGGGTCGAAGGTCTGCGAGACCTGGCTGGCGTTCTCCACGGGCCGCACGACGGGGCGCGTCGACTCCAGCGCGTCCAGGCTCAGGAGATTGAGCCAGTTGTAGACGGTGGACTCCTCCGTGAACTTCCAGTCCGGGTGCAGCCGCGACACGCCCAGCGCCGACATGTACGTCGCGAAGCCCTCGTTGAGCCAGAGGTCGGACCACCAGCGCATGGTGACAAGGTTACCGAACCACTGGTGGGCCAACTCGTGCGCCAAGGTGACGGCCACGCCGGACTGCGCGGTCTTCGACGAGGACTTGTTGTCGAACAGCAGCCACGCTTCACTGAGAACATTGTCAGACAGCGAGTCCGGTCAGAGCTGGAGAAGCAAAGCAAACTGCAAGATTCTGTTCTTGAGATTTATCAATTTGCACTGCAGATTCTCTCACTGAGGTTAGGAAATTTCTAAGAACAAACAAAAAAAAAAATTACAGCGCCTACAGCACCGAGTCGCCCCGAACAGAGTTTCCAATTTTAAAAAAATATATATGATATGATTGGGTATTTGAACCAATAACCCGCTGTTGGCCGATAAGGCTTCTCAGACCGCGCGGCCATAACGGAAGATATAGTCATGTAACACAATTTTACTTCCAACCGTCTTAGCTGAATGCGTGTGGGTGCTCTCACCTGTAAATTATGAGACCCCAGTTCTCCATGGCCCCTGAAGAAAAGTCGGGGACGGCGACCATGTCTTGCTTGGGCAGCGGGTACCTGATATCGAAGTAGTCCTCGAAGAATGCCAGTGCCTTAGGGGCAACATCCTTAGCGTAATCCATCTGATCGGCGGCAGTGCGTCGGGCCCATATTGAGGACTAAGCGCACGAAAACAAAACAAAAACAGAGGGAGGTTCATTTTGGTCATTTGGTGCGTCGCATCAGGCATTCCAATATATAGTGTCGACATTCCGCGTGCAACTGAAGTGTTACTCAAAACACTTACTTGGGCCTCGCTCCCGTTCCTCTCAGACTTGATGACTTCGAAGTCGGACACTACTATGGCAAGGAGGTACGTCGACATCGGTACTGTTTTCGAGAATGAGGTGAGATTGAAGCCTGGACGACCGGCCCTGTAGCAAAGCACCGATTAAATAGCAGTAGCATGCGGACCCGAAGCACCAAAATTGATATTAAAAGTTCCCCTTTGTTCATTTTATAGCTTTTAAATTTAAAACGCTTGCTACATAACTGTTCAGTGACGAAATTCATGCCATATCCAATGTATGTCTAAAATAAAAAAAGACCAGATCATTCTGTCAACATGAAAAAATCATTAAGGAAGGACTTGAGCGAATTTTTTTTATAATTATGAATACGACAATACAAAAGTACTTTTACACTTGCGATACAACCCAGGGCTTTCTAAATTATCATAACATAGCAAAATGTTGCAGTTATGACCGTAGGCTCAAGTGAACATTGTAATGTTATACCGACCTTTAATTTTGCGACAATTGAATCCCAGTAAAGTCAGAGATGAATGGTATGCCTCAGTGAGTCATGAACTGAGAGCTTACTATGTAGAACCAGTGTGAGATGCCTTATAACTTGTGTTTCATGATGTGTCGTGTAATGTATCACCCCAAAATAACGCGACTAAGTGTTATTTTTAACACATTACAATGTTTCGTATTATTAAAAGTTTTAGACCCCTGTATGTACCGCTAGGATGCAGGACTCACATGGGCTCCGTCTTCTCGGCCGGCATGTTGCTGAGCGCCGTGAGGTTCTCGTTGTGGCCGACCTGCAGGCTGAAAGTGGCCTTCATGTCGGGCTCGTCGAAGCAGGGGAACGCCTCCCGCGCGTACGTCGCCTCAAACTGCGTCACGGCCAGCCACTTGGTCGTGTTGGTGTCTCTGTCCACGTACGACGTCCTGAAGAGACCGTCGTGATCCTCCGTGAGGTTGCCTTGGAAGTCGATGTGGATGAGGTACTGCTTGTGCGGCTGCAGCTGATCGGCCAGCTCGACGCGCAGCTGTTCCTGTTCCAGGTCGAGCCTCTGGCCCTCGACGGCCACCTCCTCGCCGCCGCCGGCGGCCACCACGCGCACGGGCTCCACCGCGAGGCCTTGCGAGTGCATGGTGATGTTGCTGGCCGCCTCCGTCGCCTCCACCTGCGACGCGGGAAGTACACGAAAGGTTCACCCTTTGACATGGATTTGTTATTTTAGTCTCGAATCGCAGATACTTGGTGAATTTTACTAATTAACTATATTTTACTTGAGTCAAGTATCGGTAGAGTCAAGAACCCGTTTTCCTGGGTGTACGAGATGCATTTCGCCTTCGCTCTCCTCAGCTGGACCTACCAGGACAGAGACGTGGCCCTTGAAGTCGAACTTGCCGTCATCGCCGATGTTGATATCAATACGGATGTCGTAGTGCTGGGGGATCACTGTCCTGGGCAGCCGGTATTCAGGGTTGAAGTGTTCAATCGGACGGTGCACGGTCCATGGGTCGGCGGGGCAGTCCTTCGAGGGGGCCGCCGCGGCAGTCAGCGGCACCGCAGCGAGAAACTGCCAGAACACTTAACATGTCGTAGAAATGCGAATTAGTGAGTGCTGATCTTGTCAAAGCGAGTTCAAGAGCAGGTCCTACTAGCCTAGGGTGGGGCCACCTAACGGGTCGTTCTAGCCCAGTGTCCTCGGCGTCGTTTGCGTTGCCCATTACATATTGATTTGTGTTCTTTGCGGCGCTGGTAATTGATTTGCAAATGTGTTGGCAGAGACTCAACTAAAATGTGTGCACAGATTTAGGGATTGTCGACTGCGGCCCCTATTTGTTATAATTTTGAACATTTACGGCCGGTTTTGGCCCCTTGGCAGTCTTCACATTCTTAATCTGATCCAGAAGTCCGGTCTGAACGTAGCATCGTGTGCATTTCTGTGACCTTTATAGAAAATTAGTGCACAAGATCAATGAAGTGTGCGACCACCCCAATAGCGCCTATGCGCATTGAAAGCGCGTATTCGGAGCATTAGGCTGCTTGGTGCATATCTAATGCTAAAATAATGCGCATATGGCAAAGCATTACGAACGCGGCCACGACTAATGCATCAAATATGCGCGCGTTACGCGTATTTCTCATATCAATTGAAATGTGAATGTGCATGTGAATCAATCCGTGAGTTGACCAGCTGCAATCCAACGGAGCTGATAACTGCAGTTATTATTATTATAAAATGTCGAAGTATCCTGTAAGTTTAGCAAAATTATAAACATTATTATTCCTTAATCAACAAGGGGAATGTCCAGTGCGTGTTTTGTATCATCCTAACTCGATTTAGTCGATAAATTATTGGTCTTTATGTTTGAGTAAGAGGTTATGTAGTCTCACGGACTAACATTGGTTTTACTTACTTTGGGACAGTTAATCGGGCCTTGAGCATTCACTGGATATGTAGTTCTATATTGAATTGTATCGTCGTTTACAGTCACTTACATAGTTTTGCAAAATTTTCACGCATCTTGTTTGTAGAGATAGACCATTACATCATAATATTGCTCTTCCA
This sequence comes from Megalurothrips usitatus, assembly GCA_026979955.1. Classification (NCBI taxonomy): domain Eukaryota; kingdom Metazoa; phylum Arthropoda; class Insecta; order Thysanoptera; family Thripidae; genus Megalurothrips; species Megalurothrips usitatus. The sequence continues at coordinate 12,042,475 of CM049596.1, forward strand.
ATACATGTTAGGAATTTATGAAAACCCAAATTTTCGCCCCGGGCCTAGGCTTTCATTTGTCAGGATGGTGTGTTTTCAACCGGCCAACGCACCGCCTCGCCAATTACGTAGAGAGTAACTTACGGCGCAAGTGCCCCCCTCCCCTCCCCTTTCCCACTTTCCCGCCCGCGGTGCTGTAGTGGGACAAGCTTAGCGGAGGGGATCAGGCGTGGTGGTAGGCGTGGGGGTTACACGGGCGACATCTTGAAATTGCGGGTACTCCTTCTTTATCGCCCCCCCCCCCCCCCCCTGTTGAGTATAGGGCGCTTCTTCCTCGGGCGCTTTCAAGAATTTTAACTCTACGTCCACCACTTTTTTTTATAATTTACTGCGCGGTGTGCACTTATTACTTCCTCAATTCTACCGCTCTGCGGCCTATTTTGCCCCCCATCACTGCCCAGTGCGCAACTAGCGCACCTCTGGCTGCCTGACAGCGGCTTCCCTCCCCTCCCCCTCGCTCAGCGTGCCGTCCGGTAATCGCGTCAGCGCGGGGCACCCTCGTGACACAGCGCTTACCTCCGCACATTATTTCGCTTCTTCCTCCCGCGAGAACATGTGATGCTTCTAGGAGCATCACACGTTACTGTATTCGATCCGGTGCGTTTAATGTGCACAAAACATGCGCCTAAAAAGAGCACCGCTGCTAATGCTTTTGAGCGGCGCACAGAAAAGACGCGCATTTAATGTGCATTGACGATGCGAATTAAATGTGCAACCAAAACTGCGCTTCACAAATACAGTACAAATGCGCATTCAATGTGCACAAAAAAATTCGCACTATATGCGCTCCACAAATGCGCATTTAATGTAGGATAGATATGTGCATTTTATGTGCTCTCCAAATGCGCATTTAATGTGTATTAGAAAGGCGCATTATAGGCGCCATAACAATGCGCATTTAATGCAGTGCATTATGTGCGTTTATTATGTGTTACCTTTTATACGCATTTTCATGCGCATCGACAACGCGCCATATAGAGCGCTCAGTAATGTGCATTTAACGCGTTTTCAACCCGCATAGGCGCTATTGGGGCAGAGCGAATAGCACCAACGGTACTCACGAAAACCTTTTACCGGTTCGGCCGATTTGACCCCCGTCCTGTTACCTCCGGAGTACCGGACCTTCCGCAATCGGCAATGTTTCGACGCCGAGCTCGGTCTGGCTCGGGCGGGGTCGCGGCGACCCCTACGTGCACGTGTGGCGCCGGGCCGGACGATCTGGGACGCGTGTGCAGCGACCCTACACACTGACTGGCTGTGGAGAATTTTGTACATAACTACATGAAATTCTGTGCACTCATAGCTTATATACGATTTATTACATATTATGTAACAATTTTAACACGCTTATGTTAAATGCCTACAGTGACATATTCACATAATTCACTTTGTACATAGTTATGAGTGCACAAAAGTACATGTAGTTTACGTGCGAATTCTTTAGTGTTTAAGTACAAAATTTTACATAAGCCAAGAGTTAATAAATCGTCGTAGTTACAGACAATTTTTATTCATAGGGCTTATGTACAGACGCAGTTTTACACACTTATAAACTTAAAAATGTACATAAGCAATTACTGTGTATACAAAGTCTGATGACAATACGAGCGATACACGAGTAACATGCAATAACATGAAAATCCGATTGAAAAATCTGCTTTAGCAGGAATTATCTGAGCCGTTCCTTCTCATAAGTGTAGTGCGCTATGATGAGATTTAGAAAGACTGATGTTAACAAAATCGATGCAACTCCTGAGTTATAAAATGTAAAAATTCTCGTCGAATTCTACTACTTTTCTGCCCTGCACTTAAAAGTTACGGTGTGTACAGCGGTGTTCAATTTCTCGCCCAAGGCTGGTGTTTATAACACACTTCTAACTACTATTGCCAATTTGAAATCATACTTCCGTGTTTCTCAGAACAAATGTCTTCTAAGGTTAAAAACGCGAAAAGGCAGAAACATAGAACATGCGTACTGGCGTGCAACTGGGCCCGACCGGACGACGGCAGCGGGCGCCAGTGGCTGCGTCCGTTTGATGACCTTATGTATTTAATGCGGGCTTCCTGACTCAGCAGTGGGATCTAGGCACGTAATTAAGAGCGGAAAGAGGAGGGTAATTTTGGTGTTTCCCGAGCCGCCGGTGCTCCGCCTCACTCTAGGACTCGCTCGTCTTTACTCTTCACACTAAATGTCAATGTACACACTAAATGACAATGTTCAATTTTGTACATTGCAATTTACAGATCTGAGCATGCCTTATAATGTACAATATTATACGTTAAAATGTAGAAATTTGTACATTGTAATGCAAAGGTTTTTCAAACTGTACTTTGTAATGCACAATAAACGTACAGTAAAGGAAATGCACAATTATTGTGCATTGTCGTGTACAAGTTTGTACATTTTAATGTATTCTCAGATCTGTACATTACAATGTACAAAAAATTACATCAACATTTAGTGTGTTACCGCGGCTGACGAGCCGTCCGCGCATGCGTGCTGCTCCCCCCCCTCCCCCTCCTCTTCCCTTCCAATGCACAACTAAATGTTTATGAAATATTTCCAGGCATAATGTTTGTAGAATCCGTTTGTGCGTAAGGCTTTACGCACACCATTTTATTCGTGGTTAGGTACAATTTTTTGCGTGATTGCGTACAAATTTGGCTTTTGGATAATGTCATACGTAGTTACGCATAAATTCGTACGTAGTCTGTGGAAGTGTATATGCGTTAGAGCGTTTGTCTCTTCCGAGAGCACCACTACAGATCGGGTTAGCCCAACACACTAAATGCTTATGTACTAATTTTGTACAGAATTGTGTACATATACAGGGTTTTTCATAGTCAATTAAAAAAAATGGAGGGGTTGTAGGGAATGTTAAAGTAAATATTTCGAAATAGGGAACTCATGTCCGGAAACGCCTCGTTTGGGCGCTACGGGGCCCCAGAACTTCAGCGCCTGCAGAGCGCCAGTAGGCAACCCGTGCGGCTCCGATTTGGGTGCCGTTCACCGTAAAGGCGCTGTGCTGCGAGCGCACCTCCACGAGATGCACCGTACGCCAAGTGCATGTCCGCGAGTTCAGCGAAAGTAAACCGATTCTTTTTGTTTGACTTCCGCCGCTCGCCCGTCGCTAGACACAAGCGCCGGCTGACAGGTGAGATGCTTTGCTGCGTCCGAGAGCGCGATGTGCAGTGTGTTGCAGCCAACACGACTCTGGTGCCGCACGGGTTGCCTACTGGAGGGGCAGTGGCGCGAGGCAATCTGTTCCAGGACCGTCCTGGGAGGAAACACCCATTCTCCCAGGACCAGCAGGCGAGGGTGGCCAAAGCGGCCCGTTTCCAGGACCGTCCTGGGAGTGTGGTCACCAGTTTCCAGGACGGTCCTGGAACAGGGCGTCCGGTGTCAGCGTGCAAGAGTACCCCCTTACCCTAGGGTGTCCCAAATTTCAACGGAACTCGAAATGTTCGACTCTTACCCTCCGGATAGGTGACATATGATGAGAAACCCCCGTGAATTTTTTTTCGGCAAGATCGGGCAAGGTTTAGGGGTCGCGACGGGTCCTTATAGTTTAACATGGGAACTCCCGTAAGAGGAATTGGGCTTTTCGAAATCCTTCGGCCATTTCTTCAAATTGGGTGGTACAGGGTTTCTGAACAGCTCATTTTAATCGCACTGTGATTCTCTATCCAAAACGCTTTACAGATTTTGAATATCTTATCTAGTTTAAAAGTTAATTTTTTGGTAATTTCTTAAAATTACGAAAATTAACTTTTAAACTAAATAAGATATTCAAAATCTGTAAAGCGTTTTGGATAGAGAATCACAGTGCAATTAAAATGAGCTGTACAGAAACCTATACCACCCAATTTGAAGAAATGGCCGAAGGATTTCGAAAAGCCCAATTCCCTTACGGGAGTTCCCATGTTAAACTATAAGGGGGTCTTGGGTCCCTAGGGATTTAGTACCGGGGGTAAGGGGGTAATCCTGCACGCTTACACCGGGCCCGATGTGGTCCTGGGTTTTCCAGGACCGACTTCTACGATGCGGCGCTCTGCAGGCGTTAAGGTTTTGGGGCCCCCTTGCGTCCAAACGGGGCGTTTCTGGACATGGGTTTCCTATCTTAAATTGTTTAGTTCCGCATTCCCTACACTTACCCCCGGTAAAAAATCCCTAGGGATCCTCACGAAGGATCCCTTGGTATTTTGTTTCCGACAGTCCTTTGTGGATTCCCAGAGAACCTTCAGGAATTCGCCGGATAACATCACTTGTCACAGGGACTATGCGTTACTATGAGGTATGATATTGTGGCTAATGAGGAAGACCATGTGTCCTCTATGAAATGCGCTTTAGAATTTTGCTCTCAGCATAGCGAATCTCAATCTGTCGTACGTTTGGGCAAAAACGAAGGATCAGTTGGTAAAAAAGTTTCCGGAGGACTTCAGGAATTCCCAATATTTTTTTAACACCTGCCCATTTTTTTAAAATTGACTATGAAACACCCTGTATGAACCTTCATAGCTTATGCATAAATTTGTACATAATCATGTACTATTTGTACATAATTATGTACATACTATCCATAATTATGTACGAATTAATGCACAACTCATGATTGTTTGTATCTATTCATAGTTGTGTACAAAATAATGCACAAGTATTTAGGGTGAACTCACCGCAGAGAAGAACACAAGTCCAGCAGCGCGCGCGGGTGGCCATTCTGGAGCCGAGTCCTCTCGGCGCCCGCTGTACAGTACGGAGCAGCGCTGGAGTGGAGGCGCCGGCAGCGCGGGGCACCGACTGGCTTAACCGCGGCCGCACGACGCATACCCGGAGCCCTGGCGCACCGCTCGGTACAGCCACAGCCGGGCGTCGCGCTCGGTGCCAAAGTTCCCACCTACACGCGCCCGCAGTGCAGGCCGACCTTGGCCTTGGCGACTACTCATACACACGGATGGGCCAAGGAAGACTTTGCCGCACGACAACATGAACATTTGAGCACTCGTTATCGTTATCGTTATCGAACACGAGGGGTCCGTCACTTTGGAAAGCCATTGTACAGGGTGCTTGCTGACGGTGCATGCACTGCAGTGCGTTGGGCTGCCTGACCTTCATACTGCAGGCGCTCGTGCCTCAGGCGCGTCACCTAAATGCTTCTTTACAATTTAGTGCAGAAGTGCGCATGAGTTTATGAATACATAGCTTACGCACAAATTTGTACGTTGTGTACAATGTTACACGCAATTCATTTTTTGTGAACGATTTACGTACGAGCTCGTATGTGAGCTACGTACGCACAAATTCGTACACATTTCTACACCAAATTGCACGGAAACATTTAGTATGCAGACCAGGTGCGTTGTGGCGCAGAGACGGATCGACTGTCTCGGACAGCGTACGGCGCGCGGCGAGCCGTTTGGGCGGCGCTTTCTCGCTCGCACCGGTGCTACTTCCGGAGCTCCATCTCTTTCTAGCCGGGCCGGATTCGACAGCCAGACGACTCGCGCAGACGAAACGAAACAGCGCGCACGCGCTGCGCCGCCGCTCCGTATCCCCTTCCACTCGCCACTGCTCCCATAGCAGAGCGGGCTAGGCGACGCGGCTGAGGAAGCGCGCCTGCGGTTGGGAGGGTAGGCAGCCTCACGTACTGCGGTGTACGTATCGGAAGCACCCTGTGCAAGGCCGGAAAAGTCATAGGAAGGTTGAGGAAAAAGTCGCACAAGTCCAGAAAAAAGTCTCACATGTCGAAAAATTAGTCAGAAATGTCAAAAATGTCAAAAGAATAATAATCGAAGAACGAGCCATGCCGAACCGTGGCCGCACCCTCCGGGTCTTGCCGTCGTGTCGTGCACACTTAATGTTTATGGACTTTTCATCTACACATAGTTTTTGCACAATCGCTTTATGCGCAAGCCTTGCGCACGCGGTTTTGTCCGCAATTCCGCACATACTTGCCTTGCGGAGGTTTAATGTGTGCTGTGCTGTCGCGTGCCGTCGACGCAGCGATACGCCGGCCCGACAGGTGGCTATTCGCAGTGCTGCCGCCGGCCGCCGCAGCACCCGCCCCGGTCCGCCCTTTTTAACCCGTCCCGACACGTTTCGGTACACACTGATTGGCTGCGGAGAATTTTGTACATAACTACATGAAATTCTATGCACTCATAACTTTTCTCACATATTATGTAAGAATTTTAACACACTTATGTTAAATTTCTGCAAGAACATGGGTACAATTCACTTTGTACATAGTTATGAGTGCACAAAAATGCATGCAGTTTACGTGCGAAATCTTTGGTATTTAAGTACAAAATTTTAAATAAGCCAAATTTGTGCATTACTGAGTAAATAAATCGTCGTAGTTACAGACAGTTTTCATTCATAAGGCTTCTGTACTGACGCAGTTTTACACACGTTATGAACTTACAAATGTACATAAGCAATTACTGTGCACTGTTCGTTCGTTCGGGCGGACGTGTGTACGCTGAATTATCGTTCAGGGAGGAAGTTCAAATTTGGTGGATAGACTTCTTTTATGACGTATATAAACGTACGGTAGCAACAATTTTTTAATTTTGTCGCTTTTCTGTTTTATGAGAATTGTTAGATTTGTTAGGTTTGGGCTGGGCGCTGCGTGTGGTGCGCCTGCAAGGCGCACTTCGCCGAGTCGGGATGGGCTGAGGATAGCGATTTAAATCGTTACAAAAATACAGGGTGAGTTTTTCCGAATGATTAAAATTTTGGCAGGGAATAGAGGGGGCATAGACGAGTTATTTGATATAGGACACTGGTCGGAAACCAAAATTACGACCGCTACAGAGAAATTTAGATTTGCGTACTTGGTGCCGGCAGGTGTGCAACCCGCCCGGCAGGCGGCCGGGGAGCGACGTGGACCAGCGGAAGACAGCGGGGACGTGACCCCGTTCGACACGGCAGAGGAGTTGGTCGCTAAGGATCATGAAAGCGAGGATCCGCCGCAGCGCAGGGGTCTTCGCCCGGTTCCGGGTTGGGCTCACGGCTGGTGCCGACGATGGTGCATTGCTACAAACGGTAGCCACACCGAGCTGGCTCTGGCACGCGCTGCGTCTCCATGGGCTGCGTCGCTTCTAGGCCGTCACCCGGGCGGGTTGCCTACCTGCAGGCGCTATGTCCGCAAAATTTGATTTCTCTGTAGCAGTCGTAATTTTAGTTTCCGACCCCAAGTGTCCCATATAAAATTACTCGTCTATGCCCCCTCTATGCACTCCCGAAATTTTAATCATTCGAAAAAACTCACCCTGTATATACCACCGGACACATCTCCAGTGACTTGGGGTGGGGTGGGACGGGCAAGCTTGTTCACCTCTCGCGCCACCCGTCCATGCCCTGTTCGTCGGCTCGGCTGCCTGACGCGTGACTGCTCTGGCTGGCCGCGTCTGGCTTCTCAACCCCGTTTGACTATCTGTTACTTTTTAACCACATGTGCACTGCAGAACCAAATGCATGATTTTACGCATGACCTGTACTATGGATTGAGACCATGGATTTCATATTCGTCGTATGAAGAGAAAAACTGTGACGATTAATTAATCACTTAAATATGTTGTAACTTTACAGCGTTTACTACAGCGTAGTGGTTCAAATAACGAATCGTAACTTTCGCTGCAATGGAAGTCGCTTTCGTTGGTTGAACTAACGGTTCGTTGCCACAACGAAATCTAAGATATCACAACCGAAAACTGGTTGCTTGTCTGAAAACCCACTGGACCTACTCTTTTTTTTTCGTGAAACTGAAAGAAGACGTATTTACCTCACACTAGATTTTCCTGTACAATTTTGTGCAGAAGTGCGTACGAATTTATGCATACGCAGCTTACGTTTTAATTCATACGTAAATTTTGTACAAAAATGAAGATTTGTACATACATGCGTACAATAATGTACATAACAACGTTCAACTTTGTACGTAAAGCTACGTATGCATAAATTCGTATGCATTTCAGCACAAAATGGTACAGAATTATTTTGCGTGTGTTCGGGAAGATTTATCTATGTATTTCAGGTAACAACTGACAATTTTTTTCTGAGACTGTGCTTGGTAGTCTGCGGCATACTCGGGGACGGACGACGGAGATTCGAGACCCGCCGGTGCTACAACTTTTTCTTTTTAAAAAAAGTTTGGTCGGTGCATCCAACTTAACCTATCGTCGGTACAACTGAAAAGTGAGTTCAAACATTCGATCCGTCGCTTGTCTGAAAACCTACTGAGAACACTAGTCAGATGAGCCGGCGATTTTTCTCCGTGCACTAAATATTTTCAAAGTGATGCGGCACTTAGCCACATAGTTGGTCATGTTCAATGGCGTGTGTCCCGTGCCGCCGTGTCTAGGCGGGGCATGAATGGAGTGTGGAAGCGACCCGCGCCGTCGTCCCGTGCGAGGCGCGGGCGTCCGTGGCCTTGAGGCTGTGATCCATAGAAGAGGAGCGCGTTGCGTTGCCATATGCGGGGCGCGGGCTGCTTCCGAGTGTCGCCGGGGTCCGTGTGGGAGCGCTTGGCAGCAGGACGAAACCGCCCGCAGCTCATTTTCGGGCGCATACGCGCACTCCACAAAATGTGTGGTGGTCTTGAGCGCTACCTCACGACGCTCGATGAGTGAAGAGGGTCAGGGATCTAGTGACAAGCGAAACGAAAACCAAAAATAATGTTACATGGTACATATTTTCAAAATATTTTTGCAGGTTCAGTAAAATTTTGGTTCTGAGCTTTACTTTTGTTTGGAGAACTTAAATCACAGTAAATTCTTATGCAGTATTTCTGCATAAGTTATGGACGTTCTTGTGCATGCAGAACGTTATGCACACTTTAATGCATAATTGTGGACAAATTATGCATAATTATGCACAATATCATGCATAATTGTGCACAAATTATGCATACCTTCTGTATGCACAGAAGCGTCCATACTTATGCACGAAAATTCTCCATAAGAGTTTAGTGTGATTGCGTTGAAGCAACAGAAGGGTGACTTTCGCTGCAAAGAAAGTGAAAACCGTTGTAGTGAAAGTCACATTTCGTTGGTTCAACCAATATAGTTGCTTAACGCAATTTAAGTTCTCCAAACAAAATTTAAGTTATCTCAACAAATGTTTGTAGCTTGTCCGAAAACCTACCGAAACTTTAGTTGGCACCACTAATATTTTTTCTCCGTGAAGAGAGACACTTGCGAACGCACGTGGTTCGCTGTGAAGTGCCTGTTTGACGCTTTAAATTCGGGTGAACGCAGCGTGTCACTTTGCTCAGACTGAAAGATGTAGCCACCGTACGCTAATCTGTACGTTCAAAGAAAAGTTCTTTCTCCAAATTTGATGTTTCTCCGCGAAGAAAGAAAGTCAGCGAACGCAGTTTACGCAATGGACAACTTTATCCATGGCTTCGACAGCAGTTACTGTGCGTCCAGGCTAACAACTAAATTGTGACGCGGAAGAGAAAAACAACATTGTTACTAAACTGAAAACCTTTTTCATATCAGGTAATAACATCGTTCATCTGCAGTCATGTTAGCTAGATATCACTTCTTACAAGCGCATACTACACTACACAAGTGTGTGGGTTGCGCAGTTTTTGCTTAGTTCCGCACGAACATGAGCTTTTAAGTGTAAGTAAACAAATATGCCTACGTTTGTGCCTAGCCATCAGGCACAAAATAGTTCGTAGGGATTCAGTGCGTATTGCAGGGTCGGGCATTCAATGTTGTGCCAAGGTGACATCATGCTCATACGACATTTCTTTCTTGCTTCCCATCTTCGGGCAGCGATTTTTTTTCTGTAAAACGTCTATAAAGTCTCTTAAATGTCGATCGCGGTGGTGGACCGCGGCAGGAAGGTCATGAGGCTTGGAGGTTTCGTGCCGATTCGGCTTGTCGGGAGCCTGTGGAGGCGTCCGTGTAGTCGGGGCAGGACGGTCCGGGGTGGTCCATACGGGTCCGTGCGGGCCGGCCGGCAGAGCGGCAGCATCTGCATATCTTGCTTTTGTTTCGTTTTTACTACCGCCGGACCGAATTCTTCACTTATAAAACGGGGCGGCGTGCGCTTTCTGTCACAGTCGTCTCACCTGCCGAACCAAGCGGGTCTCGTGCGTGTCCCAGTGCCGTTGTCTGCCGAGTGTGTGTCGCGTCTCCAGTCAACATGAAGCTTATCGTGAGTGCCACGTGCTGGTGGGCCTCAGGCCCCGACACCGCCAGGCAGTGCTGTCATCGTTGCGGAGAGTTTCGTTGTGCCTGCCTCTGCCAGCCCACCAGGCGCAGGCAGCTTCCTAAGGCTGCCGCGGATGCCAATAGCTTTCTCAGCAGGCAGACGGAAATAATTACGGCAGCAATGTGTTTGGGCTGCTAGCGCTCGAGCGCCTGCGGATCCCCGGGTAGGCCAGCCCGCACGACAGCTGTGCTCAGCACACGTCGGGGTTGCCTACCCCGCAGGCGCTTGGGGGCCCCGGCTGCCGCATACAGCAGGGACGCGACGTGTCCGCAGGTCCTGGCAGTGTTCGCCCTCGCGGCCGCGGCCCGCGCCGACTTCCACGACAATGTGTTCCACTTCAGCACGCTGCGGAGCCCCGTGGGCCTGGCGTACCGGCAGCAGCCCGCCTACACCGGCATCCAGCCCGCCGCCTACGTGGCCCAGTACACGCCGGCCCTGGCCTACCCCAACGTGCTGCCGCAGTCCGCCGTCTACACCAGCCAGGTCAGTGAGTGAGGCCTGGCTGCCGTCACTTTAAGGACAATTCTGTGCTTCAGCTGGGGCCAGACTTCTAAATCTGGGGACTATATCTCATCTTGTTTAGAACAATTTTGTACTAGTCGGATGCGAAATTGTCTCTATATGTTCTAAAATCTGGCCCCAGTTCAAGGACAAGATTGTCTCTTGCCATTTTGTGTATACATCATGTTCGGTATACATGCCCCCCCCCCCCCTCTCTCTCTCTCTCTCCTCCCTTCCTTTTCCTGTCTTTCTATCCTCTCCCATGTCTCTCGCACCCGCCGCAAGCAGACTCGCCGTAGACGGCGGCATGGCTGCCGCGCTGAGGTGCTGACGGGCAGGGCCCGACATGCGAACTGCGCCGACTGCGCCTGCACTGCAGTGACCGGAGTACGATCTGTGCCGGGAGGATCGCAGTCGCGTTTCCTCCCGAAAACTCTTTATTCCTGGCGATCTTCCACTACTGTTTGCCAATGATGTGGCATCTCGTCTGCGAGTGACCAGTGGACCAGACGCTCACCCGCAGAGGATGTTCATGTTCATTGTAATACGTTGAAGCGTTATGCGAGGAACCTGCTAAAAGCGATGCTAGAGAATGGCACTTGCCAACGAAAAGCACTCTTGCAAACCTTTGCTAACTGCCTCTTCTCCGGTCGCAGGTTCCGTTGGCGGCCACGTACTCGGCCCTCGGCGGCGCCGCCTACGGCAACTCCTACAGCGGCGGCCAGGCCCGCATCCTGAAGCACGTCCAGGAGGTGGACTCTGACGGGCCCTACCGCGCGCAGTGAGTACGGACCCGAGCCGCCAAGGTGACGGGGTCAAAAGCGATGTTGCTGCGATATTCCGTGCACGTCAATAGGGGTCATCCATAAAGGATGTCCGGGTATTTTGTGGAAAAAGCACCCTCTCCCCCTCTATGTCCGGATTTAAGACCCCCCCCCCCCTTTTGGACGTCCGGTTTTCAAAAACGTGCGTATAATAAACAGTCGATTTGAAAGCGCTAATCTGGTGTGTACTTTCACATTTTTGCGCAAATAATTGCAAACTTGGGTAGCACTGTTAGTCCCAGCGACGACACGACGTGCTCAGGTGAGGCGGTGTCTATCCGGCGCGGGCGGCAGCGCAAGCGCATGCCATCCAGGGTTGCGGCGCAGCGTCAGTCAGTGTGGGCGGGGTAGCTCTACTGTAGCTCACTTACTTGCGGAATGAGCGTCGTCGGTTCGATTCCCGGCTCGTCTCGGAATCATGTACGACTTTACAACGATTTTTTTCAAAGAGGACGTCCACGTTTTTAATACCCCCCCCCCCCCCTTACGTCCGGCCACGTCCGGTTTCTAGGCCCTCCCCCCTCAAATACCCGGACATCCTTTATGGATGACCCCATAGAAAACAGTCTTATTTAAAGAAAGGTGGTGCACGCGGAAACACCCATAAGGATCCTATAAAAAGGCCCTTTCCTCAAGATGGGTTAGCCGTGGCAGCTACGTATTAGCTGCAGTAGCTAACGCGTCACCTTTTGTTATAATGGGCGTTATGACCTCATTGAGCTATGAAAGGTATTCCGCTACCGCTCACTGTAAGATTTTTTTGGATAATTCCAAAGAATTGTTTGGAAAATATCTAAACCAAATATTTTGGAGATTTTGAACAATGTTTCGGGAAAATCCAAAATAGGTTTTGACACGTTTTATTTCATTTGCGTACTATTATTAACTGTTCTATCCACAAAAATCCTGTTTCCATTTTTTGGAAGAATCCAAACTTATTTTCGGAAATTTATGAAAAATTATATGGAAATTTTCTTCCCAAATTGTTTGAAAATATCCAAAGAAGTTTCTTACAGTGTATGTTGTAGCTGTGACGATCCAGTGTCGGCCGGTATGACTGACCTTACGAGTCAGTCTGCTCTAGGTCCCGCACCGGACGATGCAGCCCTGTCAGCAAACATACAGCTGAAGTCGAACTATCTCTGCGACAATATCGGCATATGCAGCAAAATTTAAGACTGTCTGAAAAAAACTGGCAAAGGCCACGAGCTAGATTGAGTGCGAGGAAGAAAAAGATTTCTCTCGCTCTCCGCCACCGGCAGGCTCAACCGCCTCTGTGACCACTGCGTCGTGTTCCAGCTACGTCACTGAGAACGGCATCTCCGTTTCGGAGGAGGGCTCCCTGACCGGCGCCGGGCCCGAGGGCCCCGCCGTGGCCAAGCGCGGCTCGTACTCGTACACCGGCCCCGACGGCGTGCAGTACACCGTCAACTGGGTGGCCGACGAGTACGGCTACCGCGCGGCCGGCGCCCACCTGCCCACCGCCCCGTAACCAACGTAAGTCTGTGGAGTAAGTGAAGTGCTCGTGAAACACGAAGCATATATATGGGCCGTACCATGATGTTCCGTATGCACAACGTAAATATTATCTACGTCCAACATAGTATGTTCCCGTAATGTTCCGTATGTCCGACACAAATGTTCCTAAAATGTTCCCTACAACATATACGTCGACATTTCTGCACCCAGAAAAATGAATTCTTGATTTTAGTCTCAAATTGCATTTACTTGGTTTTCACTAGTAAATTTTACTTAGATTAAGTAAATTTTACCTAAACCAAGTAAATTTTACTTAGATTAAGTAAATTTTACCTAAACCAAGTAAATTTTACTTAAGGCAAGTAAATTTTACTTGAAAAAACCAAGTATCAGAAAAATCAAGTATCCCTTTTTCTGGGTGTGGGGCATATTACGTCGACACATCGGCGCAAGTATACAAGCGAATACTGAGACATAATTGGATATACGCTGCCGTTAACGGCATACGTAACCAGTTCCGCGTAAGTCATACATTAGCTGTACATTGTATGTATCCCTTAAGGGACATGTATGTTTCGTTCTTCACGGGTGCATGAAATTAATGTAAGCTTATGGGACATCTGTGCGGCAAGTCGTCAAAGTAGCAGATCTAGCGCGATCTAGGCTAGGAAACCGACGTAACACGCTGACATGGTGCTCCTTACCTTGCTTGCCAGCAATTTATCTATGAACATCCGCTGTTAATAATTACGGCGGTGTTCATAGATATTTACCATAAACAAGTTATTGACGACTTCCTTTTCTCATTCTAGTTCGTCTACATGAAGAAGTGAAAGGCGTAGTATTACAATTCGGTGACAGAAGGACGTCCCATGGCATACCGAATCTCGCTCTTCCCTACTGCATATGTAAATATACGAATAAATGGTGCGTTTCGAAAACTACATATTTGCTACCATTATTTTAAAGTACATCCCGTCCTACATACGATTAACATACACACTGTTTCCATTCCAACGCACAACAACCTTGTTGGTTCTCTTCTTTATTTTCAAATGCTTCTGCTAAGGAAGGTATTAGAAAGTCCTCACTTGGTTTGTTTTAATTTGATTTATTTAAAAAGATTGTACAAAAGGACTAAATAGTCCTACGAGAGTACAATATGACAAGTAGACCATAAAAAAAGGTTAAGTTAAATAGACCAATAGAACATAGTACAACCGTAGGGGCGAAGAATAATACTGCCGAGCGCGCAGCTTAAAGTTGGCACATGAACTCCAGCGGATGACATTAGTTGGTAATTTATTGGCTGAGCGATAGCGAAGCCTTGGACCGACTGGGTCAAAAGTGTTTTGTCGGTCTGTCTGTCCGTCCGCGCGATTTCTCGAGAACGGTTAGTCGTAGAAGGCTTAAATTTGGACCATATCTTCCTACCAGCATATCGGAGTCAACCTCACATTAAGGGCACCGTATCTTAGGCAGTTTCTTGGAAAATTTTGACAATTGTCATAAAATACCAAAAAAAAATGATTAGGAAGATGAACTGCATGCGGGGGCGCAGCCCTCTACTATCCCCTCTCACGGCCAAACGGTGGCCCCCATCCAAATTTGCAATAGAACCGACCCCCCGTGGAATGGGACAAGGAAAACAGACGCGTGCATAGTGACACCCTCCCCCTTCCCTCCGCGCTCCCCCGTGCTCGAGATCCAAGATGGCGTCCATTGGAAGCAAACTTTTAGGAATATCTGGAGAACTGAGCCACCCAGAGAGGTGCGGTTTGCAGCGCTGGCCATCGTAGCGGTTCTGCCATCATTGCGATTGTTAGGCAATGACACCAGGCTCGAGACCACGCACCCCGTCACTTTCCATCTTTTAAACGGTACGGCCTAGCGACCTGCGGTTTTCGACATTGGCATTTGCGGGCCGCGGAAAAGGAAAAGAAAGGCACCCCACTAGGACGACCTCTCTGCAGACCACGCACCCCGTGCTCGAGAGCCAACTTCTTTTATTCGAGCGGTATGAGGTACCGACTTGCGGTTTTCGACGTTAAACTCCGAGGGGCGTGGCACTGGGAAACAAAGGCACCATACCACGCCTACCGCTCTCGAGAACTTGCACACCGTCCTCGAGAGCCACATTGAAAAAACATTGTAACTCGAGAACCAAGTAAATCATACAGATGCTTTTAGAGGGATGCGTTTCGAGTTACTCCAGAGGGCGATTAGGGGGGGGGGGGCTGTGAACGAGTAGAGCCACCGGTCTTGAGACTAGGGACTCCGTCCTCGAGTGCCACCTGTAACGACCGCATAAACTCGAGAACTGAGTGACAGAGAAATGCGGTTAGCGGCACGGCACAATGACATCGTAGGAGTATGGCGAATGTATACATCTCCGGTCTCGAGACCAGGGATCCCGTTCTCGAGAGTCGCCTCGCAGCGGATGAGTGACTCAGGTGGGTTACGCTCGGTTAGGTTAGTGGAGACCTGGGTAGGTCAGGCTAGGGTAGGTAAGGGTAGTTTAGGAATGGTTAGCGGCATCGATGACAGAAAGGCAATCTAAGGTATGTCTCGCTGCCAGAAGATGATCGTAGCTGCGACCGGCACAACGACCAGCGGAAACAGCGACGCCCCCAGGGCGTCCTACTGCACGGAAAAAAATGGCTTAGTTACGCCAGCTAAAAGTTAGCTGAGACAGCTGATGTGTTAGCTGGTAGCGGTTTAGCTGACCGCCTCAGTTGTGCCTGCCGTATATTTGGCCACTCTAGGTAAAATCCTGTTGGCTGTCGGGGCGAATTTGATAATTTGCTGCGATTGAAAATCTGTGGTTAGCTCTGAGGAAAGAGACGCTTCTGTATCTTAGATTACGCCCTGGCCGTGCCAGCAGACCGCTACCTTACCTGGCCTACTGCGCGTGCAGATGCTTACAGCAGCGAATGCGTTAGCTCTGAGCGCTAATATGGTGTCAAGCGATTTTTCGAAACAGATTGATTCAGGGCATGATATACGCCCATGTGTTCTCGTGGCTGAGTGTCTCCGAGCCGGATTCTGCATCCAGATGCCTGGGTTCGAATCCCGTGTCATTATTTTTCCGGACGACTTGAATTTATTAGTCTTGAGAGCTAATGCGTTGGCTTCCGTACAAACAAGGTACACTGCCGGAAAAAAGAAAAAAGTTGCTCGCAGTGCGGAGAAAATCTCAGCTTCTACGTCTAAGATTGTAAGCTGAACCGTTACCAGCTAACGTATTAGCTGTCTCAACTAGTCCATTTTTTTCCGTGTGACTGGTTGGCCCCGCAGGGTCTTACTCGTCAGAAGACAGCCGCCGGCAGGCCAAGGTAGGCGTGCGCCAGGCGTGGAGTGGCGGAACAGTGATCCGCGGTGAGCGAAGCCTGTTACGCCACGAAGCGGTCTGGCGTACGCCTACCTTGTTAAAGTGAGAGAGCTGGCCCATTCACCATGAAACCAGTAACAATAACAATAAGAGCAACAACAACAAGGTAGGCGTACGCCAGACCGCGTCGTGGCGTAACAGGCTTCGCTCGGCGCGAATCACTGTTCCGCCACTCCACGCCTGGCGCACGCCTACCTTGGCCAGCCGGCGGGTGTCACCTGACGAGTAGGACCCTGCGGGGCCAGATGGTAGGACGCCCTGCTCTTTCCCCACGGTCGCAACCGCGCTCATGTTCTAACTTCCGAACGTATCTTGCATCACCCTTTCGTTATCAGTGCATCTCAGCCAGTCCTACCCTTACCTGCCCGAGCCTTACCTCTTCAGGCCCTCACTAACCTAACCGAGCGTGACCCACTCGAGTCACTGATCCGCCCCTTCCTGACAGACGCATGGCGCATACTGACCTCACCCAACCGGCAGATTTCAAATTTTAGACCGAATTATCTTAGAAACCGCTGGAGCTGCGGTGCCCCTGAGGGGAGGTTGACTCTGATATGATGCAAGAAAGATGTGGTCCAAATTTGAGCTTTCTACGTCTAACCGTACTCGAGATATCGCGCGGACAAACAGAGACAACAGGCAAAACATTTTTGGCCTAGTCGGGTAAGGGCTTCGCTTTCGCTCAGCCAAGAACAAAGGCGACTAGAGCTTGTGAGGAAAACACAGCATAAAGGGAAACAGAACACAAACAGGGAACAACATACAGGTCAGCACAATCACAGAGAAACAGTGTGGGCCAGGTACGTAACGGGGATTCCGTGTCCAGAGAGGGAGCAACAACGTAGGGCTACCACACGCCATTTACAACTGAAAAAAGGCGCGTCATTGACCTTATCTGTATTCTGGGCCCGCCCTCTTGTTGTCTGGCAGAGAGTTTGCCTCCTGAAAACCTCACATCACTCAGTTGTTTTTTTTTAATTCGTTCTTCCAGTGTCTTGCTGTGCTTCGAATCCCGCGTATGCACTGAGAGAAATGTTCTGTTCACGAAATCAAAACTTTGGTCTCGGGCATCAAAGTTTGTTCTATCTGTTCTGTCTGGCGCTTCAATCACAGTTTTTAGATGCTGGCATTAAGGCCTTTGGTTCTGTCTTTTAAAGCTGTTTTACGCTCAGTACGATTCATATTTTACACACCAGTTCGAACCTATTTGATGCGGGACACGAAAACCAGTTCGGTGCTAGTCACCAAACGTACTTAATTACCAGCGCACTATAGTCTGATCAGTCTGGGAAGAACGCTGGACCTCGGAGCTTCCACGGTTCCGCCACCTCAGCAACTGCAGCAACACTGAGGACGGGGGATTGGGGGCTGGGTAGGTCTGTGGGCCTGGGGACCCTGTCACATCTAGCCCGTGCTGTGGAGCAGTGACCTGGGGTAGTGGAGGTGTGAAAGAGACAGGGGAAATTTCTGAACGTCTTGGAATATTGCTGTCGTTCAAACGCCAACATGTTCGGAAGCATACAAGGAATCACTCATCCAAATTTCAAGCAAATATCTTTTGAATTACAGTCTACAGAGCTAAAAACGTGGTTTCATAATTTTTTAAATGAGTGTATGAGTACGGCTCAAATCCAAATCTTTCGGTCGAATTTTATATGACTGAGCTTGGAATTTTGTGTTAAATGCAACTACAATCATCGTTTTTAATACAGTTCACGCAAAAATGGATTCGCAATCGAGAATTTAAAAGTCTCCAGTACCCTCATTAAAGCGTGAGGAGTGCCTTTTGTTGACACAGACGGGCCCGGCCGGAGCAGGCAGGAGCCCCCTCCCCCACCTCCCTCCAAAACGCACTGCTACCGCAGCAACACCAGCGTTCTTCCCAGACTGATCAGACTACACTGTAAATCGTGGAGCGACATTTGTCGCTCTTAGAAGAGCGACATTGTGTCCCCAATTTCGTCGCTTTCCAGAGAGCGACGCTTAAAATCGTCACTCTTTTAGAGCGATGTTTCTGAATAATGATGCTCTAAAAGAGCGATGCTACGAAAATGTCGCTCTTTTACAGCGACGTGCGTCGCTCAATTGGGGCGACGGCTCAAATATCGCTCTATTACAGCATCGCATTGTACCGTCGCCCAAATTAGGAGACGAATGTTTCTTTTCGATTTACAGTGTATAGTGCCGAATGCCATCTGACTGCTAGCTGACTGCCATCACGGCGCGATGCGGGGCAACGTAGTTGTCCCGGTGCCTCAGTGGGTTCCGCGCCCGCCGTGCTAAGTGTGAGGCGGGTTCGGTCGGGGGATCGATTCCCATTTGGGGCGTGATCAGTTTCTACATCATGAAATGTCCAAAACTTATAAAGCACCGCTGTCTGGTTTAAAAAAAAAACAGTGCAAAGCATACTTTTGCTTATATTTTAAAAGTAAAATAAAATATTTTGGGACCGAAACGAATCAGCATCGGTGTCTGCAATAAGCGGTTTGGTTATGACAAATAAAGCTGTTTTAAGCCACGATTAAAATAAGAATGGCATAGCCATTGAACCTGTCCGATGCGGTGCATCAAATAAGGTAATCAAACAGATTTGAGCGCCACGCCGAAATCTTTGGTTAGTTCAAATACCATCATATTGTTTAGATCTGGCAACCAAAGTTTCGATACTCTCTATGAAACATTTCTCTCAGTGTGGACTGGCCAAGGCTTTCCCTGATAGAAATATTTGAACTAGCCCAGGCACTGTCTTTGAATATCTAAAGGTAACTGACCTTGAGGTTGCGCTTTACTTTGAGCGCGTGAAGGGAGGCCTCCTTGTCCGGCTTGCGGAGGAAGCGCACGTTGATCCCCCGCTGCATTTCCGTGGGGGAGACCGGTGCGGTGCGCTACCTGCACGTTGTCCCGTGACAGCGGGAAGGACAGCGCCCTGCCGAGGTGATCGAGGATATTGTCCATGGTCTCGCCAGCGCCTCCATAGGGGACTCCGGAGACGTCCACGTCATTTACGCGAGAGTATTGTCCAGTGGCGACCGGAGTGGATTCGAGTTCGTTGACGCGGCCGTGGAGGGCCGAGGGACGTGACTTTCGCGGGGAGCTCCGCGACGGTGGCCGCGCAGTGCTCGATGGCGTAGGTTAGTCTCGACTGCCAACTACCCCTCGAGATTCCACTTCAGTGAACCATAAACCCTGCGTTCAAACAAAGCAAAACACACTAACCTGAACACCTACAGAGTGCCTCAGTTGTCGTCCGGTGCCGCTGGAGTTGGTTGAGCATCTTTCCGATCCCCGTTACATTCGTTGTAGTTATTAGACATGTCAGTCCGTGTAAAATACTGCAAAACAAACCTAAACAAACAAAATTGAAAAGCTCTATGTCCTTTTGAGCTCCGTGGGACAAAATACGCTCGGGTCCGGAACGGGTCCGGACAGCTTCTCATCATCATACATGAGTTGTTTGTTTTTGTTGGATGGACTTAGCCGACCCGCGAAAACACCCCAAAACAAACCTAAACTAACGAAAAACAAACGTTTTGTACCTTTTCTCTCTGGGCCGACCATGCGGATGCGGTCAGGTTCACTGAGGTCGAGATTCCCGCCCATGTGCCGGCCCGTGCTGCCCGCGGTCCTCGTGCCGGTAGCGCCGGCCGGCCCGGGCGCGCCGCCCTCGCCGTCCATCGTTGAGCCGTCCTCGTCGCGCCGGCCGCACGGCCAGGCGGGCAGACCCAGGAGCCCACCGTGGTGGGCGGGAGGCACTTCTGGTGGCAGGCGGCGACCCTCCGCGCCTCACGCAGAGCGGGCGTCGCGCTCCTGGCGATAGTCTTGTCACACGAGTGGCAGGTCGGGGCCATGACGTCACAACTAACTAGGTCACCAGAACAAACACAGAGGGGCACAACACCGATTCACATCAAACTGAAGCCGGTTTTCATAAACTGTTCATTCTGAGAGTCGAACTGCTCTACGGTTGAGAGCGAGGGGCAAGTGGCTACGGAATAAAGTGTACACCGCATTTAATTAAATCCATTTATAGCCATTTAATCTATTTCATCCATTCATAGCCATTTATAGCCATTTACAGCCATTTATCATTCATTTATAGAGCTA
Source organism: Megalurothrips usitatus (assembly GCA_026979955.1). Taxonomy (NCBI): domain Eukaryota; kingdom Metazoa; phylum Arthropoda; class Insecta; order Thysanoptera; family Thripidae; genus Megalurothrips; species Megalurothrips usitatus. The sequence goes on from CM049596.1 coordinate 12,063,041, forward strand.
GTGTACACCATTTACACGAACTTGTTTGCCCCTCGGCCCTCGGTTGAGAGGGCCGGCAGCGGAGCGCCGCGCGGGCCGGGCGGCTGGCTGAGTCGAGCCGGAGCGGAGAGGTACGTCCGCACCGGATCGCTGTCTGAACTGAACTTAAGAGATCTACAGGGCAATGAATCACAATTCCAAAGTGCCAAAGTGTTATCCTTGAAAGCGCTACACAGGTATAAAATATACTAACACTGTTGTGGCCGGTACCGCTGACTCCTTGGTGTGGCTCGAGCCATCTACCTTGCTACCTTGCTTCGCTGTGAGGGTTGGGCCTCTTGCTGCGTTGTGCGTACACTAGGGTTGACACTCTTGTAGCGCCGGCGCCGGCCTGCCCCGGCTCGGCACATCAACAATAAAGGCTGCTTCACTAAAAAGGAGGAAGGCATGCTTTCTTCCGTGGAATGCAAAAGGAGAGATAACGGAGACAGCCAGTTGACGAGCCGAACCAGGCTAGCTCCATCCCCTTCTCTCCAATGTGGGTGGAGTGAGAAAGCTGAATTTCAAAACGTTTGTTTGGAAGTTTGCGATGTTTTTGTAATGTGAAAATTTAACAGACGTCTTTGTGGGAATGATACGCACAATTTTGTAAGACAGATTTTTGAAATTTCATGTCGTTTCGATTCTACCATAAGAGTACTTGCTTCATAGAAAAAAATACTATCCCACTCCCTGAGACACTGGGAAGCCCGGAGTTTCGCACAGGTTTGGGTTGGTTACGTTACCGTCTATTCAAGTTTTATGAGTTTATTTAATTTTGTTTATTAAAACTGAAGGATATTTGAAGGTTTGTATTAGTTATGTAATAGAACGGGGCAGTTTTAAAATTATAGTTTTACAGTAACGGTCAGTGCACCGCTTCATTCTCATAGGCGGTGTTGGGTGTGGCTGCCCGCCGCAAGATTGAAGCTCGGTTGTCGGTGGAAACTCGGTGGTAGTTTGTTGTTAGATTTGTTATAATTTCGGTTTCACTTGCACAATTGGTTACAATTAATTTAGTGTTGATGAGCGGCGGGGTTGGCCGTGCTGCGGGGGCGACGGTGGGTTCGCGACTGTCGGTTGGGTGGACGCGCCGCGGCGGAGCGCCCGGGCGGTGGAATGCAGCCGCCACCGCGCGGGCCTTTAGTAGCCGCGCCGCTTCGCGTCCGCGGCGGGCAGCCACACCCAACAGCGGGTCGCCCAGTGATGGCCTGCAAGGCGGTGTCCCCGCCCGGCTTGGCCCGGCGGCCCGACAATGCACGCCTCGCTTTGAGTCTCAGGTCCCTTGGCTTGTGCGTACTCAAGGGTAGAGGGGAGGGCTAGGGTCCCACCGAATCGGTCCTCCTGCCTTGAGTCGCCGCTCTCGTAGCCGTGGCTCGGCCAGGCCCCGGCTCGGCTCGCCACATTGACAATGGGTACCCGGCAAGGGCTGCGCATCAAAAAAGTAGGATGGAAGATTTGGTAGTGGACTAGAAAAGGATGGAATAGCGGATGCAGCCAGCTGACGAGCCGAGCAGGGGTACTCTGTTCCTTTCTTTTGCTATTGGGTGGAGTGAGACAGCTGAATTTCAAATGCGTTTTTACGAGAGCTGTTACATTTCGTGAGTTTAGAAGTAGACTCGCTGTACTTGCCCGGTTACCCTCGATATTTCTGTTAGAAAGATTTTTTACTTTTCGCCTCGTTGTCGATCTACAGCAATTGGGCCTGTGGACCGTAGAAGCGCGTATAGTTGAGTCCCTTTCTTTCGCCATAAGAAGAAGTGAGATAGCTGACTTTTGAATCGATTTTTCGGCCACTTGGAAGCTTTTTCAAAGTGTAAAAACACGTCATCGTGCCCTGCAAAAGTATCCTGCGTCCATGTGCACAGTTTCAGAAAATTATGTTAGAGGGCCATAAGGGCAATGCTTCAAAGGAAAAAAAAGTCCAGTCCGATCAGATGATAAGGCAACTCCGTTTCACTCCGTGCCTAAAAAGTCTAGTTCGGGGTGGGACGATAAGGCAACTCCGTTCCACTCCGTGCCCAAAAATGTCTCACTTCGGGACAGTTTCCAAACCAGGAGTGAAGTGCAAACGGGATGGCCGCACGCTCCTGTCGGGACAGCATAACCCGATTCAGTGCATCACTGAGAGAAGTGTTTTGGGCACGAAACCAGAACTGGGCATCAAAGTTTGTTCTATCTGTTCTGACTGGCGCCTCAATCACAGTTTTAGATGCTGGCATTAATGCCTTTGTTTCCGTCTTTCAGAGCTGTCTCACGCTCACTACGATTCTTATTTTGCACACCAGCTCCAACCTATTTGATGCGAACCACGAAAACCAGTTTGGTGCTAGTCACCAAAAGTACTTGATATTCAGCGCACTAGTGCCGACTCCCATCTAACTGCTAGCTAGTGTTTCCAATCGGGCCGGCAAGCCAAGCGCGCTCTGACCGGCTGCGTGCGAAACCTTGACCGAATCTTGTTCGAGCCTATCTCCGATGCTGGACGACTGGAAACGGAAGCCACAAAAACACCTATGCCCATCGACAGAACCCCACTAGCCTTTGGCAGACGGCGACGTAGCTTAGGCACCCAAGACCTTGATATCTGACTGTCAATTTATTCCTTGGAGGGTTCGATTCGTACTAGCGAACGTCTGAAAACATATGCAGAACCCACTGATGCACTCGTCTCCTTCATTATTCCGTCCGATGCCTTATATAAAGTTAAAGAGCGCCTGCAGAAAGTTGGACCACACCCGGATGGTCTTGAAGAAGAAGCGCCGGTGCAGCGTGCCCATGCCCCTGGCGCGGAACAGGCCGCCTTGGCCCGAGGAGGACGTCATGAGGAGCAGCAGGTCCCGGCGGCGGCCGGGCGCGGCCTCCAGCCAGGGCCCGCGGTACACGTAGCCCGACAGCGCCACCTTCGCGGACCGCATGGCCTCGCCGGCCTCGCACAGCGGGAAGAACACGAACAGCACGACGGAGGCCACCATGACAGCGAACGGATTCAAGTCGCGGCCGCGGACCATCTGCAGCAAACAGACGAATGGGAAGGAACTCGCGCGCTTTAAAATATTACGGATTCAGCTCTTAGAACAAAGAGCTCCAATTTAGCGCGGATTCTGCGGAAGTTACATCCGCACGCGGACGCACACCAGCTATGAAGTTTGTAACATGCGATTTTTTTTTGTGCTCGTAGTACAAACCCGAAATCTGGGTATGCGTATAAGCCCGGCTCCTCTCCGTTCCTACAGAAACGTGCTAAAAAAAGAAGAAATCCTTGAAGGGTCCCTGTTAAATAACAGAGGCTTCTTTTGTACTTCCACGGGAATGTTCCAGTTAGCTTGAAAAACGGGAAGCCAAGTCATTCTCTTTGACAGAACTTTAGCTGTAATTTAACAAGAATATCCGTAAAAATAACGGCAGGAGTCGTGTGAAAACGAGTAATGTCCTGTTAATTAAGTTTTTACAGTGTAGGTGCAGCATTTTCACATTAACACTCGGGAGATGCGGGGACGCATCAGCCCACCGCTGTTGTTCCAGATTTAGCGTGTTTACTTTAAAACCCGACATTAATTCCAAAAACTGGAACTAGATTCTACGTGAAGCAATCGTTTATGCTCAAACGTGAATTATCGGCTTGCTTGATGCGCAAGTAGTGCCGCGCGGTCTCGCCAGGCCAGACCAGATATCGGAAACCCTGCCGATAGCCCAGGCACGAGTTACCCCACTCTGCCATTAAGTGGGGAAACAGACACTTGCAGCTGCATCTATTTGCGGACTTTGCAGATGATCAGTGACAGTCTGTGGTCGGTCGTCACTAGTGGGTTTCTAAAGAGCTTTCTGGACTTACCTCCACAGTCCCGAAGAGTGGTGCTACGAGGTAGGATATGGACGCAATCATAGCAGATTTACGGACAAGGAGTTCGTACTCCATGCAGGCCCGGACCACCGCGCTGTGCTCCGGATTCCACGGGGTCGTCACGGATTCCTCCTCACGCAGAAAAAACATTAGCAGCATATGGATAGCTAATTTTCTTAGCTAGTGCAACTAATTTTTTGCTGCATGGCAAAGTGATTAGCTGATTATGCTAATACCTTACCTAGGCAGCCAAACCTTAGCTACTACAACTACTAAAATCAGCTATCCATATGCTGCTAATGATTTAGAAATGCAGCTAAGGTTTTTTTTTCCGTGTAGATGTTCAAGATATTCAGCTCGTCAGAAACGTTATCTTTTTGCTTCGCTTTACCGCGCAACAAGTAATAACTCCAAATTATAAATTCCGTTCATATTCAACAGTCACATTTTAATTAAGGGGCCGTTCGAAAATGACGTCACACGGGTGGTTTGCGAAAGTGTGACCAGCTGTGACCGGGGGGGGGGGGGGCGGAGTGGTTTTGGTTTTGTGAGGTCATGCTCGTCTATTCGACCTGTTTTCAACCGAAAATAAAGATTTTAAAGTGAATGTGTTTTAGCTTACTAACAGAAATAATGTACCATTTATTTTCTGCCACAAAATTTGGAAATTGTTGTAAAACACGTGTACCTCAGTTTATATGAATTAATACAGTTCAGAAGTATAGTATTGCTTACCCAGGCCAAAGAAAGCATGCAAAATAGATTCTTCGGTGGGAATGTGGGGAAATGTGACGTCACAAGGGGGGGGGGTACTTTGGCATTTGTGACGGGCTGTGACAAGGGGTTACAGGGGGGGGGTCCAAAATCGGGCCAAATAGTGTGACGTCATTTCCGAACGGCCCCTAAAGGGATACGGATTTCGTTCGGGGCTTGTAAGTTTTGTCGTGTTTTTCATTTCCCTTGAGGGGAAGAGGGTAGCGTGATGGCAGCAGACGGCTCACTTTCTCACACGCAGGTCTAGCTCTTCTGCGAGGCTGTCGCGCTGTTGTCGCTGGCAACGCGGACTCCTCGGTGGCTTGTGGCATCTACAATGCTCCTTTGCTGTGCTGTAATCTAGGTCTAGCGTGCCGCGAATCGGTCTGACTGAAGAGCTCAAGAGTCGAGAGTTGACTCTCTTTTAGCCGGGGGGGGGGGGGGCGCAAGCTTTTTGCGATGGTTTAAAAAAGGATGAGACAGCCAGCTGACGAGGCTAGCTCCATCCCTTTCTCTCCTATGTTGATGGAGTGAAAACTGGGCAACTGGGCAGGTGTCTTTGTAGTCATGACACGCACAATTTTGTAAGGCGGGTTTTTGAAATGTTACGTCGTTCTGATTTTACCACAAGAGTACTTGCCTCATGCACGTTGTCCCCTCTCAGTATGTACAGCTGTTAAGGGGAGTGCAGGGGTCCATAATGGAGTGATTTGATATGGTACACTTCGGCTCGGAAATGCACCGTTACGCAGTTACGCGCCTTCAAGAATTTTACTCGGGCGCCTGGAGAGTAGGCAGCCCACTGTGTGCATTACCGTCAGTTCCACACGTGAGCCTCTTCACGGCTTGCCTTTGTCTTACGTAAAACGTATCACTTTCTCAAAAAAATGTGTTTGAATCAAGCGTATTTGAGATTCTCGAGGTATGTTTCTTGAACCAAGGTTACGCATTGAGAACAATGCTTGGATCAAGCATAGAGCTAAATGCGTATGCTTGATTCTAGGAACATACGCCAAGAATCTCGAATATGCTTAATTTAAACAGATTTTTTGAGAGTGAAGAACTTGGATGCAACCACCACTGCCTAGCACGCACACCCAGAAACACATACTTCGGATGCAGTGAGGCGTTAGCTCTGGCCGCATTCGACTGAGTACGACACAGAGAGCTGTTGGTGTGGCGCAGCGTGGCGTAACCGCCGCGCCGGTTCGCCGGAAGGGTAGACGACCCGTTGGACGGGTGCGCATAGTGGCCTGCCGACCCTCCTGGCGCCTAAGTAATATTTTAGTGGGGACGTCCCTGCGTAACAGCGTGCTTCCGACCCTAAGTATCCTATCTCAAACAACTCCTTTATGGTCATTACAGGAAAATGTCTACGAAGAAAATTAAGTCTTTGCAGAATCCTTCGTATTACGAAGGATGTCTTCGTAGGCTACGAAGGAATGCTTCGTAATGCGAAGAATCCTACGAAGACCTCATTTTCTTCGTAGCCTACGAAGACTGTCTTTGTTACATTATTTGGATTTCAGTGATAATGAGCACTCAGACAATGCGTTCCAGCGGCCATTTATTCACGACTGACTAATCCCATCAGACAAAGGACATGGTTACATAGTGGTGGGGTTTCGGCCGTACCAACATACAGAACACAAAACAATTGCAATGTTACACACACACTACACAATCTCAAAACCTCCCCTTGTTGGTTACATCATGCTGTAGAAAATAGCAAGGATAAAAAAGCAATATATGGATTATATGGTTTGACAAACGAAAAACAACAAAAAAACTATGAGAAATAATGCTTTAAGGGACACCTCCCCTCGAATAGAGCAAAGTACAAATAAATGAAACAAAAAACTTGAAATCCTTATATTGTTTTTTTATCCTTGCTATTTTTTACAGCATGATGTAACCAACAAGGGGGGGGGGGGGTATTGAGAGTGTGTGTGTGTGTTGGTAACATTTACGTGTTACGGTCCGGTTGTCTTTCACTTCTACTGATGAAGTGTTTCAGTTCCGCCGGGCCCTCACTTTTCTGTCGGATGGGTGTTACCTCAGCGTACCGACTGTGGTCAGCAAGGAATGTAATAACATACTTGGATCTTCCTAGTGACTATACGGGCAGGGGACCAAGTATATCTGAATGAACAAGCTCCAGCACTTCCCCTGTATGGTACTCGCTTGTTTTGAACGGTAACCTTCTTGACTTCCCTTCCGGGCAAGTGTCACACTTCAATACTTGTTCTTTTGCTCCACAAATGCCTGGGAGGTCCTTCATATGTCCAAACCTATTGTGCCATAATTCTGTTGTAGTGCACTTTCTTGCCACAAACTCCTTCTGATCAGTGTGATTTTCCTTAACATTTACTTTCACTCCTTTCACTTCAAAATAGTCACATTTCAGGCCGTTTATTTTGGTATCCTCACTCCAGGAGCCCACCATAAACAGCCCCTTTTCATCAAACACTCTCTTTCCTTTTTCTGCGACAATCTTGAATCCTCTTTCTTCTAATCTTTTCTCAGATATGAGTGTGCTATCAAGTTCAGGTACTAAGTAAACTTTCTTCATTGTAACAGGTAGCCCCCCCCCCCCCCCACAGTCATTACTAAGTTTAGTCCCTAGAGTTCCCCTTCCCGTGACTTTAACATACTCTCCACTTGCAGTATTCACTTTACCACCATAGCTATGATCTATCTCTTCAAGTAGCTCTTCGTGTGGGGTCATTCATCACCATCATGCAGGTATCCTGGTTGCACTGCATTCCAACAGTCTCTCTGTGGCAGGACTGCCTTAGTGGTTACAGACCACGCAAAATGATTGTTCTTCTCCAGCTTCAAGTGCTTCTTAACGGCTTCATCTTCTGCCATCTTTCACGGTCTGAGTTGACGGCTTCTTGCTCACACGTGTTTCGAGGAGTTCTGGACCCGGCTAGTCCTCCTTTCGTCCCCTTCACCGCGCACTATGAATCCGGTTCACCTGAAGTAACGCTAATCACTTGATTCGCTATTCAGTATCATAATCTGCTATATTATTTGGATTTCAGTGATAATGAGCACTCGGACAATGCGTTCCAGCGGCCATTTCTTCACGACTGACACATAGGACATGGTTACATGGCGGTGGGGTTTCGGCCGTATCAACATACAGAACACAAAACAATTGCAATGCTACCAACACACACTACACTCTCTCAACAGTCTACGTAATACGAAGCCAGGTCTTGGTAGGAGTTTTACCGTGTATCACCCTCTAACCGCTGTACAAATCAAGAGGAGACACCCCATAGAAAAAAAATACTATCCCACTTCGTGAGATACTGGTAGTCCCCGAGTGAACGGAATTTTTTTTAATAAAAAATGAAAATAAAACTTTTTAATAATATTTTTTTTCTTTTACGGAAGAAAATAGTGATAAAATTTTTAAGGGAAACAAAAGAATTGAAAATGAAAGTTGATAAATGAAGGCTGTGATGTTGTCAAGGTGAATTGAGTTGTTTGGAAATTGAGCTCCATTGAAAAGTCTGTTTTCAGTGTGGTAGAACTATCTAAGTTGTAATGAAAATGGATTTCTTCAGGAGAGGAAAGGTATGAAAAAAGCATGAAAATGCGTTAGTGTAATTTTTGTATGTATGTCGGATATATTTTATTTTAAACTTTGTTTTGTAGCGTCCTAATGAAGATGATAGTTCGTTCAATTCTGAGAAGCAAATGAATTTGTCTGTAAAGAAAACCATTGATGAAGGGGTGAGTTAGTAAACTGTAGTGTGATTTAAAATTATTTTTTTAAAATGTACTTTTAGATTTCGTTCATATTCAGAGTAGTACAACAGACCCTGAATGTGCTTTAATGCAAGAACAAGAAGATGGGTAAAAGAAAGAAATTGCTGGTGCAAGTAATGCAAATGCAAAGAATGAAGATAATGAAGAAAATTCTTTGTTCAATGTGAGCTTTATTGAATAGATTTTGACATGTTTTATTTTATGTCTCTTAATTAATTTTTTTTTACAGTTCATGACTGGTATCACTAAGAGGAAAACAAAAAAATGTGATTCATTGAAAGTGGGTGCCGTCTATAAAATGATCGACATGTACTACAAAGCAACCTATGAAAATGGAAATCGCAGGCTGGCAGCAGTTGGGGAAATGATGGAGAGGAACGGCGGAGATGAAATTCATCAAATTTGGTTGCCGGCTTCATTGACAACCAATTTGAAGGCGAGGGAGAGAGAAAAGTGACGTGGAGAAGTGTGGTAGGGGTTTAAGGGAGGGAAAAGGAAATTTGCATGTGGCGTACTTTAGAAGGAAGGGTAATGGGGCTATTAGTCCTTATGACATGCGCTATGTGAAGCTTTAGAAACGTATTGCGAAGTTGTTTAGTTTTTATAGTTTAGATTTCAGTTTTAAATTAAAAACTGTATTATTATCTTAATTGGAGATTAATCGTAATGGTGATGTTCTTAGAAGAATTGATGCAGTCCGTCGTTAAGATTCACAGGCCAATTGGGTCCATGATCGTAAACAGGGCCATCGTAAATGGATTTAGAACCTGCTAGTAAATGTAAGGTTTGTCCTGATGGTACACAAATTTCATTGAATATTTCATGGGGTTTCAAATATATGTGCTGTTTGTTGCTTTATAAATAAGATATGGAATATAATTGATCCCCAGCCTGAAATTAATGTTCTACGTATTAAAATTATTGTTCATTTTTATACTATGTTTGTGTGATTTAATTAAATTTTATCTTACTTGAACACATTTGTCAATGTCGGATGGTGTCCAAGTAGCTGGGTTCTTTATGACTCCATATGCACAAAACATAAAACTTATACCACAGCATTGCTGTCCAGCATATTGAAATTGGTTGTCATTTTGATCTATATTCCCTTGCATTACGCTCATTTTGAACTGTATTCAGATAAACGATGATGAAAGGAAATGGTGAGGTCGCTGATGTGTAAACACTCAGTTGAAACCATGGATCGCCATCTATAATGGTACTGTGTTTGGGTCTGAGAGTTATGGTTCTCATTGAAATATGCGTACTCTAGGGTGCCTCGAAGCGGTTCCAACACTAGAGTTGACACTCTCGTAGCGCCGGCGCCGGCCTGACCCGGCTCGGCACATCAACAATAAAGGCTGCTTCACTAAAACGGAGGAAGGCATGCTTTCTTCCGTGGAATGCAAAAGGAGAGATGACGGAGACAGCCAGTTGACGAGCCGAACCAGGCTAGCTCCATCCCTTTCTCTCCAATGTGGATTGAGTGAGAAAGCTGAATTTCAAAACGTTTTTTGCGAGTTTGCGATGATTTTCTAATGTGAAAACTAGACAGACGTCGTTGTGGCAATGATACGCACAATTTTGTAAGACAGATTTTTGAAATTTTATTTCGTTTTGATTTTACCATAAGAGTACTTGCTTCATAGAAAAAAAAGTCTAGTTCGGGGTGAGACGATCAGGCAACTCCGTTTCAGTCCGTGCCTAAAAAGGTCTAGTTCTGTAGAACTAGACCCATGGGAGAAACGATAAGGCAACTCCTTTCCAATCCGTGCCTAAAGAAATGTCATGTTTTAGCCGTAACTGTCTCAAAGCGGCTGGGCGAGTTTCTTCCGAAGGTGGACTACGCTCGGATAACCCCGGATTCACCAAGACAGTACGCAGCTAACAGGGCATTTAGGGGGGGGGGAGAGAATCGAGGATAAATCGCTCGCACATTATCACCACATACCTCCGGTTCGACCTCCAGGCCCTGACCAATGCAGTGCAAGATGCCAGCCGCTGATGCAGACATGTTTAGGAGAACGGGCAGGCCGGAGAAGTGATGGATAACCACCATGATAGTGAACAGGGCTTTGAAGGCAACGAGCCCACTCGTCCACAGTAAGGGCGCCGCCGAACCGCCGAGCTCTGGTTGGTCGTAGAGCGTGGCCAGCTGAGCCATCACCCCAGCGCACAAGCACAGCACGCCATACAATGCGTACACACGGGACACAAGTCTGTTTGATGCAGCCACGCGTTCCAGAGTCATCTGCGCATGGAAAAGGACGGCGTATGCAATGCAAGAGAACACGCTGTGCAAGGGGACGTCCACTTAAATATGACCCGACACTCGAAATATCTAAGGACAATTTAGTCCTTGACCTCGACCAGAAATGAGCACATCTAAATCTGGGAACAATATCTCATCTACTTTAGAACAATTTTGTACTTTACGGATATAAAATTGTCTCTAGACGCATTGCGTGCAATAGGCCGTAATAGGAGCGGGAGGACACGTTTTTTCGCAGTGGATTCCCCCGGATAAAACTGTAGTATACACTGCACGCTGGCTCACCCTTGTAGGGGCACAACACGAGGGGTACACTGATGAACGTGTGCACTGATTGTGGCGATTGTGCTGTCCAATACGGTGCAAAACAGCATACTTTACGCGAAATAGCTCAAAATTGCAAGGAAACGCTAGTTTTACTTCAGTTTGGGGATGAATGATTGTCACGTATCCTGTACCTCTCGGTAGAACACGAAGGAAACGCCCTTGGATTTATCCTCACCTTTCCTTTCTTGCTGCTTGAGTTATAGACTTGCGTCGATAACGCAGACAATTGCTCTAGACTTGCCCTCGTGTGCTCTCCTTGTATCTGGATCAAAACTCCGATGCCCGATGCAGATAATGAGATCAGCTCGAGAGTAATTTCAAATGCCCGCTCTGACGACGTGCTTCGCAGGTCTGCTAGAAGAATCGACCCGGATATAGCATAAACAGCGAAAAGCACCTAGAACAGAATGCACAAGTGGGGACGCTGGTCGTGACAATACGGGGGCTGAGCGATAGCGAAGCCCGGGACCGACTAGCCCAAAAATGTCTAGTCTGTGCGTAGTCTCTTCGTATAAACGCCATTTACTTATAAAGAAAACAGACTGCCGTTGAGGCGTCGGACGGTAAAATCTGGTGTTATAGATATTATGGGCATCATAAAGGATTCCAGAAGTCTTATAGGATCGTGTACGGAGGTATATGGAGGTCAGTTCCTTCCCCTTCCACTGCAAATCTTAGAGCGACGTTCTTCGCCCAAGGGCGATATTTTGACTCCAATTCCATTACCGTGTGGTGGGAAACAATTTACAAAAGAAACTCGCCTAAAGAGGGCAGCATTTTTATTATTACACTACTTGGGTGACGTTTGAGAAAGTCGTCCTAGAAAGGTGATTTTCACAAATATACGTAATTACTTACCTTCTTCAAGCGTTTGCTCCTACCGGGCACCTGACTCGCTGGCTTCCTGTTCTTACCTGACTACCTGCCAAAGTGAAGGCGAACACTTTGACCGAAAATAGTACGCAAAAGGGCTGGCACAGCAGAAGCCGCTTATCGTGCGTGTTAAACCGCAACAGGTACATTTTAAAATTCAGGCAACTGACGGTCTCGTTTGTCTGATTAATCGCTTCCTTTTCTTCCGATTAATCGATTCACTTGTCACCGTTTTTGGCAGCCGTGCGGGAGAGTGTTGGGTCAGTGCAGCCAATCAAGTCACGTTTTCGTAACATTAGTTTCCCCACCCTTTTGGTCGTTTCCCAGTTTGCGATTTCGATTTCTGGAGATTCAAAGTGTAAATGGGATGCATGGCGTCGCTCATTTACACATTGTCAGCGTTATTAATGAAAATCGTGGGAATCTCTATTGCCGGAGCGAGAAAAAATGCACCAACGCCATCTACTATAAGAATGGTAGGAGAATTGCATTCTGAAAAAAAAAACACTGTCCTTATGCTGGTGATTGCGGCCATTTACTAATGACTATTTGAAAACTGTTGGTCCCAAAAATCATCTTAGCAGAAGAGCGTTGTGCCCAAGTCCTATAGAAGCTGACGAAACATGAATAAGCTGTGATCTTCTTACCTTCGCTAAGGACGTGATTTCCTGCACTGACCCTACAGTAAGTTTGGGTGATGGATATGGAGCGGAGATGGCGCATTACTTTTTGGCTTCCGTAATAAGGTCGGTTTAGAGTTGACTCTTGACGCTGGCACCCAATGTGCCCTGGATTCTTCTACTTTTTAAACAAAGTCAAATCGCAAAGGAAGGATCCACGGGGCGTACGGCTTCAGCGTCACTTTAAACCTACCAAGCAAATATGTGCACATATACTATTAAGGGAGCGAAGCGAGCTCACGTTTTCAGAACGGACCACGGCATGGTACCACTTTGGTCGTGAGTCTGTAGTTGTCGTTCACGGACTTTGCGCTATTTCGCTCAGCTTTTAGACTTCTGTTCTATAATAATTTACGCACAAAACGAGCCACATCCTGGATCAATTGCGTTTGAAATACTTAGGAGTACTAGCAGACGTGGGATATTTCTATGGGTGCGGCTGGCACTGCCGGAGCTCAGTGACGTCACGGCAGCCGTCCGTCTCACGTTCGGCGCTGTTCGGCAGGCCGATGGCTTACCACTTCTGCGATATATTTTGCCCTCCGTTCCGTTGCCAGTTCTACGCGATATTTAGTTATTCAATGGAAGTTTTCCTGTTGGTGCTGTGTGTTTCGATGACAGGTAAGTGACAAGTAGTATGTCGGCTGCAAAGCAGTTCGTGTTCACATTCCTTGTTACCGCGCCCTCCATGTTGATTTAGCGACAAACTAAATGTATCAGAAAGTAGTGGTTGGTTGTTTATCTTCGTTCAAGTGCACATGTCACTTTTAAAGTCATCTTGTTTCCGCGTAGGTCAACTGGTGTTCTGTGTTTAATGTTGGGTTTAGTGTCGTGCGTGCTAATAAATGCTAGCCTCGAAAAGGGCTTGACCGTTATTTGTTCTCCCACAAGGTTTCATTGGAAAACAAATGACGATCAAGCCCTTTGCGAAGCTAGCACTAACGAAACTAAATCCACCTTTAGCTGCTCAGGGTGGATTTAGACTGTGAAGGCGTGTGCAGGTCAACGCTTTCTAGATTCTTTTGATTTTGTCAACAAAGGGCGAATCAGAATCGCGAAAATCTAGGAAGCGTTGTCTTTCACGCCTTTGCAGTCTAAATCCACCCTTAAGTAAAATATACAGTTGTTTACGAACAATTTTCATAGGCTATGTGCCCCTGTGTCTGCCCTGGCTTTTGTTGAAACAGTATTGGTATTCACTTTTTGGCCTATTTCATCACCTTATATCCTCTCCTAATTACACCATTCCTGTTGTGCCACATACCATAACCTAAAAATGTAGTGAAGTAGTTCTTACTGTAGTGTATGCTCTCGGTTATCGCATCCAAGCAAATGAGTTTTGTAAGTACAAGTGAAAGAGAAAATGTTTTCCTGATAACAAAATCTATGATTTGTTGTTGTGCTTCATTCATGTTGTGGTACTGGAAACGTTTGGTATGTCGAGTCGGCTATTCGATTCTCACGGATTCTCAAATCATCAAATGGATCAATCTCGAGTTATGAAACCAACTCAATATTTTTGAGGCAAGCGTCTATTTATATATTGTCTCTCTTTTAATACATCTAATTATTTCAACTCAAAATTCCTTATATTTCAGGTGACGACAATCTTTGAACGCATTGCTGCACCCAACTGAAACGTAATGATGGGCTCGTATAATGTACAAGGTCTATAACATTTTTGTGTTCGTGGTGTGGGGAGAATGTGTCTGTGACCAGTAGCGGATCCAGGAGCGACTCCAATGGGTGCGATGTACCACTTTTTGCCTGCATACAGGCGGAATGTTACGCGTGTTGCCTACCTAGCAGGCGTCCACCAGGGGGCTCAGGGTGGGGGGAAGGGGGGGGGACGATCCCATCCCCCTTGGATCCGCGCCTGTCTGACACACCTATAACAATCTTTAATTGGATGTCTCAAGTTTGACATCAACATGCTTTTGTAGCCGAACTCATTTCTATATTTTTATGTTTCAGGACATTTGAAATTCATAGGAATGAACATGCGCCATATGTTCTGAAATGTTTAAGTCTGAAATTCTTATCGTCGGGCACCTACAGTTTCATATTTAAGTTGCTGATGAACATCATGTGAATGTGGAAAGGCACTCAGATGAGTATTTGGACTGATTTATCAGCAAAATATGTACTATGTATTATTAAAATTTCTTTGCTATTTTTCAGACATTCCAAGCAGTGCCATCATCAGTAACCAATCAAGATAATTTATCAATCTTCATTAGTGCGTCGTAGTGAACAGGCTTGCGAAAACGAAGACCGTTCTTGTCCGGTATTGTTGCGATTGCATCCTCCTCGAAGTGCTCAGTCACTTCCTGTTTAAAAGTGTGAATTGATAGTCTGTTTAAAAGTGTGCATTGATAGTGTCTATTTATCCAACTCTTGATAATTTGGAACAGTTCTGTTCTCTATCCTGTTTTTAATCATTACATAGAGTAATTTAAAAAATTTTGGTCTCATGTAAAAACATTCAACTTAACCTATTCATCCTCGACAGTAGTGTCTTAAACCATTCCGTTAATTACTTTAGCGACCTCTTCGTGTTGTTTTATAGCTTTCTTAATTCTTTACCCATAAATTAGATGCTCTGGACTTGATTAAATGTTTAACTGTGACAGTGTTTAAGTGTGGAGTGTGACAGTTTTCAATGCCAGAAAAATTCCAGGCAACAGTGAAGGCCAAGGGGAAGGGGACACGAATTTGGGGGGGGGGGGGGGGTTACCAGAGTTTTAACACACCGCCATACATGGACGGACCGGACAGAACGTACAGTAAGGGATAAAAGGGACGGGTAATCTCCTCGGGGTTGCTTTGATCGGGTAGGGAAACATAATCGATAATTAGGTTAGGCACTGAGCAGGTCAAAGGGGATCAGAGGGCGCTGTTATAGGCTAGGTTAGGCCCAGGAGAGGGGTGCACCCCTACCCCTTCTCCGAAAGTAACACATGTTCATTTACGTAACCAATCGGTTAACTGAAGACCTTTTCATCCCCGGCGCACATTACAAAACTATACGGAGAGGGGGGGGGGGGGCGTAGGATACGTAACGCCTGCACTCTAAACGTCCATGGGACAATTTTGTCCAATAAAATGTTACGTTTTCAAGGTAAACACGACATTGGGATAATTTGTAACGTAGAGGTGGGAAGAATTGCAATATGCGAGATTAAATGTGTCCTGATT
Source organism: Megalurothrips usitatus (assembly GCA_026979955.1). Classification (NCBI taxonomy): domain Eukaryota; kingdom Metazoa; phylum Arthropoda; class Insecta; order Thysanoptera; family Thripidae; genus Megalurothrips; species Megalurothrips usitatus. Next base: position 12,078,789 of record CM049596.1, read on the forward strand.
GGCTGAGCGATAGCGAAGCCCTGGACCGACTGGGTCAAAAATGTTTTGTCTGTTTGTTTGTGTCTGTCTGTTTGCCGCGCGATTTCTCGAGAACGGTTTGACGCAGAAAGCTCAAATTTGGACCATATCTTTCTTGCATCATACCAGAGTCAACCTCCCCTCAGGGGCACCGCAGGTCAAGCGGTTTCTTAGATAATTTTCACAAGTGGTCTAAAATTTAATATCCGCCAGTTAGGTGAGGTCAGTACGCGCCATGCTCCTGTCGTGGAGGGGCGGATCAGTGACTCGAGTGGATCACCCTTGGTTAGGTTAGGTTAGTGGGGGCCTGGGTAGGTAAGGGTCAGGCAGGTAAGGGTAGGTTAGGGCTGGTTGAGCGGCATTGATAACGAAAGGATGATGTAAGATACGTTTGGAAGCCAGAAAATGAGCGTGGTTCCGACCGTTCGGAGAGAGTCACGCCCGCAGGGCGTCCTACTGACTGATTGGCCCCGCTGGGTCGGAGTGGTCAGGTGACAGCTAGGGTTGGACGATTCGGTGACTATTAAATCGATTAATCGATGAAATGCTTTCGATCAATCGGTTAATCGTCACCAATCAAAAGGGAACGAACAAAACGATTAATCGAACAAGCGAGACGGTTAACCGGACGTTTTATCAAATGCGTTGTGATAACACGAGAGTGGCGAGAGTGGTACGGACCGCCGCGCGCCTTCTGTGTCTCCCTCTCTGCCTGGCGGTCTGACCGTTCCGGCAACGGCGCGAAACGGCTTGTTCCCTGCTCGGCAGTGGGGGAGAGCAGGCGAGAGGGGAGGGGGAAGGGAGGACGAGCTGGGCTGCCACCGCCTTCGCCGAACTGAGGAAACGACCGGACTGCCGAGCAGCACCAAGCCCGCTAAGCCGCGCGCGTTTGAGGTTTTGTTTACGTGCGAGCCGGTGGCAGAGTTTATCATTGTTGGCGCATCACCATTTCATGCCCAAACTCAATGGCTGCGTCGCCTGGGTGGGGGTTTTCGCGACTTTTCGGAAATTCGATCAATTAATCGATTAATCAATGGAAACTAGTAATTGATCGTTAAAAATCGATGAAATAAGAGTTTCACATCGATAATCGATTAATCGATGAACAATATTGTCTGTCCAACCCTAGTGACAGCCGCCGGCAGGCCAAGGTAGGCGTGCGCCAGGCGTGGAGTGGCGGAACAGTGATTCGCGATGAGCGAAGCCTGTTACGCCACGACGCAGTCTGGCGTACGCCTACCTTGTTATGTACAAAGTCGGCTTGTGTACAATTTTTTACATAATTACGTACATATTCGGCACTAATTTGCACATATGGCTTGTGTACATACATGTTTATCCATAATTTCGTACAAAAAAAATTGTACACAACACGTTACTGTGTATGTTGTACCAAAAAAGTAGAAAATTAACATGAAATTGAAATAAGCGTTTCATGTCTCCACAAAACAGACTCAAAAACCACGGTCAAATTGAAGGACCTCGATTTTTTCGACGTGCTCCTTCTATGCTGGAATGTCCTGCTGTTCTATACATTGTATTATGAAAACAAAACATCCTCATGGATATACTGCAAAAATATTACCTCAATGGTAAAACATTGCAACCGTTGTTGCAGTTTAACAAGGGACGGGTTCTTCTCGAAAATGCATACCGACCTGAACATCACACTTTGTTGTGTTTGGTACCGATCTGAAAGTGAAGGCGAAACCAAGGCAGCTAACCGTGAGCTGTAGCGAAGCAGTGGAACTTTCCTTTCTCATTTGTGCCAGTGCATGCTTGCAGATTGACTAAGATCCCCCCCCCCCCCCCCCCGCGTTCTCTGGTATTCCGCGATACGACTTGTCTGCCACGAACCTTTGATTGGAACACGGTGCGTGCTATACTGAACGCTCTTGACTTCGACGTCTCGGACATCCCCAGAAACCATAGCCAGAACTGCAGTGTCAGCTCTACGCTGCTTTGGCCACTGGTTGCGCCTTCCTTGGGTCGGTCCATGTTATGCGCTGGGATCTATAAGGTAAGGGCTTTCCTTAGGGAACAGTACTTAAGATAGTTAGCGCTTCACATACATCGATGAAACTAAATTCGCAGAGATCTCACATTGACGCAAACCCCTTAAAAACCCACTTTTTCGGCACGGAGTTGACGTATTTAAATTTCAAAACGTGAACGGAAAACTGTAGAAAAGAACTACGTAGCAACTGTTTGAAGCCGCGTGTGGTGGAACATGAGATGCCTTTTTCCCGGTTTTGGCTCAGGTTTGCATAGTATTCTCCGACGGTTTGAAAGATTCACTTACAGGTTTGTAGTACAATATAAATAGAGCTGCAATGCATTTCTTACTTGCTGTCGAAACTGTTCCGGGTGACAGGAACTGTACGCCATGGGCCGTTTGCAAAATATAGTGTCCCTCCGTTACGACAGAAATACGGTCACGAAAAAGACATTTCTCGCCCCCCTCCCCCCCCCCCCCCCCCCCATACCAGGAGGAAGACATTTCTTGGCCTCCCAGGAACGATAAAGACATTTCTTTGACCGGAGGAGCGGGAAGGCTAACTTAGGGCTCTGTAAGGAAACAAGCTGGCCTGTCGGCGGCGTTCGCGGGGGCCTCCGGCACTAGAGATGTGTCCGGTGGTACATATTTTTGTAACGATTAAAATCGCTAACCTCAGCCTGTCCCGACACGCGGCCGCACCACAGGCAGCGGCCAGCCCTAACCTAACAAATCAAACAATTCTCATAAAACAGAAACGCGACAAAATTTGCCACCGTACGTTTATATACACCATGAAAGGAGTCTATCATCCAAATTTAAAGTTTCTGTGTAAACGATAAGTCAGCGAACAGACATCCGAACGAACAGTCGGCATCACACTATAAGCCCGGCTCCTGAACGTTTCTACTGAAGCGTGTCGGGACGTGCTGAAAACATGATTCGATTGCCTTGGGTGGAAAATCGTCTTTTCCGTACCTGTGGGTCAAGAAATGTCTTTCCAGTACGATGCAACAAGGGTACCAATGGTACCAAAATACAGGTACGATTCCCCACTAGGGGATCTCTAAATTAAGATTAATGTGCCAGGATGGCAATTGATGAATAGATCCCTACCTTTCTTTTCTCCGCTGCCTTGGACCGTAAGAAGTACGCTCTAATATTTCTGCCGTCGTAATTCACATTTTGCAGGTTTTTCATCAGCGGTTACGGTTCGGTAAGATTGACCGTCAAAATTATCTGCTGAGTATAATTAGCCTGGTTGTTGTGTTGCAACATGCCATCAAACCTGAGTCTGAATATCCTTCCATTGCACAAGTTTAGTCACCCAAAGAAGTGACGGTGAATGAAACAGTCACACGATAGAAGGTGGATGTTCACTTCAGGACTCTGTGTCGTAGGTGGTAGACTCACCTCCAGGTTTGGTACCACGGGCGCTACACCACATTTTCGAAAAGCTATAACAACGGAGTTTTTGAAGATGTGCACTGAATAAAAATACTTCAATTTGAAGTAAAGTTATGGTTGGCTGTCAAAGGTTCTTAAGAATACTTGTATTGAGGATTAATCAATTTAAATTGAGTACTATTAAATTTGAATGAATCGTATTAATAAACCGTAAACTCGATTGAAGCATAAGTTATCTTTCTCGACGTTATGCTCTAAACATAGTCTCACCATACCAAATTAAAAGGGTTGGAAAATCATACTTCTACTTTTCATTTTAGTATAACTATTCTTTTAGGTTGGCAATTCTTGAACAGACCAAGCTGGCCAAGTATTCCTGTCAAATCGAGAAGCCGATGCAGCGGAGCGGAACTGGCACCCCCGTTCCGATTCAAATGGAAATAACTAAGATAAACTCGAAGAAAAAAAACCAGAAAATTTAGAACCGATTTCGAGAGTTTTTATCCAAAATCAATGGAAGTTCCTGAAAAGTGGTGGTCCAGTACGAGCGTCTTGCCCTGGGGTCAGTGCAGCCAATAAAATCACATTTTATTGACTAAGGTTTTTCCACATTTTTAGGTCTGTTAGTATTTTACTCTCTGTTTATTGGGAATTTAAAGTGCAAATATGGTGCATAATAATGCGACTTACACATATACTAAGGGGGTATCCCTATATCACGGGGGCTGTCAATGCAGCGAAGAAAAAAATTCCAGCGGCTACAGCACAGAGTGACTCTCGTTAGCCGAAAAACGAGTTTTTATAGGGTGTTTCAACGATAACAGAGTACGGACTTCAAAACCTTCACTGTTAAGAAAATGTCTGGGAAATCGCGAAGGATCAGTTGGTAATTTTATTTCCAGCTGTCCTTACGGAATTTCCAGAGAACCTTTAGGAATTGGCCAGATAAAATCACTTATCACAAGGACTGTGCGTTACTTTGATGTATAATATAGTGGCTATTGTGGACGGTAATGTGTCCTCTATCGAATGTGCAACAGGGTTTTGCTCTCAGCAGAGTGAATCTCAATATATTATACGTTGGGAAAAAAAGAATGATCAGTTGGTAAAAAAGTTTCCGGAGGACTTCAGGAATTCACAATATATTTTTAACATTGTTAAAACAGCTCTAAAATCCACATTTTTGGTCCTGATTGGACGAGACTTAGTTTACATGCATATCTCAATGCCCTAATATTTTAGGGGCTCATGCTTGTTTTCGTAACTCTGTTACATCCTATTTCAAGCGTTCAAAAATAGTATTTCGGTCACAAATTTTAATATTTTTTATCGAAACATTTAAGCGGACGGCAAAAAAAGGTGATTAACGAGAACAGAAGATTTTAAAGCACTAAAAAGTTACGTTTTAGCGAATATCTCTTAAACGGTTGAACATATTCTGGAAAAGTCTTCACGAAGCCACACTTGACCATACCCTTCACGGCCTCAAACCACCAAAAGTACGATTTCAAACCAAGACCATAAAACCGTTCTTGTGGGATCGGTCACTTTCGTCCGTCCGTACGGTCCGCACCCCTAAATTTTCGGCAAGGGAGCGAGAACGGGCTGGCACATATTATCAACGGGGGCTGATTCGGAAGCCTTGGACCTTTCTTTAGCGGACGATCCGTGCCGCGTCCGTAACGGTCACTTAATGGAATTTCCAAAAAGGCTCTGCGCCGGAAGTAGAACAAGAATTCTTCCAGAGCGGTAATGGCTGGCTGAGCGATAGCGAAGCCCCGCACCCACTGGCTAGAAAATATTTCCTCTGTCCGCGCGATTTCTCGAGAACGGGCGTAGGAGGCTCAAATTTGGACCACTTCCTTGCATGAGTCAACCTCACCTCAGGGTCAGGGATGTTAATCGGCCAGCCGAAAAAGGTCGTACCAGCATGCCGAAAAAGTCGTACGTTGTGGTTTTTGCCAAAACTTACAGAAAACGCAATTAAAAAATTCCAGCGATTACAGCACTGGGTGGCCCTGAGTAACCGGAAACGACTTTTCATATTCATTCTATAAAAGTAAAAATGTGAACTGATTTGTTATTGGAACCTGCGACCCGCTGTAAGCCGACTCGGCCTCCCAGGCCGCGCGTCTACAGCGGCATTGTTAATAGGTCGCGCGTCAAGGACTATCACAAGCCCTGGCAGACCGCAGCCGCGGGGAGCCGGCCAGAACGCACACCACGGCTGGCCAAGCTGGCAATACGTCTTGGCAATAAAGGGTACTGGAAAAATGTTCAGGTAAAGTTGCAATCTGGCTCGACTTTGTGCAGAATGTGCAGTGAAACGTCACACGTAATTTTGTATTTTCAAATTAACTAAGGCGGTGAATAACATTTAATTATGAAGTTGGCAATATTGGAGTACCGGTCTTCCCCTTCTTGCCTCACTTTTTTGGCGCCTTCCCTCTTCCTGCCCCAGTTCTGTGGGGCCATCTCTCGCCGTGGAACTGAAATGCGGCCGCACGAGTGCGGCTACAATGACACCCCCAGTGGCAGAAGAAAGTGGAATAGTCGATGCAAAGGGGTCCTTGCTCCGCGGGCCAAAAGTACGATCTTACACCCAAAATAATGTGAGACAAGAATTTTCATACCGATGGAAAAGAATAATGTACGGAGTGTGACAGGCCTGGAGGCCGAGGCCGGATGAGGATAAATGATTTAAACTGAGAGCGTAGTCAATACTTGGAAACTTGCTGTTTATTATGAGATGATGCTTCGAATCGTCACTATCATAAATACAATCAAATTTACAAGGTAGGCGTGCGCCAGACCGCGCCGTAACAGGCTTCGCTCATCGCGAATCACTGTTCCGCCACTCCACGCCTGGCGCACGCCTACCTTGGCCTGACAGCGGCTGTCACCTGACGAGCAGCAGCGTGCGGGGCCAATCAATCAGTAGAACGCCTTGCGGGCGTCACTCTTTCCGCACGGTCCCAACCACGCTCATGTTATGGCTTCCGAATCTTTGATCATCCTTTCGTTATCAATGCCGCTTAACCAGTTCTAACCCACCCTTACCTGCCTGACAAGGGGACAGCACCGACCCGTAATTCCCAAATTCTTCGAAAAAAATAATTGTAGCTTCGTCATCATGCCTTTAGACCGGCTGAACTTAAACAAGTGCCAAATTTTATTTTGGCCCGTTTCAAAAACTGTTAAACTTTGAAATATGGCTGAAATGGGCCTAAATGAAAGTTGTCACAAATCGTCATGCAAACAATTGATGCCATGGTTTTATGGGTCGCTGAACACGCAAATGTCATCTGCGTGATATTTGCGCGTATGTTATTGCCTGAAATTTGAAAAATAAACGACTTTTTCGGTAAAATGCCGAACGGGCGCCGCTCTACGCGGCCGTTGCTACGCTTCTAACCTGACTGACTATATGGCGTACACCTACCTCGTCTCATCGGCGGGTGTCGAATATTAGACCATAGAAAGTTCGCTACGAAACCAGTGAAGCTGCGGTGCCTATGTGAGGTGAGATTGATTGAGGTATGTTGCATGAACAGTGTCGTTCAAAACCACTCGAGGATACTTGGATATCATGAAACAATATTTCCATACCTTTCAAGCAATATGTAGTGAAATATTGAGCGGCACAAGATCGTCCGTTACGGACACTTTGTCCGTAAGGACTTTAGTGCGAATCCCCGGTCTCGACACCAGAGACCCAGTCCTCGAGGGCCGTGGAGGCGGGCGGATCAGTGGTTTCTCTCGGTTCGGTTATTTGAGGCTTGGGTAGGTAACGTATTCAGGTACGAAGAGTAGGTTAGGACGGGTTAAGCGGTATTGAAAACGGAAGGATCATGTAAGATACGTCATTCGGTCTCCAGCACTTTAAAGTCCTTACAAACAAAATGTGGCCGTATTACGGACGATTTTGTGCGGCCGTAGTACGGATGTCGTTACGGATGGGTTTGTCTGTAATACGGATGCTTTTGGTATGCATTACGGATGTTTTCTCAATTGTAACATACGGACGTTTTAATTGTATGATACCGATACGAAAACATCCGTAGTACAAACTAAAAGCCTCTGTATTATGGACAAATTCATCCGTACCGACATCCGTACTACGGCTGCGCAAAATCATCCGTAAGGATTTTGCAGTGAGAACACTAGCATAGTTACGACCACGCGGAAAGAGCGACCGCCGCAGTAGACCTACCGTTATTTTTTCATCTTAAAGTTTACACCGGGTTCTGGGTTGGAAAGTGACGTATTTGGTTAGAAACCCTTAGCTTCGAAGTCGGAAACTCGTACGACCAAGCAGGACCGTGCCCTAAGGGCCTAAGTGCAGCGGAACCAAAAATGCTAATTTTTGAAAAACAACAACTGCTGTGTGACATCACAGAGGCCGGAATTTCGTCCGTTTGTGTTGATTTAGAAAGTGAAGGTGAAGGTGAAGCTGAAGCCGTTCATCACTTGTTTTGGGTCCGTTCGTATCGCCACTCGAGCGCACAACATCGTGACAAGTGAGCATCAAGGCGGTTCGGGATGAAGAATTTGAAGTTGACAAGTTTAGCGTAACACTTCAGAAGGTTTAAGCTCGCGCGAAACACACAGCACACCCTAGCGGGCCATTTGGAACTGCAACTATGGTCGGTTTCGGCCGGCCTCAGACGGCGCTCTTCACTTGTTTTCGGTCGATTTCGGTCGGTTTCATCCCCGCGAAGGTGAACGGACCCAAAACAAGTGATGAACGGCTTCAGCTTCACCTTCACCTTCACTTTCTAAATCAACACTTTCGCGGAGCTCCACCTACTCCATGGTGAAACCCGGCCCTGCACGACGCGGCGCGCGGCGGGTAGGCGAGTCGCAGCCGGGCGGCGCAAGGCGCTTGAGATGTACACTCTAAACTCCTTAGGGACGAATCGTCCGTAGATTACAAATGAATCTGTGCCACCGCAAATTACGGACGATTTTGTCCGTAATACGGATAACACGTTTGTACCTTACGCTTAGGCAGTAAAAACCTGTCTGTATTACGGACGTACTTGTTCGTAATACAGACGAATATTTGGCCGCATTACGGTGGCACAAAATCGTCCGTATTACCGACAATTTGTCCGTGAGGACCTAAGTGTGTGCAGAGCACTATTTTTCAATTATTTTTCTAATTTTTACATTTGCAATAAGAAATGGTTAGGAAGAATGTAAACAGGGTTTGAACCGCGAACCATTTCTCCATTTTTATTCTAAATACATAAGGCTGCTTCTCAATACTTTTTAGCCCGTCCCGACCCGTTTCGGAAGAAACGGACAGGAGCCGGGCTTATAGTATGATGCCGACTGTTTGTTCGTTCGGGCGGACGTGTGTGCGCTGTTGTATAAGAGTTGTTTGATTTGTTAGGTTAGGGTTGGCCGCTGCGTGTGGTGCGCCTGTAAGGCGCACTCCGTCGCGAGTCGGGACGGGCTGAGGTTAGCGATTTTAATCGTTCCAAAAATATGTACCACCCGACACATCTCGAGTGACTTGAGGCGGGGGCCGGAGGCCCCCGCAAACGCCGCCGGCAGGCCAAGATGGCCAAGTCCCCCTGTCGAACCGAGGTGCCAGTGGAGCGGAGCGGAACTGGCACCGAGGTTCGACGGTGGAACGGGCCAGCTTGTTAATTACAATAATATTGCGTATCAATACTGGTAATCCAAGAATGTGGCATCGCGCTCTATTGAATGTGACAAGTGTTCCTTGGAGTCACATTTGTTTGAGCAATGAACATGCGTCTTTCTTGCGAGTCACATTAAAGTGAGTGACATCACACTCCAACTCCATGACCCACCATTCGAACGAATGTGACACGTGTCACATTCGTTTGAGCGTGATGTCACATTCCCGAATTAGTCAGACAACACTAGAACCCTGACATGCAATGCTTCGTGAGAATCGCAACCGAGAAACACTGGCAAAACTAAGACGCCAGTACAACGCCTTGAGAGGCGTAAGAATGCTGCGCCCTAAGCCGGAAAAGCAAGTAATGAACAGCCCCACCTGGGCCGTTTTTGCGCAATAATAAAGCACCCTTCTGTGCTGCGCCTGATAAAGGAGTTGTATTACTCTTTAACGTTAGTTTCGCCAGTTAAGTAATTAGAAAATTTAGAGTTACTTGCACTGCAGAATCAGAAACGGTGCGTCCCCCCCCCCCCCCCAGTGGTAGCGGGTCAGAACTGTGATTTGTGGAGAGCGGAGTCCGCTTAACGGGTTTAACGTAATGCGCGGCAGTGCGGCCTGGCATACGTTGTCCTTCCTGTACCAACTGTGTCACAGAGCCCACAGTGACTGGGCACGGCCGGCGCTGGGGTTAGTCCTTGGGTTACTGCTGCTGGTTCGTATTCGCTGGGCGTCAGCGAGCGCAGCTTGCGTGCGTCTGCCGGCGGTCCTCTAACCGCGACGCAGTGGGCACGCGCGGGCAGCGAAGCGAGTCAATACTGGATGTGCGCCGGGGGGTGACCACATGCATAAGTACCAGAGGCTCGCACGCGAGCACAACGCCCGAGGGAAGGGAAAGACTGCGAGGCGCGGCGGGTGTGGTTGGTGCACGCAGTGTCCAACTGCCCTCATAAGGAAAACGACAGGGGAGGACTAAACTTACCAGCTCGGGCTGTTCGGAAGTTAGTGAACGCACGCATTGCCAGGCCGCAAGTATCAATCCTTCACGTCCAACTCCTCTTCATCGAGTGCTATCGAAAAGGGCTCAAAGTGCAAGCCGACCCTAAGAAGTGAATGCGAACTATCGAGGAAGAAAAATACTGTCCCACTAAGTGGGACACTGGTAGGCCCGAAGTTTTGCACATGATTGGGCATTTTGTAGATTTGTAGATACTGTCTCACTCTGTGAGACACTGGTAGGCCCGGAGTTTCGCACGGGTTTGGGTTGGTTACGTTACCGCCTATTTAAGTTTTATGAGTTTATTTAATTTTGCTTTTTAAAAAAGGATATTTGAAGGTTTGTATTAGTTTTGTAATGGAACGCGGCAGTTTTAAAATTATAGTTTTATAGTAACGGTCAGTGCACCGCATTATTCTCATACGCGGGCCGCCCAGCGCTGGCCTGCAAGGTGTTGTCCCCGCCCGGCTTGGCCCGGCGGCCCGACAATGCACGCCTCGCTCTGAGTCTCGGGTCCCTTGGCTTGTTGTGTGTACTCTAGGGTAGAGGGGAGGGTAGGGTCCCACCGAAACGGTCCGCCTGCCTTGAGTCGCCGCTCTCGTAGCCGTGGCTCGGCCAGGCCCCGGCTCGGCTCGGCACATCGACAATGGGTACCCGGCAAGGGCTGCGCAACAAAAAAGAAGGACGGAAGATTTGGTGGTGGTCTAGAAAAGGATGGAATAGCGGATGCAGCCAGCTGACGAGCCGAGCAGGGGTAGCTCTGTCCCTTTCTTTTGCCATTGGGTGGAGTGAGATAGCTGAATTTCAAATGCGTTTTTACGCGAATTGTTACATTCTATAATTTTAAAAGTTGGTTCGCTGTACTTGCCCAGTCACCCCCGATAATTCTGTCAGACAGATTTTTGATTTTTTGCCTCGTTATCGATCTACAGCAATTGGGCCTGTGGACCATAGAGGCACGTATAGTTGTGTCCCTTTCTTTCGCCATAAGAAGAAGTGAGATAGCTGACTTTTAAATCGATTTTTCGGCCACTTGGAAGCTTTTTCAAAGTGTAAAAACACGTCAGCGTGCCCTGCAAAAGTATCCTGCATCCATGTGCATAGTTTCAGAAAATTCTGTTAGAGGGCCATAAGGGCAATGCTTAAAAGAAAAAAAAGTCCAATCCGGTCAGACGATAAGGCAACTCCGTTTCACTTCGTGCCTAAAAAAGTCCAATCCGGTCAGACGATAAGGCAACTCCGTTTCACTTCGTGCCTAAAAATGGGAAACCATAAACTTACCAGCGCCGGGTAGCTAAGCCTACCGACTCGAAAATGTTGGGCCGCCCCTGATAGCGTCTTTTCCTTGGTCTTTGGGCGATTTTTCATAACAGAGGTTGTGCAGTAAGTGTCTTTGAATACGCTACGTACTTCTCTATTGCATTGAATATGACAGTCTTTATACATAATCTGATCTGAAATTTCGGTCAGAACACAAAACCGGGTGCATTCCAGTGACTAATGAAAGGATTTCACAAACTGTGTTTACAGAATTGTACGAGTTATTTCCCCTCGGATTAAAGAAAAGTTTCAAAACAACAGTTTTACTGAAATTCAAATGCAGGCTAAAAGCTTCACTGCGTCCGGAAAAACCGTGACGCGAAGGGGTCAACAACTTGGATATTTTGCGTACACAGTACCTTCTCGGAGTAAGTTGGAGTAGGCCGGAGTACTTTCGGAGTAAACGTGAGAAAACCAAAGGTGCAACACCCCAGTCTGTCTAACTTCGTGCGGAGAATGGTCCGTGAAGTGAAAGAAGGGGGTAACAAAAAGTTTTCAGAACCAAAAGACTGCTATGAAAATTTAACCGAACTTCTTTTGAGTTGTAAGAAAGAGAGCTGTTGTAATTGCGTGAAGACGTTTAGCTCGTCTTGTGATGAAGTTAGCGGAGTCATCCCCTCAATTTGATAAGCAAATGGAGGCAAGCCAACATGCCCCCCTTTACCACTCGATTCAAAGCGCTAAATTGATACAGCAGAGCTCAAATTGAAGTTGTGTGTCGTATTTAAAGAGTATCTACGTCCGCTGTACTGACTTCTGTGCTGAAATACGCCGGGCAGAAAAAGGAGTTAACTCGAGATGTCTCCTTTTTCCATTCACAGCATTGCTGAAAATGAGGTAAATATACTTGTACCCTTTTTCCAAACGCTGTATCTCGTAGAACAGGCAAAATTTCTGCAAAAACTTTTAGAAACTCATGAAATTTAACATTAAGAACGTTTTCCGGCTGGAATCGCAATTTAGGTATATGATGAGTTGTCCCCTTCTTCCACTTCACGGATCGATTGGCACCGTGGGTTATGCCGCTTTTGCTCCCTCCCCCTTCCCCTCCTAATGCCTCCCGAAACGTCGATTTATGCTCGGTCATGATCTGGCTTAGCTGTGGCATGCACAATAGGGTGTTCCAAAAGAAAAATAATTTTGGAACTAGCGGCTTTTATGGTTCTTCCGGAGAAGAAAGGGCCCTACACTAAATTTGAGTGTTATTTGAATACACTTAACCGGTGCGTACGGACATATTCGTTTCGATACTCAGCGGGCTTGCTTGCCTCTGCTCGCTATGTGGTTAATTTCCCGTGACGAGAGTTTGGTCGCTAGTGATTGGTGGCAGACACGTCCAGTCGGGTGCCTAGAATCACTCTTTGACGACTTGAACCCCATCTCACACGGTAAAACGTCAAAAATTCCAAAATATTAGCTGCCCATGTGCACAAGGTAGTTGCACTCCAATTTCACTCAAATTTAGCGCGGAGACTTTTGATTTCTGGAATATTGATAAAACCTGCAAGTTTAAAAATTTATAAAAATTGAATCACCCTAAAAGCACAACCTACTTTTAGGACGACTGGAAGCAGTCGAAACATAAATTTCTACAATGTTTCGTTTTAGTTCGTAAATTAGGCGAGTCGAAGATCGGTATTCAGTCCGTACGAGCAGTGCACATGATCACAATAATATATTTGGCCATGAACCCCGATTGCTTTTGGTAGACAGCGACGTGACTTAGACATCCAATTGCAGGCGTTTTGACGCTTTATTATGATATTTGTTCCTGGAGGGGGTGCATTACTACTGCTAGCAAACGTCTGAAGACATATCTGCAAAGCTCATCTCTTTCAATATTCCGTCCGGTGTCTTATACAAAATTAAAGAGCACTTGCATAAAGTTGAACAACACCCGAATAGTGCCTTAACCTAACCATTCCCCAAAGTTTTTTGAAGTTGAATCCTGAATTCAATGGAAAACCATTATCAGACTGATATTGTGAAATCATGGGTTTGTAAGACATGACAGGCGAGTAGCAAAACGAGACCTACTACTCTTCAGAGCTCAGATGTCAGAACCTATCAAGCTTTTGTAATGTTAACATTTACCTTATCAAGAAAACCGGGAAACGAAACAATAGACGGTTGGGGGTAAGGGAGGGTGGGGCTCAATGGGACACTTTTTTTCTCAGCTCTCTCTTCGTAAAACTGGTTGAGATAAAAAAATCAAAATGTGCCTGACATATGCTTTGGTATGTCCTCTTTCTTGTTAAATAGTATTTGAGACACGTAGATTGCTCCGTTGCCTTTAAAAAATAAAAAACCACGTTGCTGCATTTGTCCCATTGTTCCCGGGTACCGGATACAATGGGACACTTACTGTTTCACTGATATTACAGTATTTTGGGGCTAAAGAAAATCTAAAATAGCTGAAATATGTTTTATTAAACATTTTCAAGTAGAAACAAAACGGCTTTCATGGTCACATTTGCCTTAAATTAAAATAAACAATACAGATCACATTTTCCTAAAATCAAATAAAATATACTTAGCCGCGGCATTTTCCCTAAAATGGCGGTTAAAACAATTTAATAATACGAAAACTATCATTCATAAGTGAGAAAAACACTCTGGGGTATAGCGGGACACTGTCCCACTGTACCTCACGCGGCCCTGTCCCATTGTGTACTGAATGGCACCTCGCACTCGTCGCGTTCTGGCACCCTGACCTCTCAAGCCGCGGCGATGCGGCGACATGCATGTCCGAAGGGCCAAGCTCGTATAATATTCAATTAAAGTACGACTCGGACCGCTACATTTCGTGCAATACAAAAAAAAAAAAAAACGAAATAATTTACTTTGCCTGTTTTTTTTACGGAGAATGTATAAAACGCTCCCCTCCGGTAGAGGTTCCTCCGCCGGACTTGCCGCCTCGGGTCAACAACAGCGACAACCACCACCGTCATCCATCGTTATTGGCAGTCGCTGCCAGTAGCGCAAGGCGGCAAACAGGATGCAAGATTTTGTGAGGAATACGGGATAGTCCTGCTCACTAGCGGAATAAAAAAAACAAAATCGTTAACCCAGATTTGTCAGTTTGGTTTGCCAACATTCTTCGTAACATTATCATCAGCAGACACGGTGGCCAGAGCTTCTGGCCCTCTGATGACGAAGAACTTAAAACTGAGAAGGAGGAATTATAACAAGGTGGCGTACGCCAGAAGTCGTCAACGGCCTTCCCTGGCTCGCGCTGCTGATATACCTACAGCAGTTACCCTAGGCTCACGGGGCGCTCCCTCCAAGCTCGTGCCCTGTGAGGTTGACCCAGGTGACGGCGTCGATCAGTTGTTGTGGGTGTGTTCTAGCCACTGACGTTCAGAAAGACACCGAGATTCATGTGATATTTTAAAAGAATATCCGTGGCTATTTCAAGTGGATATCGAGTGCGAGGGTGTTAGGTAGGAGCCGAGACGAACTACTTCGGCATAACCTCAAAAAAAGTGCCCTGCGTTTATTTATTTGTTATTGGCTGAGCGGTAGCGAATCCCTGGACCGACTGGGTCAGAAGTGTTTTTCTGTCTGTCCACGCGATTTCTCGAGAACGGTTAGTCGTAGAAGGCTGAAATTTGGACCATATCATCCTACCAGCATATCGGAGTCAACCTCACACTTAGGGCACCATATCTTAGGTAGACTCTTACAAAATATTTACAATTGTTGTAAAATACAAAAATAAATGATGAGGAAGATGGACTGCGGGAGCGCAGCGCTCTACTATCCCCTCTCACAGCCAAACGGTGGCCCCTATCCAAATTCCCCATAGAACCGCCCCCCCCCCCCCGTTGGAATGGGACAAGGAATACAGACACGTGCATAATAACCCCCCCCCCCCCATCCGCGCCCCCCTCGTGCTCACGATCCAAGATAACGTCCATTTGAAGCAAACGTGTTGTGTTGCCAGGCTGCCTCACGACAAGAACTGTATTCGTCGGAAAGCCGCACCCCTCCGCTGCAGCACCAACTCGCCGATGAACGAAAGGGCTGCCAGGGAGAGGCCGCCGCCCAGCGAGAGGAGGGCGGCCTGCTGCAGCTGCGCCGCGCCCTCCCCGGACTCGGCCCTCGCCGCCGCCCTGGCGGCCCTCAGCTCGGCGGCGTGGCTGCCCTGCCGGACCCAGTGGCCGATCACGCCGCCGCTCTGCAGCCGGCGGATGGTCCGGTCGAGCCGGCCGACGAGGGCGCTCCCCGGCCGCACGAACAGCACGTACGAGCGGTGCAGCAGCGCGTCGTCCAGCGCGTGGTGGCAGCGCGGCATGCACCTGATGCCCGTCGTCAGCGTGCTGACCTGAGCAGACCCGAGGTGGTGAGGCATTTCGGCCAAAGGGAAGATAAAGAGTACACGGCGCTACATCTGTAGCTGTCTCCTGTAGGTGCAGCGTTAATTTTTATGCTACTTGGAATGGTGTTTGAAGCGGGTGCAGGGTAGATATTATGATGCAAACGTTGAGGTTACGGCTGGCTAACGTTTTACAGATTCAGTGTCGGAGGTTTCTAAAATTTCACGTCGAAATTTTCTCTGCTATACGAGATATGACGTTTTGAAAAGGGTGGAAGGAATATCTGACTCATTTTGAGCGACTCTGCAGAGGAGTTACGAAGAAATCTCGAATTATCCTTTCTTGAAAAACATTGCGTCTTCAATGCAGTGGGGTAAACGTTCTGAATACGACACTCGACATTAATTTCAACTTCAGTGTGCCGGGAATCTTGAATCGACTGTATCGAAACCAAAAGAACATCACGACGCCGAGAACTGTATCCGATATGACAAATGGGGGCTAACTCCTATGCGCCGGCGCAAACTTTCCGTGCCCGAATTTTCAGAATGTACACCATAATCACCAGTATATAAAGGCAGAAAGTCGCCAGACCGTAAAAGTCCTCTGCCGTGACATGGATGTGCGTTGTCTTCGCACGGCCCAGAGAATCACATGAGGTCTCTGTGAACAACACAGTTGCTTACAGGAGAATCCAATATAATGACGCGAAAGAACAGTCAATGTTTGTCTGCACACGCCGCGATTTTTCATACGGGATACAGAATTTTGAGCTATTTTCTTATTCGTCAGTTCGGGCAGGCTGTTAGTGAAACACCATGGCTATTCGCCTGTTTGCGTGGTTGGTAACATAGATATTAGACTTTTAGTTCTCCTGAAAATACTAGGGCTTGGAGTATTTTCTTATCCACATCCGATTCACGGATCATGTTAAGGCCGGCAGTCCAGTTTCGAGTCCTATTACACGCAGGTGCCGTTGCATTACGAACTAGTTCGTGATCTTCATACAGGGTCACAAGGAGCCGATCACCTGCGGGGTAAATAGACACGTGCACGTACCTTGATAACGGCCAAGTTATAGTCGTTGTTGAATCGCGCTTCGCAGCGCAGTATGTTTTCGTGGGTGTCGCACGGTACCAGCCGAGTCGCTGGGAGGCCCATTGGCAGCAGAACGTCTCTATACACAGGAGAGGGGTAGCCCACGGCCAGCCCAGAGCCGGGGCTCAAAAGTTCCTGTCAACGGCGGGAAAACGATGTGGATCTTTTTTGCCTCCCTCAGCGTGGTCAGATGAGTAAGGCGAAAAGTGGACCATTGTCTCATGCTCCGCAGCTATAGGGCATTTCATCGTCTTCAAACCGGATCCGAAGAAGAACATCATGGCGCCGAGAACTGTATACGGTATATGGCCGTAGATCTCCGATGCTCCGGCGCAAGTCCGCCATCTTGGATGTCCGTATTCAGTTTTCGGAATTGCATTACCATCCAAATACAAAGGGAAAGCGTCGAGAGACATTACAAGTCCTCTGTCCAGACATGAATGTGCGCGTTAGCACCTACCGGTGTCTTCGGGCGGCCCACAGAACTTCAGACGACCTTTGTTCACAACAGAGTTGTTGATATAGAAATCCAACATGGCGCACGTTCCCTGTCAATGTTTGTCTGCACCCACCGCTAATTTTTATACCGGATACAGGTATGGAAGTCGTCATCTTCCCTGGTTCCGGTAGGCTTGTGGTGAAACAACAAGGGGTGGTTCACTAGCGTAGTACCATGTACACCCCTTGCTGTAGTACTTCTGTAGTACCACCCAGTAATACCGTAGAACACGAATTTTTACCGTTATTATACCTGTAATACTCGTGTAGTACCTGTAGAAGCCGAAACCTAACGCTGTAATACTTAGTACAGCTGTAGTACTCTGTACACCGGCTCGCCGTGTGAACCACTCCTTGTGAAACCCCAATTGTAATGGAACAAAACGGTAATTTTATGCTGCATCTCTTGTTTGTAAAATCACGTCAGCCGGCCTTGTATGAGAACCTGGGTGTGCTGGGTTGAAACAAATTCTAAGATTTCGGCGCTTCATTTGCTGGCACTCTAAACCAAGTCTGCGATAAATGCGGAGCTTAAATGACAGTCCATGTTCAAAAATAAAATTCAAGTGTCTGGCGGCGAGGCAAGAAGACCGCAATTAGGACTGTGAGAGAGCTATAGTGCATTGGGAGCGCCCAACCTGCAGCGTCCGTATCCGCCGCTCCGGCGCTGCAGCGGCGCTCTCGGCCGTCATCATGCTCTTGATAGCCACGTTCACGTTGAGGACGAAGACCAGCAGCGCGGCCAACGGACACCGAGCGGCGAAAGTGAGGATGTCCCCTGCAGACCCGGCGCGGTCCCACTTGGAGACCGGCACCTCGCAGAGGAGCGCCCACGCCTCCAGGGCGTACCTGGACGCGACTGACGTCCATCCGCCCACATAATCCACCGCCACAAATCTGGGGAGAAAGACGAAGGACGGGCGGTTCACGCAGGACTCGGCGTATGTCTGTCCCACGCGCGTTCCTCCGCCGCCGTGTTGCATCACTCTTTTTCACGTCAGGCCCGGCCCGAAGAACAGCGCAATGTCTGTTGTGCACTCGTATGGAAGTGGCCACCCATATATCCTCCGCTGCGATAGGTTCCCCATATGATATTTGTTTTGATGACCCAGTATTACTGACCATACCCAAAAAGGACTGTTCTCGGAACACGAAAACTGCTCTCGAGAAGAGAACATTTTGCTCTCCATTTCGTCAGGAATATATTTGTGTCGAACCGAGAAGAATGTTCTCCGCCCTAGTTCCTTTGTCTCGGCTCGGGTACAAAATGCATTCACGTGCGTTAGTGCAGTCCACAACCGTGTTCTCGACGAAACTGACAAGGGGCTGTCCCGAGGTGTTACTCAGATTTTGATGAAACTTCTTTTCCGGGACTTAAAACACTCGGAGTTGGGGATGGCGACACGGACTGGGATACCGCTGTATGCTTTCCTCGCGAGCCGATCATGAACATTGAAATCGAGCATTGGTTTTCTGAGGGGCCGGACCTTAGTGACCTAATATTGTACTTTGAAACAATGGTTTCAAAATCTATTAACATGTGAACTGTCCCGAATCATCCTCGCTGATCTCTCGAGCTCCCTAAACTAAGATAAAATACGAAAGATGTTGACAAATTCATACGACTCGGTCGAGTCACAAATATATCGGGACCGATATGGTCGTACATCGCTGCGGATCGTCAAGTTTGGCGCGCGCAGGACCCAGAACGTCAACTCTATAAAAACACTGTACACTGAAAAATTTTAAGGTGTAATTCCGGATTCTGAAGTAGAGTCGTTCCACATTTGGTGTAAGATTTTCTTTCCCTCACATCTGTAAGTCATTTTTATTCTATATATGTGTAGGAATTTTTGCACTTATGTATGGGAGTTCCACCATACATATTTGTTCTGTCGTTACAAAAATTCAATTTACAGTCTTTGATGCTTGGTGATAAGTCAGATGTTGCATATATCAGGTGTCCCAGCTCAACCGTTCCAGGGGAAAGGTAGGCAAGCCCGCAACACTAGCCTCGCGCGGGGTGTCCAGCCGAGCACTTTGCAGAGTCGCATGGCGCCACTTTTCCGATAGCCACAATGCGAACGGCAGAGTAGAAAACACACATCAGTAGTTTAAGCAGTCACGGATATCCCGTTATTTTGCCATCTTTAAGCTCCAATCGCCAAATGCCGCACGGATGCGAAAAGATTTAGATTCACCTAACCTCTGAAGCGCGTCGTCTGCAGCTGGTGACCGTCTCAGAGCTGGGCGCCAAGAGTGGACCTCTCGCGAAGGGCTAGTGTTGCGGGCTTGCCTACCTTTCCCCTGGCACGGCTGAGCTGGAACACCTGATATATCGGTATTTCAGTGAAGCCCCAACGTCCGGGAAATGTATCTCCCGACGGCCCCCCCTCCCCCCCCCCACATATTTACAGAACGTTACAGTAAAAATGTCTATGTTAACTTTATTCAAAATATTTTTCTTGTTGTTGTTTATTTTTAGGCACGAAGTGAAACGGAGTTGCCTTATAGTCTGACCCGATTGGACTTTTTTTTCTTTTAAGCATTGCCCTTATGGCCCTCTATACGAATTTTCTGAAACTGTGCACATGGACGCAGGATACTTTTGCAGGGCACGCTGACGTGTTTTTACACTTTGAAAAAGCTTCCAAGTGGCCGAAAAATCGATTTAAAAGTCAGCTATCTCACTTCTTCTTATGGCGAAAGAAAGGGACGCAACTATGCGCGCATCTACGGTCCACAGGGCCAATTGCTGTAGATCGATAACGAGGCAAAAAATCAAAAATCTGTCTAACAGAATTATCGGGGGTGATTGGGCAAGTACAGCAAACCTACTTTTAAAGTTATAAAATGTAACAGGAAGCGTAAAAACGCATTTGAAATTCAGCTATCTCGCTCCATCCAATGGCAAAAGAAAGGGACAGAGCTACCCCTGCTCGGCTCATCGGCTGGCTGCATCCGCTATTCCATCCTTTTCTAGACCACCACCAAATCTTCCGTCCTTCTTTTTTGTTGCGCAGCCCTTGCCGGGTACCCATTGTCGATGTGCCGAGCCGAGCCGGGGCCTGGCCGAGCCACGGCTACGAGGGCGGCGACTCAAGGCAGGCGGACCGTTTCGGTGGGACCCTACCCCTCCCCTCTACCCTAGAGTACGCACAACAAGCCAAGGGACCCGAGACTCAGAGCGAGGCGTGCATTGTCGGGCCGCCGGGCCAAGCCGGGCGGGGACAACACCTTGCAGGCCAGGGCTGGGCGGCCCGCGTATGAGAATAAAACGGTGCACTGACCGTTACTGTAAAACTGTAATTTTAAAACTGCCCCGTTCCATTACAAAACTAATTCAAACCTTCAAATATCCTTCAATTTTAAAAAACAAAATTAAATAAACTCATAAAACTTAAATAGGCGGTAACGTAACCAACCCAAACCCGTGCGAAACCCCGGGCCTACCAGTGTCACACAGAGTGAGACAGTATCTACAAATCTACAGAATGCCTAATCATGTGCAAAACTTCGTTGGAAAGGAGTTGCATTAAAAAAGGCCTGTTGAGCGCGTGCGCCCTCCCGACGAGCAATCACGGAATCAGAGGCAAAGTATACTGGGCTCGTCCCAGAGCTTCCGCACATTAAATGTTAATTTTTTGTGCATTTTTTGTGCATTGTAACGTGAGCATACATTGCAATGTACAATATTGTACATTATAATGTATGCTTGTACAATGTACAATATTGTACATTTCAATGCACAATAATTATGAGTTTTCTTTACCGTACGTTTAGTGTGCATAACAATGTGCAATTAGGAAAATGCTATACATTACAATGTACAAATTTATACGTTTTAACGTACAATATTGTACATTATTATTTATGCTCAGATCTGTACATTGCAATGTACGAAATAGTACATTGACATTTACACACTAAATGCTTATGTACTATTTTTGTACATAATTATGTACAGATGTAAACCTTCAGCTTATGTACAAATTTGTACACAATTATGTACTATTTATACATAATTACATACTATTTGTACACAACTATGTACAAGTTTGTCCATAATTATGGACGATTTTGTACATAGCTTATGATGGTTTATATCTGTTCAAAAGTATGTACAAAATAGTACATACGCATTTGGTGTGTAGTGTGTACGCTTGAGAATGTGCAGCAACATGCTTCGCTCAAGCATTTAAGTCGCAATGCTACAGTCGACCTTTCGCCCACAGTTAAGAAAGCTTAATGTTTGCAGAGAGGGCGGTTACCGCGGACCTGGAGCACCGAGTCGCCAAGAGGCGCACGGACACGACAGCCGCGGCCGCCATGACAATGAAGACGAAGAGTCCGGACGACCAGAGTCTGGCCAGGCCGGAGGCGAGGTGGCCGCCGCTGGGGCCGCCGCAGCGCACGTGGATCCGGCTCTCCACGTCCAGGAAGGGCACCGTGGCCCGGAAGTGCTGCAGCCGCCGAGGCGTGAGTGCGTACGCCCCCAGCGCCACGTCCGTCTCGCCGCGCTGCAGCCGACCGAGCATGCCTGACGGAGAGCGCGCAATCGCGTGCGATCGGATCTGGTCTAGAAGGCTCACGGAATCGGGCAACGTTGAGGGGTTGCTCACAAATGACGCCACGCTCTCTGACGGGGCGGGCCGAGGTTCGCACGAAGGTCCCGCACCCTAAATGCACGGGAAGGTTAGGCTCCCCGGGACAACAGGGTCAAACAGACGAAATTTGTTCAAAATTGCCACAGTAAAAATCTTACGAAGACCGGGCTTTGTATAACGAAGACAGTCTTCGTAGGCTACGAAGAAAATGAGGTCTTCGTAGGATTCTTCGTATTACGAAGCATTCCTTCGTAGACTGGGAAGAAATCTTTCGTAATACGAAGACTTCACTATCTTCGTTGACATTTTGCTGTGGAGTGACGTCATTTGTGAACGGCCTCTTAACCGGTGCGCATGGAGCAAGTAGACCATATTTGCGACGCCTCGATACCGGCTACCCGTTCGGCTTTTCGGCCTTTGCCTGTACGTGTTCTGATTTCAGCTTCATTTAATTACAGCCAGCGAACCTGAGGTGAATTAATTCCGTTGAGACCGTTAAGGGGTAACTAGATGTGTTTTTGGACCTATTGCCTTGTCGCTAGACGCCAGTGAACAATGCAATGCGTGCAGCGGCGCCGGAAGTCACTTTCAAAAAGGGCCCGTCGAAATTCGATCTTTCAGAGGTTCAGAAAATTGATAATATGATGGCACTTTAGCACTATTGCCACTTTTTGACACAATTTTGGACATAGCAGGCACATTTTTTGCGACTGGCGCAATATTGTATTTAAAAGTAAGTATCTACAGTTTCTAGACAAAGCGAGACATGTTGTCAACGTACGGTTGGAGCATCTTGCTGATGGAGAAAACGCGTAGAACTCTTAAGTCCTTACAAACAAAATTTGACCGTATTACTGATGAATTTGTGCAGCCGTATTACGGATGTCGTTACGGATGGATTTGTCTGTAACGACACTGCACACCGTTGACTGATGCCATGGTCGATAGCCCGTGTAAAAATATTTGTTCCGAAACTGGGCCGAAACGAGTCGAAAGCAGTCCGATCGGTCCTGGACTGTTTCAGTATATGTCCGATGTGCACTCGGACTGTTCCGCAAGCAGCCCTCCTCCGGACCCGGTCCGCCCGAATAGAGCCCGACTTCCCTCCGGACACTCCGATGGTAGTCCGACTCCGACTCGGACACTCCGAGTACGTACCGGCCGACCCGAGCGGATCGGGAGCCGCCGCCCGGGAAGTCCGCCCGAATCCGGGCGGACGCGCCCGAGGGCTATTCTGTACTTTCCGAGGGCCGGGAAAGTCGCCTCCCGCCTCCCGACACTACCTGAGTGTCGGAAACATGCTTTCCGTTCGGGTTCCCCGTGTGCGAGCGTATGCTTTCTCTGAGACACTGAGTTTTTACTGGCAGCCCGACCGCATAAACAAAATGAAATGAAGTAAGGTGCTTAAAAATTACCGAACAATATAAAGTTATCAGTCTTTATTATTAAAACTAGGAAAAAGAACTATAAATGACTATTCTTATGGTCATCACAGGCACCGCACACCATTTATTCAATATTATTTTAATAAAAAGTAAACAATCATAAAACGGGACGAGCCCCACAAAACCTCACTTAAATCAAATGTTGATAAGGAAAAATACTGTTAGCAAGGCACACACAATAATACAGTTGAACAGTTGCACATGGGTGAAGTACTTAAAAATAATTTATTTGCTGTTGGTCTTCTATTTGAACTGGCCAAAGGTAGAATTGGAACCTGTAACATTTAACACAACTATTGTAGTTCACACATAGGCAAATTTAATTGGATGCTAGTTATCAACTAAAGAACAAACACATACATTTGTCTAGCTGCGGCTCCAAGCTGGGTATCCGGCAGTATCATTTAGGTTTCGACATATTTTCACTGTTGTCTTTGCGCTGCTCTTCCAATTCTGCCAGCACAAACGCATACCACTCACATAAATACATAATGACATGGACACACTCAAATAAAATTATGCATTGAACGTTGCAGTAACATACCATCATCCACTTATCTAGGGTTTTCGTCGCACTAGCAGCCACATCATTCGACGCTGAACGCTGGCTTTGTTTTGGCTCTGTCAGACAAGTTGAAGAGACGAGTTGTCTGTTAAAACCAATGTGACTACGTAAACTTCGCCAGTTTCTGAAGTATGTGGTAATTTTCAACACATCGCAATCACTATTGAAAGTGCACAACACTGTGAAATTTACTAGTTAAACAGCGCAAAACCAGCAAAGGTGTCAAGCATTTAACTTTGTATTAGCACAAGAATAAATTTGCAAATCCTACCTTCATTGTGTCAGAAGTGATTCAAAATTTTTGCTCGGCAATTATCTTCGCACGTCAACAAATTACACCAAACATTTCCCACACAGCTCCACTGCACTTATCAGATCATAGAAAACATAACCAACAACCCTCCGCCCTGCGGCCATCAAAACAACAGGGCGTTCCACTACGCGCACCTCCGACCACCGGTCACTTGCATCTGATTGGTCCACAGCGTCGGAGCGGCGACGCTTCGGCAACGTCGCGCACGGGACTTCGGCAAACACCCGAAGTCGCCCGATCCCGACCGGAACCGATCCGTGCCGAATCCGTGCGGCGTACAGAATAGCCCAAGACGCCCCATTCGGATCGGCACCGGATTCGGGAGGTCTCCCGGGACGGAAAGCCCCCTCTCCACACGGAAAGTTCGTAATAGGCCCCCAGCCCGGTCTGCTCGGACAGCCCGAAACATACCCCGCCCTTCTATCGGGTTGACCGTTTTCGGTCCGGCCACTCGGACTCGTTTCGGACTCTCTGAGTTTCGCGACGCGTTTTTGTGGACTTAGAATATTTTCCATCTCTGCGATGTAATACAGGTACACATTAAATCTAAGATATGCGTTTGAGAAAATTATAAAAGTTAAAGGATAATACGAAACTCCATCTCATAAAATGAAAATTTGTATGCACAAAAAGTAGTTTACATTTTGTCATTGTGCGTTCGTTTTGTTTTGGTTTCCTAATGCGCTTCCGAGGTTTGGAAAATAAAATCTAGTATGTACTGAAATGCACTACACCACATTATGTAGAGGACGCCGAATGCGCCACAACGTCGAAAACCGCAGAGAAATCCGTCCACTACATTGCCTTCTGCAGGGCAGAAGAGGTCGAGGCTCGGTGGGCTCCGAAGCAGTAGCCAGCCTGAGACGGTCTTCCACAGATGTCTCGGTAGCGCAGTGGGCAAATGCGTCGACTGAGAAGGGAGGGCATGTTGGTTCGAGTCCGCTCGCGCTCATTTTTCTTTTCGGTTGCGTCATCGGGCAAGTCCGAAAACAGTACCGAGACGGAGCGACTAGAGGAATTCGGGCTTTCCGAAACCCTGCCGAATTTCCGACATTTCGGTATAAAAGTGGAATGAGTCCGACGGACTGCATTCGGACTGTTCCCACACCGGACTCGGGTCGGGCCTGATATTTTTAAACGGGAGGGCTCTGTGCCCTTTCGCTATTTAGCGTGTACGATGAGGGGCCCTGTTCTCTTGAAGATTCGTAATGGCCCGAGAGTCGGGCCGTGGGCTGTTCCATGCGGTATGCCATGTCGATGAACCCCAACTCCAGAACGGAAGTAAGATAATGGGTAGAGGTATCGTTCAGTACTACTTAGTTTTGTACTGATTCGGGTGAACGCCATTTTCACAGAATGCCTTATTCGTAAGGAGGGAGGAAGGGTTTACACAGGTACGCCTTTATGTGGACCTGTACCGCGCATGCCAAAGAGGCATAGATGGACGACAGGTGTGCTGCGTGGGCCCACCCGCAAACGCTTGCCGCGTCAACCGCTGAAGGGCCTGCTTCGCGGGGTCGAAAAGGCCTGCCGTGCGGGCCCCAAAAGGGCCGGTCCGGATTTGGATGGGGGGGGGGGGGGGCTCCCCCTTCCGGCGCCGCTGAATGCGTGTCTGCCTCCAGTTAAACTCTGCCGACCCAATACTTGAGCGTATTTGGGTGAATCGAGTCAATCTTTTATGTCATATGCAGGGAAATGATGAGCAGTAACTTCCGTCGTAACCTTACGCACTTAGATGGACGGGCCATGAATGAAGTGTAAGCCATAAAACACCCTCGGCAGCGCGCGTCATTTCTCACACCAGCTGGTTGTCTGCGCTCTTTTCGATCAAGGGTTGGTTCACTGGGCGAGCCGGTGTACAGCGTGTATTAGGCACTGCAGCATTATTTTGCTACTTGGGTACTGTAAGAGTATTCCAGGATCAAAAAATCGTGTAATGCGGTATTACGGGGCGTTATTATGGTGCGTTACTGCAGTGCTACCACGGAACTACAGCAGTACTACGGAAAGGAGTGTACTGCACGTTTGAACTACCCCTCGGGTGGCACCGCCCTCTAATATTAGTCCGAGGTGAAGCTGTCACTTCACCAGCGCGGCGGGAGAGCGACAGAATTTAAACTGAGCCCGAAACTGAAAATAGTTAAAGAATACTAGAAAATGCGCTGTTGGCGAAAATATCTCGCCAACAAGTAGACTGAGAGTGACAGTGACATTGATGAATCGTTTACGGTGTGCTCGAGCCACTGACGTCAGGAAAGCCACAAAGATCCTTCTGAGTTTTGTTGAGCACAGGCCGCTGCCCACCCGCGTGATGTGGCCACATGGCGAATTACCTGAGAACGAACCATTGATGGGTTCCGCCACTCCTGCGTCCGTCGATTCCAACATGACGAGCTGCAGACTCCCGTAACGCGCTGCGGCTTCCATGATACCAGCAACTATGAGGGTTTCCATGGGTGTGCTGGGCGGGAGTCCGCAGCGTCCGCCCGACTCCGACGTGTCCACAAACAGGTCTGCACGGACGGCGCAGCCGCTGGTTTAAACACGCGATGGACATGGCGAAGATAACGGATAGTAATAATTGGCAGAGGGAAAGGAACGTCTTCATACAGAATAACGGTCAGTTTCAAGAAAACGTTTTACCATACACATAAAGAAATTATACGTTCCGTGCTCAATGAATGTACGTGGACGTAGTACCGATTAAGCGTTTTACTGGTGAGGTTACACTTACTGTATGTAACTTCAGTGAATGTTTTTTTTTTTTTCAAAAATTAAATTGAAAAATCGAGGTGGTGGCAAATAACAGTGCGTTGAAGGGAGTAGTCGGGTCACATGTTCCGAGAGTGGACGCCCCCTCGAAAATAAATTGCAACACAAATTGTCCAGTTTTACGTACACGTTTGTCGACAAACATGGTCGTGAGTACGCCTTGTGTACAAATTACATTCAGAATTACTCACAATGTTGTACATGTGTACAAGATAAACATTTATACGGAGTAATTCAGCGTGCGAGTAGATTTGCAGCGTTTACCTCGTTTTGTGGGCGCCGCAGAGCTCGAGCCTGTTGGGCGGCATCGTCCTGGCACACGCCCGCCCCGGCCCCCAGCACACAAGGTCGGGTGAGTAGTGAATACGACAGTTATTGAACGCCCCGATTCTGACGCACCTCTAGGACGAATGACGTGACACGTCACCTAGCCAGACCTAGCAGTCGGGCTAGTTCATCTCACTAGGTGCAGGTAGGACAAGTTGCAGTGCGGCGTTTCTCTCCATTCGCTCACTTCACATCTCCGACTATCGGGTATTTTCACGAGCCGCCGCGGCACCCAGTGGAATTTTAAATTTGAAACCCGCAGAGAAATGCAGTCAAACGTCGACCTTGACGCAGATGTTGCCACCTTTAATTCTCATGGGAGGAGCCGAACTTTTAGGCATGCTCATCACTTGGTTATATGGGCCAACTTTTCGACTGAGTGCGCTCAAACCGGAGGTCTCGAGTAGGTAATAACTCGTCAAATCCTGCACGCATCATGTGCATACAAGCATTGATGAACCTCGTTTTAGAAGTCACAGAAACGCATCAAGTCTTGCGTAAGGGGTCCCTCACAAGAGACAATCCGTACACGCTTCCACACAATCTTTGACGATCCACACATACCGTGACAATCCACAATTCCTGTAAATGAGTGAAATCTCCTAAAAGACGCCTTTTCCAAGCACGCCCCCCTGAAGGTAGGCCAGGTTTCTAAAAAAAATAGGTCATCACCGAGGAACCGGCGCACTTACAAGACGCTTCGACAACACGGGCCATAAAAAATTGACCGACAATCCGGGACAATCTACACATTCTCACAATCATGAGTACACTTTTTTTGACTGAGGGACCCCTCGCTACGTACCACCCGGGCTTACAGATCAAATTATGTATAGGCAGTCCCGATGCCAAAGGCGGTCACACAAGTTTGATATTGAAACATATAGGGGTCGCAATCCGGGGAAGTTTCATAAAATCCTGGAATTCGTGAACAGGCTTTAGCCGGGTGATTCAC
Organism: Megalurothrips usitatus; assembly: GCA_026979955.1. Taxonomy (NCBI): domain Eukaryota; kingdom Metazoa; phylum Arthropoda; class Insecta; order Thysanoptera; family Thripidae; genus Megalurothrips; species Megalurothrips usitatus. Next base: position 12,107,079 of record CM049596.1, read on the forward strand.
CACGGGTGGCGGGTGGTCTGTCTAGGGCCGAGTGGTTCCTGCCCGCACCCTCAGAGGGATTGAGCGCCCGTCCTGCCTGGGTATCGACATAACTGTCGCCCTCACCCTGCCGGCCTGGGACACCGTCCGCCAGGGACGGGCGACGCCATAATCAATGCTGTGGTGGCGCCTAGGACATCCGGGCACCTGCGTGTCGCAGGCAATGCGGCAGAAATGCGGAAAGGGATTGCTTTTACGGCGATGAGGGGCGCGTTACGTCCGGGCACAAATGACGTCACACGTCTTGGGTCAATCACAGTCCCTCCGTCACCAGACGAGCCACTCATAATAATACAATAATAACAACCCTTTATTACACCTCGTTCCGTTGAAAGGTTCGTTTCAGTTTTCATAGAAACACTTAAAATTAGTACTTATGTTCTGAAATTTTGGGGTTTTGAGTTTTCCCCTTCCTCCTCTGAACGGACCTTCCTTCAACGCCAGAACATTAATATTTGCCTCATTTAAATGAAAATCAGCAGATGTGGACTATAATTATTTATTGGCGAATTGTATTCACATTGTCACAAGCAGCTCGCAAAGTTTTGCCTTTTAGTTTAACACAATTAAGTATCATCTTACAGATCGCCACAAGGCCATTGCAAACGCAGGCACACAATAGTTTGGAAACATATTCTTCAAGGATAACGCAGGCATTTCCAAGGAACGTTTAAAAGCTGCCTTACCGTTCATGATGTACTACCGGACAATAAAAAGGGTTGCTGGGAGCTCCTGTGTGCAATTCTCATTTCGGACGCTATTGGCATGCCGATCATTACTTCCGCTACCCTCCTGTGTGTGTCCGAAGATGCACTCGCAAATTGCCTGCATGACGGAATTTTTTCCAGCACTCAGTGCATCCCTGTGGCCTCTCTCACGTGCGAAGATGGGTTCTGCTCGACCGAATGTGTTGGGGCACAAGGAGCATCCGTACGGTTCTTTCCCGTGTGCGTGCGGAGATGCGCTTTTAGAGTCCCTGCGTCACTGAATTTCTTGAGGCACACGGTGCAACCGTAAGGCTTCTCTCTCGTATGAGTTCGAAGGTGCGCTTTTAAATTCCCAGCTTGACTAAATCTCTCGGAGCACACGGTGCATCCGTATGGCTTCTCTACCGCGTGTGTTCGAAGATGTCTCCGCAAATGTTGAGCTTGACTGAACTTCCGGTTGCATTCGGTACATCCGTATGGCATCTCTCCCGTATGCGTCCGGAGATGCGTCTTTCACGTTCCTGCATCACTAAATGTCTTTTGGCAATCGGAGCATTTGAACGGCTCTCTCCCGTGTGCGTTCTCGCGTTCCTGAAACAGACCGCTCTGCGTTACCTTCACCTCTGATATAGCGAGCATGAAACATGCACGGCGCTGCCTACCGGAGTCGGGTACAGGTGACTGCTGACGAAATTTTGAGCTTTACGCAGTTAACACACCAGTTGTCACTACCGTCACAATCAGTGTATTCTTTTTGGAGTTGTGGACCCCTGAGTAGACCCGGCACGGGCGCGGTCCCACTTGGAGACCAGCACCTCGCAGAGGAGCGCCCACGCCTCCAGGGCGTACCTGGACGCGACTGACGTCCATCCGCCCCATAATCCACCGCCAGAACTCCGGGTGCTGGACTGTTGAGTTGGTAACATATGTTTGTAAGGTTGGTAAATTTTTACGTTCGTGTTCTTCTTTTTCAGTTGTAAATCAACAGCATGAATAGCAATAACAATAAAACACTAGCCGCGGCTAAGAGAACGCCGAGGATGATGATAGTGGACAATTCCACACCAAAACCCTCCAATCTAAAAGGAAGTAGGGTAAGAGTATCAGTGATGGCCACCCCTATATCTCGACCCAGTAGGCCTACAGACGTCAAGATCGATCCTTGCGGTGGTAGTATTAGGTACAGACTCGATCGAAAATTTAAAAATAATTTTAGAAACATTTTGGAAGCAGGAGTGGAAAAATGGCCGTCACTGAACAGTGGCCATCACTAGTACTCTTACCCTAAAGCGTGAAAAAATAAAGACGACAGGTTATGGGCCCTGGCAAACAGTGTAAACATATGGTCAGTGAAGCGGAAGAAGGGGATAACTCAGAAACCTGAAATTTTAACTAATGAAATTGAACGTCAAGAACGTTTAGGGCCGTTTTTGGCTAGAATCTGAATTGTGGTGTATGTATACAGGGTGATTCTCCTCGTGAGGTCATCCACTTCAGGGTGGATAGGGGGCACCTAGAGAAGCATTTTTCGCAAATGAACCCATGGGCGCAAATGTCACGTTACGGAGTTACAGGGGTGTAACTTTAGCTCACTGTGCGCCTGGGCGGTAGGCAACCCATCGAGCATGATACGCCTCGCCGACCGCTGTCACCCCATCCCACCTCCTTCTTTCCCGCTCAGTGAGCGAGCCAGCGCGATGGCAGGCACGGGCGATGGCACGCGCGACGAACGAACGAGCCGAGACAGGCTGGAGTGAGGCTGGTAGGGTCGGCAAGGCGTATCGTGCTCGATGAGTTGCCTACCACCCAGGCGCACAGTGGGCTAAGGTTAAACCCCTGTAACTCCGTAACATGACATTTGCGCCCATGGGTTCCTTTGCGAAAAATGCTTCTCTAGGTGCCCCCTATCCACCCTGAAGTGGATGACCTCACGAGGAGAATCACCCCGTAGTTATCACCTTCCGCTTCACAGATCATCTTATGTATGCCCAGATCTGTACATAGCAATGTACCGGTAAAGTACATTAACATTTAGAGTTTACTCAATGCTTCAAAGCGACCGCTCGAATGCTCGAGCGGCGGCGTTTCAGCATTTTGACCTGAGGGTGAGGTGTTGCCTCAATGTTTGCAGAGAGGGCGGTTACCGCGGACCTGGAGCACCGAGTCGCCAAGAGGCGCACGGACACGACAGCCGCGGCCGCCATGACAATGAAGACGAAGAGTCCGGACGACCAGAGCCTGGCCAGGCCGGAGGCGAGGTGGCCGCCGCTGGGGCCGCCGCAGCGCACGTGGATCCGGCTCTCCACGTCCAGGAAGGGCACCGTGGCCCGGAAGTGCTGCAGCCGCCGAGGCGTGAGTGCGTACGCCCCCAGCGCCACGTCCGTCTCGCCCCGCTGCAGCCGACCGAACATGCCCGGTTTTGTAAAATTTAACACGATTCTTAGAATGCTCACATAATATTAAAGCACAGAAATCGTATAAAGACTGTGGAGTGCGCAGATTTGTGTGTAGTTATGTATGTACAAAACTGTCCACAGCCCAGCGGTGTGTTAGCATGTAGGGTCAGTGCAGGTTTAAAAAAAAATCACGTTTTTACAACTTTGCTTTTCAACATTTTTGACAATGTTATTGAGTCTAAACCCGAGTTCCGTTCCGATCATGTGGGGTCGGAGCTTGACGTGTAACGGCACTATAGTGCTAGTGTTCAACCTGCACTACTTGTAAACAACCGCGGGAGAGACAATTTCGTGAGAATTGACAATGCAGGTAAGAAAACACCGCTCCCCCGCCAGCTGCATTATGGAATGCAACAAAATCACACTCGTGCAGCTAAGAAAATTACACCGCGCTTTTCACTGAGTACTGCTTGCCACCGAAAACCACTCTGCATTGCAATTCAGTTTAGCTGAAAGAAAGAAACATTTCAATACTAGAAAGATGTCCACTTTGCTCGGTTACTCAAGAGATAACGTTTCAAAAGTGTTATTTTTTTACCCATTTTTCAAGTGTGATCTTTAAATCTGCATTGACCCTATTCGGAACCAGGCACGTAGCCGGCCGGAATTTTCGGAGGGGTCAGGTCATGCTTTTTGCCTACTTCTCAGGCGGCCTTCTAAGGGCTTTCTAGGGGATGGGGGTCATGACCCCCCTGACTCACCCCCCCCTCCCCACAGCTACGTGCCTGTTCGTAACACCTTTGGTGAGCGTTATGCCGCCTTACCGACGCGACGGGCTGTGATGCATTACCTGCAAAGGAGCCGTTGATGGGTTTCGTCCATCCCGGATCAGCCGATTCCAACAAAACGAGATGCAGACTCCCGTAACGCGCTGCGGCTTCCATGATGCCGGCGGCTATGAGGGTTTCTTTGGGTGTGCTGGGCGGGAGTCCGCAGCGTCCGCCCGACTCCGACGTGTCCACAAACAGGTCTGCACGGATGGCGCAGCCGCTGGTTTAAACACGTGGTTAACATTAAGATAACGGGTAATAATGATTAGCAGAAGGAAAGAAAAGGCCTAGTGCTCAATACAATGTACGCAAAGGAAAGTCAAATTGAAAAGATTCAACTCAAAAAAAAAAAACTAAAACCGTTTTACCATATATACCCATAAATAGTATTTATTCCAAATTCATGAATGCATATGCATGTGAGGATTTGGAAAAATTGCTACACAAGTTCCACACGCACACTGCCGTAGTGCTGTATACAATGTTTCTGTACAAAACTGTGGACATATCTTTGTACCTAAGCTCTATATTCGAAATATATGGAGAATTGCATACATTTTTGCACAAAATTGTGTCCAACGCCAGGTGAAGGTGAATTACTTACGCTCATTGGAACTACACCATTGTGTCCGAATTCTAGTGCACGAAAACATCCATAGTTTGTAGGAAATTGTGTACAGTTATACGGCGTGATACGGCGTGCTTTTAGAATATGCAGCGTTTACCTCGTTTTGTTGTACGCGCCGCAGAGCTCGGGCCTGTTGGACGGTATCGTCCTGGCACACGCCCGCAGCACACGGGGTCGGGCGAGCGACGGTGCGGCCCCGTTTCTATAAAGCACTTCGCGGACATGACAAATCAGGGTCGGACCTGGCAGCCGGCTCATTTCTCCTTCACCCGAAATTGTCCAGGTACAAGCCATTCCACAGAACGACGTTTCTCTACTCGTCACTTCATATTCGTCCGTTTCACCTGACAAGAATTTCTCATCTCCGACTGTTGGTATCCTGTCCCATATAACACGTGAAAAATGCTCGCGGACCACCACGGCATACGGCGACGTTTGAGTTTTGAGATCCGGGTACAGAATCGTAGTCGAATGTCGACTCTCGACAGATGACTCGTTGAATTCAAACGTTTTGGAATGCGCGACTGCTCAAAAGTTAAATTTTGGTGGCTGACTCACGACGGCTTTTACCGGTGGTCCCTAGGGGGAAATAAAACAAGCTGGCCCATTCCACCCTCGAACCTCGGTGCCTGTTCCGCTCCGCTCCACTGGCACCTCGGTTCCCCACCTCGGTTCCACACCTCGGTTCCGCTCCGCTCCACTGGCACCTCGGTTCGACAGGGGGACATACACACTGAACGGCATGAGACTTTTTTGTTCCATACACTGCTACAAGTTTGTCCCATGACATGTTGAGATTCTGCGCAAAACATCTCATGTTACAAATTGTCCCATGAACGTGGTACTAATTGTCAAAACTACTCATGTTACAATTTAGTATCTTTTATATGGGACAATTTTGTATAACTTTATGGCACAATGTAAATATTGTTAATTGAAATGGTTACCCCTTTACGAAACCCATCTAGCACCGCTGAAATCGAAAAAAGCACGGATGCTTTGAATGGTTATCTTAAATTTAATACTTAGGCAATAAAATAATATCTTCATTTAGTAAGACTTCTTCCCTCCTCTCCTGAGTGTGCATCTTCCCTGCTGTTCTGGCCAATCTTGGCGCCTAGCGGGTAGGCAATCTGTACTCCTACATGCACGCGTGCCATGCGGGCTGGCCTACCCCCGAGTTCGCAGGCGTTCTTCCCGGTCGTTCTTTAGTCGTCCGATGTTCGCTGACAATTGCATGTCTAATATACATCTACGGTTACCCGGAGTCCCATCAGATTGTCTGATAATTTGGGACAAGACGGAGATTGTGACCAGTGCCATGTGACAAAATTGTACGATGTACGTTACAATTAAATTGCCACATTATAATGGGGCAAAAAAAAAGTCCCATGCCATTTAGTGTGTACGCGACAAAATTTGAAAATTGTTGCCACCGTACGTTTATCTACGTCTTAAAAGAAGTCTATACCCCAAATTTGAACTTTCTCCGTGAACGATAAGTTAGCGTACACACGTCCGCCCGAACGAACGAACGAGCAGTCGGCATGAGACTATAGGCCCGGCTCCTGTCCGTTTCTACCGAAACGTGTCGGGACGCGCTTAAAAGGGATTCCTCACGAATCCGTGAGATACCTTCATAGCCGTCAGCGAAATACATACACCCAATTCTACGTTCCGGATGGACCTCGAGATCAGATTGTATGGATGTTCTGTCACAGGGCCAAACGAGCGCCTAGAGAACGCTTTTCTAGCGAGAAGAAAGTTCTGGGTACTTTGGTACATGGCTGGGTGTCGCGTGGCCAGTCAGAAACGCGTGCGCGGAAAATCGTTGCTTCTGCGGCGATGAGGGGACGCGTTACGTCCGGTAAGGAGTTGTGCCCAAAATTAAGTCACGCTTCCTACACCATTTTTTGCCACCACCTCAGCCGACTGGTGGTTTTACGGCGGAGGAACGCTTGCGAAATATTTTCTAGTGTAGGGTTTTGTTACGCCATAATATTTACAATTTCGCGTATAATTATGGATAATTTGCATAATAATAATAATGTGTAATTGTGGATGCGGGAACAAGTACATAAACAAGTCACAAAACTACAACTCTTAAAACATAAAATAAAACTGACTAAAATTCTTAGTTCTTTCCAAATAATTTAGAGATGTCGACTAAGAACTAGTTATTTTGACTTTACTAAGAAAATTGACGAAATGTTCGTAATTTTTGTTTTTGTTCATTTACCGTGACAAAATCGTACCAGCCGGTTTTGTACGTGGTTATGTACTGTACAGTACAATATTGGGTTGTTTACTTTAGCGGTGCATACATTTTGCATATAACCAACATGTTCCTGTGTCATTGTGTAGGACAAAAATATGTACGTGCGAACTCGCACACGTTTGAGTACTTCTATCGCTCAGCCAATCACGGTAGGCCTCGTTCGGCTACCAAGTCTGTTGCTGTATATCGGGACGGACCGTTCCGTTTTCCTTTTTCTCGTCGCCAGCCGCCACTGCGCCCCGTTTGCAGGTGGAGCTGTGGTCGCTGCCGCGCGATACTGCTGTGTCACGGCCGTCATGCCTCCGCTTCCTAATCGGCCGCACAGCCGCAGAGTAGTGGGCCAAACTAGTGCGCGCTTTATCTCATGCCATCTGAAGAAAAGAAGACTCGTGCATGATAAGAGAGCCCAGACTCCGTGGTCCACGGCAACCGCTTGCTCCGTTTGGGCGCCGGCAGTGTAGTGTGAACTCACCTGACCAAGCAGGACCATGCGTGCCGCCGCCGCCGCTCTGGTGTCCGCCACCGTCTTGGTGCTGGCTGCGGGCCGATCGCCGGCCACGGGAGACAGGCGCGTGGACGAGCTGCCCGACGGCTTCATCGTGGGCGCCGGCACCTCCGCCTACCAGTGCGAGGGCGCGTGGAACACGAGCGGTGAGCCCTCGCCGCGGGCAAGGAGCGTCACTCTCTCCGATAGGCCACGCGGCCGAGCTTACTTTCATGCCTACTTTCATACCTGGGCTTGGTAATTTGAAAGTGAGAGGGGACAGGCATTGGCACGTGCGATCAACTTGGATATAAAAACTGTTGCCCAAAATTTCAAAACAGAATTTTCCTTTTTTCGTTTGTCAGGGAAATCTAAAGATTTTTCGACATATAATTTTTGTATGAATAACGCTGTTTTCCAGTATGGTTATCTCATAAAATATCAGAATTTCAGGTTTAGAAATTTTGATTTTTTTGTTCGAGAATTGCAAACAATATGTACGTACACTGTACAAATATTTCGTCATGTGACGAAAAATATTGATGACGAATATTCGTCACCCAAATATTTCGTCACTTCACGATTTTCTCGTCACTTTACGATTTTCTCATCACGTGACGAGATATTTAGGTCACAAAATTTTCGTCACTTTTGTGCTGAATGTTAAAAAAATCATTTTCTATCATTCCCAGATACAATTGTTTCTTGTAACGATTTTTCGTCACAGCATGTGTGACGAAAAAATCTTGAACAAAATTTAAGAGCAGATTTTTTGTAAAGTGACGAAAATTACTTTTACAGTGTATTGTACAGTGCCCGAAGGTGACTTCATATACTTTTTAGTTTCACAAAATACCCAAAGTGAACCACAACATCTTAAATGGCTGTTTTGGGGGTTCTCATTTGCGCATTTGAATAAAACTACAGAATCAAAAACTAGAGATTTTGACAATAAAAATAGCATATGGCATTCCAACATGTCTCGAGCCTCTGAAAATTGGTTTCATGGCAGAAGTTGCGTTCGGTGAGTACCTCATATCTAGCGAAATTCATTACTTAAACAGATTGGGTAGTCCAACGTAGCCGTAATTAAGAACAAAGCGGCTTTGACAAGACGGTACGGCTCACTCAAGGGCTACCAACTCGTGTGTTACTGTCACAGACCTCTCTAGTACCGCCTTACGCAATAACCGAAATGTTAGGGTGCCTACACTAACCTGTCCCCATCCCAGGGAAGTCACTCGCCCCTTGGGCTCACTGGTCGGATATTCCCGCACTACTACCCTATATTTAAGTAGACTTGTTTTTCCGGGCAGATTCCTATTTGGAGCACCTTAATAACAAGGTACGACGCTGCCATATCTTAAAGTCTGTGCAGCCAGAGTGAAGACACCGGCGCGTTTTGAACCCTTGGACCCTTGCGGGTGTCATAGTGAGGGCTGGGATGATCCCCCGCGAGACAGGGCAATATAAAAAGAGCTGTCGAAGACCGAAGAGGTGACCTTCGCCGATAGTTTCCGGATGTGAAAGTAAGGGTTGCCATCTCGGCAGCCTTATCTGGGCAGTAAAACCCTCGGATATGAAGCGCGAGAACTGTCATTAATATTTTACTCAAAGAATCCGACTCTCCAAAACCTTTGATGCCGGCGTCTCAACTCTGGCTGCACAGACTATAATAGTCTTGCAGTGTTTCCAGATAAGAAAGGCAAACAGTAAACCAAACGTGCAGGTGTAATGATGGTGCCTCCGCATGCCCAGCCAACTAGGCAAACTGCTGACATATGCTACTCGCAAAGGCAGGCACCAGCATCACACCTGTGTCTTTGGGCTGCTTTTCGTCTTCATTTATCTAGCATGTGTGCTGTGATATGCGATCGTCGTTTCCGTTTAAAGGAAAGGGCGAAGGCATCTTCGACAAAGCCTTCCACTCGGGCGCCGTGCCCGCCACGATGGACAACGCTGATGTCGCCGCCGATTCCTATAATCGCTTCAGAGAGGACGTCGCTGCGGCGAGAGCTCTAAAGGTAAAAATAAGTTTATAAGTAGAAGTAACCATAATTTTTTTCGTCAGAATAGTGGAGGGCACTTTTGCTTTGTAAAACTGCTCTGTCAAATGCTTCAACCCTCGTTCTTTTTTTCTAAAACAAATCTGAAGTTAGCTTCCTGTCGTGTGTTCAGCAGGGCTTTTAACCCTTATCCCCTATTCTTATTAGGAAGTTCGAGGTCAAATATGTTAACACTTCGTTAACACTGAAGCATTTGTCATGATACGAATTCATTGATTTTCCAGTTGACGGATAGACTTCAGACCATCGTCTCAGAATTCGGTTCTAATAAACGGGCGCTCGATAAGTGTGCCAGATCGGAGAGCGGAACGGTCCATGGCGAGCGCCTGGTCACGGTAGGCCAGCCCGCACAAACACGCGTGCATGGCGTTGCCTAACTTGGCGCTCTCAGAACGACCACGCAGTTTAGTGATGCCAGAAAAGCAGGGAAAACGTAAACCAAAGGTACAAAGAACGCCTAGCTGCACCCGCTTGCAAGGCAAATTGAAACACACTTGGTAACAACGGAACAGAGGCGCTGTAACGTTATCGGTATTTCTCGATGTTTGTTTTCTGATATCTCTCACTTCTAGCGAGAGAAAAGCAGTGAGGAAGTGCGTTTGTTCTTTACAATTGTAACCAACTTCTGACATTCCCGAGGCACTGTCAAAACTACTGAGATGTTTCGTGGGCAGCTCCAGATGTACCGCTTCTCGCTGTCGTGGTCCCGGCTGCTGCCGACAGGGTACTCCAACATCATCAACCCCGATGGAGTTCGCTACTACAACCAACTGCTCAACGAACTCAACTCGAGCGGCATTCAGCCCATGGTAACTGGCAATCGCCGTACTCAGGACTGTAAACGGAACCCTTTCGAATCAAGCATATTTTTTGAGGCTGTTTGCCGTGAGGTTTCTTATACACTTCCCTTTTACACCGTTGGAAGTATTTTTGTTCTTCTACTTCTGTTCTCAAGTCTCGTTGGAATTGTCTTCACAAAGCTATTGTTTTCCTGGCTATGTTAATAGCGATTTGACATTGTTCAAAACCCAAATGGGTAACGAACTATTTGTCTTATCTCAAAAACATTTCGAACTTAGGTTACGCTGTTCCACTTCGACTATCCCTTCGCCTTGGAGAGCGAGTTTGGGGGCTGGAACGACGACAAAATGATAGATGCGTTTGTTGACTTCGCTGATGTGGCCTTCAGTCTCTTCGGTGAAAAAGTAAGTATTCCGATATTTTGTACAACTTTCGGCATTTACGATTACTCCTTTAAACCAAAGTGCAGGACTTGCAAGCAGAGAATACTTTAGTAAGGAAATATTTTACATTTAATGTTGGGTCAGCTGCAATTGGGCTGTGGCGGTCGCATTTACGACTTTGGCCTGTAAACTCGTCGTTTAGCTGTCATAGAAAACCTTTTAGCTCAATAAGATCAAAGGATCAACGTGTCGACCGTTGTCGGCGTCCGTAGCTTATTCTTAGTTACCACTGCTAATCCATTTTGTGGGCCCGAGCGGAATGAGGACCCCTTTGCATTGACTATTCCACTTTTCTTTGCTCCCACTGGGGGTGTCATTGTAGCCGCACTCGCGTGGCCGCATTTCAGTTCCCCACAATGCGGAATGTTAAGACGCCTTTTCTTCTCTTTGGGTGGGCCACAGGTGCGATGGTGGACCACGCTCAACGAGCCTTTCATGTTTTGTTCGTTCCTGAACGTGGTGAAAGACTTCGAACTCTTCACCGCGTTCGTCAACGGTTCCCGCGCCGCCCCTGCCGGCGGGGACACGGAAGACTACGGCTGCATCCACCGGATGGTTCTCGCTCACGGCCGGATCTACCGCCTCTACCAGCAAAAATACGCCGCGCAGCAGAACGGTACGCTGCGCCACATGATTCCGACAGCTCCAAGTAGTTATGGACAATTTTGTCCCACAAACTGTTTCGTTTTTAAACAAAACATAACTGAGATACAATTTGTGGCATAATTAGGGGACAAATTGTATTTCACATGTTACAGTTCGTCCCACCTTTCCGTTACAAATTGTCTCAATGTCGTGTTTTGTTATCTAAAAACGTAACATTTCATTGGACAAAATTGTCCCACAGACATTTAGAGTGTACGCACTACACCCCTTTTGTCTGAGCCGTGCAAAGTGGCGGGGGTGGCGGTGTAGGTTTTTAAAGGCAGCTTATGCTGGCCTTCCTTCCAGCTGTTTTACTACTTCTTCTAGTGCCTATATTATTGTACTGGAGCGGGGGTTCCTGGTGACAAATATTTGTCATCAATATTTATTGTCACATGACAAAATATTTTTACAGTGACACTTGGCTCGCGTGCCTCTCGCAGCGTGCCTTTCCGCGGGAGGAGTGGAAAAGGGGGTGGGGGGAGGGGGGAGTGCGTGCAGCGAGTGGGAGAGAGAAGCAGCGAGCGCGATGTGGACGGAGCGATGCTGTGGGAGCGAGATGCATCGTAAGAAAGAGCGAGAGAGAGAGAGAGAGGAAAACTAATGCGTTGTGGGTGTGCGAGGGATGGTGGCCGGCTAGGTTGCTGGTCTCTTGAGGAATATCGCCGTGCGCACAGGCAACCCAATTTACACTTTTGTATTGGCAGAGATGTGTGTGGTGTGTGCAGTGGTTTGGCACCCGGTTTGCAGGCAACTTATTTGACACGGACAGGGTGGGTGTTAGAGCTGCGATGTTTTCAGGTGGGGAGTGACAAGTGTTGGGTGAGCGTGTGTCGCTCGGATGTGGGTACGGTAGCTTTGAGCTCGCGAGTATTTGTTGGCTGCTGAAAATCCCGACAGACAGAGCAACCAAACTCACGTTCACATTCATATTCACAAACAGGCTAAATTCACACGCTTACTACTCACTGCACGCATTCGCAATAATCAAAAACTCCCTGTCAAATGCAAAACTGAAAAATGGAAATACGAATCAAAAAAACATCAATTTGCAATTTCCAAAACAAAACATTTGTCCTTTGTAAAAACATTTGTGATTAACGCAGCTCTGCCTTTTTATTGTCACTGCTACACGCTAAATTACTGTGCACAATTTTGTACATAATTATGTACGTTTTTAAACATCCATAATGGCGTACGAATTTATCCATAATTATGTATGAATTTGTACGCAAGGGTGTACGAATAGTTTTTGTACATAATTATGGATGCGTAAAAACGCACATAATAAACGTACGAATTCATACGTAATTATGTACAAAATTGTACATAAGCCGAATTTGTACATAATTATGTACGAAATTGTGCATGATTATGCAGTAATTTGTACATGATGGCTTGTGTACAAACATGTTTATCCATAATTACGCACAAAAAAATTGAACACAACACGTTACTGTGTAAATGTTTTTTTTTTTTGCCTACCTAATCCAAGCCCCTAAGCCAAAGTCACTGATCATTTGCTCTTTCTTCGTTCGTAGGCAAGATCGGCCTGACCAACATCTCGTTCGCACCGCGGCCCAACAGCACGTCCTATGACGACGTGGCCGCAGCGCGCCGCTACAACCAGTTCACGCTGGGCACCACGTTCGGCCCCGTTGTGTCGGGCCGCTACCCGGCCGAGGTGCGGCGCGGCGTGGACGAGGCGAGCCGCCGCGAGGGCCTGCCCAGGTCCAGGCTGCCCGACTTCTCTCAGCAGCAGAGCGACATGATCAGAGGTGCGCCAAACGCCAGTAGGGTGGCGGCCAGAGACCTGCATCAGAGGGCCGAGTGACTGCATCGTCTACCGCATCGCTCAGATGCGGTCAGCTAGAATTTGGCGTTCGAATAAGAGACAGAGAAGTGCGGAGTCTGTCTCATTTTGTCACTGACGCAGCCGCAGTCCACGCGGCTCGCCGTGAGCCGTGTGCTGTCGAGCCGCTGCCACGGCCCGAGCGGCACAGCGCATCTCGACTCGTTCGTTCGGCTGTCGATCCGAAGGGAGGTGGAGGCGGTCACTGGCAAGACCGCATCGAAGACCGCAGACCGCATCGCCAAAACGCGGTTGCGGCGCATGCGGTCCCTCAGAAACAGACCGTTGCAGATCTCTGCAATGGCGGGTTCCACGAAAAGTGACTTTTTCGTGTCCCATGCGCACTGTCACAAATTCTTTTGGAAAATTTCAGCAAGATCGGAAAGTTTGCAGGACGTATTGTTTGTGATTTTTAAACAAAATTTTGGATAATTTTCAAACCGGAAATTCTAATATATTATGAAATAACCTTACTCGAAAATACCGTTCTGCATTTACAATCGCAATTTTAGTATGTTGGAAAATTCCGATCTCTTTTTTTTTGTGGGGTGAAATTCTATGATAGAAGTCACGAAAAAACACCCAACTCTTTGTTCTGATTATACTCCCAGGTCCGATTAAGCATTTGTAGACTGTCATTCGGCCAAAAACTTACAAATATGGGTCATTGTCCTGAAAAATCCTTTGAAATGCTGAAATCTAAGTACATGTTATGGTCGACATGCGTTAGCCCGTCCCAAAAGTAGTGAGTAATGGTATGAAAAAAATATGGATCCCCTAAGGTCAACCTCGACTAAAAAAGGACGTGAAACGCAAATTTAAAGGAAAACGTCGCATCTCTTACCGTTTTCGAGATATCGAGGTCCAAAGGGCCAAAAACAGCCAAAAACAGACCCAACCTGCTTTTTACGCGTTTTTGGTCCTTTGGACCCCGATATCTCGAAAACGGTACGAGATACGACGTTTTCCTTTCAATTTGCTTCTCTGCGGACTTCTATTTTGTCGAGGGTGACCTCAGGGGAGCCATATTGTTTTAAACTGCCACCTTGATTTTTGGGTCTCACGTATGCCCTAAAATGGCCGTCCGCAACCTCTAAATATCAAATTTTTTTCAAAAAAATTTTGCACACGCTATTTTGAGGCCCAATGACACAGTTTACCGGTGTGGCCCGCGGTATTAGAAAAAGTCGACTACTTTTGGGACGGGCTAACATGCGTGCCGCACGTCTGGGCACTGGACGTCTGACGCTTCACCCGGCTCTCCGGCAGGTACAATCGACTTCCTGGGAGTTAACCTTTACTTCGGGCAGACGGTGGCCGCTGCCCCGCGGCCGGAGAAGGGCAGCCTGCAATCGGACGCCTCCGTGAAGGTGGTTGGCGTCGACCTTACTGACCCATATCACAAGCAAGTTCGGGCATTTGAGGATGTGAGTATAAGCCCCCCCCCCCCCTTTACACACAACTGGTTATGTAGACTTTTTCGGCAACCTCGCGATGCTAGGAGGAATACAAAAAACATGTCGATACCCTGGATCGGTGACGCCTCCCCCCCTCCCCCTGTATCTTACCATTTGATAGCCCTAGAGACGTTGAGGAGGCCGCCTTTTTGGAAGCAGGTCGATACCCTGCACCAGTCTAAGCCGGATTTCTGTTGGTCGCCACGTTCTTCTTTCCTGTATGCTCTCCATCAACGCCGGGTTTTCAAGATAGTCTATACGTGCATCGTCTGTTTTTGGAAGGTCTCTCCGTCTTAAAGGCTTTGATGACCGAGTGTGCTTTCAGTTTACCCCGTGGAGCCTAAGGGAGGCGGTGCTCTGGCTATGGGATGAGTATCATCTACCGATATTCGTGACCGAGAACGGCTGCGTCATGGAGGCCACGGAGCGGCCGCTGCAAGACCACAAGCGAGCAGTGTACCACAGCGTAAGAAACAAGGGGGGGGGGGGGGGGGCGTTGTCAGGGGCCTATTTCTTTGTTTGTCCGCTCGTTCTCGCCACGTCCATTATACCAGGTGATTCAAAAACGCCGCGTTTTTCTAGGATATGCAACCCGCAAAGTACTAGCTCCGTCTCTTTCCGTCTTATTCTTACGGCCGAGCCAGTAAGAGACGGAGGAAGTGCGTTGCGGAATGGTATATCCAAGAAAAAGTGCGGCGTTTCTGAATCACCTGGTTGGTAGAGGCCATTAGACGATCTTCCCTAGCGGTAGTGTGACATATGAAAACACGTTTTGGCGGCGCCCACATCTTTTGTGAGAGCTTTTCGGTGAAGCGGACCTGAATGTGGCCACGCCAATGGCATAAAATACCTCCGAGTTAGATAATTGCCGGGTACAAGAGACGTATGATTCACAGATCACGCTGTTCGACTGGTGTAAATCGTCTATTGGAGTTTTATTTCATAGTAGGGTTTCATTGCAGACGAAGCACGAGAATGGCAATGAAAGGCTAAGAACGCTTCCACACTGTAATAATATTTCGTCATGTGACGATACACATTGATGACAAATATTTGTCATCAACGTTTTAAAAAATGATTTTCTATCATTCCCAGATACAATTGTTCAATGTGCCTTTTTTTCGTCACAGCATGTGTGACGAAAAATTTTGAACAAAATTTAAGAGCAGATTGTTTTTATGAGAGTATTCCCGCCGTGGATCGCCATGCGATTTCTCAATCTACCCGTTTCCGCTCAGAGAGAATTCTTGAACCCCCACATCCGTTCGTGCCTCTCGCGTAAAGAATAGAGCCTGCAAAGTTCCGAAACCTATATCTCGTCCTCTCAACTGCCTCTGTTAGACCTACATGCGCGAGCTGCTTCGAGCTGTACACGACGACGGCGTCCATGTTCTGGGGTATGTCGCATGGAGTCTCATCGATGTCTTCGAGTGGATAAGTCTGTACAAGTGAGTATGTTGAGAGGAGCGTTAGGAAACTTAGTGCACCTCGCGGCGCAAGGGGGATTCACTTCTTGTGTAGTACCCCGCACACCCCTCCCTGTAGTACTTTCGTATACATCGTAGTAGCACCCCAGTAATACCGCAATAGACGCAGAAATCGCTAGCTAACGCTACCTACCCTAGAACCCTGTACACCGGCTCGCCGAGTGAACCACCCCTTGTCACCGCAGAAAGATTTAATAACGCATTGATGAGGCGTTTCAATCCAAACCCAAATCCACAAAAAACATTAGTACTGTACCTAATATCAAACACACTGTGAAAATATTTGTCGTCACTTTACGACAGTCTGAATAAATCTGAGAAAACGTGTGATGATTAAGTCGCCACCTAAAGTACTTTTGCTCAAATTGTTGTCTGTTTGTCCGAGGGCCAATGAGGAGGTAGACCAGACCAGCCTGTGCGTTAAAATTGCCTGCACAACAAGCACTCGCCAGGGGGGAACAATATTCGATTCGCTCGCGATTGTCGTGAGCGTTTTGAATTTTATAAACGAGTCCTCTATTGTAGGGCGCTAGTGATCTTCCACTAACCTCCCAGCCAAAAACATTGCATTTAAACAGGAACTGTTTTCATCCAAACTCGTTCGACTTGTCTGTTTTGAAGGTACACTTTCGGTCTTGTGCACGTCGACTACGCCACCGGGTCGCTGAATCGGACGCTCAAGGAGTCCTCAGCATTCTTTGTGCAGCTGGCTGAGACGCGGAGCGTGCCGCTGGTCCTTCCCGGTTCTTCGGCCGCGAGCCTGTCAGCAAACACCTTCGTTCACACCGCCCTAGTGGGTGGGCTTGCTCTCTTGTGTTCCGTTCTTTTAAGCGTGTGTCTGTCCTCCGATTTATAAGAGCGCAATGATGCATTTATCTGTAAGAATATACTATTTTTTCTATGTTGGACGTCTCTAATTATTATTATACTTTTTTCATTATTATATGTTCTTTTCAAACTGAACAGTTAGGGAGTAGGATTTATAGTAGGGTTTCACCTGATGCCGAACGTTTGTTCAGTACAAAGCAGCTGGCCCGTCCCTCCGAACCTCGGAGCTGGTTCCCCCGGCAGCTCGGTTCGACCGGGGGACTTTGGCTGCCGGCGGGTTCCGGCCCCCGCCTTGAGTCACTCGAGATGTGTCCGGTGGTACATATTTTTGTAACGATTATAATCGCTAACCTCAACCCATCTCGACTCGCGACGGAGCTGCGCCTTGCAGGCCCACCACACGCAGCGGCCAACACTAACCTAACAAATACAACAGTTCTCATAAAAGAGAAACGCGTCGAAATTTGAAAATTGTTGCCACCGTACGTTTATGTACGCCATAAAAGAAGTCTGTCCTCAAAATTTGAGTTTTCCGTGAACGATAAGTCAGCGCACATACGTCACGAACGGACAGTCGGCATCAGACTCCTGTCCGTTTCTACCAAAACGTGTTGGGACGGGCTAAAAATCATGAATTGGTTGTTTTTTTTTTTTCTACCGTCTCTACTTTTTCATATGAGCTTGGTACAGGTGTATGTTAAATCGATGTGGAAGCATGAAACCGGCAACTTCACAAAATGTGGTTTTAGGTATTTGAACTTGTTGGAAGTCTCGAGTCGCTTTCGCCAGGTCGCCGACTCTCGGACAGTAGCGTTTCGGACATCTTCCTCGCTTCCACTCGATCACCAGCACACCCTCCTGCAGGCGTCCGGCTGACAGCTCCCGACCGCCTAACGAACGGTCCCCGCAGGGGGCGTGACTGGCGCCCCTAGCCACCGTTTCCAGGCGAGGGGTGTTGTAGAGGGAAACGGCTGCCAGGGGGGCGATAGTCACGGTAGAGACCAAAAGTGTCTAAATCTTATGGGGCTCATTCAGATTCTGTTTCTACGTCAAAAACCATGAACAAAAATAATTGGTATAATTTTTTGGGACCACCGGAAGGGGTCGCGCAACGCTGTTCTAATTAACATGGCAATTTAACAAAAACTCCCATTACATATCCCAAAAGTCCTCCAAAGCCGTCAATTTTGATGCAAATTAGATCATTTGTACGTGATTCATTCGTCTCTACGAGCTTTGTCCGCTGAAATTTACCGCGCATCGATATCTCGAACCGTACGGCTTTCGCAGACTTTCATAATTGTAGTAATTTCACTAAATTGGGCGAAAATTGCACACAACAACGTGATGTGTACTTAATTTTTTTGTACTTAATTATGGATAAACATGTTTGTACACAAGCCATTATGTACAAATTACTGCATAATTATGCACAATTTCGTACATAATTATGTACATATTCAGCTTGTGTACAATTTTGTACATAATTACGAATGAATTCGTACGTTTACTACGTGCGTTTTTACGCATCCATAGTTATGTACAAAAACTATTCGTACACCCTTGCCTACAAATTCATACATAATTATGGATGAATTCGCACATAATTATGGATAAATTCGTACGCAATTATGGAGGTTTAAAAACGTACATAATTATGTACAAAATTGTACACAGTAATTTAGCGTGCAAATTTAAAAAGTCTGCGGGTTCTTTTATGACTGCATCGACAGCCCCGTGATACAGGGATTCCCGACTTTGCTTTAAAGTAATTCGCGCTGGCGACGTGTTCACGTTCGTTATGATACTTACAATCCCCTAGAAACGGGACGCGGAATAATGATAGACCTAAAGGGTGAAAAAACCAAAGTCACATAAAGATGATTACATTGGAAGCACTGACCCTGCCTCTTCTTCCCAAGCGCTCGGCAGTCCAGCTGTTCTTTACTAATAGCAGCATCAAAGAAAAGCATGAAATCTCGAAATTTAGTTCGAGAGGGAATACACCCGGAAGTATTCATGTTCGAAGCCCTAATAGTTTATAATCTTGTACCAATGCACCTCACGAAGCCATCACCGTACAATTTATTGAACTGTCCCCGATACGGACTAGTATGTGTTCTTAACTGACGCTTTATTTTATTTAATGCAGAACCTAATATACGAATTTCCAGTGTTACTGGGGCTCCACCATAGGCAAGATGCACGTCTGGAGCTCGTAGCTGAAGTGCAGCGGGGCGACGTAGGCCTTCCGCAGGCTGCTGCCGGAGAGGCACACGACGTACTCCCTGCAGCTGCCGGCCACCGGGATCAGCAGGTACTGGAAGCCCCGCCAGCAGTGAGCGGGCGCGGGGACCGGCGGCCGGGCCGACATGATCCACGTCGGCCCCGACGAAATTGTGGCAGGGATGAACGTCTCAGTCGGCCCCGACGTAATTGTGCGTGGGGTGGACGTCTCAGTCGGCAATGCTGAGGGTGCGAACGGCTTCGTCGTTGTTGTTGCGACCGTTGAGGCAGTCGACATTGTCGGAGAGGCGGAGGGGCTCAACGGAATAACTGCGAACATTGACCAGCTGTCGGTAAGTCATGTAAAACGCACGGCAAAATGAGTATGGGGGCGGCGTTTAACCCGTTGTAAAGCTGATCCGATGGCGGAGCCCTTACCCGACCTGCCCAAGATATGTTTAGTCTGTGTGTTTGTCGGGCTGCGCCACTGAGAATGAAAAATGGCTACACTAAATAACTCAAATTTAGATCAATTGTTTCTCGCATCATACCGGAGTCGAGTCAACCTCACCTCAGGGGCACCGTAACTCAAGCGGTTTCTTAGATACTTTTCATAAGAGCTATAAAACATAAATAGATGATTTCGCTGAGACAAACTGTAGAAACTTCTAGAGTGGATATCAATGCAATACAAATTTTCGCTCTCACTTGTTAGCTTTGTCTAGAACAGGAGTTCGACTTTCTGCTCTCGGTTAAGCTGTGACACTCGACTACCCTCCGCACGTGAGCCCAGTAAAGTGAATATTATTTGCGAAATAGTCGCCAATCGAGAACGTTGTTCTTGTTCCGAGAGATGGAAGTCTCTTCCGCACTGGTAATCAAGGAATGTGACACGTGTCATATTCCTCGGAATGTAGTGGCACGTTTGTTCGAATGTGACTCGGGCGCCCTTCTTTCCAATCACATTAAGACGAATGATATCACATTAGAACGAATGTGACACGTGTCACATTCCTGCATTATCAGTGCGGTTTAATATAAAACAAATGGCATCGATGTAAATATTTGGATCCCGTCTTTCTATTCCCTAATGGACGATTTCGTTGTGGTTGCTCATGTCACACCGAATCCGATGAGAAGCTGGAAGGAGGAACAAGCGCCGGCGCACAGATCAGCAGGTCTGTTTTGTCGTTGGCGCGTGCGCAGTGAGTGGGCTGTGCTTGTTCTTCCTTTCATCTTCTCTCCGGATTCAGTGACGTCAGCAGTCAACGAAATTGTCTATAATTGAGCAGAAGGGTACAATGGAAACGGACCCGGAAAAGTACAAATTTCTGGTTCTGACGCTAAGGTGACGAGTGCTGGTTATTCCTTCCATTTTCTTGTACATGCCGATGGCGTCAGTTGGTGCAACGTAATCCAGTAGTGATCTTATCTGGTGGCTATACTAACCTTCCAAGCTAATTTCCATGTTCGATGTCCAGTACCCGGGTCGCACTCGGAGCCGCGCCGGTCCAGCAGTGGCTGGGACTGTGACTTCCTTGTCTGGATGCCCCTTCAGCCAAACTGCCACTTCACGAGCGCGACGCTCTACAACGAGATCCATCGGCCCGGAGCATTCCTTGTAGCGGGCCTCGGGGCAAGAATTTGTTCAACACTAAAAACCCACCATAGAATGGTTGTACCGTAGTTTCCAACCATTTGCGCATTCCTTGCGCGTATTCATCAATGGGGTATCGGATTTAGCCGAATTTCTAACGTTCTATCAAAGGTAATCTATTGTAGGTTTAGGTCCATAATGGCACTGATAGGCATTCGAAGTTCCTAGTTCAGTAGTATTTCGCTGGGGTGGTGCGTCACTAGCAACTGGTCGATGCGAAACTCCGCAGGTCTCCAGGGTGTGTGACCAGAGCTACGGGCGTTCAACTTACTGGCTTGTGCAGCAGGGACCTGCATAATCCTCCTTGCTCGTTGCAGCCAGTGTGGTAATGGTATTGCAATCTTTGGCCATCATAAGGATTTTTAACGACGGCTAGTCTGTTGCACCCAGTGGCGTCCTGGCACAACATAAAGACCACGTCAATGTGCTCCGACATGCACTCTGCATGGACTCGGACCACATTTCCCTGCCTTAATACGGTTCTGGGCGCTGCAAACGCGAATCACATGACAAGCTTTACGGAGGTGTGGCTGAGAGGGCTATGGGCTGGTACGGACCACACAGTCACCTGTCAAGTGTGGACAAACCTTTAGAGTGAACAGTGGACGCCGAGCTGAATGGGCGATGTCGGTGTGTTTGCTGATGTCACTAAATCCAGTTAAAAGATACGCGGAAGAACAAGTGCCACTACGCTTGCGGAGCTTTTTTTTTTGTCGGCTGCCCATGCGCAGCGGGTCTGCGCTTGTTCTAACTGAAATCTCCATACTGGATTCAGTGACGTCACCCAGTCACAACGGAATCGTCTACTGCCGGTACACGAGGCGAGCCGAACCGAGGTGTTCGGAACGATCGCTCAAGCATGACTGAAAACTTGGAAAATCTTCTTTGTTTTGCGTTTCCGGCTTATAGTGTCCTGTATCGATCAGTCCATTTGGGCGTCCCCTGTTTACCCTAGAGTTTGCAACATTTGACTGGGTCACCCTCTGTGTGCCGCAGCCGCATGCTGTGCAGTACTCACAGTCGCAGAGTTCGAACCGTCCGGACAGTGTTGCTTCGCACTTATCGCGTAGAGGTACACAGGTGCCTTCACTGCAGCGAAACTCTTCGCAACCACATGCATTGCCTGCAGACAAAACATGAAAAGTCGGACTCGTTTTCGTTTGAGCTTTACTGTCTCCCACAAGGTGCTATTCTCGGTAGTTCATTTACTTTGCAAAAGAATGCGAGGAAGACGATTTTTTTCGTACGGCCAAAAGTACGTGTGCGCACTGAGGAAGGACGATACGAGCAACAACAAATGAATCCTGGACCGGCTTCTACCTCAGTATCCCTCGCTCCCGAGTCACAAGAGTCGATCAAACCAGCTGCCCACCAGCAAGTGGAGCACCCCCTATTAAAGGTCTGAGTGTGAGTAGCCTGACTTGTAGTGTTAAGAGTTGTGATGTTAGGGCTGGCCGCCGCAGGTAGCGCTCCCGAGGAGTGAAATCCTAGGAGGCCCGAACTTGATTTAGTCTATTTTCGTCCTCTTTAAACGCTTGTTTCTTTTACAAATATAGTGTTAAGGAGAAGATCAAGAGATTGCGAGAGAAAAAGTTCGGAGAAAAAAAGATTTTGGCAACAGGTGCATAAAATTTGTTTCTCGAAACTGCGGTGTATTCACCTCGTTTAGCTGCGGTGCGCTGCCAACTGCAGTTATCCAAATCTACCGCAGCTGTACCTGCTGTGTAAATCTGACCCCTTGGGGTGTTCACTGCAGCAAACTGAGGGAAAGCTTATAAACGCGGCGGACACACCACACTTACCTGCGGTTTACTCATCAGGAGAGATGGGGTCAAAAATCACACTGTGTTTTTCTGTAACACCGCAGATAACTATGGTGTGAAGTACACCACACCTCTACTGCGGTCCTCACCTTAGTTGGATTTACAGTGACTTGGTTTCCTTATCTATTTTTAGGATATGATTATTTGAGAGGTTTGAATTTAGATTTAAAGGGATTTAAGGGATTTTTCATCTTTGATGTTTTCGATCCATGCAAATTAGCTACGGTGGTTTGCTTCTCCGAAAGGAATAAGGGGGATTTAGTTTCGTGAGTGCTGGGTGAGTGCAAGCCTCGCGAAGGGCTTGACCGTCATTTGTTTTCCAATGAAACCTTATGGGAAAACAAATGATGACCAAGCCCTCTGCGAGGCTAGCTCTCACCCAGCACTCACGCATCTAAATCCATCTTGAGTTGCGGAAGCGTTGTCGCTCCCTTTTGTTAGATTTTATTATCATACGATGGCCATCGAGCGCTAGCCTGGTGCAAGTCACTCGCCTCCCACATCCTAATGCTAGACGAGCCACGCCCCGCCCCGAACCGCGCTTCTTGGAAGACCTCGGCTCGGCGGGCCACAACAACAATGGGTAGCCGGGGAAGGCTGCGGAATTCGACATGCTCCACTCATTCCTATTCCTTTCCCCATTCCTCATCCAATTTCCTCGCTTTACAACCAGTCGAAACTTCAAGCAAAATTTGAAAGTAATGGCGCTGACTGGCGCAGACTTCAGTGTGGTCAATTGGTTTTGCTTCACGCCGACGCATATGTGGTGGGTAGGTTACAGAAAAAAAAGGGAAAGGATGACAAAACATTTTCTGCAACTCTCTCCACACTGAAAAAAAAATTTTGCTGTGGTAGCTAATACTTTGGCTAATTTTTGCATAGCCGAAATATTTGCTAAATAAGCTGAGATTGTCGCTGAAGTAGCTAAATTTCAGCTATGTCAGCTGAGGCCGAGCTGTATCAGCCGACGCGTGATCTAAAACAGATTAACCTGGGGTCAGTTGTACCAGCTGACACTCGGCTGTCGTAGCTACGACGCAGCTGTAACAGGGAACCTTTCAGCTCCAAGAGATGAAAATGTCGGCTATGCCAAAATTAGCTAAGACATTAGCTAAAATAGCTAATTCTGAGCTACCACAGCTAATCCATTTCTTTCCGTGCAGTTGTTTTTCAAAGATTCCCATCAAAATTTTTCATATTATTTTTTCACAGAAAATTTGGAAAGTCTAATGTAGAGCCGTACTACTTTAGACGGGACTGGGACGTAAAGGGACGATGTAAACCAGCAGGGAGGCAATGACAAGAGCTGCATTCATGATGTGTACTGACTCAGACACTGCCGTGGCAGTACTGTGTCTCCCTGACCACACATGTTCTCACTCACTCCTTTTTAATTTTATCTCACTCCTAGGAGAACGAGGTGGGGGAGGGGGGGGGGAGGGCTGGCCACCAAGTTAGATGAATACATAAAGGCGCTTTTATCTTTTTCTCTCGCGAGACGCGATTGGGACGGTAGCAAAACAAAACGGGCAGTCAATACCGACTGCGATAACGAAATTGCTGTCGGGCAACTCGTCTCCAAGTGTGTGGTTTTCCCAGACATTTTATTTTATTACAAGTACAACATCTGTTTCATAAATGGACGAATTTCAAGTGTTAACAGTGCCCCACCGTGGGAATGATGCACGTCTGAAGCTCGTAGCTGAAGTGCAGCGGGGCGACGCAGGCCTTCCGCAGGCTGCTGCCGGAGAGGCACACGACGTACTCCCTGCAGCTGCCGGCCACCGGGATCAGCAGGTACTGGTAGCCCGGCAAGCAATGGGCGGGCGCGGGGACCGGTGGCCAGGCCGCCGCTGCTGACGTGGTCGACGTCAGCGCCGAAGTACTTGTGGGAGGGGTGGGCGTCTCAGTTGGTGCTGATGTACTTGTGGGAGGGGTGGGCGTCTCAGTTGGTGCTGATGTACTTGTGGGAGGGGTGAACGTCTCGGTTGGTGCTGATGTACGT
Source organism: Megalurothrips usitatus (assembly GCA_026979955.1). Taxonomy (NCBI): domain Eukaryota; kingdom Metazoa; phylum Arthropoda; class Insecta; order Thysanoptera; family Thripidae; genus Megalurothrips; species Megalurothrips usitatus. The sequence continues at coordinate 12,131,731 of CM049596.1, forward strand.
GTGGGAGGGGTGGACGTCTCAGTTGGTGCTGATGTACTTGTGGGAGGGGTGGACGTCTCAGTTGGTGCTGATGTACTTGTTGGGGTGGACGTCTCAGTCGGCAATGCCGATGGCGTCGTCAGCGTTGGTGAGACGATGGCAGTCGACAACGTCGGAGGGGCGGAGGTGCTCAACGGAATAACTGTAAGCATTGAGTAAGTGTCGGTAAATCTGCAAAGCGCACGGCAAACCAAGGGGTGGCTCATTCGGAGAGCCGGCACTGTTAAATTTGTTTGTCAATTGACGAAACAAGCTGGCCCGTCCCACCGTCGAACCTCGGTGCCAGTTTCGCTCCACTCCACCGGCACCTCGGTTCGACAGGGGGACTAGGCCAGCTCGGCCTGCCGGCGGCGTTTGCGGGGGCCTCCGCCCCCCGCTTCGAGTGACTCGAGGTGCGTCCGGTGGTACGTATTTTTGTAACGATTAAAAACGCTAACCTCAGCCCGTCCCGACTCGCGACGGAGTGCGCCTTGCAGGTGCACCACACGCAGCAGACCGCCTCAGTTGTGCCTGCCGTATATTCGGCCACTCCAGCTAAAATCCTGTTGGCCGTCGGGGCGAATTTGATAATTTGCTGCGATTGCCAGTTTGTGGTTAGCTTTGAGGAAAGAGACCTATGAACCTCAGATTACGCCCTGGCTGTGCCAGCTGACCGCTACCTTAGCTGGCCTACTGCGCGTGCAGATGCCTACAGCAGCGAATGCGCTAATATAATGTCAGGCGAATTTTCGAAACAGATCGATTCAAGGCGCCGTATGTTCCCATTATAGTTACACAAGAAACACCAATACAGAATAAAGGTGCCGACTTCTCCCTATTACCCTGTTAGCTGCTCTTACGCCCCAAGGCGCAAGGGTTAGCGGGCGCCATCGTCTGACGCTCACGCACAGAGCAGAGGCCTCTACTTTAAGAGCAAAGCTTTGCGAAACACGGGCCCTCCGAAAGGAAAAGATGGCATTTTTTTAATGCCAAAATATTTATTTTTTCGAGGCACTGACTCACCACTGTATTTGACGGCCATGTTGCTGATCCAGTTGCCCGGCCTGATCTTGAGCTGACGCAGGCCCAGATCGATGGAATCGTACTTCGAATAACGACTTGCTCCCCTCAGCTTAACTTCAACTGCGAACAAAACGGAACAAAGACGCGTTGCAGAGTGGTCTTGTTAACATCTACTAGTATTGTCAAAAATTGGCCCGAAAGCACAAAAACCTACTTCCTTGGTACTCAGACCACTTTTCGGTCAGCTTTATTTCAAACGTAAGGAGTCCGGATGGGAGGCTTTCTTCTATGGGACACCATGACTAAAGCGGAAACAAATTATACACACTGTAAAAGTCGTGGGATATATAACTGCTCTAGGCGGGGGGGGGGGGGGGGGGGGGGGGGAAATTACTCGTGAAATCCTGTGTGGAGACCTTGAGAAATCCCAGTACAGAAATCACGGGACCAATAACGGTCAGAAAATGTGATCGAATATGAGTCGTCAACCCAGGAAATCCCTCGAAATCCTGAAATCCGTGTACGAACTTTGGTTGAGAAATTCACCCCCTCGGGTCGAGCTCTGCGGACAATAATATTGTGATTATAGTCGCAATTTTGGTACCATGGTACCACATTCCGTCTGTCCGCGAGGAATAAAGGATGAAATAGCTGGTCCAGACAATGCTCCATCTGAAATATGGGCAGTCAAAGTGGATCTGCTCACGGAGGAACTCCAGAGGTTGTCTCCCATTTCGCACGAACTAAAACTAAAAACCCTCTGAAAATATTCTACACTGAAAACAAAAAGGTGAGGAAGTCGGCCAAAGTTGTGGCAAAAGACATCTCGCCAAAACTTTCTAACAGTCGTTTACTCACCAACATTTGCACGACTATGTCGCTTTTTCCCGGAATAAGGTGAGGTTTCTTATGGGCAACGTCAACATCCTCGCCAAAATCTTGACGATTGCTACCTTTCCCCTACTAATGCTGACCTCCACACCCATACATTCTCCCTGGGAATCAACACGACTAGACAGCGGACAGCTCTCTCCGAGGGGTTCCTCACTCTGAAAATTTGTACAACCGATTGTCGGACACAGAGATATTTGGATTAACTCGGATTGTGCTAAATTCGGAGGAGTTTGTCTTGGGAGCGATTGCAAAAGGAGGCGGAATGTGTGATTTTCAGTGAGTTTGAGCGATTGTGGATTGTCAAAAGTTGTGCGGATTGTTGGAAAGACTGCAGATGCACAGGGTCTCCCCGATCCTCTTACGCCGGAGCCGCCGCCGTTGCAGAAGGCTCCGTGGGAGTTGCAGCTGTCGGCACGGAAGCCAAACCACGCTCCGCCCTGCATGGCGCATCCTGTCATCCGCAGATTGGTGCAGCCCGTGGTGTCGTTGCAGAAGAGGAAGTGGATGGGGCCGTGCGCGGCCTTGTAGGAAACTTTGGCGACCACCGTGTAGCTTTCGTCCAAATCAATGCTGGCCACTGTGGAGGAAGACGAAACAACAGTGGTCAGAGGTACCGTACCGCTAGACTTTTAACACGCCAGTACTAGCCGTTATCGCACATCCGGCATGGTCGCCAGAGAGCGATTTTCAATTATTTCGTCAGTTTCCTCGTATCCAGACGCTACGATCGGCGTGTCAAAAGTCTAGAGCAGTGTTTTCTAGCTTGTACGGTGTCGGCACTCCCGAAAAATGGCACCGCTAGACTTTTAACACGCCTATTCGAGCCGTCATGGCATAGCGCATGTCTCCTATTGGGATGTTCGTACTTCTAGAAAAACTGAACACGGTATGGTTTATCTCTGGAACCGAGCGTGTTAAAAGTGTTTTGTTTGCAGTTCTTGACGTTTCGTGCAAGGCTGAGTCGATTTATGAAAAAAAATGTCTGGCCAGAAAATTTTCTAGCCAAGTTTACACAGGTGTCAGAGGTTTTAACTGTAGGAAGGAGCTTAAAGAAACACAGTAATTGCTTATGTATATTTTAAAGTTCATAACGTGCATAAGACTGCGTCCGTACATAAGCCTTATGAATGAAAGTTGTCTGTAACCACAACGATTTATTTACTCAGTTATGCACAAATTTGGCTTATGTAATATTTTGTACTCAATTGCTAAAGAATTCGCACGTAAACTACATGCATTTTCGTGCACTCATAACTATGTACAAAGTGAACTGTACATATCTTATTGTAGAAATTTAACATAAGTGTGTTGAAATTATTTCATAATATGTAAGAAACCGTACATAAGCTATAGATGCACAGAATTTTATGTGGTAATGTTCAAAATTATACACAGCCAGTCAGCGTGAACTGAAAAGCATTGGATGACCCCATGCAACTTACGTTCGCAAGCGGTTTGGTCCTCATCTTCGCCGTCTGAGCAGTCGTCTGCCCCGTTGCACTTGCTAGTAAGGCTGATACAGTTCCCATCCCTGCATTGGAACTCGCGGTTACTGCACTGCGGCGGTTCATCGTCGTAATCTGAATGAAAAGCATCACCGATACGAGCTAGAAAACGGGCATGAAGTCCTCACGGACAAGTTTGCCCATAACCTTAGATAGTTTCCGCATGGGGTATGCCGTTTATAGGTCTCTTTTTCTCAGTTGCTATGCGTCGCCCGACAAATACCCAACAAGAAATAATTTCCACTTTTTTACGGCTTAGAAGGGCATTCTTGTAAAAGGAATTTCGTAGTTTTCAATTCCGACTCTGCGTTAAAACCCATTCCTGTTTTCACCGGCTACATACATTTAGAAAGCGCTTCATTCACCTCAGCTACCCCCACCACCACCCAGCCACCCTATAAACCTCTATCTTCTTGCGTGGCCCCGTTAACCGAACGTTTGCATAGATTCAGAAGCAGTGACTTCGTTTCCGACTAGAGATTCGCCGCCATTAAATTATAAGACTCACTCAAAAATTCAACAGGCATATCGGAGTACCACGAGTTAGGCCTGATGTTGAATTGGTTGTAGCTTTGCTCCGTCGGAATCCAGATGGTGTCAAATGGGTGCCCGTCCAACCACACGGACAGACCGTCGTAACGCCGCTGCACGCCGAAAATGAGCTCACCAGACGGCATCATTCCGTTCTCGGGAGAGTAACCCTGCGATCATACATTGTGGTGTGGGAATGTTAACCTCGACACAAAATGCCACGAGACAATTTTGTTTCATAAAATGTTTCGTTTAGAAGCAAAACATAACGGAGATACAATTTGTAGCATAATTATGGGACAAATTGTATCTCGCATATTACAATTTGTCTCAACTTTACGTTACAAATTGTCCCGCTGTCGCGTTTTGGACATCTGGAGTGGACGTTACCCAAGGCGAAAGCTCCTATTCTTCCAGCTCCCGTTATCGCACGGGAATGAAAGTGTTATGTTGATTAAAGTAATTGTCCCCCCACACTAAACGGCATGCGACTTTTTTGTCCTATAGACAAATGTGTACATATGTGTCCCATGACATGTTGAGATTCTGCGCAAAACATCTCATGTTACAAATAGTCGCATGAACTTAGTACTAATTGTCAAAACTACTCATATTACAATTTACTATCTTTTATATGGGACAATTTTGTATAACTTTATGGGACAATGTAAATATTGTTAATTGAAATGGTTACCCCTTTACGAAACCCACCTAGCACCGCTGAAATCGAAAAAAGCACGGATGCTTTGAATGGTTATCTTAAATTTAATACTTCGGCAGTAAAATAATATCTACATTTAGTAAGACTTCTTCCCTCTCCTGCGCGCGCACCTTCCCTGCTGTTCTTGTGTTCTGGCGCATCTTGGCGCCTAGCGGGTAGGCAGTCTGTACTCCTACATGCACCCGTGCCGTGCGGGCTGGCCTACCCCCGAGTTCGCAGGCGTTCTTCCCGGTCGTTCTTTAGTCGTCCGATGTTTGCTGACAATTCCATGTCTAATATACATCTACGGTTACTCGGAGTCCCATCAGATTTTCCCATAATTAGGGACAAGACGGAGATTGTGACCAGTGCCATATTGCCCCATAATAATGGGACGAAAAAAAAGTCCCATGCCATTTAGTATGCAACTGATAAACTCCTTACGCTGTTGAACATCTTTGCACAGAACGAGCCGCGGTGGTTACAGCCCACGTAGCCGAAGTAGGTAAGGCGCCCTGACGGGCCAAACGAAGAGACGCTTAGCGTGCTGCAGTTGGTGGCGTTGCAAAGGTCGAAGGACAAGGAGTAATACTCCCATCGGTACTGCACCTTCAGCCGCAGTTTCTCGCCCACAGTCATGTTGACTCTGCCGCCTAACGACACAGATAATGCAGAACCTCACTGAGACTGAAGGAAGACGGACGTAGGGATTTTATCAGCACAGTACCATACTGTGTACTACTTCGTTGTGCATATTAATGGACAAGCATGATTGAACACAAGTCTTTATGTACAAATTCATGCATAATTGTAGTTGAATACACAACCGGTTCGTGTTTTGAACTTAATTACGCATGCCTTCGTACCTTTACTACGTGCGCTTTCACACATCCACACTCTCAATGTGCATGGGGCAATTTTGTCCAATGAAATACTACGTTTTTAAACAAAACACGACTTTGGGACAGTTTGTAACGTAAAGGTGGGACAAACTGCAACATGCGAGATACAATCTGTCCCATAATTATGCTACAAATTGTATCTCAATTACGTTATGCTTTAAAACGAAACATCGTATGGGACAAAATTGTCCCATGACACTTGGGGCGTATAATTACTGCAAAACAATTCGTGCGCCCTTGCGTACGAAATTGTTTACCACAGGGTGGTCCAGGACCTTTGGTACAAACTTTCAGGGGTGACAGAGACGACTATAACGATCAATTTGAGATAGAACACTTGGGGTCGCAGACGTCCCCTTCCGGAGTTGCGGGACTATTTGTTTTCCGCCTGGAGGGTAGGCAATCGACGTCTCCACGTTACACCGACGCAACAGGCGTTGAAGGTTGAATGGTCGATAAAAGACGACAGGTAAAGTCCTTTTCTCGGGGAATAGGCCTTACACTTACCTTGGCCTCTAAGGGGCGTGTCCCACGATGCAGAGGCCTAGAGAATAAACTTAATTGGTCGGCTTATATCGACCATTCAACCTCCAGTGTTGGTAACCATTGATGCGTTAGTGTTAGTGTAATGCGGATACGAAAATTGCATAACTTTCAAGTGCAACACAAAAAGTCCTGTAACTCCTGAAGGGGACGTCTGCGACCCCAAGTATCCTATTTCAAATTAATCTTCATACACACTAAAAGTCATGGAACAATTTTGTCCCATAAAATGTTTCGTTTTTAAGCACAACATCACTGAGATACAATTTAAAGCATAATTGTGGGACAAGTTGTACATTGCATATTATGTACAATTTGTTACAATTTGACAAATTGTCCCAATGTCGTGTTTTGCTTCAAAACGTAGCATTTCAATGAATTTCAGTGAAATAAATTGTCTCATGGACATTTAGAGTGTAGTGTAGTGATCTCTGTCACCCCTAAAAGTTTGTACCAAAGGCCCTAGACCACCCCGTATGTGTACAAATTCTTACATACTTACGTGTTAATTCGTTAATAATGATAGATGCTTTAAAACGTACACAATTATTCATAAAATTGTACACAGTTATTTAATGCAAGTAGTTCTCCCACGCCAAATGCTTAAGTACTATTTTGTACATAATTATGAACAGATATAAACCATCATGGGCTGTGTACAAAATCGTCCGCAATTGTGCACAAAATCGTCCGTAATTGTGGACAAAATTGTACATAGTTATGTACAAATTGATCATAATTATGTATAAATAGTACATAATTGTGTACAAATCTGTACATAAGCTATAAAGGTTTATATGTGTACATATTTATGTACAAAAATAGTACTTAACCATTTAGTGTGCCGCGTCATCGTGCAATAATAAACGAACAAATATCGGTCAACGTTGTAAATCCTGGGGCGACATTTGATGGTCTCCCCCCCCCCCCCCCCCCCCCAATTTCGTCGCTATCCAAGGTACGTTTAGCTTCAAACCGTCGTAATCAAGGAACGACTTAAAAAAACAAGCTGGCTCGTCCCTTCCTCGGTGCCGGTTCCGCTCCACCGACGACACCCCGGTTCGACAGGGGGACTAGGCCAGCTTGGTCTGCCGGCGGCGTTTGCGGAGTCCTCAGGCCTCTGCCTCAAGTCACCCAAGATGTGTCCGGTTGTAGATATTTTAGTGACGATCAAAATCGCTAACCTCAGCCTGTCCCGCCTCGGGACGGATTGCGCCTTGCAGGCGGACCACACGCAGCGGCCAACCATAACCTAACAAATCAAACAATTCTCATATAACTGAAACGCGACAAAATTTGAAAATAGCCACCACCGTACGTTAGTTTACTCCACAAAAGAAGTCTACCCTCCAAATTTGAACTTCCTCCGTCAACGATAAGTCGGCGCACACACGTCCGCCAGAACGAACAGTCGGCATCAGACTATAAGCCCTGCTCCTGTCCGTTTCTGCCGAAACGTGTCGAGACGGGCTGAAAATGGTGTTGCTCTGAAAGAGCGACGTCGAAAAAATGTCGCTTTCTTGAAGCAATGTTTCACACGGGTTTCTCTTCGATTTTCAGTGTACAGGTGCAACTGACCGTCGCACAGCGCGCTGCCTTCGTCCGACCCGTCTAAGCAATCCTCCACGCCATCACATTTTTTCATGATATCGAGGCATTGTCCATCACCGCAGCGGAACTCAGACCTAGAACAATCGCCGTTGACGCCGCCTGCAAAGAAAGCCAGCAAATTACAGCACACGCAAGTCCTGACATTGGTGGGTAAAATAAAATTCGAGGGCAGAAGTTAAATAAAACTTACCCGTGTAATAAGCATTCCAAACCAAACAAAGCACCCAAACTTTTGCGGCCGTCCACATGATGTCAGGAAGAGCGGAACGGCAGGAACTCGAGAAGCAATGATACCAGCCACAAACAGAAAGGCTTTTTAAACTTCGCGACCTCACCTAATCTTGGTCCCTCGTTTTTCCTCAAAGTGATAAGATAAAGCCTCCATTAAGAAATTAAATTACGAAGCTGCACCTGAATGGTGTCTAGAACAATTGATTGCTTTCTGTATGAATGGATGAGCTTGTTTTGGAAGAAAAATCAGCCCTCTTCAAAAGTATTTTCACACCATTACGCAGTATTGCAACGAGGGTTGCAAGACGACCCGCCGAAACTGATCAATGTGATGATCTAATTTATAGGGCCCCATGCCCGTGATCCACTATTCCGGCTACATAATGAAAAATTTACGGTACAAATCTTCAGATTATTTTCAGTAGCACCAGGCAACGTTGCGTGCATGGCATCTGTTTTAACACGGCTGACGTGCACAACGGCTGTCGGTCAGGTCGTGGAGACCGTGTGAATGCAGTGGCTAATACTACAAGAAATGTCGACGTGCGCTAACCACGCAGGGACGTTGCTCATCGACAATCACGGCAGCACACCTTCCTGCGCCTAGCATACACCTACCTTTGCCCGATTTCTTCTCGCATCCGTGCCGGAGTCAGCCTCACTTCACGGGCAGGGCCAGCAGGGCAGCTCAAATGGCTTCCAGCATAACTTTCACACAACAGGTGGTTCCGGTCTGACATTTGACGTCACTGAATCAGATAAGATGTACCTAAATTGTCTATTCCAGACGAAAATGACACTTGTTTTTTGACCATCCAAAACAGCGAAAACAGCTGTGTGGTTACTAGCTTCAGTATCTGCACAAAAGTTGCAAAAAATTCATAAACTTTTTAAAACTTTTAGGGACAAACAAGCTACAGTAGAACCGAGCAGAAGACCAACCAAAAAACATCATATGAACAAAAATAATGCATGGCCATGTGGTGAATAAATTTATAGCGCCCAGTGTTGCCAGAAAAGTAGGCAAAAAGTAGCCCAAACAGTTGAGTGTCAAGATTGTGCCTAGGTAGGCTAGGGACGTCCGTGACACGGTGTTGCTTAGAAGGCAGGCGGATGTAGGCACAATCTTGGCACCGGTGTGTTTAGGCCACTTACCGTATGCTATCGGGAGTGCGCGTCCGGTAGCGCTCTTGTGACCCACGTGAGGAAGCACACGGACGGAACGCAATACGAACGCACCGGGTGCCACAATAAGTTCACTGGAACAGGAAGTTTGCGAATGCATCTCCGCACTCACACGGTTGAAAAACCATACGAATGTCCGCACTCACACGGGTGCAAAACCATACGAATGTATAGGGTGCCACAAGAAGTTCGGCAAAGGAACGTTCGAACGCACACGGCAGCGCCACAAGTTTAGTTTATCAAATTTTCGAACTCATTTGAGCAAGCAAGACCTATGAATGGCAGTGCGCCTCCAGCATTCTGACGAGTGCATTTTTCTGTATTTTACAGTCTGGAAGGCAATGTTGGAAGGGAGAGGGTTAGGATCAATTATACTAACGGTACAAACGCTCAATGTCGGGTTTCCTTCGCTCGTGGGGAAACATAATATGGAAATACGCCGTATATATTGCAAGGGAATACGGAGCACCTAAAATACCATTTGTAGGCTCAAATAACAAAACATTCCGACAATGGCAACATCTAAAACTTAACAATGAATGTATAAAACTTGTGACTTGAATGAATTAAAAACAAATGAGAAGTAATGACCCATCCTAGTTTTCGAGTTAAAAGCCGTATCGCAGGACCCTCGTTAAGCGGTGGGTCCCGCCGGATGCAGCTGCGGAGGCAAACTAGCCCAGACGGCTCCACGGACCGGCCGCGGCTCCGTGCCCCGCGCTCCTGCTCCCCCCCGCCCCCCCCCCCCCCCCTCTGTCCCTTCCTTTTCCCATCATCTCCCGTCATTGTATGTGACCGTGACCCCGACTGATCTGCGGGGCGCGGGCCTCCGCGTGTGCTGTGGACCCCGCCGTGGTGGACAACCGCTCTGGTAAGGCAAGTCCGAGACAGCAGGGCTACTCAGTAGAAATGGCGTTCAGAAGATTTGAACGGGTCTGACAATACAATTGTCGAGATCGACCAGGTGGCATAAGGACCCTCGCGATTGGGAAGTCAGATGGAAATTCGTCCACGGCTACCGATGACGGTGCTGCTACTACCCGTACGGAGGGGGTTGGTTGGAAACCGTCGCTTTCGGAGCAGAAAGTGGTGTCCGGCGGGAGACAAGTCTCTGACCACTCGGAGACCACCCTACAACGGCTTCGGGACGACAGCAAGTCGACTCGGCGACAACGGTAAGACGAGATCGGCGCGCCTGTCGCCGTCTTTAACTCGTCGCGCCGTGGTCTAGGACTGGTCTCGGCCTCGTCTTAAAATGTGCCAATTAAAGACGAGATCCAGACGAGGCCGTGAAAAGGCTGATAAAAAGAACACGCGGCGGCCCAGTGGTTCGGAATCGAAACGTCGACTCCGCAGTCGCCTGTCTGTCTGCTGCGATACCCACCAGGCCACGACGCGCATTGCACAGGGAACCGATCACGGCAGCGCATTGATCGCACCGGCGTTCTGGCTGCCGTGTGTTGCATAGAATGGCGGTGTCTTCACTGCGCTCTGATCAGCCCCTTGGTCTCCCGCCGGAGACCACTTTCTGCCCCGAAAGAGACGGTTTCCAATGATGAAGGTAGGCGTACGCCAGACCGCGTTGTGGCGTAACAGGCCTAGCTCATCGCGAAACATTTTTCCGCCACTGAACGCCTGGCGCACGTCTACCTTGGCTAGACAGACTCCTGAGTCTCTATGGCCTTGGCCTGCCTGCGGCTGTTCCCTGGCGAGTAGGAAGTAGGACCCTAACGGGGCCGCTCGCTTTCTCCGCACGGTCGTAAACTTGCGTAAACTACGCTCATGTTCTGACGGCCGAACGTATCTTTCATCACTCTTCCGTTTCCGTACTTGCCTGAACCTAAGCTTCGCACTACGAAAGCCTCATATAACCTAACCTGGCATAACCCAGTCGAGTCACTTATCCGCCCCTCCACGCCTGCGGGAACACCCTTGCGAAAACCTAGGCGAAAGCAGTATCTCACAAACCCATCTCTAGCGAGATGATAACCCAAATAGGCCATTGTCGCTTGCATATGTAAATTAATGCAAACTGTTTATTTTAATAGATTTATTAGCTGCGATCTTCCTACCGTCTACGATGTGTAAATTCTGGCCTCGTTTTCAAACCGGCTGCTGCGGCAGCTTGGAGACTCTCTGCAAAGTTCAAGCCTGGTATCTGATGGTACGTATCAAGTCCAAGGGGATCCGGTGACGTGGGGTCAAAGTGCAAAGATGCAATACAGACGCACAGAAATATAGGATAACCGTTATCGATATCGACGAACCTTTGGGGCTCATTTGTCTGTCCCCATTATTCATCGCTCTTTTTGGCATGTCCCCCCACCCTAACAAAAACAAATAAACTGAAGATTTGATGTCGCTCAACAGATTATAATTATTATTTATCTTGGTTTTACGGCCTCCGGCCAAACGCCCATGGTAGCCAGGCGTTGTCACTCAATAGACGATTTCGGTGTGGCTGCTGACGTCACTGAATTCGGGGAGAAGATAAAAGGAAGAACAAGCGCAGACCCACTGCGCATGCGTCGCTAGTTTTCTTTTGTCGGCTGCCCATGCGCAGTGGGTCTGCGCCTGTTCTTCCTTTCATCTTCTTACCGGATTCAGTGACGTCACCAGTCAAGGGAATCGTCCTTTTATAGAAATCTCTCAGTAGAATTTATCCATGGCCTTCCGACGTCGCTCCTGGGCACCGACCTACGTGTGCATGGGTTTCGAAAAGCGCATTTCGTTTTCATTTACCGCAGCGAGTTCCAAGGGCCCTAGAGTGGTGCTACTGAATCTGGGTGTGTCTTGAAGACTGGGAGCATGACTGTGCGCCTGGTTCACTGTAAATGAAAAAGTGATGATCATTGATCAAAGTGATGAACCATTTACTCATTGTCTTCAAAGCAATGAAAGTTTGACGATTAGAATGCTACTATTTAATTTAAGCAAGTGAATATGCTTACGGCGGTCCCAATGGACAGAGGAAGAAGTAAAGCGTTAAAACTAAAGTCCAATCAAATTTGCGAGACTTTTTTGTGGTGTCAGACCACCGCAAAGTCTCTCCCACTGTAAGAAACTTTTTTTGGAAAATTCCAAACAATTGCCAGGAAATTTTGTATCCCTATTTTTTTGGAAATTTGCAACTTTTTTCGGGAAAAGCCAAAGCAGAATTTTTATACGTTTTATTTTATTAACGTACCTAAACTAACCGTACCGTGCGTAAAAGTTCGATTTCCGATTCTTAGAAAAATCCAGCTTTTCTTTTTTTTTTTTTTGAAATTTCCAAACCATGATGAGAAAATTTGTATCCCCAATTGTTTGGAAATTTCCAATAAAGTTTCTAACTGTCCACGCGGACCGAAGAAACATTTCTCCGCGGTCCGCGAAATACCGCATTCCTCTCTCGGCTCATGAGGCTCGGCCGGCTCGGCGCATGCATTTCATTGCCCAAATAAATAGTAACAATTTCATCGTCAAATTATGGTGGTGACTTTTTTTATTGCTTTATAAACAAGGATGAACCTTCATCGTTGTGTAAATAACGATGTCCATCTTTTATACAGTGAGGCAAGCAACGCCAACGTCGATTCACACCCTAAACTACGGACGAATCGTCCGTTGATTACAAATATAATACGGACGATCTTGTGCAACCGTAATACGGACAGAAATTCGTCTGTATTACGGACAAGTTCGTCCGTAATACAGACAGGTTTTTACTGCCTAACCGCAAGGTACAAACATGTTATCCGTTTTACGGACAAAATCGTCCGTAATTTGCGGTGGAACAGATTCCTTTGTAATCTACGGACGATTCGTCCGTAAAGAGTTTATAGTGTAGGGTCGTACTTTGGCTAAACTTACTTTAGAAAAGTATTTTGAATTTTTTTAAAGGTTGTCGTTATCATTTGTTCTTTTTACGAATTGCACCCATTTTAATGCTATAAAAATCAATATCTCAGGAACTAACCTATATGGGCAGCTAAAATTTGGTTTCCGAGGTTTCGGTGGCGCAGAAAGCACAAAAAAGGCTTCATCAAAGTCTGAGAGTGACACATCTGAACACACTCTGGTGAGGGATGCTTCCGCAAGAGATGGCGCGCGAATGGGCGAGTGCCACGCGTGGGAGGCTTCTAGTAGTCACTCGGGACCGTTTCCCCTACGAAGCGGGCACTATTAGCTGCTACGGGGACTTCGCGCCGAGCATGCCTAAAAGTGGTGTGTTAATTTTGTTGCCTCGCGTAGTATACAAAAAGTGGTCATACGAAGGTAGAGGGAAGTGTCGTCGCGTACTTATACACTTAAAAATATTTCGTCGTGTGACAATAAATATTGATGGCGAATATTTGTCACCTGTATATTTTGTCACTTTACGATTTTCTTGTCACGTGACGAAGTATTTTGGTGACAAAATTTTCGCCACTTCTGGCCTAAACGGTTTAAAAAACGATTTTGACAGACACTCTCGTCACAACATGTGTGACGAAAAAATCTTGAACAAAGTTTAAGAGTAAATTTTTTGTAAAGTAACGAAAAATATTTTTACAGTGTACATAATTTGCTGACGTGAGGAATGGATGTGCACATCACGCATGCGCGCCATTACTTGCCATTGTCTCCGCACGGTCCAGACAGTCTCACCATCTTAATTCACAATTGCATATCTCGTTACGTGTCAGTGTCGTGCTTTAAATGCGAATTTTCGTACCGCGGATACAAATTTGGCAGTCACGTAAGCATGAGATGAAGTACCTCACGAAATTTTTAAAAAAAAATCTTTTTAATGTTCTAGATTGTGAACCCAATACTTACAGTATTGGTGACAATGGGATATTACACGGGACTTTTCACCTCAGAAGCATTTCCTTTCACGAAGTGCATAAGCGACATTGTGTATGCCGTGGCTGCTGTTATCTACCTCGTGGGAATATGCAAGGTAAGGTATTGCATACATGTTTCGAAATTGACCTTAGTAGGGGCCGGATGGGGGAAGCACACAAGACCCAGTGTGGAAACAGCACGTAGAAGCGGTGCCTTCGGGCGAGTCGCTCTGAGCCCCCACCACAGCTTGCTGGTTCCGGTATGGCACTTACTTAGAAACCAGGGAAGTACGCTATTGATGTGGACATGATGGAATCCGAAACGTCTTGTTCCGTCTCATACAGATTGGGGTCGTACCCATACCCTTATATAGGGGAGGCTCCGTCAAGCTGTCAAAAAGCTATTTCGTCAAATTACATTACATAATGACAAATACTTCACCTAATTGCTTTGTCACTGAATTTCCTTTAAAATTTTCTTGTCACTTAAAATATTTCAGTTACGAAATTTTCGGGACTTTAAGACAGAACGCTTTAATTGTAATTGTTTTTAACCCGTCCCAACACGTTTCGGTTGAAACGGAGAGGAGCCGGGCTTATAGCCTGATGCCGACTGTTCGTTCGTTCGGACGTCTGTTCGCTAACTTATCCTCCACACAGAAACTTCAAATTTGGAGGATAGACTCCTTTTATGACGCATATAAACGTGCGGTGGCAACAATTTCCAAATTTTGTCGCGTTTCTGTCTTAAGAGAATCGTTAAATTATGTTAGATTAGAGTTGGCCGCTGCGTGTGCTGCGCCCGCAAGGCGCACTCCGTCGAGCCGGGGCGGGCTGGGGTAAGCGATTTTAATCGTTACAAAAATACACACATCTCGAGCGACTTGGGGGGGGGGGGGGGGGGGGGGAGGCAAGTCCCCCTAAACGGAACTGGCACCGAGGATCGACAGTCGGACGTCGGACAGTCGGACGGGGCAGCTTGTTTTTGTAGTAACGATCAGAGATAACTTCGTCTAAGTGTGTACCATTTCAATTGTACGCTATTCTGTTTGTTTAGAGAACTCCGTAGGCTTTGTGCAAATGGATGCATAGCTTAGTACATGAAGGTACTAAAGACGTGCGTGCTTACGCACAAAATGATAATCATGTACGAATTCGTGTGTGCAAACGTTCAGATTCTGAATAACTTATGTACAGGTGAAAAGTCCAGTAGCTTTTCCTGTTTTAATTGATTTTATTTACGAGAAGTTCGTTTAAACTTTTTTTTAAGTTTATGATTAAACAGTTGTATTTATAGTGATCTTGCTCCCCAAGACTAAGTTATATATTTAACAAGGCGTCCTCATAAATCACGGCACATAATTAGCTCAGATATAACAGCCGTACTCTATTCCAAGAACACGCAGAAGTATGACTGAAAGGAAAATGTTATTTCCGCTCTTTATTTTGTTTACAGAGACGCCCGGGACTTATTCTTCCCATCATAGTTCTCTTCCACATTGGTATGATAGTTAATGTGGCCGTCGCAATCTGGGTGTTGTGTGCGCATGCGCCTAGGCAATCATCCCCATATTGGGTCTCCTTTATCATCGAATCAGGTAAGTTTCCAAACTTTGGCGCGTTCATTGCCAACTAATATAGTGTATCTCAGCCAGGTGTGCGGGCAAAGTTGCGGAGTGAGCTGAGATGAACTCATTAGAAGACACTGCGGCCGAAAACGTCAAACAACGGAATATGTTGAGATTTTTTGAGGGTTGCAGAGAAAGGCGGTTTTGACTCAATAAATCTAGCGCGGAAAAATATGATGCGGAAGCTTGTTTGGGGAAAACTGCGGTTAAAACGAAACGGAATTGTCCGTACCCTTTTCCATCCGGTATAGGAGGTTCCTAAGTAATCTGTTTCCGTATCTTATATGTTCCATACCTCCTTTCCTGACACCCCCGTCTTCTTAGCCCGACCCTAGAAACGGAGAGGAACCGGGCTTGTAGTCTGATGCCGACTGTTCGTTTGTCTGTTCACTGACTTATCGTACAGACACTTCAGGTTCTGAGGATAGACGTTTTTATGACGTAGATAAAAGTACGGTGGCAAACTGTTTAAACGTTGTCGTGTTTCTGTTTTATGAGAATTTTTCAGCAGGAGGTGGTGCACCTGCAAGGATAGACTGCTTTTATGGCGTAAATAAACGTACGATGGCAACAATTTTGAAATCTTGTCGCGTTCTCTTTTTATGAGAAAGGTTATAGGTTTGTTAGGTCAGGGTTAGCCGCTGTTTGTGGTGCGCCTGCAAGGCGGGACGGGCTGAGGTTAACGATTTTGATCGTTACAATAATACACGTACGTGTCACCGGCCAAATAACGGAGTGACTTGGGGCGGGAAGCCGGGCCGGAGGCCCCCGCAGACGCCGTCGGCATGCAAAGCTGGCCAAGTATCCCTGTCAAATCTCGGTGCCAGTGGAGCAGAAGTGGCACCATGGTTTGACGGTGGGGCGGGCCAGCTTTAAAACTCTTCTCTTTCCTTCGCAGTGGTCGTCCTCCTTTTCATGCTGCCCGCCAACAGCTTGTACCACGACTTCAAGGAAAGACCTGAGAAGAAAAGCGCCGACGAGGCTTGTTAGCGGCTCCTGGTCTCCGTCCGGGCGTCTACGGTCCGGCTTCACCCGGGCTGGCTAACAACTGGGCAACTCCCTTGGCGCTTTGGAGAAGTGCTGCAGCCACAAATCTCAAGACATTATTGTGTATGAATAATTAAATAATAATGTAATAGTCAGAATAATATAGGAGACGATCGTTTCTTTACCTGTCCCATTCAACTAATCTGGCAATGCGAAGGTCGATGCCGATATAAGGTCTCTGGTCTAGGGTCAGTGCAGGTTAAAAGATCACATTTGAGGAGTCGGTAAAAACATCACACTTTTGAAACGTTATTTCTTGAGTAACCAAACAAAGTTGGCGAAGCTCTCTAGTTTAAATATGTTTTTCAAAGCTAAACCAATTCAGGATGGTTTTCGGTTGCTAACAGAACTCAACAAAGTAAAAAGCGGCCTGTAATTTTCTTAGCAGCACAAGTGTGATTTTATTGCCTTCAATAACGCAGCTGGCAGGGGCGGGTGTGCGGTTTTTTCTTACCTGCATTGTCCAGTTTCACAAAATTGTCTCTCCCTTGGTTGTTAACAAGTACAAGTGCATGCTGGACACTGGTTGCATTCGTGCCATTACACATCAAAATCCAACCCCATATGATCAGAACTCGTGTTTACACGCAATAACAGTGTCAAAAATGTTGGTGAGTAAAGTTGCAAAACCGTGATTTTTTTTTACCTGCACTGACTCTAGCGGATCGCTAGGAAGTCGAGACATCGCACTGGAATCATCTCGCTCACACTCACTATCTAAACTTAGGCAGCAACCACCTGTGCAATCCGGTGTACAAATTTGGGAAATACTGTGATGGAAGTCACAAAAATTCTTCTAATCCTTCGTTCTGTACAGACTTCCAGGTCAGATTAAGCACTTCCGGGCTGTCATCCGAACGAAAACGACCAGGAATGTTCAAAATTTATTTAAGTATGGGTCGGTGTCTTGAGAAACCCTTTCAAATCACGTAATCTGTGTACACTTTTCGTTTGAGTGATTCCCTCTCGAGCTAAACCCAACCTCGCGAATTGTGGTCAAGGGGTATCGACTAACCGGTCGTCCATGTATACCAACGTCCCAGAGTCTGTACTCAAATCGCCTCCCTTTAAACCACCATCTTAAACCGTTCACGAGCAGCCACCAAGGAATGTTGGCCGTGGGCGACGGGCCAACAACTTGTATATTTAGCGTACACAGTTGCACTTTTCTCTCGGAGTAATTTGGAGTAAACCGGAGGAGGGCGGAGTAAATCGGAGTAGGCCGGAGTAATTTCAGAGTAAACGTGACAAAAACAAAGGGGAAGCACTGCATTATGTCCACCTTCGTGCTGAGTAATGCCGGGGTAGGGCGGAGTGAACCGGAGCAACACCGGAATAGGTTAAAGTAAAACCGGAGTAACGCCGGATTAGGCCGGAGTAGTCTGAAGTAGGCCGCGGAGTACGCTGGAGTGAGCCGGAGCAGGGTAAGAAGTCCAGTGATGGCCACTGTACCAGTGACCGTCTTACCGCTCTCCCGATTCCAAAATGTTTCAAAAATTATTTTTAAATTTCCTATCGAGTCTGTACTTAATACTACCACCGCAAGGATCGATCTTAACGTCTCTAAGCCTACTGGGTCGTGAGATATAGGGGTGGCCATCACCGTTCCAGGGGTCTCTTAGGGTGGCCATCACTCTTATCCTAAGTCTAGAGTAGAAGTAGGCCAGAGTAATTTCGGAGTAAAGTGACAAAAACAAAGGTGCACAACACCTTAGTCTGGCTACCAAAGTGGATAATTCCGTACTCTGACACCGAAACCTGTCTGAAGTTTTCTGTCCTGTTGGATGCATAAGGACGAACGGGGTTTGTTAATATTTTCATACGAATTGTATAGCAAAGATTCAATTCATCCGCTGACGTAACGGATATTCCGCGCAACGTCCATGCGGCATTTTCGAACCTTATATAAGGTACTTTACAGAACCCCGGTCATATATTGGGTTAAGGAGGTCTTTTTCCTGGTGAAACGACCCTTACGGGTAAACTCCGTCACGAATGCAAAACACGGGAGACACTTTATATGCTGATAACGAGGCAACAATATCAGATCATACGAACACGCTAAATGCTTCTGTACAATTTTGCACAGAAGTGCGTACGAATTAGTGCATACGCAGGTTAAGTACAAATTCGTACGTTGTTATGTACAATATTTGACGCAATTGTCAACAAATCTTCAAAATTCTACATAATTTACGTACGAATTAGTATGCAAGCCGCGTATGCGTAAATGCGTACGCAATTCAACACAAAATTGTACAGAACAATTTAGTGTGAACACACGCCCCTGTGATCTGCCTTTGTCTTTCCTTCGTCGAGTTCACTTAAAATTCACTTAAAATCTCGAACTTTTATCGGTGACATTGGTGCTACTAAACGCGAAAATTGCTCATCTCATGCTTGTCCTGGTCTGGACTGGTACCGGGACACCGTATCGCGGCTTCGCAATATTAGAACACATTTTGTTACTTAGACGCCTCAATCGCTGGGGGCATGGAAACGACCCCTATTCTGAAAATCACCCAATCGCAGAACCATCGCCCCATTTTAGGCCTCATCGTGGTCACCTGAATTAACGTTTTCCGCATTTTTGGAATCCTGGCGTCAAGCTGAGACCTAACTCCGGTCACAAGTCTTGAATATGAGGTTTTTATAAAAACAGCCTCATCGAGCCTATTACCAAAAATTGGGTGATGATCATGGCTTTGATTCTCAGTGTAGGGCCGGGTAGCCTAAATATATAGCTTGACGCTTGCTGCCGCGCGAGAGTAGAGGCCGCTGATATTGAAATGGAGAAAACCCCTCTCACCGCCTGAAGGATGGGCAGCTGACTGACTCGTGTGTGCAACGTCTGCCTATCCCCCAGGCGGTCACTGGGTTTTTCTCCACATGAGGGCTCCACTAGAGCGACACTTTCATCCCAGAAGCTAGCTAGACACCTCGTGGGACAAGCTTGAACCGCTCTGATGAATGAATCCGGTACCTGTCTCCCCTTCCCCACACTTCCCGAAGCGTGCGTGCCGCGGCAGGTTCCCGAATATTCAGAACTATGTTTGCAGGGATGGGGGACACCCTAGGGAACGGCGCCACCGAGCGGCGTAGTCTACCGAAGACGCATGACGTCTCGAGGACGGCGGCAAGATGGCGGCTCTTAGCACTGGGAGAGTAGGTACGGCTTGGTTTTTGGCCTTGCGCTCCGAGGAAATGTTGATCCAAAACCGTTAATTTGGGTTCGGGGCTATCTGAGGCATGCTTTTATCAGATTCTGTCCGTATTTTTAAATATTTTTTTTCTATAGCACCTTAACGCCGGCGTCCCTCCTCTCTCTCTCCCTCATACATTCAGGCGTGGATCCAGAGAGGAGGGGGGGGGGTGCAAAAGGATTGCCCCTGTCTCTTAAACCCTAAATAGCCGCCTGGAATGTAGGCAACCAGTAATGCTTTCCACCTGAAGATAGACAAGCGGCACATTGCCCCCCCTTTCGTCCGCCGCTGCTGGAGGTATTTTCATCGAGGCTCGAGGGTCGAAGTAGTAGCGCAAGTACTTTCAGGGAGGATTGCCATGCGATTCGCCACATTTCCCGTTTCCGCCCTGTTCTCATTCTTGATCCTGCTGCACTGTCGTTTTCGAACCTCCTTGGAAACGCCTGTTCAGCGAGCGGGCGACAGCGAAGCCCCTAGCCTAAAAACGGGTCCGTGCCTGCATGTGCGTCCGCACGGACATCAAGTCACAGGGTATTTAAATTTAGAGGTTGTTCTTCCAGCATCTGAGGCCGGATCAGTGACTCACGGTCGGTGAGCGAACGCAACCCCACGACGTGATCTGACGGCGAACCATCGAAGAACATTTACGGCATCCTCCGTCACGAGCCGACCGAAAAAAAAATTGTATCTATTTTTAAAACCGTTCGCCCACCGTAACAGCTTCCAGTTGTGCACAACGAATCGATTTTATCGCTTCTCCAATCAGTGTGTAAAGGGGTGTCAAAATGAAACGAAGAAGAGGTACAGCGCTACGAGGTACAAGGTACTTTGTTGTCTTACGCAGCGGCCAGCAGACATTTCTCCATAACGAACTACCATGGGCTTATGCAGGAAGGTACAGGGGGGACAAGGTTTTGGGTAAGTGGCCGGTAGGCATCTCTAACGAGGCTCGAGAAGGGAAGGAAAATCTTCACCGCACTCGTCTCCACCCTGGACCTGTTCTCGTTCTTCTGTACCCTGCAAACATTAGTGAAGTGGAGTACATGGATGCAATATAAATATTAATAAATGAACCGCAAGTGTGTCGAGACACGGGTGAAGTTGTGCAACAATGAACTGTCATGGCCGCCTAGAAGTCATTTGTATGTGCGATGGAGTATATAATCCTAAGAATGCCGATCCAGGCTCCACAGTGGACCGAGTTTATTATCGTGTCCAGTGTGCACAAATGAATCTGCACCTGCCCTTCGAAGTCCCATTAGTCAGCGATGCGGACACACTGTGTGCCGAACTTGTCTCAGCAATCTTCACTGTAAACAGTGTCCATTCGATCAGGCAATCATCAACACCGATCTGGAGGAACTCCCTGTAAATTATGCTTTACTTCAGCTGGTATTGCTTTATGGGACATCTGATGACCACGAGGAACAGCAGGATTCTGTTCCCAATAAGCTGTTGCCAGAGGACTGTCAATTCTATCTTCAATCCAAAAAATGCATCGAGGAACTTGTCCTGTGTCTGAAACCGTTATCCTCAGGCAATGGGGGCAGTGGTACAAGCTTCCTTTCTCGACCTACGCAGCGCAAACTTCTCACAATTATCAACTGTTAGTTAATGGAATCAGAGGGCCGGACAAGGGCTTTGGGGCCTGCTTGTTCACTAGGAGAAAGAACAGTCATCAAACTGATACTAAAACATCAAAATCCCCAGCAGCTCTCAGCAAATTTATAGGCTGCAGTTAGAGGTTAGCCATCCCTTTCAGGCACCGTGGACAATTCTCCACTTCAGTTTAAGGTAAACACAGGCTCTTACCATTTGCTTGTGCAGAGGTTTTCCACATTTTTGATAAAGGATGAGAAAACAATTCATCTGAAGAGTACCTGTGTTAGAACACTGATAAGGTCGTGCCATAGGCACTTATCATCATTATCTTTAAGAACTTACAGCACTTTACATTTTTGATCGTACTCACCCAGGATATCTTCCAACATGCTGGAGTCTCAGCACGTCAATAAAGACAACAAGCACCTCCAGGGGGAATTCCCTCTTCTCAGCGTTCATACGTGAGGATATACCTTATAGCAACAGATATGGATATGGTTACATTACAAAATGGCCCACTTCAGTCAAAACAGATACATTCTGGAGTATAGATACCTTTCCACTTGCAAACAAGTGGGGTGGGGTCGCCGACTCCAGTGCTCCGCATGTCAATAAAAATAGTTTTCAGCTGACACATCATACACTGTAACAGTAGGGTGGCCCTCAAAATCACTTTTTTCGAAAAGTTAATGTGCTGAAGCGTATTTGGGTAGTGTCGGGCATAAAACCACACCAAAAAAAATTTGGGTCGGGTTGGACCACTTTTGGTGGTCGCCCGAGGCCCCCAAAGTACCAGTTTTTGATGCCGGTTGCCTATCCCGCGCCCCTGAGGCCGTGCTCTCAGCGGGGGCCAACATGCTGAAGTCTTATAATTTAGTTCATCATATAATACGACCAGAAAAAAAATTTCAACCCGTTTCGATAACTTTTAGTGGTCGCCCGGCGGGGTCTTGTGCAGCGCGGCGCTGCCGGCCGCCAGCGCCGAGTTTCAACCGTCCCGCCGCCAGGCCGGCGGCGGCTGCAGGGCGCGCGCGCGCGCGCTCTAGCCAACAGGGGCGCTACCTAGCGGCAGGTAGGCGTACCACTACGACGGCAGCCCCTCCACCCCCTGTCTGGGCGGTAGTCCCCCCCCCCCTCCCTCGCACATCCCCTTGCGTCCGCCTCGCTTGCGACTCGTCTAGCGCGCGCTTCGTTCGACTGCCCCCGCACGCCGAGACGCCGAGTTGTGTTTACTTTTTGTGGACTGTTGTGTCGCGATCACCATCACCATGCCATTCGTACGATGTAAAAGGACGCGGCGCTATTTTATGGACTGCTCGCCGATAGCAGAAATTGTGTCCGGGATGAAGCTGCCGTCGAATCGGCAGGTCCTGGGGCTGTTCCTCCACAACCACCACGAGGAGCAGAAGCCGTTGCGCGAGTCGGCGGCCATTGTGGCGGACAGGCTTCTGGAGCTCTGGGAGAAGGCTAGCATCCCCGCCACGGACAAGAAGAACGTGATTCCGAAGATTATCAAGTTTTTCAGAACCTGGGACGAGCTCAAGAAGCACGGGGGTGAGTCTCGTCAGAAGTCCGACAGTCGCGTGCAGCGGGAGCGCGCTTTTCAAGATGCCCTGGATGACTTGTTCGATGTGGCCCGCAAGGACGCCATGGCCACCATGACGAACGAGGAGGACAAGGCGTTTCTGCAGGCGCAGCGTTGCAAGGGCCGACGGGGCACCATCGCGGCGCTCGACAAGGTCTTCGTCGCAAAGGTGAAGAAGCTTGCTGCCCAGAAGGACGCCAGCGACAAGTACCGCGAGCGCCAGCTGCGCGAGAAGACCGCCCTGATGGCCACCGCAAGCTTGGCGTCGATGTCCTCCAGCAGCAGCAGCGACGACGACGACGAGGACGAGGAGTACGATGTGCCGCTCGCCAAACGAGCTCGCCGCGCCCGCCCCAAGAGCGTCCTGACGCCCGAGCTCGTCGGCGCCCTGGACAGGACGGCCACGTCGGACAGGTCCGCGTCGCACATCCTGCAGGCTGTCTGCTCCTCGGTAAGTCCTGAGGGGCAACATGTCGTCAACCGCACGTCCGTCCAGAGACACCGGCAGCAAATGCGCCAGAAGATTTCGGACGAGTTCAAGGCCACGACGAAGGACGCCCTCCAGGGTAAGCCGCTGGTCGTGCACTTCGACGGCAAGCTGCTGCCAGACACAACCGCTACGGACAGCACCGAGAAGGGCAAGAAGGTGGACCGAGTGCCAGTCGTTGTGTCGCACGGCCGAGACACATTCGTCCTTCACATTCTCAAACTCCAGGACGGCAAGGGGGTCACCCAGGCTAGGCCTCATCAAGGACGACTGGGATCTTGCCGACGAAGTGGCGGCGGCATGCTTCGACACCACGTCTGCCAATACAAGTAAGGCACACGGCTGCACATTTAAAATATATTACCGCGTTTCTGTATTTTTTAAGTGTCACGTCTGTTTCACAGGTGAAGAAGTCGGAGCGGCGGCAAAGCTAGCCGAGTTTCTGGAGAAGGCGCTGGTATGGTTGCCGTGCCGCCACCATATCTATGAGCTAATCTCCGGGGCCGCGTTTGAGGCAGCGGTGGGCAAGCCCAAGTCTCCAGGCAGCCCGACACTTCGAACGCTGATGGAGAACTGGGACAAATTAGACCTGTCGAAGTACGACACCGTCTACAGCAGCAAGGCACTGGTCCGGAAGATCGGGGAGGAGGACATTAAAAACTCGCTGGAATTTTGCCTCACCGCCATTCAGGTACGTTTTTTTTATGAAAAATATAGAGAAACGCGCCGTGCCAAAAAAAATTAACGGTACGAGACTAAATTGCTGGCATTTTTCCTCAACAGGAGACACAGCCACGCGAGGACTACTTGGACCTCTTGCGCACAACTGTTGTGTTCTGCGGTGGAACGCTGGACCAGGCGACGCGGCAGCAGGTCGCGTTCAGGAAACCTGCCACGGACAGTTTGGTGCGGTGGATGGCCAGCAACCTCGGCGCCCTGAAAATTTGGATGCTTAAGAAACAACTGCCCTTTAGCTCAGTTGAAATTAAGCAAATCGAGCGCGTGTGTGCATTTCTAGTGAAGGTGTTCGTGCCGGCCTGGTTCCAGTGCACGCTCGCTCCCCAAGCTCCGCAGAACGATCTGGCCCTGCTAAAAAAACTTCTGAGGTACATAATTATTATTTGGAAACGACACAGCGACACGGGGAAAATTATCCTGCGCAGACTGTTCTCATGTCGTTTTTTTTTTTTCAGCTACAAGACTGTTGACAAGGAAATCGCCGAAGTCACCGCCAAGAAGTTAGGGCACCATTTATGGTACACTAACGAAATCCTTGTCGGCCTGGCTTTCTTCGACGAGGCCGTGTCCACAAAGTGCAAGAGGCAGATGGTCGAAAGCCTGACCAAGCCGAAGACCGGTGTCATCCGGCCGAAAGTCGCCGCCGCCGACCTCCCGGCGTACGCCGAGAAGGACCTGGCCAGCTTCGTGACGGCGAACACCTGGCAGCTCTTCATTGCCTTCAAGGTGGACGGCGGCTTCCTGGTGCAGCAGGACCCGGAGCTCTGGCCGGTCAACCCCAGCTACATTACAGCCCGCCACGCCTTCCGTAACCTGCTGGTGGTCAACGACGCAGCAGAGCGGGGCGTCGCCATGGCCAAGAGGGTCAACAACATCCTCACCATAAAGGAAGACCAGAAACAGAGCATGGTCCATGTGATTCAGGGGCACATCAAGGCCCACCCACACCCTAAGTGACCTGCTAAATATAATTATTTTTGTAATAATACGAATAAAAGTTCAAATGCCAGTTCTGTATTTCAATTCGAACAAACCCTAAAACGGGGAGGGAGTGGGGTATAGACAGCGCAGCCAGCGGGGTGGAGGGGCTGCCGTCGTAGTGGTACGCCTACCTGCCGCTAGGTAGCGCCCCTGTTGGCTAGAGCGCGCGCGTGCGCGCCCTGCAGCCGCCGCCGGCCTGGCGGCGGGACGGTTGAAACTCGGCGCTGGCGGCCGGCAGCGCCGCGCTGCACAAGACCCCGCCGGGCGACCACTAAAAGTTATCGAAACGGGTTGAAATTTTTTTTCTGGTCGTATTATATGATGAACTAAATTATAAGACTTCAGCATGTTGGCCCCCGCTGAGAGCACGGCCTCAGGGGCGCGGGATAGGCAACCGGCATCAAAAACTGGTACTTTGGGGGCCTCGGGCGACCACCAAAAGTGGTCCAACCCGACCCAAATTTTTTTTGGTGTGGTTTTATGCCCGACACTACCCAAATACGCTTCAGCACATTAACTTTTCGAAAAAAGTGATTTTGAGGGCCACCCTACTGTAACAGGGAACAACATCCTTCTTGGTGAATTATCCTTTGCCACGAATTGCTGGAACGGTTGAGCATGAAGAAGAGCGTTAAGGGAATAGGGACAGACAGCAGTTACAAGTCGGCTATATATTCATTACTTCCCACCCACACTAAAAATTAAAATAAGAAAAAAATAAAGCAGATACCTGCACAGCAGCAACATCATAGGGTGACTTATGCAAGTCTTTTAGAACCCCATCTATATGCCTCGAGTCCATGCTATCTGCTACAGATAGAATTAAGATAAATATCAGTATTCCAGTGCAATGCCATCATTTACAAAAATTAAAAAACTATTTAAAAATTATCTATTTTTGTGCTTTCGAAGTGATGTTCCAGGAAGGTAAAGTGGGCGTCACTGCTGGATGCAAAGACATCAAAAATATAAATATTGTTACCTGCCGTTTATTCCAACGATGTATTTAGGGTGGATAACGTTTAAAGTGCACATTTTCACAAAGTTATTGGAGTGACACTTTTAAGAAAGTGCAGAATTGTGAACTAATAGGAGCACTAAAAGGGGTTATCATAACCTGTACTCCGTGTATCACTAAAGTAATGTATTCTGACACTTCGTAATGTCATCGGACGGCATATCTGACGTCTAAAAGACGAATAAGATACCAACCCGATCATATAAAACATTCTCTTAATACCTGTTCGTATTTCTTTCTTCAGAACATTAGCTTCCCGCCTCTCCGCGATACACAAGGGGGCGGCACTTCAAACACACGCGGCGCACTCACGATTCCTCATAGCCAGTGCCGGCCGGTCGGCTCGCCGTCGGGCGTCGGACCCGACCTGCCGAGCCGAAGCCCGAGCCGAGACCTGAGGCCCGACCCGAGCCGAAGCCCGAGACGAGGCCCGAGCCGAAGCCCGAGCCCGCCCGACCGGACTGGTTCCGGTCTGGGCTTACTTTTGTTCTTCTCCCGTCCGGCCCGGGATCCGCGGAAATACACTATTGGCCCTTCGGATCATCATCCTTACAGTAAAGCTCACAGGGACAAACTGTACACCCCCCCCCCCCTGGGAACTCCTCTTGAGTCTACATTTTCAACAATGGAAATTGAGTCTGCCTTCTCCATTCCTGCAAGAAGATAAATATAACAGTTAGAGATTTACTAATATGACTAATACCACGTGTAACTGTCACTTCCTAGGTCCACACAATCAAAATACAATAACAAGGTGATGCCCCGAGATGTCAGACTCAGAATTCGATGAAACATTTTTTTCCAGTATATGCTGCCCACAAGACCCCCAGATACAAAATTTTAGCTGCCCTTATCGGCTAGTTCCGGAGATATTAATTTTTAAAGCATTAAAACGGGCTTAAATTGAATGAAACTGGTGTCAACGAGGAATTTTCAAAAAATTCAAAATACTCTCCTTAGGTCAATGCGGCAAAAGTAGGACCCTAAAGAGCTGAAATTTCAAGGAAAACGCCGTAAGCCCGTAGACATCGGCGTATTATGTATATGAATCAATCAGTACCTCCTCAGAAACGTGTCCAGTGTGATTCTTATACATAACACGCCAAAATCTCGAAAACGGCTGGGGTTACGGCGTTTTTCTTAGGAATTTCAGTCCCCCAGGATCCTACTTTTGCCACATTGGCCTAAGGAGAGTCTTTCGAATTTTTTGAAAATTCCTCGTTGACACCAGTTTCATTCAATTTAAGCCTGTTTTAATGCTTTAAAAATTAATATCTCCGGAACTACCCGATAAGGGCAGCTAAAATTTCGTATCTGGGGGTCTTGGGGGCAGTACACACTGCAAAAAAAGTTTCATCGAATTCTGAGTCTGACACCTCGGCGCACTCCGTGGCGGGTCGGGGCGGGCTGAGGTTAGCGATTTTAATCGTTACAGAAATATGTACCACCGGACACATCTCGAGAGACCTGAGGCGGGGGCCGGAGGCCCCCGCAAACGTTGCCGGCAGGCCAAGCTGGCCAAGTCCCCCTGTCGAACCGAGGTGCCAGTGGAGCGGAGCGGAACTGGCACCGAGGTTCGACGGTGGGACGGGCCAGCTTGTTAAAGCTAACGCCCTTCTTGTCGGCATTACGGCCAGGGGTAGCAGGTCGCCTCTTCATCCCACCGGGTTGTTTAGCGCTTGGGTATTACCCTGATGGACCCCTGCAAATACCTCTTCTATAGGGAGCAGGACGGCCTCGGGGATCAGCCATGCGATTGAGCGCAGCGCAACTTGGAGTGCCACCACCAGATGTGGGCGCCAACACATAGGAGCATGGGTTCCTTGCACAGCAGAGTTGAAGTCCAGACTCCCAAGATGCGAGTAGAATCCTTAAGGTAGGATGCCTGCGAACGCCGGGACTTCATCGTGCAGGTTGACCGTGGGCATCGCAGCAGAGATTCCCCATTCTAGCGGTCTCACTAATAGGGCACCATCTATGGCCAGAGCATTGCCCTGACTGGGCACCGTCTCGCCCCAGTTATGCCAGTAAGCCAAGGCCAAAACTGGGGCTGGCGGTGCCTCGTTCAGGGCCGCCCAGGCTCTTCCATCCCACAGCGGCTCGGGCAATTGGGAGCCTGTGACTTTTTGTATCAGCGATTCTTACGAACGGAGTCTTACGAACCATCCGGCTACCCTGACGGTGTCGGAGAGTTGCACTAGCGACCGTAGGTTATCACTAGTCGCGACATTGATGAGCGAAGCAATGGAGTCAGGTGATGCTAAGAGGATTGTCGCGAGGTCGGTGCCAGTCAGGTTGTAGGAGCGCAGCAGGGTTGACGCCATACTTGAAACCACTGCCGAGATGACTGCTATTGCTACCTGTAGGATCAGTTGCAAGGCAGAGTCCTTCCCTGGCTCAGGCAGATTTATTTGGGAGACTATTTGCATTGTGGGAAGCAGTGCAACGGCTGTCATCATCACAGGTTCTCCAGCCCGGGGTGTGCGTAAGCCAAAATCAGCTTGGGGGTGCTCTTCCCATGGGTCGCGTTCCCTTTGCAGATGGTCATCATCGGCTGCCAATTCCACCACTTGATAGAATGGCACGTTGGCTGCCGCTAGCGGTGCTTGTGGGGTGAGGACCCAGCTGGCACACGCGAGAGTTGCAGCCTCCAAGCAGGCGGCGTGCAGACCCTCTTCTGCGTCGTGGTTCCCTGCCACTCTGACAAGAAAGTCCAAAAACTGTCCTGGGGTGGGCAGGATGTTTCCGACGTTGGGAACAGGACCGGCGCCGGACGTGCTCACTACAAATACTTCAACTGCAGGCCAGACGATAGAATCTAGGACCGTCACGGTCATACCTTTCAATAGACGACTATACTTCGTGCCACTGAGATGTACTTTCTGAACCGGTCTATGCTTCACTGCTAAAAAAAGTCATTAATTAGAAGCAATAACTGCTGCTAACTGATGTAAATGGCTGACCCATTGTCCGATAAAAGTGGTTAGACATTTTGAAATGACAAAAACCATTTTAGAATGGCTAAAATCAACCAAAAAGTCATTTCAAAATGGTTTTGTCATTTCAGCGTCATCGATGATCTTGCCATTTTAAAACAGTATTGTATGTTGTTCTCAAATAGCCCTAACCATTTACAGAGCAGCCATTTTAAAATTACTTTTTCTTTAACAGTGTTATCTCCTTGATTAAAGTTCGGGAGAGTGCATGTGCCTGGTGTAAGGCATATTTGCAAGCTAAAGAAACTACCAAATTAGTGTAGTTTCCAATATTGTAGGCTTCTCTTTTAATCCACCAATGACACGCTTCCATTCTCATGCAGCAGAATGATGTCACGGGACCGTTCAAGAGCACAAGGTGGGCACAGTGCACAAGAAAGTGTTGCTTTGGAATTAAATCGCCGTGCAGCTTCCGATAATTAATTAGATAGCTTTCAGCAAGATCTTGCAAGTTTTTCATTACCTGCCGCTTAGCCTACCACCGATTCATCGGGGCTTGGGCTGTCCGGCATCAGAGGAGCGGGCGTGACTCCGCAATTTAGACCCAGGCTCCCCGTGAGGCGGGACTAGCACTGGTTGTCAAGCTGAAATAAAAACGACGAGGCGTTAGTTAGTGCAGTGAAAACAGGGGGCCCCGGTCAGAACAAGAAGACTTAGAGACTATGTCACTCAAGAGAAATAAAACTAACCGGACCGAGTGGCCGGAGTCAAGTTGTTGGAAACTTAGCACTAGACAGATACAGAACTTCATAAGCTGAAGTGGGCTATAAGTTGGAAGGCTGAGGCCCCCAAGGTGACGCGCCGAGCGACGCGGGCTTCTGACCCGGCGCCCCTGGACACGCCGACCTGGGGGTGACCGGACGTGACTAGAGACGAGACAAGACTGGGGGATCGCCCCTGCCCCCGCGGTGGCACCCGTCCCGGTGTACCCCCACGGCGGCATGAGCTCCCCCTCCACGGAGAAGCCGCGCGACCACCAAGGCGCTGCCGGCGGACCGACGAGTGGCTAAGGTGTAGTACAGAAGACAAGACAGGTGTTGGCTGTGGGTAGTAGGGCCCCTTTGGCTAGCGAGGGGCGGCTAATCCCAAAAGATTACCCTCCCCGTGTGAGATTTGAAGAGGGTAATTCCGTTTGTATTCGTTTGTCCTGCGGCCTTGCAGTTCGTATTCGCGCTGATAATCGTGTAGACCAGAGATGAGTGGGTTAGGGCTCAGGACACACCTGTCGACGAAGGTCTTTGCCTGGTCAGTAAGGAGGGACCAGATCGGTTGGACAGATGGTCGTGCCCGCCGATAGACCTCCCTCGGACTCGTGTGTCTGTGGAGACGGAAGATGTGTCTCATCCACCGCCGTTCCCACTTGTAGGTGTTCCTCTTGTAGGCATCGGCGGCGCCCATCCAGCACGGAGCCCCGTATGTGAGGACGGGGCGAACCAGTGCGGTGTAGATGGCAGCTCTAGAGGCCTCACTCCGTCTCTCTGTGTCGATCCTTTTGTACAGTATCGCTGACCGCTGTTTTCAGGTTTGGAGCGCGGTGGACAGATGGGCGTCCCAGACGAGCTTGTCGTCAAAGATTACTCCCAGGTACCTTGTTGTGGTAACCTGGGGTATCTCCGGCGGTCAGCGTGTACTCAACCGGCGGCCTGGATTTGTGCCTGTTCGGTTGTAGCTTCATCGTGGTACTTTTGCTGGCATTTATTTTCACTTTCCAAGTGAGACACCATTCGTCTAGCCGGCGCAGCGTGTCATGCATGGCGCTGGATGCCGCGTCGGGTGACTTTGAATGCACGACGTAGCAGGTATCATCGGCATAGTGAGACGCTATTCCGAGCTGTGCCGGCGGAGTAGGGATATCCCAGATGTAAATGTTGTAAAAGAAGGGGGACCAGATGGCCCCTTGTGGGGCCCCCGCATCAATGGGGTAATCCTCCGACACAGACTCGTCGACCTTGACACAGAAGCTCCTTTGCGCGAAATACGAACTGACAAGTACGACCATCCATTCCGGGAAAGCCAGTGATTTTAAGTTTAAAAAGTAGGTGTCGGGGGGGGGGGGGGGGCACCTTATCGAAGGCTGCCTCCACGTCCAATGTAACCATGATGCCGATCTCATTTCTATTCCATTTACGGACAAGGTGTTCCGTGGTACGGGTCAGCTGGTGCTGTGTGCTGTGCCCGGAGCGAAAGCCCATCTGTGCGTCGGGGATGACGCACAGAGAGCGCTCTAAAGCCTCAAAGAATGGCAGGAGGCTTTACTCATACATTTTGGAGATGGCAGATGTTAGTGAAGTCGGCCGGTAGTTCGCTGGGTTCCGCGGGTCTTTACCGGGTTTTGGAATCACCACGATAACGGCCCGCTTCCACGAAGAGCGGTAATGCTGCGAGGCGGTGACTGCATTAAATACCTTGGAGAGGTATTCCAGCCCCTCGTCCGGCACCAAGTAGCGAACACTAAACTTGGGCGAAGAGGACGAGAATGCAATTCTGCATATTACTACCACCTGAAGGAAATTCTGCCAAGAAATTCTCCACATCAATAATTGGGCCAATAAAAGCAGGCAAATATGTGGCTCTGATGCAGTTTCCCATCTTTATCATTTACACGGGACGGTCGAATGCAAGATGGCTCGACAGATATTTCTGTGTATTCAAAGTCAAAATCTTCTACGATTCCATTAAGCCAATCAGTGGTAATCAGAGGTTTGTCTCATGTTGTGAGGTGATGCAACAGCTTCTTCATTTGCATGGGCAAAATGCCTTCCAAGAGATCATGCATAGGGTCTGCGACAGTACCGGTTGTGATGTGAAAGGTTTTTAATCGATTCAGGGCCCTGTCATGGTTGATTCCAAAGTCAGTACTGAGCTCATCCCGTCTCTTCTTGGTCTTGGCTTCTTCCATGAGTCTAATTTGCTCAGCACGCTGTGATGGGGCTCTTAAAATGTCCGTATCTTCAATTGCCATGGTGTGCAGCTGGGCAGGATCCGCCATACAGATGACAGGTTCGGCGGGCAGTGAAGCCTTCCTTCAAACCACATAAATAATGGATCCCTAATTTGTCACCCATGACGCCAATCACACTTCCACGTAAAACAGTACCATCCTCAAGAAGCACTCCATCTTCCAACTTTTCCAGCTCCTCCAGAACAGGACGCAAAATACATTTATACCCACATCCTTCAGTACAGTGTTCTTCACGGTTTCAACCTTTGTGATGGTGTCAAGAGGACCACGGAACTTGGGCAGAATGTTGTCTACTTCAACATAAACGCCACCACTTTTATGTTTCCATATTTGGATCCTACAGCAGCGCAAGGATCGTACTCATCAAAATAAACTTTGAACCTCAGGGCTTCAGGATGCTTCTGAAAAAACTCTATTTTTGAAGTTTTCACCTTTAGTGTAAGAGTCTAAAATATCTTCACTTGGATCCAAACTATTGGGATCTGTTATTTTTTCGCAGTCGGCATGATCAACTAATTTCTTGCAAAACTTGATGAGGAAATTGTAAACAACATGGTTTTCAACTGCTGTTGTTTGTCTCCCACTACCTTTGAACTTGCCTACTCTAACACTTTTGCGTCGCAAAACTCTTCCTACAAACACCCGTTGTTGTTTCACAATTTGCAGAGTTTTCATGAAGTGTGTGTCTTGTTGCTTCCTTGTTTTCAACCCTTCAATAACATAACAGCAATTTTTTTTTCTGCTCTCACATTAATGAAATCAACTAAACTCAATCCTTTAACAGCAAGAGCCCTGTCTGTTACTGTATGTCTTTCATGAAATTCGTTTTCAATCAACAGCTGTGTCATTTCAACTACTTCCTTAACAACAACATAAGGAACTGCATGTTTCTTTCTCAAATAAAGCACTAGGTCTTCAGCAAATTTATTCACAGGCGTCTCATCAGATACAATTTTTATATCTTCTTCTCTTTCTAAGACTTCGATTACATCTCTGTCCGCTTCAACGTCATCAAATTCTGTCTGAGGCGTCATCTTCTTGGTCACTCGAACTCGAGTTCTTGCACCGTTGCACTGTGGTGGGTTGCAAAGTCTTGCATGACAGGAGAGTCTTCATCTTGCCTGCTGGGACCAGCATCTTGTTGCACTACTTTGAGATCTATGGAACCAGGTCCAACCGTCGAGATGACGTTGGGCACTCTTAAGTCTGCAACTTGCGTACATCGGGTATTCTTGTCCCTTGGTTTACCCTCACCTTCAGCTTTTTGGGGCACTTTAAATGGGCGGGGTTTATGAAATCGGTAAAAATGACTGACAAGTCCCGAGACAGTAGCAAATCTCTTTTCACCAGATTGGCAGGTCACGGAAACATCTTTCCGAAGTTTGTGGTTTGATAGATGGCCGATAAACTTTGCCACTACATTCAGACCGAAATCCGCAAAGCAGGCACTGAATCTTTTCCATATCTGAGCTGTAAAAATAATAGGGAGTGATGAAATGTTAGCAAGCATAGGTTAGTCAAACAAATCAAAACAAACAAAAGCTTGCCTACAAAGATTACGGTTAGGAGCCCCCCTGGCTTCGTTGAAATTCTGCATAAATACAGGGGTAAAATTTAGACTAATTAAAACAAGTTAAAGTGGACCCCAGGTTAAAGTTTAAAACGTGAGTAGTTCTGATTTAATTACACTTCTCAGCGAGTTGCCGCTTCGCCCAGGTCTCCGCGGCGACCCCCAAGCCGGTGAAGCGGGGGTGGACAACTGTCACAAACCTGAAACTTCAGTTCGGAACGCGGGCGATCACATGACGGACCGGGATAAGAAACTCATCTGGATTTGAAGTTTGTGCTGAAATCCCGTTCCACTAAGAAAGCCGTTTGGTTTCAGGTCTTTGCGGCTCTGGCGCGGCTGAAGAAAGTCTTCAGCGAGGTTCCTTGCTGAAGGGTGTAGAAGAGCAACGGTCTGCAGTAGGAGAGAGATAGGTATGTCAGCAGAGGCTCCGCATTCGGACGTGGAGCTACAATGCTCACAGAGTTGAAACGATCAGTATGAGTGATGTATGAGGCAAGTTGTAATAGGCATTTCCATTGGACCTTGAGAACTGAAGTGGAAAATCAAGACTACTTCGAGGGCGGATGCGGATTGTATTCGGATTGTGTGGTGACTCGTGTCTGGTACCTCTTGAAGTATTTCTACTTTCGTGCTGATATCTAGCTAGAATGCACGTCCCACCGCGTCCCCGCGTGATTTCTTCCATTCTGCCGAGCAAGTACTCGTTTTCCCACTTCCGTTTTAAGGCATAGGTGGGAAATACCTATAACCTAATTACTAGACACTCGAGGGTAGGAGTGGGGTAGGCAAGTACTCTTTAACTACCTCGTTTGTGCCGTGCCTTTCTGTGTGAAGCCGTGATATCATGGATAGGGTATTTGGAAGCAGAGCTGAATAAGAAGTTATAAAAGTTGCATGAAGCGCAAAACCAGGAGCGCAGGCGGCTCGACGGTATGGCGCATTTACAACTCCGCGCTCTTCTTAGCAGTTCCTTTGGTGACGGGCAACGTCCGCCCAATCCGCAAGGGTTTACTGATCGCGCTGTAACTACATTTCGAAGCGATTGGTGTATCGCGTCCATAAATTTACTCAAAAAAGGACTAGGTACTTAAACCCGGCGTAATTTTCAAGACCGTCGTTAACTTGCGCAAAATCTGCACTGTTGAAAACACGTGCGAGATACCCGTAGACTATTCTGAACCGTCTGCTACGCAACTTTTCATTCCGCCTCCCGAGAATATCGCTTGTGTGTCTCTCGATTAGTGATTCTTTTTTAGCCCGTCCGGACACGCTGTTTTAGAATCGGACAGGAGCCGGACTTATACGATGTCGACTGTTCGTCCGTGCGGACGTTGCGCCGCCACGGCGCACGGGCATATTTTGATCTGACTCGGATATGGACTACACTGCCCGCGTCCGCTCTGGAAGTGTTCTTGTTCTACTTCCGTTTTCGAGCCTCGCGGAAAATGCGTATTGTGAGTATGCGCTATGACGCATACAGCCAACAGCGATTCAAACCTAATCTCTCTCCATTAATTGGCTGAGCGATAGCGAAGCCCTTACCCGACTAGGCCAAAAATGTTTTGTCTGGTTGTCCGCGCGATTTCTCGAGAACGGTTAGACGTAGGACGCTCAAATTTGGGCTACATCTTTCTTACATCATACCAGAGCCAACATCCCCTCAGAGGCACCGCAGCTCAAGCGGTTTCTAAGATAATTTTTACAAGTGGTCCAAAATTTAAAATCCACCGGTTGGGTGAGGTCGGTATGCACCGTGCGCCTGTCAGGAAGGGGCGGATCAGTGACTCTAGTGGGTTACGCTCGGTTAGGTTAGGTAAGTGGGTGCCTGGGTAGGTCGGGCACGGGTAGGTTAGGACTGGTTGAGTGGCAGGTGACAGCCGCCGGCAGAGGTCAAGGTAGGCATGCACCAGGCGTGGAGTGGCGGAACAGTGATTCGCGGCGAGCGAAGCCTGTTACGCCACGACGCGGTCTGGCATACTCCTACTCGAAGTTTTGTGACCGGTGGCGTCAGAAAACAGACGTATTATTGGAAAACTAATGGCAGCAGTGACGAGGTAGGCTCGGACATCGCACTCTGTGTGTTTCGGCGTACTTTTCTTGCAACACTGTAATACTTAATGGCACTAATCACTTGAAAAGATCTGACGGGACCGTTATCTGAACGGAATAGCTAAGAGGCATTTCCATAGAGGCCCTGCACCGGAAGTTGAAAAACAACACTACTTCCAGGGTAGAAACGGATAGGGCATGTAAAATCGGATCCAGAACGCAGTGTTATGAAGGGTACCGCAGCAGAGGGTATCTTCGGCGCGGACGTCATCCACGAGTCGACTGAAAAATTTGTAAGGCCTAGCTCTCGCTGACGATGTGTCTCACGGTTAAAGTAACTGTAGTTGTGCCCCGATTGTGTGTGCTCGATCAACTTTTTGCCGGCAATTGTGCACACATCGAACCTTTTCATTCGGCGGTGATCCTTTGTGGGTTTCTTCGATCGGGAACGCGCCTCTTAAGTTTCAGACAGGATTTTTTGGTATTGGTCTTTATCGAAATATGTAGTTTGAGTTATCACTTCTCTCTTGGATCAAAAGGAACTCAAACAGTTAGTCGTAAATTGTTTTTTTTTTTTCGTCGGGAATGCCTCCTCTCCCATATTTGAAACGAGAATTTAGACGTAGGGCTTGACAGTACTCCCTATTGCCGTTGACCCCGCCCAGCCACATTCTGAACATGGCCCGCCCAAACACGTGTCTGGCCAACCTAGTTGGGCCGGCCAGTACGGGGCACCCTGGGTGGGACCGGGCTTCGGGCCTGGACCGTTTCTGAAAGAAGAATCTTTGCACTTGTGTGCGTATGAATTTTCATTCAGGTGCTTCCGTGCTCAACTTGCCAATATATCTGTTTAGCCTGTCCGGAAACGTTCCGGTATAGTCTGATGCCGACTGTTCGATCGGGCGCCTGATCGCTGACTTATCGTTTACAAAGAAAATTCAGATATGGAGGATAGACTTCTGATATGACGTAGATAAGCGTGCGGTGGCAAAAATTTTCAAATTTTGTTGCGTTTTTCTTGTTTGAGAATTTTTGAATAAGATATTTGAAAGGTTAGGGTAGCTCGTGGTGCACCTTGAGCAGGAGGTGGTGCGCCCGCAAGACGCACTCCGTGAGTCGGGACGGGCTGAGGTCAGCGATTTTAATCGTTACAAGAATTTGTATCACCATTGTCGCCGGGCAAATCTCGAACGACTTGGGGGTGGCGTCTGGATGCCCCCCGGAAACGCCGCCGGGGTGCCAGTGCAATGGAGCGGAACTGGCACCGAGGCGGGACGGGCCGGCTTGTTGAAATGTGTAAATTATTATTTTGTTTGCATATTCTAGTTATTTCACTTTGGGAAAGTAAGTACCACTTGAGAACACCCCAAGTAACACTGAAGAAGTTGAGGAATGAAACATTGTGATGTAAGTGTTTTGTAAGACAGGGGATTTTAAATTTGTGCAATTGTAGGATTCTTTTCTTGAGTTTCCTTTCATAGATAAGTGTTTCTAAAACGTTGTTAAGATTTTTCTTGGATTGAGTACTGAAGTATGAAGTATATGTTAATGGGGCATTGCTGACCACGACCTCCTTAAGAGCTTTAGAATTGAATCTATATATTATCCTACTGTCAACCTTTTTCTCTGCTGGTTTTAGGCTGATTTGGTGAACCTGCTGTGCTGTTTACAAGAAGCTGAATCGTCAATCTGTGGTGTGCTTATACCGTGTTCATGATGGGGGTGCTTCCAGTTGATCATTGAGACGCAGCTCCCTCGAGTGCAAGAGCTTAGCCCAAGTAAGTATTGTTGTTTGTACAAGTAAAGTTTCCCCCTACAATCTCGACATAGCTGTCCCTGGTTTGTGCCGTCAAGATGCTTATGCAGGTCAACTGTAGCACCTGCAAGTTTATTGTCTTTATATTGCTCTCAGGCCTCTGATTAATCCCCATTAATATTCGTGACAGTGCTAACTCAACTTAGTTTAGAAGATTTCTGTAACTTAGTTATACAAGGATGCTGTATAACATTACATCATAAACCATCACTAATCCATCATTAATGACTATAGTTTTCTCGTGAGCTTGGTGCAAGGCGCAGTAATATCAGGAGGATCATGGACCTTTCTCTCAAATTACATTGAATCCCCCTTTTACTTTTCTGAAAGAGATTTAATTTTGCAAGCAATGCTCAGTAACTCTGAATCAATCCACCGCAGGCCCCGACGGGATCGTATCTGGTGCAGCTTGCGGGGGCCCCGAGAGATGGCAGCAGTGAGCTGGGCCTCGACTCGAAAGTCGGCGCAGCCACCGCTGGTCCGCGTCCGCCGCGGCGCCCATGCTCAGGTGAGTGGGCAGCGTGAGGGGAAGCGACGTTGGCTTGCGCGGTGCTGGTGGCTCTCGCTGCTGATGTGTAACGCGCGCGGAGTCATGTGCCGGGAGCGAAACTTATGCAAATTAAGACTGTACTTCACAGGATCTTTTCTGTAGTACGTCTTCACTTCTCTCAACTCAACAGTTGAGTCAATGAAACCACGAGGATGAGAAGTAGTCCTCTTCCCTGAGCGTGAGTCCGTCCCGATGTGGGGTTTACCTTCACAACTGTGACATCGATGATCGTTCACACCTTCTTCGGGGGGTGGTGTGGGGAGGGGACACTCTGAGTGGTTCCACCTGTAACAATGTGCCCGATGCGATGAGAAATGTAAGGCGGGTGGTCACGTTTATGTGTACTCACGGGTGTGGGTGGGGGAAAAGGAAATCAGGATAGAACTCCCAGTTAACTAGTTAGACCCGGAGGACCGTACGGCAAAATGACATGACATGATGGTGGTTTTGCTCTTATATCTCAGAAACGGTGTGCCCTTGGTGAAATTGGTACGGTCGTTTTAGGGTGTTGGGATACATGTTCATGTTTCAACAAATTTGGTCATAATTGGAGATGCCCGAAATTTTTTAAATTCAAAAAAACCACTGTCTAGAGGTGGGGTATGTATGTTACACTGATCCAAAAAATCACATACAAATTCCTTGCATAGAAGCATTACCCAAAGACCACAAACCCGATCTGAGCTTCCTACGACAAACCAGATATTCTCAAATTAGGCTTTTCCCAAAAATGTCACGGTTAGTTATAGTTTGAAAAAACATAATGACTTGAGCAAAAAAAAAAAAGATGAAATTTATTTTTTGAGCGTCACCTCAAGACTAACACAGAAATCCTGATCGAATTTGACCTCAATTTTTTCAATGTGCTTCATCTGAAGATGGAATGTCCCTGCATCAGTAAATGAATGCTCTGGAGAAGGCTCGCATAATTCTCGCTGTCACAAGCATATTCATTGGAAAATCTATATTCCTGGTTAGGTAGTGAGTTCAGAAATTATCGGTTTGTACCTGCCAATATTGGGAAGTTTACATAATGCAGAAAGCCTGTTAAAGTTCAAAAGCTGAAATAAGATTCCCTTGTGTCAACTCAGATCCTGAGTCTGACCAGAATAAAACTTTCAGGCTGCATTGCTAGATTGAGTGGTGTCTGCACTTCTATGTGTAGGGTGTTAACTTTAGTTACCCGTTCGACATTTATCTGTTTGTTTCAAATTGCCTTGCCCCTGCGTTGCAAAGTGTTATTCTCAAAGCTCCACATTATGGTTGCAATTTTTGTTGTGGAGATGAGAATCGTGCATTCGTTTTGATTTGCCTCTGGTGCCCCGCGCTTGTCAATACCCCATACCACCAGAAATACTGAATCCCCTAGCCGACTGTAACTGCATTCCCTCATGGCGCTGTTGTGTGAATCGGTAACTGTTTTGTTTATAGAAAGTAAAGATCTTACCCCTGGATGACAAAAACTGAGCACCTTCTCTAAAATTTTATCTCTCCATGTCTTCTGAGAGCCGCCTCATTATTATGCACCATCAGTGAATGCATAGCATGCGGTGCTCACTGGGGCGCGGAGTATGGACGACACGGCTGAACCCAAAAACATGCGGGGCGAAAGGCGTTTTGTGAATTTTCAGTAGGTTCATCTGGTTTCTTACCTTTATACTCCTGGATATCGTCAACGATGTCTTCTGCGTTTCTCTTTTTGTAAAGTCTCGAGCTGAATTTCTGAGCGACATTTATTACAGATATATTGGTAAATTAGTTGCGTACTAAATATTGAGATTAGTTATTTTCTTTACCAAGTACAAATTGTGACTCGTTTAAGCTGCAAATGAAGAGGCTTCAGTGCAATTAACTAACATTTCCAAAGAAAATTTTAGATAAGAGAGGATTTCAAAGTGCAGTAGCAGTAATAGAGGCCGCATTTTTTGATTTTTTATCAGATAAGACATGAACTGAACTGCTGTGAACATGTTGTAAATGCCCCTAGGACTTCCCACATCATTTAACAATTGAAGATGAAGGAATGAAGATTAATTTGAATAGTGACAGGAAATGCTGTTGCAATTTGCGTCTTTTATTCCCAGAATATTTTCTGTGAATCACTTCACTTTTTACACCCGATTGGCCGAAAAAAAGCGTAAGGATTAAATGTAATCCACGTCCCTGAGTGTGAGTGAGGCAACACTAAATTGTGTTTTCACACCTACGGCAATGTTGATTTATCAGAAGGCTTGTGGGTTGGTGATGCTTTGGGAAGCTCCTCACATAGTGTTATATTCACCCATTTATTTTGAGCAGGATTCTATTTATATAAATCATGTCACAGTAATAATTATCTGAGTAGTTTGTTAATCACAAGCTAATAATTGTAAATTATTTTTTCACAAAGTCATTTTGAAAGACATCTGACACTATTGACATGATTTGTAATTCATTGTTTTAATTCTTCGAAGCTAGAAAATATTTGAGACTTACATAATGAAAATTGATTTCTGGTCTTCTGATTCATGGGAGCAGTGGATATACAGACCTAAAGGATTGTGGATAAACGATGCTTTTAAATTATTTTTTGCAAAGGCGTGTTTTTGATATGAAAACATTTGGTATGTCTTGACGTTTTAGAGACTAAGAAGGTTCTCCAACTTCTTTTCCGCCCGCGGTGTGGAGATGGTCCGGGCGCCCGTGCCGACTCGCCCCCGCTGGGGATGTCCAGATCCATACGGGGTCCTTCCGAGCCGGGTAGAGCGCGCGGGCCGCGGGTGGTCAGGTAAAGAGCACGGGTAATCCCAGGCCCCAGCCGGGTCGGGCCAGGGTGTGTCGCTTGCAGGTCACTGCGTCAGTGGGGATTATCCGGGACAGCGCGAACGCAGTCCCGACTATCAAAAATTATACGCCCGAGGTATCCACATTTGGGATACTCGCAGAGGTCAGCCCAGCCGAAGTGCAATGGAAGGGCCTCGCCCTGGGAGAACCGCCTTCGTGATCACGGTTAACTCCTGCGCCAGGTAAGTATGAGTTCTGGGCTGTTTTGCAGTGGACCCCAACCCAGACAGCGGACGGAGCACCTTCCGGATAAGCAGTCCCCGGATATAAACCAGACAGCATGCTCTCCTTGTTTGTAGGCGCCGCGTCACGCGAGTGCGAGAGAGACAGCGGTGCTTTTCCGCACGCTGACCATGCAGCGTCGGCACAGAGAGCGGTCCCCGCGACATCTAGCGACGCCTCCGCGAACGCTCTCCCCGGGACTCGCCGTCGCCGTCGCGGGCGCTTCCTGGAGCTGCCGCTAGACGTCGTGACGACCTCCTCGAGTGCCGGCGGCGCAGGCTCGGCGTGTGGATACCGCAGCTTCGTCTCGCTCGCACCCGTGTAGCGTAGCGGGGAGAGACGAAGAGAGCATGCTGCCGGGTGCGCATCGGGACGCCGCCTATCCGGGCGGTGAGTGCGTTGGCTCGAGGATAAGAGCGTGTGGCGTTGGTGTGCATGGTTACTCTGGTCTCCCTTCAAAACGCATAAATCTTTCGCCTTTTACTAAAGATTTCCGTGGAGGGGGACACATGATGAGTCTATACTCAAATTTTTTGTGTGCCCTGCGCAAGCGGGGCCAATATTCATTTGGATGGTGGTTAGGTCGCGGTGGCCCTGCCCTGCGCCCTGCTGAGCTGCTCTTGTTATCTACTGCAACGTCTCCACCCGCCTGCTTCTGTCCCGGTATGGGTGTACTTGAAAGTTGTTATTGAGGGGGTTGGCCCAACCGCTTCGTATGATTTTATTTGGCGTCCGGAGATGCCTACGAGGAATTCTCGGGTCTTGCCTTCTTAAAATTTGATTTCCTATTGTTTATTTGATTATTACGCAGTTTTTACCTGTCTTCTGGTTTGTTTTTTTTCCACTCCAGGGCCGCCTTTTCCATGTCACTGGCGATGGCGAGACCAACAAGCCCTCTAAAAGCATTTCTGTCCGTGTGGCGAAGAACATCTGCTGTGCTGGTGGGAACCTCGTCTGTCGCGAGTACACGAGAGATGGACCCACCCGCCGCGGGCGGCACGGCTTTGCGCGGGAGGTGCTCGCACCGTGGCTGCAAGTATGTCCTCGAGCGATGCTGTTCCCTCTAACTTTGCGCAGTGGCGATATCGTAACTAATGAGGTTTATCCGAGGTGCGATTATTGCTAGTTGAAAACTTTTACCAATACCCCGCCAGGTGGATTTGCAATATAGTTCGCCACGGCAATTTTTGGAAGCCTCTACGGAGGCTGACGAACGCTTGTGAACCGTATGACGGGTGTGCTGTGACCTGCGGTGGCGTGGGTTTGTACGGGGTGATGAGGTGTTTAGGAGTTGGGATTGTTTTATTCGATTATCTTGCCGTCGGCTTGAAAAGCCAACATCGTTGCAGATAGGTCCAGTCTTTGTCGAACCGTCGCCACTTCGGGAGCGTGAAGACGGCATGTAGGGGAGGACTTTGATAGGACACTTAGCGTCGGAAATAAAAATTACGAGCGCTGGAGCGAAAGTTCTTGCGCCTGGGCGGGTAGGCAAGCCTGGCCCTTTGGTGCGGAGGTACGAAGCGCTGTGTGACGGTGCAAAAAGAAGCAGCAGCCAGGTAACCGGTCGTGTTCCCGGACCTGCTGCATCTTTGTGGATCATTTGGTCCATGATATGAGCGGACGGTATGAAAATCTCTTGAAGTACTGCTAACTTACTATTTTTTTCATTCGCTGATTGATTACCTAGGACACCGTGACAGGGGCGCCGGGGGGCGCGGGCGCCAGAACGGTGCTCTGTTTGCACCGCAGAAGGGAGCGCAGCGGGCACCTCTACGTTCTTCTAGCCGCGTATCGCGGGGGCGCCGTATGTAAGGGGTCATCCATAAAGGATGTCCGGGTATTTAAGGGGGGGGGGGGTCCTAGAAACCGGACATGGCCGGACGTAAGGGGGGGGGGGGTTTAAAAACGTGGACGTCCTCTTTTTTTTTTAAAAAAAAGTTGTAAAGTCGTACATGACTCCGAGACGAGCCAGGAATCGAACCCACGACGCTCATTCCGCGAGAAAGCGCGCTAATGTAGAGCTACCCGGCCCACACTGTCTGACGCTGCGCCGCAACCCTGGGTGCCATGCACTGTAAAAACTCTGCTGTAAAATAACAACGAAAAAATTAATCAACAGTTTCCTGTTATTTGACGACTTTCCTTGTAATTTTACAAATATTTTACAGGACATTTCTCGTTTTTTTACGACTGTTCCTGTTATTTTACGGGTATTCCTGTTAATTTACAGGTGAAGTCCTGTTAAAGAGAACAAATCGACCTCGCGTTTTTTAAACTAACGGGAATGTTCCTGTGAAAGTACAAAACACGACGCTGTGATTTAACGGTGACCCGTAGTAAAAAAATTAATCAAGGATTTCATGTTTTTTTTACAAGAATATTTTTAACAGTGTGCGCTTGCGCTACCGCCCGCGCCGGATAGACATCGCCTCAGCTGAGCACGTCGTGTCGTCGCTGGGACTAACAATGCTACCCAAGTTTGCAGTTATATGCGCAAAAATGCTGAAAGTACACAGCAGATTGGCGCTTACAAATCGACTGTTTAATATACGCACTTTTTTGAAAACCGGACGTCTAAAGGGGGGGGGGGGGTCTTAAATCCGGACATAGAGGGGGAGGGGGGTGCTTTTTCCACAAAATACCCGGACATCCTTTATGGATGACCCCTAAAATATGTAATAAAATGTGGCTTCATTCCGACCTTTAGCGTAAAATCTAGGGGGGGTGGGGGGGCTTTAGCGGCAGGGGTGCGCCGGCGAGCCAGATCACCCTTGCCCCCCCCCCCCTCCTGTTTTCGAAACGTTCCGGCGCCCCTGCACCGTGAACACTGTTTTCACTATCGCCTGTGCCTAAAGTGTAAAACTTTTAGAGCATTATAATGGTCACGATTTAAAAGAAACGTATGTTACCAACGAATTCTTTGGAAAACTTCAAAATACGTACCTCTCTATGGTTAATTTGGCCAAAGTAGGAACTTTTCTGAAATCAAACATATGCGCTATTGTTCTACTGCCACACACAATTGACCGCGACCTTGTGAACCGCTAGAGTTACGGTGGTACGACCCGACGCCAACTCCGAGCATGGGACTAGAGTCTCTGAAAGAGTATCCTCAAAAGTCGTCTGGGCAATACCCCCCGCCAGTTTTTGTTCAGCCGTTTCCCGTAGGATAGCGCCACTGCGCTGCAGAATTTTACAGTCCGTCCAGCCTAAGAATGGTCCCTCGGCCATACCTTCGGCTTGTGGCACAGAGAGGCACACTTCGGCTGCAGCGAGTATGTCCTACTTCGGTGCGGTGACCGGGCCCCCGGCGGGCCCCCCGCCCCCGCGCCTCCTCCCCCCGGCCATAAAGCAATTACACGGAACCGCATAATGAAGAAAATGGTATTTAGCTGAAGTCTGTACGTTCAACCGTTCGGAAGCTAGTGTTTGGTCCGCCGGCGAAGGCGCGGCGCGGCGGCATCGAGGCGCTGCCCGTAACGGGACTCTTTTCTCAAGCCGACTCTCATATCACAATTTTTTAAATTTTGTCTCGAGGATGAAAACGACTAGACCAGACCTTCTAACGCACTACTGTCGTGT
The DNA here is from genome assembly GCA_026979955.1 of Megalurothrips usitatus. Taxonomy (NCBI): domain Eukaryota; kingdom Metazoa; phylum Arthropoda; class Insecta; order Thysanoptera; family Thripidae; genus Megalurothrips; species Megalurothrips usitatus. The sequence continues at coordinate 12,176,541 of CM049596.1, forward strand.
GGAATGGTAGTTTGAACGGTGTTGCTACTCCAACTGGAACGGCCTCTGTACAGCACACACTGTTAAAAATATTCTTGTAAAAAAACATGAAATCCTTGATTAATTTTTTTACTACGGGTCACCGTTAAATCACAGCGTCGTGTTTTGTACTTTCACAGGAACATTCCCGTTAGTTTAAAAAACGCGAGGTCGATTTGTTCTCTTTAACAGGACTTCACCTGTAAATTAACAGGAATACCCGTAAAATAACAGGAACAGTCGTAAAAAAACGAGAAATGTCCTGTAAAATATTTGTAAAATTACAAGGAAAGTCGTCAAATAACAGGAAACTGTTGATTAATTTTTTCGTTGTTATTTTACAGCAGAGTTTTTACAGTGCAGCCGCAGAGTGTCTCAGGACAGCGGGAGGAGACCTGGAGGCACCGTCGGCAGAGCCGGGCTGCAGCTCCGGCCAGGTCCACGGGGCCCGGGCAGGCCGGAGTCGGCCCGGGGTCCGGCGGGGCCGCACTTATATTGCCCCCTTTTGTCTGTGTTGGCTTTTGTGTACACAGATGAATGTACAACCTCCCCCATCCCGGATCTCTGGGCGTAGTTCCTAGGCACGCCGCCCGCGCCACCGTACAGTCGCCTGTCCGAAGCCCGGGAGATTCGAAAGACACGAAATGTGTCAAAATGTGTCGACAGAATTTCAACCCTAACGCCCAAACCGCTGCTCCTACAAGAAAAATCATAGAATCGAATGTGTAGGGAATGGGGTCGGCTTTCACGAGAAGGTTGTCGAATCTCACAACCCAATCAGGAAGTCAATAGTATAATCAATCGAAAAGTGGGTGTTTTTGAACACCCATATCGGACGTTCAATTGTGGAAATGGGACTTTTGGCAGCCTTCTTGTCAAAGAGGGGCTCAAAACCTTTACGGCGACGTGCTTGCCGTCCTCGTGCGACGATTACTTTAGGCGTTAGGGTTGTATCCAATTAAGGCAAATCGACAAAATTGGTCACTTTTGAACATCTATATCTCCGTTAAAATTTGAACAATCGACCTAATATTTTACAGGGCCCCTATTTAGCTCCAGTTCTATGCGCATGCCGATTTTCAAGGTTCTAGCTCGAAGTCGAAAATCGGGTCGTACCACCTTACAGCGTTTTTCCTTGAAATTTGCAGGCCTTTCAACTGCTGAGTCGGACATCCCCTCACCGGCGGAAGTACGGCGGAGGGACGTCAGCCTAGAGGCGCCTCTACGATCGGTGCTGCTGCACCAGTCATCGACTCCGAGGCTGTCTTCTGCCGGGCTTCGTGATCTTCCAAGTGCGCGGGAGCCCGCGACGGACGCGGCACCGGCCCGCGTCGGCCCCCCGCGGGGTAGCCAGCCCAACGGACGCCGCCTCATGCCGCTCCACGCCCCCCGGGCCCTGAGTTTGCCGACGGCCCCGAGAGATGGCAGCAGTGAGCTGGGCCTCGACTCGAAAGTCGGCGCAGCCACCGCTGGTCCGCGTCCGCCGCGGCGCCCATGCGCAGGTGAGTGGGCAGCGTGAGGGGAAGCGACATTGGCTTGCGCGGTGCTGGTGGCTCTCGCTGCTGATGTGTAACGCGCGCGGAGTCATGTGCCGGGAGCGAAACTTATGCAAATTAAGACTGTACTTCACAGGATCTTTTCTGTAGTACGTCTTCACTTCTCTCAACTCAACAGTTGAGTCAATGAAACCACGAGGATGAGAAGTAGTTCCCTTCCCTGAGCGTGAGACCGTCCCGATGTGGGGTTTACCTTCACAACTGTGACACCGATGATCGTTCACACCCTCTTCGGGGGGTGGTGTGGGGAGGGGACACTCTGAGTGGTTCCACCTGTATCAATGTGCCCGATGCGATGAGAAATATAAGGCGGGTGGTCACGTTTATGTGTACTCACGGGTGTGGGTGGGGGAAAAGGAAATCAGGATAGAACTCCCAGTTAACTAGTTAGACCCGGAGGACCGTACGGCAAAATGACATGACATGATGGTGGTTTTGCTCTTATATCTCAGAAACGGTGTGCCCTTGGTGAAATTGGTACGGTCGTTTTAGGGTGTTGGGATACATGTTCATGTTTCAACAAATTTGGTCATAATTGGAGATGCCCGAAATTTTTTAAATTCAAAAAAACCACTGTCTAGAGGTGGGGTATGTATGTTACACTGATCCAAAAAATCACATACAAATTCCTTGCATAGAAGCATTACCCAAAGACCACAAACCCGATCTGAGCTTCCTACGACAAACCAGATATTCTCAAATTAGGCTTTTCCCAAAAATGTCACGGTTAGTTATAGTTTGAAAAAACATAATGACTTGAGCAAAAAAAAAAAAGATGAAATTTATTTTTTGAGCGTCACCTCAAGACTAACACAGAAATCCTGATCGAATTTGACCTCAATTTTTTCAATGTGCTTCATCTGAAGATGGAATGTCCCTGCATCAGTAAATGAATGCTCTGGAGAAGGCTCGCATAATTCTCGCTGTCACAAGCATATTCATTGGAAAATCTATATTCCTGGTTAGGTAGTGAGTTCAGAAATTATCGGTTTGTACCTGCCAATATTGGGAAGTTTACATAATGCAGAAAGCCTGTTAAAGATCAAAAGCTGAAATAAGATTCCCTTGTGTCAACTCAGATCCTGAGTCTGACCAGAATAAAACTTTCAGGCTGCATTGCTAGATTGAGTGGTGTCTGCACTTCTATGTGTAGGGTGTTAACTTTAGTTACCCGTTCGACATTTATCTGTTTGTTTCAAATTGCCTTGCCCCTGCGTTGCAAAGTGTTATTCTCAAAGCTCCACATTATGGTTGCAATTTTTGTTGTGGAGATGAGAATCGTGCATTCGTTTTGATTTGCCTCTGGTGCCCCGCGCTTGTCAATACCCCATGCCACCAGATGTACTGAATCCCCTAGCCGACTGTAACTGCATTCCCTCATGGCGCTGTTGTGTGAATCGGTAACTGTTTTGTTTATAGAAAGTAAAGATCTTACCCCTGGATGACAAAAACTGAGCACCTTCTCTAAAATTTTATCTCTCCATGTCTTCTGAGAGCCGCCTCATTATTATGCACCATCAGTGAATGCATAGCATGCGGTGCTCACTGGGGCGCGGAGTATGGACGACACGGCCGAACCCAAAAACATGCGGGGCGAAAGGCGTTTTGTGAATTTTCAGTAGGTTCATCTGGTTTCTTACCTTTATACTCCTGGATATCGTCAACGATGTCTTCTGCGTTTCTCTTTTTGTAAAGTCTCGAGCTGAATTTCTGAGCAACATTTATTACAGATATATTGGTAAATTAGTTGCGTACTAAATATTGAGATTGTGCTCTTAGTTATTTTCTTTACCAAGTACAAATTGTGACTCGTTTAAGCTGCAAATGAAGAGGCTTCAATGCAATTAACTAACATTTCCAAAGGAAATTTTAGATAAGAGAGGATTTCAAAGTGCAGTAGCAGTAATAGAGGCCGCATTTTTTGATTTTTTATCAGATAAGACATGAACTGAACTGCTGTGAACATGTTGTAAATGCCCCTAAGACTTCCCACATCATTTAACAATTGAAGATGGAGGAATGAAGATTAATTTGAATAGTGACAGGAATGCTGTTGCAATTTGCGTCTTTTATTCCCAGAATATTTTCTGTGAATCACTTCACTTTTTACACCCGATTGGCCGAAAAAAGGCGTAAGGATTAAATGTAATCCACGTCCCTGAGTGTGAGTGAGGCAACACTAAATTGTGTTTTCACACCTACGACAATGTTGATTTATCAGAAGGCTTGTGGGTTGGTGATGCTTTGGGAATCTCCTCACATAGTGTTATATTCACCCATTTATTTTGAGCAGGATTCTATTTATATAAATCATGTCACAGTAATAATTATCTGAGTAGTTTGTTAATCACAAGCTAATAATTGTAAATTATTTTTTCACGAAGTCATTTTGAAAGACATCTGACACTATTGACATGATTTGTAATTCATTGTTTTGATTCTTCGAAGCTAGAAAATATTTGAGACTTACATAATGAAAATTGATTTCTGGTCTTCTGATTCATGGGAGCAGTGGATATACAGACCTAAAGGATTGTGGATAAACGATGCTTTTAAATTATTTTTTGCAAAGGCGTGTTTTTGATATGAAAACATTTGGTATGTCTTGACGTTTTAGAGACTAAGAAGGTTCTCCAACTTCTTTTCCGCCCGCGGTGTGGAGATGGTCCGGGCGCCCGTGCCGACTCGCCCCCGCTGGGGATGTCCAGATCCATACGGGGTCCTTCCGAGCCGGGTAGAGCGCGCGGGCCGCGGGTGGTCAGGTAAAGAGCACGGGTAATCCCAGGCCCCAGCCGGGTCGGGCCAGGGTGTGTCGCTTGCAGGTCACTGCGTCAGTGGGGATTATCCGGGACAGCGCGAACGCAGTCCCGACTATCAAAAATTATACGCCCGAGGTATCCACATTTGGGATACTCGCAGAGGTCAGCCCAGCCGAAGTGCAATGGAAGGGCCTCGCCCTGGGAGAACCGCCTTCGTGATCACGGTTAACTCCTGCGCCAGGTAAGTATGAGTTCTGGGCTGTTTTGCAGTGGACCCCAACCCAGACAGCGGACGGAGCACCTTCCGGATAAGCAGTCCCCGGATATAAACCAGACAGCATGCTCTCCTTGTTTGTAGGCGCCGCGTCACGCGAGTGCGAGAGAGACAGCGGTGCTTTTCCGCACGCTGACCATGCAGCGTCGGCACAGAGAGCGGTCCCCGCGACATCTAGCGACGCCTCCGCGAACGCTCTCCCCGGGACTCGCCGTCGCCGTCGCGGGCGCTTCCTGGAGCTGCCGCTAGACGTCGTGACGACCTCCTCGAGTGCCGGCGGCGCAGGCTCGGCGTGTGGATACCGCAGCTTCGTCTCGCTCGCACCCGTGTAGCGTAGCGGGGAGAGACGAAGAGAGCATGCTGCCGGGTGCGCATCGGGACGCCGCCTATCCGGGCGGTGAGTGCGTTGGCTCGAGGATAAGAGCGTGTGGCGTTGGTGTGCATGGTTACTCTGGTCTCCCTTCAAAACGCATAAATCTTTCGCCTTTTACTAAAGATTTCCGTGGAGGGGGACACATGATGAGTCTATACTCAAATTTTTTGTGTGCCCTGCGCAAGCGGGGCCAATTATCCTGTGAATGGTGGCCAGATCGCGGTGGTCCTGTCGTGAACTGTTCTTGTCACGTACTGTAATGTCGCCACCCGCCTATTCATGTACCGGTATGGGTGTCCTGGATGGTTGTTGTTGAGGGGGTTGGTCCACCCGCTTTGTATGATTTATTTGGCGTTCGGAGGTGCTAGGGAGGAATTCTCGGGTCTTGCTTTCTCAAAATTTCAACACTGCAGGTCATTTAGGAATCTAAATTGTTCTCTCAACACCTAAGGTTGTAAGCACTATGTCGTGGCGCTATATCAGCCTCCTGCTGTAAGGTCGCCGACGGTCTCGGCACGTACTGGTCCTGCCATTCTTCCAAAGCTACGAATGGGAAGTTGCGACTCGTCCGGCCGGGTCGGCGCAAGTGCTGGACGCCGGCGGCTCTAGGAGGCCCTACGAGGCACAGGAGGGGTCGGCCGGGGATTAGCCCACCTCTCGATTAGCCCGGCCTGGGTACAATCCCGCCCGGTGCCTGAAGTGGACACTTATGGCCGGTTCAAGGTCGGATTCGAATTCATCGTGATCAGAAATTCATTAAGCGACCATAATATTCGTTTGCAGTTCTTAATTTTAAACAAAATAGATCCAAGAACGAAACCGATACCTTAACTTTAACTAGAAGAACCAAGTCTGGGGGATGTTTGGACGCGGCCTGATTCCCGCTTTTTGTTTGTTTAGTAAAATTCTGATCAGGATAAGTTCAAATTCGGCCAAGTTGGGAAGCGTCACCAAGAATTTTTCGCAACTTGAGAATGTTGACGTGTGGGTTCTCTTGGGGTTGGTTCAACCGCTTTTTATGATTTTATCCTGCGTTCGGGATGGTAGGGAGGAATTCTCGGGTCTTTGCTCTATTATAATTTGAACACTGCAGGTCATTTGGGAACCCGTATGGATTGGAGGTCAGGGATCATCTGCATATTATGCAGTTTTTACCCGTCTTCTATAGTTTTCCACGTCTCCATTCCATTTATGGGGCGCCTGGTTACTCTGGTCTCCCTTCAAAACGCATAAATCTTTCGCCTTTTACTAAAGATTTCCGTGGAGGGGGACACATGATGAGTCTATACTCAAATTTTTTGTGTGCCCTGCGGAAGCGGGGCCAATATCCCTTTGAATGGTGGTCAGGTCGCGGTGGCCCTGCCCTGCGCCCTGCTGAGCTGCTTTTGTTATCTACTGCAACGTCTCCACCCGCCTGCTTCTGTCCCGGTATGGGTGTACTTGACGCTTGATATTGGCGTTAGTGAGGGGATTGGTCCAGACACTTGGTGTGATTAAAGGTGGCATTCAGGGATTTGAGGGAGGAATTCTCGGGCCTTAAAATGGACCTCAGAACGGAACCGAAACCTCAATTAGAAGGGATGTTTGGACGAGGCCTGATTTCCGTTTCTTGTTTGTTTAGTAAAATTCTGATCAGGATATATTCAAATCCGGCCTAAAAATATGTCTACTCCAGTCGCCGGGCGGGGCTGGCGCCGGCCGGTCTGTTCCGAAGTTGCGAAATGTAACCAAGAATTTTTCGCAACTTGGGAATGTTGACGTGTGGGTTTCCTTGGGGTTGGTTCAACCGCTTTTCATGATTTTATTTGGCGTTCGGGCTAGGGAGGAATTCTCGGGCCTTGTTGCTTTATCAAAATTTGAACACTGCAGGTCATTTGGGAATCCAAATGGATTGGAGTTCAGGGATCCTCTGCATATTATGCAGTTTTTACCCGTCTTCTCTAGTTTCCATATCATTCTAGGGGCGCCTTTTCCATGTCACTGGCGATGGCGAGGCCAACAAGCCCTCTAAAAGCATTTCAGTCCGTGTGTCCGAAGAACTTCTACTGTGACGGTTGAAGCGGGCACCTCGTCTGTCGCAACTGGCCGAGAGATGGAGCCACCCGTCGCGGGCGGCACGACTTTGCGCGGGGGGTGCTCGCAACTACGTCCCCGGGCGATGTGGCTTTCGATAGCTTTGCGCAGTGGCGATACCGTAACCAATGAGGAAAATAACTAGGATAACAACGTGTACCGTCGCGGACGGCAGCCCCGCCTACACAGACGGGGCCAAGGCCAACCTCATCGCGCAAAGCCTGGCGGAGCGTTTGACGGAGCACGTCACAGGAGTCGAGGACCCAGAGATAGCCCGCTTTCAGATACCGCGCCGCGCCGGGGCTGCGCCCAGAATTCAAAAAGAACATGTCGAAGCTGCTTTCCGGAGCAGCAAAGACAATAAGGCAGCAGGCCACGACAGCATAGACTACAAAATGCTGAAGTGCCTGTCCCCGGCGGGGAGGGATTTTCTATTAAAACTTTTCAACGCCGTCATCTCTTCCCAGGTTTACCCTGACGCCTGGAAGAGAGCGGTCGTCATCCCCCTCCCCAAAGAAGGCAAAGACCCTCACCAGCCGGGCAACTACCGCCCCATATCGCTCACCCCCTGCGCGTCGAAGATATTCGAGAAATCCTTGTTGCCCCTCCTCGTTAACATCGAGAGGAGGTAGTCCCGTACTACCAGATGGGCTTCAGGGCACACCACTCAACCACGCAGCAGCTGACAAGGATTTCCGAATATCTCCTCACGGGCTGGAACTCGAAGAGAGTCTCAATTATGGTGGCGCTAGATGTAGAGGCAGCGTTTGACAGGGTACCTCACAGACATCTACTCTTTAAAATGTCGAAAGCGGGCTACCCGCAGTGGGTCCTAGCACTCCTATCCTCTTATTTCAGCAACCGGTCTTTTATCGTTAGGGTGGGTGAGGAGGTATCCGCCCCTTATCCTTTTAAGGCGGGTAGCCCTCAGAAGGCCATTTTATCACCGTTTTTACACAACAATTTTATTATGCCCACCCCCACTGAGGGACGAGGGATAACTTGCCAGTACGCCGATGATACCTGCTACGTCACACAAGACAAAGACGAGACCACTGCTCGCACCTACATGGAAACCACCTTGGCCAGGCTGGACAGGTGGTGCAGCAGGTGGAAAACGAAAATTAACGCAGGCAAATCTACAGTCATGATTATCGGCCCGACCGCGGATGGCTCTGACCCCAGTTTTACCATCAAGGGGAACCGGATACCGGTGGTGGAGAACTGCCGGTATCTCGGGGTGCACTACGACAACAACATGACTTTCCAGGCACACATCCGAGACCTGAAGTCCAGAGTCATCGCGCGGACGGCACAGCTAGACGGACTGGCAATCCCTCTTGGCAGGTGTTCGGAGCAAACACGTCAAACACTCTACGAGGCACTAATCAGACCGATCATTGCTTACGGCACGCCGAGCTGGCTAGGGGTGGCTGACACCTGGAAAGAAATTATATACATCCAGGAGCGGCGGTGGATTCGGAAAATATATAAAATCCCGATATTCGTCAAGAAAGAGAATGTCTACACCGCCGCTAATTTTCCACCGCTCCAGCACTTCTTAGACATACAAGCTCAAACTTTTAGGGACAAGTGCTGGCAGCACGCCAATCCCCTAGTCAGCCAAATCGGCAAGTACGAGGGCGTCCAGCTCACTCGACAGCCCTCGTACTGGAAAAAACGCCTCCCGCTCCAACACCTGCCACCTTAGGGACCCCCTCTTTTATAGGAACGGGTTAGGGGTGCACGGGTCCTAGAGGTCCAACCCTAGGACGCGCACGCCCCGCCCCCGGATCCGCCCTTCTCTTATTTTAGAATTAATTCATCTCACCTTCCTATTTATTTCATTGGCCTCATCTCTTTTATCAATGCCCGGCATTGCTTTACATTTTATTCAAAAATCTGGGTGCGCCAGGCCAGGGAACATCCCTGGCAAAACTTTTCTATCTTATGGCCACCCCCTTTAGGGGGCTTTTTAAAATTTCATCCTAATTTATTATTTTAACTTATGCACCCCCTCATTAATTGCGGCAAAATTATAAACTAACCCAACTTTTATTTGCAGCAAAAGCCTGGTGGTTTTGGTGCTTGGGCCTCACCCTCCACCCCACCAGGTACTTCTTCGGTGTGGGGAGCCGGGCCCCCACGCACTGAGGCCAACGCCCAAGCCAACCTAATCTGGTGGTAGGCAAGGCCGATGATGATTAAAAAAAAAAACAAAAAAAACAAAACAATGAGGTTTATCCGAGGTGCGATTATTGCTAGTTGAAAACTTTTACCAATACCCCGCCAGGTGGACTTGCAATACAGTCATGGCAATTTTTGGAAGTCTCTACGGAGGCTGAAATACATATCTCATATACCCGCCCGGTCTCTCTCCCCCCCTCCTCTTTGTGGCTCTGATTTCCGAGGGCTATCAGTTGTTTCAAGGTTGTAATTCTTTTATTCGGCCACTTTGCCAGAGGGATGCAAATGCTATAGCGACTCGGTTCTGTTAACATCAGGGTTATCGTGGTGTAGTCTGCAACTGTAAGCCGTACCAAAACCTTGCATATGTTTTCGGTTCTGGACAACAGAGGAAAATATAATTTTTGTTGACTGTAGCTTTACGCAGGCTTTGACTTGTGGCCTGACTCAGTTTAAAAATTTTTGTTTTTAGGACCTCATTGTTATCAGCAACTTTTTAGACGTCCTGTCAGTGGTCTCCAGTGTAGGAGCTACTGTATTTTGTTCCTTTTTACTTCAATGTTATTTTCTCAAGAATTTTGATTTCATTTCATGTTGTGATTACTGCGATGCTTTTTTCAATGGTTGGTGTTCTTCTCGAGGTTTACGTCGTTATACAGCATAACTGTGATGCTGAATCATCCATAAAATAGTGTCTTTCTTAGTACATAAATATGATGCACAAGAAAGCAATTGAGAGGGCCTGAATCTAGAACAAGGTATTTATTCTATTTTGCTAATTATTAATGGAGAAACTTCTGTTCATCTTATGGAAAAATTTATTGAAAATTATAGTGGTCATATTTTGCAAAGATCCTCTGAACTGATGAACCACAAATCTTTTAAATATCAGTACAGAAAGGGATTTTATTTTATTTTTTTAGTGCATGCATAATTGAGGCATGGATCAGAATGAATGTCAGTGTTAGCAGGTATTGCTCCATCATAATGCATGAGTCGTCTGTTCTAGAAAAGTAGGCTGAAATTTTTCCAATCATGGAAACATGTATAGACTGTGCCATTTCCTGGTTGCCTATTAGGCAATCTACTTACATAGCTAAAGAGGTGTTGCTTGGCAGGTAGGCGGTAAAATCTCTATGCGCTTATGTGCTTGGGAAAATCTCGGTCCTCTTTTCTGGCAAAACTGGCGCGTTTTCTCAAAATTTATTGTGGTGCTAACTTTTAGGGCGATCTATTCATACTCTCCCTTTAAGTATTCCAATGTTTCTTCCCAGCAGCTTGGTCTGGGTAAGATTTATTTTGAGTCGCACCTGATAATATTTCAGGTATTTCCTTCCATTTTGTGATAGTGAAGGGCACATAAATCTGTTCACATTTATTGATGAATTTAGCTGCTTTTGGAAGTTCCCCACTTCTTTGACAATAAATTTTGCTTAGTTTTGTAGTTCTTCTTGATCTTTCCCTGTAATTATGAAATTTGTTTGTTTTGTATACAAAATTGGAATGATCTTCATACTTAAGAGCAAAGGAAATTTGGGCTCCTGACTGGCACCTTTTCAGTGTGTTGTAGTCTTTCCTTGAGATTTTATAAGAGCCATTGCTCGGCTGCCCCTGTCTGCCTTTCAAATTGTTCCATTTTACATACCAGGTTTTCTTGGACTTCAGGCTTTGGCATGTTAGGGAACAACAGAGCACTGCTCTATGAAGTCTGATTTAATCTTCATTGACTTTCTGACAGCCTGATAGAAATAAATGACTGGATATCTGCTGTGTCGAAGCATTCCAGAATTTTAGCAACTCAAACATTGTTCATACTAAAGTCCCAAGTCCACAGCTAGGTTATTTATTGAAAAATACTGTCAAGTAATTGGAATTTTGAGGAACTGGGTTACCTTTTCAGTTTGGGAGGGGTGTTGTGTTGGGATGATTGATGCATTGCGCTTTTTTCCTCCTATTTCCATTTTTCAGCACATGTCACTCCAACAACTATAATTCTATACTGCCCTGCCCTGCGCGTTGCTGAACTGTTGTCACGCACTGTAATGTCGCCACCCGCCTACTTATGTACCGGTATGGGTGTCCTTGACGCTTGTTATTGGCGTTAGTGAGGGTATGGGTCCAGACACTTGGTGTGATTAAAGGTGGCGTTCAGGGTTTTAAGGGAGGAATTCTCCCTTTTCCCTTCGCCCTTCAAAACGCATAAATCTTTCACCTTATACTAATGATTCCCGTGGAGGGGGACTCATGATGAGTCTATACTCAAATTTTTTGTGTGGCCTACGTAAGCGGGGTCGCTTGTCCTTCTCCTCCTGTCGGCTGATGGTACTGTTATATCTCACTGTTTGAGCTGACTCGTCAAGGTTATACAGTTTTTGTTTTTTTTTGCGGTTATTATTGGCATGAGTAATAGGGTTGGTCCACCCGCTTTGTATGATTGAAGTTGGGTTTCAGGGATGCTAGAGAATAATTTGTGGGTCTTGCTTCCTTAAAAGTTGAACACTGTATTTGTTTGTTTAACATTTTTTCTTGTGATGAACCCGCAGTAAAAAGTTTGTTGTTGTAACAACATTTTTGTTGTCGTAATGAAAGTGCTGTTGGTTTTACAATATTTGTTGCTGATGAAAGGAAGCTGTTGTTAGGGCAGTACTTATATCCCACGCACATTTTGAGCATTGTTGAAGCCAATGCAACTGCAACAGAGTTTCTGTCCCCTTTCTGCCTGTTACCAATATTTTTAGTAATAGCTTGTGCATTACTCTCTTTTTGTCTAGCAAATGAAAATGCATGCAAGAAATATACCCATGTGTCCGAGTTCTTGCCAGCTAGACCCCAACGGTTAGATATTCGGAAACAGAACTGATGTGGATATTTGATATAAATAACTTGGGCTTGAAGTATACTGTCTTATTGGTGAATTAGTTGGTCTCTAATGCCATTTCGGTTGGATTTCTGATGGTGTTGCATATCTAACTTGATAAGCGAGACCTCTTATGACTCCTTCTCTAATGTAAGGTCAAATTTTTATTTTAGGTTTTAGATTATTTTCAAATTGTTGAACAACAAAGAAAGAACGCAAGTATTTTAATATTTTAGAATTGTCTCAGTGAGATTTGATGACAATTTTTTTTTTCCATTCTGTTGAAGTCTTCAGATCTGTCAAGCAATCTGTGTGATCGCTATTCAATGGGCATATGTAAGACAGTTAGAGACGTCTTCATGGTAGGATAGGAATGGAAGAATGAACTATATCTTGAAGTTGTTTATGATTTATTGTCTCTAAACTATTCAGTTTGTGTGACTTATATCTGGTATGTAATTCTCATATACATTGTTTCCACATTTATCTGAAGAAATTAACATGTCATGAATCTACAGCAAGGTTTAATATGATGCACAACTTGTCATTTGAACCTCTAGTTTTCCTAATTATGACTTGGTCAGGAGAAGGGACATTGAACTGTAACTAACATGTCTCAAACTTCTGAGAATTTTAAGAGAAGTTTTATGTAAGAAACATAACAAATCACAGTTAATTCTAAATTCATAAGCATAAATTTGTATATATCTGCGAAGCCTTGCCATATTATGCCTCATTGGTGAAAATGGAATGTAATGGTATTCTTTACGATTCTTAAATGAGGAAATTGCGTTCTCAGTCTTTGAACTAGCCCATGTCTAGACTTTCGTTAACTGAGTAGTACTATCATGGGACATACTTTGCTCGAACTTAACTCAAATGAATAAATAAAGGACAATAATGTTAAACATTGCGTTGCCTTTTTCTCTGCTTATTTCTAACTTTGATGTCAAGTATGGCCGTGCTCTTGAAGCAAATATCGTTTCAATTCGACAATTTATTGTTTAGAAACGACCCTACTTGCCGATCTAAACCAGCGACAGAATTGCCAAGAATTTACTACAGGATTTTGAACAGTGCCTAGCGCGCCCGACACGCAGCGCTCTCTGGATGGCGCCATGCTCTACAGCTTACAGCTAGTTTTTCCTGTTTTGGCATGAATGTGGACTAGGGGGGAGGGGAGGCCTCCCCCTCTCCTCACAACTCTCTCCTATTCGGCTGTGAGAGTCCTTGGTGTGGCCTAGCTTAGTTGGGCCATCGTACTCCAGGATACCGCGCTCAGGATGCCACGGAGTACGATCCTGTGACCCCTGCAGGAAGCTTGACGCCGCCCAGATTTACACGGCCGCATTCTTCCGTCTCGTCCTGCGTAAGAGGACAAAGTGACCTTTCCAGAAGGTATGTTTTTGCGTTGTGTCGAACGTGTTTGAGGTCCAGCGTCTCTCTCTCCCTTTGTCTGGCTCTGCCTGTGGTGTGTGATGGCCTTGCTTTTCGCTTCCCGTTGCTCAGCGAAGCCCCGTCCACCAAGGGAAGTTTAATCGAGTGCTCAATCGAAGTTCGTGTTTGAGTTTTTTTGAGACGCCTTCAAGTGACCACAGAGCTTAATTAGGGGCCTCCTGACGCCGTGGGCGTGGCAGCATATGGAGAGTGTCTGGACGTCCCTTGAGTCCCTACTGCCCCTACCCTTTCCTTTCATATCTTGCACCATAGCTGGTACCTGATCGCCCGTGTGTTGCTCTCTTTTCGCCTTGTTTAGCTGTGTGGGTTGTGTTTGTATCTATCTGGAGGTGCTACGCAAGGTGCAGGGTTTGGAATTCTGGTCGGCGGTGCCAGTAAAGTCCTTCCGCTGTGTGAGTTGGCAATTTTCGTGTGGACGGCTGCATTGTCTTTAAATTGCTTATTCATAGTCTCCTTATGTGTCTCCGATGTGCCATACAAGCATGCTCATCCTCTGAAACCTGTTGCCGTGTTGGCATGTCCTGCCTTCCAGGTCGATACTCCGCGCATCCGTGGTCTCTTTGCTTTTGAGTGCGGGGTATTGCCGCTAGCCTGTGGAAAGGGTAGTGACTCGGAGGCTGGTGCGTCCTATCGTCGCGTCTAGTGCCTTTCAACATGTTATTTTTAGCAGATGAAGTTTTAACTTCAGCTAGCTTTGACTCCCGATTAGCGTAATTAGGTTGGCGTAGCAGGTAGCGTGGCAGTTATCAGAAGCAGCAGCAGTAGCTCAGCAGCCGTAGCAGCCGTAGGCAGTAAGCTGCTAGTACATCAATATCCCATGCACGAGAAAGTATTGCCGCACTTTGCTTTCGGAAAATTGGCCGCTGAACTTGAACATCTCGTCTAGACAGGTACGGTAAGACTGTCTTGTTTTTAGCGCTGCGGGCGGTTTTCAGGCCATTATTTACGGAAGGTCCACGACCCCCCCCCCCCCCCCCCCCCGTGCTGCAATCCATTTTGTCGGCAGTAAGTTACTAGTACTACATCGATGCACGAGAAAGTAATGCCGCACTTCACTGTCGAACAATCGGTCGCCGAAAAGCCCTTCCTGACGCCGTGGCATAGACGGCCCGCCCTGCCCGCAGTGCTCCCGCGCGCGGAAAAGTTAAAAATATTTAGTTCTAGGGGTCGTGAGAGAAATCGGACACCAGGAGGTTGTTTGAAATACTCCCATCGACAGTTTGCCCGGAGGGGCAAGCTTATAAGCACCCGGTTACGGATTTGAACGGGTTCGAACGCCCACCTGTAAACACACACCTCCGTAAATTTGAACTTTGCAAGCCTGTAGAGCTTTCATTTGGTGTTATATTTACAATTTCCCAACTGATCCGTGATCCTTGAACCCTTGTGAAGGTCCCCTACAGGAAATAGAGAACAGGAGCGTCAAAACCGCACGCATGTACTACGGGCTGCCTACCCGGAATCCCCGTAAGGCGCAATGTTAATTTCAACCCTTTATAACTACTTTCCTAAGGGATGAAAAAAAAGTGCCTATACGGGTCACCGGCAGGCCAGCGGCCACCACTCCCCGCTCCCCGCCGCGCTGCCGCTCCGGACTCCCTTGAGAGGACAGAGGTCCCTGCGCCGGCTGGCCTAGGAGGAGGAGGAGGAGGAAGGAGGGAGGAGGAGGAGGAGGAGGAGGAGGAGGAGGAGCACAGCTGAGCGGGCTCGCCTCTCGCCCCAGCAGCCGCCAGAACACATGGTTGAGGGCCGCTACAACGGTGGTTTTCCAACAACTCTGTTGATTTCAATTATACCGCGCCGCAGACATGAAAGCCGTTTCATTCATCTGCTTTCACGTTAGCGTTAACGCTTTTTTTGTGTGTGTGTTTCCAGATTCTTGGCGGCAGTCGCGATGGGCGTCCTGTGGCTTCCCGGCGTCTGCATCCTGAATCGTCGTGGGTGCGGCCCGCCGTCCGAGAGCTGGGACCGCCGGCGGCTCGGAGTGCACTTTGGTGGAGCTGGCTGATGTCGATACCTTGATGGTGCGTAACTTTCGCCTCTGTTCTCGTAGTTCTCTACTTGCGTTTCATACATTCAAGCCCACCTAGGACTTGCTGAAAAAGCAGGGAGGCTTAGGAAAATTTTGAATCGTTCAATGTCAAGAAACTTCAAATCATCATCCTGTGAGAGAAAATGTAGGTGGTGCTCACTCAAGAAAATGGCAGTCACCAGTTTCATTAGTATATTTTTAAAAAATCACCAGTTTTTGACTTGCCGCATTAGTTTGAATGAAGAGCAACCATTATTGGGTGCATCAACTTTCATGCTTAAACATTAGTTTTGTATGAAAATATAGCAGCTTGGTGGGGTTTTTAAATCTCAAATACTCCATGAGCCAAGTTCAATGAATCTTGGTTGGGTCCATATGGAATTTATGCTACTTAATTAATTTGCTATAGCAGAATTCTGCACATTTGGTCTGTAAGCTGGGATCGGCAAAGATGCTGTTATATGAGGGAGTTTGGGGCTTCTGACTTAAAAACAAGTTATTTTAAGAGTCAATACTTCTTTTTTTTTGTTACAAAGTTTTGTATTTTTGTTTTAATTTGATTACTTTTAAGTCCATTCACTGTTGCCCTCTAAAGCAGTTGACATGAAGGAATGCAGGAACAGTCATCTATGAAGAGCATTTGTGTGTGCTCTTAGTTAGGTAATAAATTTCGTAAATGTTAGAACTTGAACATTGATTGGATCTCAAGTTAGTTTGGTATCAGCCCCTCATCAAAGTGGTCTTGAAGGATCACAGTCACAAGCGGTAGTGCCCATGAGACCCATGAGGCCTATTAAGTTCATACCTACTTCCTAATTGTTTTGTTGACATATGCTCGTACATTTAAGGGTGATTAAGGACTATGTGCCACCTATTATGCGCATACTCCTTGCGGAGGTAGGCCCCTTGCGTTCGGGCGCGTGGTATCGCCACTGCTGCACTGTTAGAAACTTTATTGGAAATTTCCAAACAATCGGGGATATAAAATTTCCTTATCATTGTTCGGAAATTTCCAAAAAAAAGTTTGGATTTTTCCAAAAATTGAAAATTGAATTTTTATGCATAGAACAGTTTTTTTTAGTAAAGTAATCAAATAAAACGCATTAAAAACCTGTTCTGAATTTTTCCAAAAAAAGTTGGACATTTCCAAAAAATTAGGGGTACAGAATTTCCTAGCAATTGTTTGGATTTTTCCAAAAAAGTTTCTTACAGTGTGATGGTGCCTAGTAGTCGTGCAGTATGCTTAGCACATGGTGGCACTCTGATCACTCACCTCCTTGTCTAACCATTTGAACTGTTTCATATTATTTCAGTTCCCTGTATGTTTCGCCAAGGGGAGCCGTAATGAGTGCCTCCTACCAGGGTGCTTGGGATGTGCTGAGCTTCGCTATTTCGACGATATGGAGAGAGGTATGAAGTGGCCAACCCACTCTGATAATATACCAGCCACATGCGCACAATATATTCTTACATCTGGTAGACATTTACATTGGTTGTCCATATTTATGTTCTGGTTGGCTGAACTCAAACAAATAGAAGTATTATATTATTATTGCTCTTGATAGTTGAGCTAGCATTGCCAGCAGCGGTGGGGCACAGCTCAACCGAGTTTTGACTGGTAAATGTTAATGGTGCAGGGCATTGGAACACCAAAACATTGGCACAGGGCTTTATTGTTTACCGTAACTGCTTCTGTTACCACATCCCCTGGTAAAGGGCACCAAGTAAATATTTCCCAAGATGTTCCGTGATAATTTCTCTGCAGGAAATGAATCTTTTAAGTTATATTTGTGATCGTATAAGGTTTTAGTTTGGGTTAAGTTTCAAAAGGTGATCATCTTCTAGAAAAGGTTTTGGGGAAGAACAATTTGTCTAATTGAAACATGAAGTTACTGCAGTACCATCAGATTAAATTTATGGCTCTAACTCGAGGAAATGACCATTTGAGCTGCAGTATTTGGGGACGGTCATTGAACTTTGGTCAACTGGATGTGTCACTTAACTGGACTATGATGTGTTCCTAGAATAGTTGGTTGAAGATCTTAGTTGTTAATTAAAAATATACTGATGTTTATCATCAATGCATCCATGCTTCAAAATGTGTGGTTGAAGTCTTTTATTCTAAAAGGTATAAGGCACAGTTCTGTCAGCTTCAAGGTGGTTACTGTTTATGTACCACTGTGAATAATTGCACATCTTTGTTACATTGCTTTTCATTGCCATCGTACGGATTATTTTGCAATGTTGGTATTTGACGACTGCCGAGAAGTCCAGGTTACGGACGGATCACCTCAATTTCCACTTTGTTGTCTTGTATTTTACTTATTCATCAGCCAATGTCTGGTATAAATGCAGATCACATGCACCTGGCATCATCAATTGTTGCATTACAGCAAAAAAATAGAATGTCAAAATTAGTAATCAGTGTAATGAAGAAAATGTCACAACGCAATTGCTTTAAAATGTGGTTATAAAATTCTCTCAAAGTATGAAATTTATTGAAAAGTAGTCACTTTTTAAGTTACCCGTTAAGAGAG
Organism: Megalurothrips usitatus; assembly: GCA_026979955.1. Classification (NCBI taxonomy): domain Eukaryota; kingdom Metazoa; phylum Arthropoda; class Insecta; order Thysanoptera; family Thripidae; genus Megalurothrips; species Megalurothrips usitatus. Next base: position 12,194,665 of record CM049596.1, read on the forward strand.
TTCAAATTTCTGACATGAGAAGTTTCTAAAAAAGTCTATTGTCTAAATATTTTATGTTTCCATAAAGTATTACATTATACTGATGTGGGCGAAATGGATTCTTATCAGCGTGAGTTACGCTTCAGTGGTGTCCTTGAACTTTTGCTTAACAGCTCCCAAGCGTACCTTAGTGGCTGTAGCAATTTAGTCTCGGGCTTAAGTACTTGTGAAGAAATGTTAGCTATTTATGTCCGCGAACAAGCAGCTCATCATTCAGTGCCAGGCTCTGTATAGCTTCAGTACAGCCTCTATATAGAATTATTCTATCCAAGCTGGAATCTGTAGACGTTGAAGTTTCGTGAGTTTGGCTATCATTACAGTATTCAAAGTTTTTTTTCCTTCACAATGCCATGAAATCCTTAAGGACAGAATGGTAAACCGCACTTCCACCTTGCAATACATCCAGCATACAACAGTTACAAGAACTAAGCCTCTTCGAGCTCGGCTCACATATCAAAAGACCACATAATTGACAAAACTCGATTAATTTATTGATGGCAATTAATCACATTTTTAAAATTAATTGACCAAACTATCAATTGCTGAATATCGAATTTTTCAATTATTGAAAACATTGATCAATTACGATTAATTTTAATAATCGGCCTAGTGTAGCTGATGGTCTCCGGGAAGTTTTACCTATGGACATGCTTTATTCTGTTTTGCAGGTCACAAGCGGCCATCTATTTGGAATGGGACTGAATGTTATCTAACGGCCTCTACTCTACCAACATGCAATTGCAAAGCTGTCTCGCTTTGTGGGATGTTGACCATAGCTGTTGAGGTGTCATGTCCAGCTATGGTTTGTAGTGAGATATATTTGTTCCACGTTTCATTTTAAAAGCAGGATTAAGCTTGCCTTTCCTACAGCCATTTCAAGTTTTTACGTTTGTTAATTCAAGTTCTTTTTAAAACTAGTTTGGTCAAGTATTATTACTAATTTACAATCAAATATGGAAGCAAAGAAAAAAATGTTGCTGGAAATTGCTTTATATTCATTTCTGCTATGAGTGTGGCTGGAAGCTTCAGTCGATTTAATATCACTCAGACTGCAAGAATGTTATGTGCATGGTACGGTCAGGGCCCGACTGCCGGTTAGGGTCGACCCTAAGCGAACTGCAGGGTTGCCAGAAAAGTTGGCACAAAGTAGCCCAAACAGACGGGTGACAAGATTGTGCCTACCTCCGCCCGCCTACTAGGCAAGCTACTAACAGCCGTGACAAGGTGTTGCCTAGAAAGCAGGCGTAGGTGGGCCCAATATTGGCACCTTTGGGTTTGGGCTACTTGTCAAGAACAATCCATTGTTCTAGTACTTGTTGCCTACTTTTCTAGCAACACTGCTGACCTGGCCCGGTAGTCAGCAGTGTTGCCAGAAAAGTAGGCAAAAAGAAGCCCAAACACATGGTTGTCAAGATTGCCTGTGCCTGCCTGATAGTAAAACTATTGACATTTATGACAAAGTGTTGCCTAGTAGGCACGCAGAGGTAGGCACAATCTTAACACCCATGTTTGGGGTCCATTTTGCCTACTTTTCTGGCAACACTGGGTTTACATTATTCAGTCTTTCAGGCGTGCGTTCTAAATTAACACAATCTTGATGTGCATTGGTCAGAGAGCAATGAGGTCAGTGCGGGTCATTAAAACCTCGCGACTGCACTCTCAAAGGAGTGTAGCGCATTGGTCAGACTTGGCACCGCCAGGCTATGACCGAGCGCCAGTGTTGCCAGAGAAGTAGGCAACAGGCAGTCCAAACACATGGGTGCCGACATTGTGCCCACCTCCGCCTGTCTACTAGGCAGCACCTTGTCACGGTTGTCAATAGCTTGCCGAGTAGGCAGGCGAAGGTAGGCAGAATCCTGACACCCGTGTGTTTCGGCTTCTTTTTGCCTACTTTTCTGGCAACACTGCCGAGCGCTCGTCTGTATCCCTCGCACTCAATCGGATCCTATCACGGTTAAAAAGATAAGTTGGCACAACTTTTTTTCATTGGTTTTAGGACAAACACAAAATTAAGTTAGAGGAACTAAGATTTCGTTGGGGCAACCAAGATTTAGTGGAGGCAACTCATTCTTTGTTGAATCAACGAAAATAATTTTGCTGCGGTAACTAAGAATTTGTTGCCCTAACAAACTCTGTTCCCATAACTAAATTTCATGCTTGTACCGAAATTAAGGAGCAAATTTGTTGTGCCAACTAATCATTTTTCTGCGTGATGAGCGGACAGAGGCAGAAGATTTCGGTTATGGGACCATGGCCGACCAATGACCGACTATGCTCGCCCGCTTTTTTAAAAGCTTACAAAGAAAACTGCGGCTACGTATTACGAACTTTCTTACGAACTATCTGGTTGGTACTACGAAAAATTAGTTCGTAAGCTTCGTAAGCTTACGAAGCATTTTCTTCGTAAGTTACGAACTAATTCTTCGTATTACCAACCAGACAGTTCCTAAGAACGTACGTAATACGTAGACGCAGTTTTCTTTGCAGCACGAAGAGCTTTTCTTCGTAAGTTTTTAATAGTGCGATGCAGAACACTATGTAAAACCCTTACGCGGGTGACTTCGGCACACCCATTACATACGGGCAGACTCTTTTGTATTATGAACTAATGTGTCCGTATTATAAAGGATCATGTTCGTGTTGCGATACCTGGCGTTAGCGACGTGGGATGGTTGTTTATACCTTCCAAACACGAACACAAACATTCCTAAAACGAACACTTTAGTGCGTAACACAAACGGACCTGTTTGTGTGTTGTGGCGGTGGTGGCTTGCAGTCAAGTTACGAGCAGAGCTGTTACGGCACCGTTCGCGAAAACGGTTCCCACCTCTTTCTCATTGGTGCCTCGTGTTGCGTCTGTTCAGGTGGGTGCGTCGGTATGCAAGGCATGATCAAACCCTTGAAACTGAATTTTAGGGTCACCGTACATCCCACAAATTACCCTTCCGGCGTGTTTCAAAAACATCGGTTTCAGCGAGGAACGTAAAAATTTCCCGTGAACAATTTTTCAGTTCCCACCCAGTAGGTGATTTTTAGGCTAAATCAAACTTTAAATGCAAGGAAGCGACGGGGTAATTTTCGTTTTTAAACGTACTGCATGTAATCTCAGGGCAAACCTGCAGAACTTCATGGGAACGCAGAATTTTCCGTAGGTGCCTCGTTGCTCGTTTTTGCAAATTTTCTAATGTTTTTAGCACACGATGTTCATTGCTAGATTCATTTAAGATTAAGAAGGCAGTTTCATAAGATAGCCTGTCCACAAGTTGTAGCCGACAGTTGTCACTGAAAGTATGCAAGGCATGATCAAACCCTTGAAACTGAATTTTAGGGTCACCGTACATCCCACAAATTACTCTTCCGGCGTGTTTCAAAAACGTCGGTTTCAGCGTAGAACGTAAATATTTTCCCGTGAACCATTTTCGAAGAAGTCGGTATCGTTCATTCCTGTCAGAGGCGTGGCAATTGAACCATTTGGCGCATATCTAACTACAGTCTGTCGAACGAGTGTTGAGCTAACTTCAAGCTGAAGGGAGCTGACCAGGTGCGCCATACCTAAAATCAAGAAATTCCTTCGTCAGGAAATTCGTCTTCTACACTTTGAACAAAACAGCGTGGAGAATCTTGTGTCTGCAATTGAAATGTCAATTCCTCCATGTGCTGCATTTTTACATGCACGACTTTCTCTATTACGAAATTTTGACTGCTGATGAGATGAAAAGCTGACGCGAGACTAAAAATAAAGTCCGGATAATCGTTACGCACGTGTGCTAAACGGCCCTATCCTCTTCGATGGGTGGTCTTTCTACCTTCCTAGCGTTGACCATCCGTGGTCCACGCCACCTAGCGTGGGGTTGGTCCACACTTGGATTTGCAGTGCTGCTGGTCTGTCCCTGTTGCACTCGCGGGGTGCTCCGTAAGAGAGCGAGGTGGGGTTCGAGTACACTGTCTGTTGAATTCCTTGGAATCTCGACAGCGTTTCGAGACTGTCTCGAGCGTGCTTTGACAGCGTCTCGAAATCGTCTCGGGGAAACGCGCTCGCGCGGCTCAGCGTTGTCTCCTAGGAACTCTCGCCCGGCGCGGCTGTGAGCTCTCGATCCGTCGCCTGTTCATCTCTGGAGCGTCTCGCTTCAGACAACACCCAGCCACATCGGAGACGACGTGGTGTCTCCTGAGTGGCTCTAGGTTGTCTCCTCACTGCATCGTGTATTGCTCCGCGGTCTCGCCACTGGCTCCGGTGTCGCCGATGCACCTGTACCTGTGGTGTGCACCACGCATCCGTATCCGGAATACACCTTTCCACTTATTTTGTATGACGAAGCGTAGCAGTGTCGGTGTATATCGAAAAAAAAATGGTTTTCGCTTCGTCTAGTGTCCCTAACGTGTGCTCGAACCATTCGTCAGGCATGAGAATATGCGAACCGTCCATAATCTGGAACAAAAACAGAGAATACCTACTTTGAAAACTTACGTTACGTTGCTCTTTTTTTAGAGGGTGGCTCGTAACCCATAAGTTCTGCTATCTCCAAGAGCTTTGCGCGTTCTGCCAAAACCTTTTGCCATTGGTTCTTCTTTAACATTTCAAAATAGTCTTTCGGAACCAAACTTTTATTTTCTGACGGATTCTCTGTTTCATCCGTATCATAAAAATGAAATAAAACGGTAAGAGCACGATATGTGGTCATTAATTTTGGAACAAACGTGCAATTTCGTTTTTAAACGTACCGCATGTAATTTCAGGGCTAACCTGCAGAACTTCATGGGAACGCAGAATTTTCCGTGGGTGCCTCGTTGCTCGTTTTAGCAAATTTTCTAATGTTTTTAGCACATGATGTTCATTGCTAGATTCATTTAAGATTAAGAAGACAGTTTCATAAGATAGCCTGTCCACAAGTTGTAGCCGACAGTTGCCACTGAAAGTATGCAAGGCATGATCAAACCCTTGAAACTGAATTTTAGGGTCACCGTACATCCCACAAATTACTCTTCCGGCGTGTTTCATAAACGTCGGTTTCAGCGTAGAACGTAAATATTTTCCCGTGAACCATTTTCGAAGAAGTCGGTATCGTTCATTCCTGTCAGAGGCGTGGCAATTGAACCATTTGGCGCATATCTAACTACAGTCTGTCGAACGAGTGTTGAGCTAACTTCAAGCTGAAGGGAGCTGACCAGGTGCGCCATACCTAAAATCAAGAAATTCCTTCGTCAGGAAATTCGTCTTCTACACTTTGAACAAAACAGCGTGGAGAATCTTGTGTCTGCAATTGAAATGTCAATTCCTCCATGTGCTGCATTTTTACATGCACGACTTTCTCTATTACGAAATTTTGACTGCTGATGAGATGAAAAGTCGACGCCAGATTAAAAAGAAAGTCTGAAAAATCGTAACACACGCGTGCAAAGACATTGTTGGGAACGGAAAGACCAACGTAAGCCATATTGAATGTTATGAAACCTTCAACTCCCTCAGGAACAAGCTGCATTTCAATCTTCAGAATTGCAGAGTCACCCCGCTCCATCCTGAACACGGAGAACAAAAGAACTATTACTCCGCTACAATCTTAAGCTGCGACTCTGGCCGCACCACATTTGATTGTAAATTTCTATTTTCAGCTTATTCTGAAAATAGTACTGAAAGACATCACCAGACTGTGTCAAACAAGTCTGCACAAAGTTATTTTGCGTGAGTAAGTTTATTATTGGGAGTACGCTCCACAAAGGTGACGTATTTAGAAAAGGCGTGAGATCTGTCGTATCTTGATTAACGAGTACTAGCTCTACCGTGTCAGGTAAGACACGCATAACCTAGTAAGTCACATCACGAACACACGAAACAACAGCTAGGAATGGAATTGACAGTCCGCCTCATCCCAAAACTTAATTTTGCACGTGTCGCATTCAAATTGCGAAAATACATCCTGCATAAGTGGTTCATTCTCCCGCTGAATTACACCGTAATATTTACACCAAATAATTACACCAAAATATTTTTCAGCAAAGGGTGCAAGAGAGTTCGTCAAGTCCTCTGTAAAAACCAGACAAATGAATGAATCGGTGTCGCTGTAGCATAGCCGAATATTTCCGTTGAATATTGGGCGGAGAACTTTATAAAAGATCGAGTACATGTAAGTAGTTATGAGTAGGGTGGCCTGATCCCTACTTTAGGCACTTTAGGTATGGACTCATGCTAACCCGTTCGAAGATCTTGCAACGACTTTCACCACGTTGCCAAAAAACGTGTTGTCCACGCACCCGTACCTGAAGTGTATCTATTTTAATGCTACAGTTATTGCACTGACCAACACCGGTACAGCTCAAGAAATAATTGTAGCATTTCAATAGTACACCTCAGGTGCGGGCGCGTGGACAACACGTTTTTTGGCGACGCGAGCGACGGCTCTGTGTGCATGACTTGTGTATAAATCGTTTTCACTAAGGTGCATCGCCAACGGGTGTGGTGCAAAAAAAAAAAAAACGGTTGTCCACGCGCCCGTACCTGAGGTGTATCTATTGAAATGATACAATTATCGCACTGACCAACACCAGTACAGCTCAAGAAATAATTGTAGCATTTCAATAGTAAACCTCAAGTGCGGGTGCGTGGACAACCTTTTTTTTTTGCACCACACCCGTTGGCGATGCACCTTAGTGAAGTATAGAACTAACCGTGTATCTGTGTTTTAAGGGATGAGGGTAAAATGATAACACAAAAAACACCTTGTGCAGATATTTATTCAGTTTTATATGACATTCATTTCTGAGGAGGTTTATAGCCCATTCGTTTTGCTAACCACATCAGCTCTTTCCGCTCAGCTAACAATTTCTCACGCTGTTTCTGTTTTAGCATTTGCAAGTGTTGCTCCGGAGTCAGACTTTTTTCCAAGCGGTTTTGTTCAGGATTTTCTCGTACATGAAAGACTACAGTTAGGCTGTTCGAAGCTACTACTTGAACGGGTACAAACACTTTTTCATGCCCTCGTATGATACACAAAAATTCATGAAGAATTTTCAACACGTCTTTTTTTTTTCAGAATAGCATCTACTTTGGTAAATGTTACTGAACGGTTTATCCGGAATAAACCTTTCCACATATTTTGTATGACGAAGCGTAGCAGTGTCGGTGTATATTGACAGAAAAATGGTTTTCGCTTCGTCAAATGTGCCTAACGTGTGCTCAAACCGTTCTTCAGGCATAAGAATAAGCGAACCGTCCATGATCTGGAACAAAAACAGGGAATATCTACTTTCAAAAAAAATTACACTACGTTGCTCTTTTTTTAGAAGGCGTCTCATAACCTAGGAGTTCTGCCATCTCCAAGAGCTTCGCGCGTTCTGCCAAAACCTTTTGCCACTGGTTCTGCTTTAACATTTCAAAGTAGTCTTTCGGAACTAAACTTTTATTTTCCGACGGATTCTCCGTTTCATCCGTATCATGAACATGAAATACAACGGTAAGAGCACGATATGTGGCCATTAATTTTGGAACAAACATGAAATTTGCTTTGTGTATAATACTCAGGCATTCATGAAGTATATGTAAAACTTGCTTTCGCTCAGCATACACTCTGCGGTAATACGTATTGGCAAATACCTCACCCTCAAAACCTACTTTGTCACATGAAAATGCCAGAGTGACTTCACCATCAAAAATAGTTAAAAATATAGTTCTTGCGTCACTCGGGTTGAGGGATGTCGTCGTCATATCCTGAAACCATGCACACACGTACAGTCACTATTTTTTAAAAAAAATTTCGGGTGGAGGTACATATCCAATACTTATTGCAAACCGATGAAGCTCTGCGCGTTCCGCCAAAACCTTTTCCCAGGCTTGCCTTTCTAACATTTTAATATAATCATTAGGAACCAGACTTTTGTTTATTTCCGATTCGGCCATGTCCAAAAGCCGAAAATGGAGTACAATGGCGCTCGAGCTAAACAGCTCCGCACTTTCAGGGGCAAATACCACATACCTAGGAGTCAACGACTCACTGACTTCCTGTATTATTGTGAAATATTCACAGAGAATGCGCAACACGTGTGTCGGTCTAGAGAACAACTTGGAACAAAAGGTTTTGGCACTCCACGCATCATTCCTTGTCTCACTCAACTCGTATCGCATTAAAACCTCAGTAAACGTAACTATAATAAATATTCTCTTTGCGCGCCTTAATTCGTCCCGGTTTGGTGGTTGTATTTGCTGAACGAAAGCTGAAGGCCCGGACGACTGCATTATCTGGAAACATTAAGCGTCGTATGCTAAGTCAGGTTCCTCAGGACCCGTGTCAATACCTTCGGACAACGGGCGAAAATTAACAATTAAAGTCACCATGTCATGAACGCTTATGACCCTAGTAGTTGTTATTACTAATTCTTCTTCAATTGCACTTCGGAAAATTAAACCCAGTCGTTCGAAGAAGTCGGTGTCGTCCATTCCTGTCAGATACGCGCCCAATGTTTCCATTGCCACACCTCTAACTAAAGTCTGTTGGACGAGCGTAGAGCTAACTTGAACCTGAACGGAGCTGACCAGGTGCGCCATACCTAAAATCAAGAAATCCCTTCGTCAGGAAATTCGGCTTCTACACTTTGAACAAAACCGCGTGGAGAATCTCGAGTTTGCAATTGAAATGTCAATTCTTCCAGGTGCTGCATTTTCACATATATGACTTTCTCTATAACGAAATTTTGTCTACTGATTAGATGAAAAGTCGACGCCAGATTAAAAAGAAAGTCTGAAAAATCGTAACACACGCGTGCAAAGACATTGTTGGGAACGGAAAGACCAACGTAAGCCATATTGAATGTTATGAAACCTTCAACTCCCTCAGGAACAAGCTGCATTTCAATCTTCAGAATTGCAGAGTCACCCCGCTCCATCCTGAACACGGAGAACAAAAGAACTATTACTCCGCTACAATCTTAAGCTGCGACTCTGGCCGCACCACATTTGATTGTAAATTTCTATTTTCAGCTTATTCTGAAAATAGTACTGAAAGACATCACCAGACTGTGTCAAACAAGTCTGCACAAAGTTATTTTGCGTGAGTAAGTTTATTATTGGGAGTACGCTCCACAAAGGTGACGTATTTAGAAAAGGCGTGAGATCTGTCCTATCTTGATTAACGAGTATTAGCTCTATCGTGTCAGGCAAGACACGCATAACCAAGTAAGTCTCATCACGAACGCACGAAACAACAGCTTCTCTGAGACAACCGTTCATCTGAAACAAAACGCATTCTACATACAAAACCTCATTTTTTTTTTTGTATTAACTGCCCCAACCAACGCAGTTAATCGTGATGGACAGCCAAATGCACTCCATCTCCGTTTTCATTTATTTCTTTATTAACAAGTCAACACATGGGACAATCACTTAAGACACACAATTAATTTATTTCACTTTAACATCGTCCCGGATGGGAAGATGCTATTGTATGCACTTCAGGAACACTCATCTGAGGGCAAATTCGATCAGTTTTTAATTGAACGATATAATGTTTCATCCACTGCGCACCTACTGTTGCATTATGTAATGCGCAATGGAAATGCTCAACATGATGGCAAGGTAGCAAACATCTTGTACCCGCCAACCCTGTCACTTTTGGCTTCGGCATATTAAATTCTCCCTCGAGGTCTATGCAGGTACGCCTTGTTAGTTTTGAAATTACAGAACATTTGCTCCTATTCCATACACAACTGTAGCTCGTTGCAAAACACGCGTCATTACATCAACTATTTCGTTGTATGGTATATTTCCCTCACCCCAATTTATCCCATGTTCATTCCGTATTTTCAAAGTGTTACTATACTGCGCATTTGAGGTTAGGTCATTCCATGACATACCACATTTGAAGACAAAGTGTTGTAACCGGCCACTGTGTACATCCACAACGGCCAATTCCTTAATAATGCACTTTCCCTCATTGTCTTCAAACCCAACAAAGTCCACTACGAGACGCATTGTGACTACTCAAGCGAACAGAAATATACCCGCCTATATACATTTTGACTTGCACAGCTGTCCACCGGCACCTCCCGAGTGCAATGGGAATTGTCTACGGTACAATGCCCGCACCTCTTTATCAGCATCCTCCCCGAACGCACTAACGTATGACTCCATACTACCGCCCGAGCACCGGTGCAGCAGATACGTAGTTACATACTTTCCACAAGTTGTGGAGTCAACAGACTGAAGGCACCTAGTATTAAATCGCCTACCGTCCCCCCCTTGCACTGATATAAAATTCAAAAGTGACACGTTTGACGGAGGACAGCCGTACGAATCAAAATATTCTACACACATATCCTCTACAAAAAAACATACCCAATGTTCACCAGGTGATTTAGAATAAGCAGTGTTACAAACTATTAATGCAGGAAGATTAAGTAACGCGTGCTTAGGTAGCTCATCCAATGCAAAAACACCTTCAAAAAAAGGACATGTGATTTTGTGCTGTACTAAATTGCAATGTATCTGATCGCTGGTTAAAATATCCGCTCCGTTCTCAACCATTTCATCATAGCTCGAACCCGGCCTTCGCTACACTTCCAATAGATGTTACTCTGAAAGGAGGTACTATGATTCCAGCAGCCACTTCCTGCGGCGCTTATATCGAAAAACCCAGGAAAGTTAAGGAATGTGTGGGCTCCAATAATCTGAAATTGGCTTTCTGGTACAAGTAGCTTACAGAGTAGATCCTGTTGCCACAATTCACAATACACTATTGTGAACGTTGTTGGCGAAGATGGGTGCGACTGAGCAGGTAAGTGAGGTTATGCCTATGCGCACTCTGTGTTGCACGTCATAGGTGTAGATTTGTGGGTGACGGTACACTCAAGGAGACTCTTTACGCCTGTCGGCAAATACTCTGTTCGGTACGCCTTGTACGGTGTGAAGTTGGTGAAAATATTTTAGAGTAGAGCCGCGCTACTGATGCACAACGCTTTTCTTGCAAGTCGTTCCAAGATCTACGAACGGGTTAGCATGGCCCCATACCTAATGTGCCTAAAGTAGGGATCAGGCCACCCTACTCATAACTACTATGTATGCTTTCGATAGATCTAAGATGGATGAACCGATAGCTACTGGTGTGTCTAATGTAACACTGTTTTTTTCAACTCTACAGCTGCAAAATTATCATCAAATAATGTAAAATCATGGAAGTTTGGGAGAGCCACGTACCGCATTAGTGTGCGTTTATTATTAACCAGACGTACATCTCGGCGACTTCTTTTAGACATCAGTAATTTTCCATACAGAGAGTTGCATGTCAACTTCCTTATATCTCTCTCTATGGCCGATGCGGTCGTCCTACGTTTCTCGGTATTAAAATGTATGAAAGGCGCGAGCCATTTCTCCTGGCGAAATGAGACCCCTCGTTTTATAAAGAAAGTAACACCAAGCTCAGCATACAGTTTGAGTGTAGTTCCATGCACAACATAATTTTGTTTTGGGGAAAAGTCTAAAATTAGTTTTTTGGCAGAGGAAAAGGGATTAAACGCAGCATGTTCTTTTTGGCGCGAAGAGAAGCAGGCGATTGGCGGCACTTTCAATTCGGGGGCAGGAGGATAATCAGACAGAATCTCATGAAGCATTGCATTATCGGGAATATATAAATTACATTCCAGCATGTAACCTTTAGTATCGTCTGGTGATAAAGTGTGCACGTCAAAGTTCTCAATTTCCTCGTGACTCATCCAGCGATAGTCGCCAACAGGAAGAGGCCCCGACATTATCTTTCCGTACAGATTATTTGCATCCCAGTATGTTATATAGGAAGAGGGCTGATCGCTCCTAAAACTTGGTAATTCTTTGTTATTTGCCCTTACGCAGCGGTGCGAACAAAATGAGACACCCCCCCGTATGCTGCTCTCTATCATACGATACATTTCGGGATCTGTTATGAGCTCGAGTTTTTGTCCAGTCATGAGTAAGGCTGCTTCCAAGGCAAGTCCAGGGAGAGAAAAAAATGCAGTAGCTTCAAGACCGTAATATCGAAATGTCTTGGCTCTGAAAGCTTCAAATACACAAGTCAAGATCAAAACATTGGAAGTAAGGTATAATTTCACGTAGTCTCCGAAGTTTTTGCAAGCAAACAGACGGAAGACATTGCATGCATGATTGTATTCTTCGTCAGATACACCCTTCTGAGTTAGATCATTGAAAAATTTCGATCTTGGCGGAAGAGTGCTTTCAAAGAGGACATGGGGACCCGTAAGATATGTATACGGGAAAATGTTTTTTTTTGCGAAGTGCCTGAATTTTTTCTTCTCCCTTTGCATCTCCTTTGAAGAAGTTTACCAAATATGAAAGGTCGTCATTTGGCTCCCGACAAGGGACAGGCCATTTCTCGATATTTTTTCTTACGACGCCTGTAATATGAAAAATGATGTCTGAAAATGGGTAATCAGTCTCCACCGAAATGAATGTAATTTTTCACAATCCAGTCATCCGCATGTCGCACTACAAACTGTTTTTACGAGATAATAAATCAATACCTGCACAATGTTTTTTATGTTATTTTTCCCTCTTCCCTTAAAACACAAACACCAACACAAAAATGCCAACATAAAATATTTTTGGCTGAGCGATATAGCGAAGCCCTAGACCGACTGGGTCAAAAATGTTTTGTCTGTTGGATCATAATCAAATGATTAGGCAACATTAAAAAATAGCTGGATGTTAGCCTTACTTCAGACAGCGGTGACTCGGGGCGAAACAACATTACTGGATGGAATGTGGGCGTGCCACTTTGCAGCTAAAGCTGGGTCTGTAGGAAAATATTTGAACAAAAGACCTCTGCCAGGTTTACTGCAGCGACCCGGCGACGGCCACTTTGAATATCCCATCTCATGAAACAACGTAACGGTACTACCATTTGCACCATACCACAACGCAGTGCCGGCCGGCCGGGTCTCCGGGTCAGCTGACCGAGTCAACATGGCGGCGGTTGGCGGTGGTGGTGGGTGTTCCGGGAGAACCAATAGGAGAACGCGACACGCATCGCGTTTCTCTCCTACTATCCAGGTCTCTAGGGCCGGGAGGGGACTTTCCCGGCCCTCGGAAAGTACGGAATAGCCCTCGGGCGCGTCCGCCCGGATTCGGGCGGACTTTCCGGGAGGCCGCTCCCGATCCGTCCGGGTCGGCCGGTACGTAATAGGCCGCCTGGTCAGCATTAATTCCCGGCAGCCGGCAGAGCGCTGCAGCCTGCCTGGTCTGCTCGTCCGAGTCGGAGCGATAGATAGGGGAGCCCACAGGCACCCCATCGCAGACCGCCCTGCCCGCAACGATGCTCCGTGCCAGGCACACGTTGTCAGTGTTCTGAGTGGCGATGGCACTTGGGCGCTTTCTAATGCGCCAGTCGGCATAGGTCATGCCTTTGAAGTTGGTCTTTCGGCCCCTGCCGCCTCCGGGGACTCTCATGACACTCAGTTTAATTTCTAGGGGCTCCTCCACCTTGAATTCCGAGTTGGACTGCATGGCTAGCTGAATTTTGTCAAGAATCACATGAGCGGACATCTGGTCTGCCCGTCTGTAATGGAGCCCTATGGGTCCCCGTGCTGCGTTGCTTTCCCCCACGTAAAGCGCGAGGCAGTCGGCAGGAAGAATACCGTACTCTTCCCGAACCGACTGTAGGGGGGCTGCCAGTCCTGCCTCCAGCCAGGAGAGAATGAGTATTCCCACTGGGGGCGCGACCAGTCGCACCACTCGCGTGATGCGCTTCGTACGGAATTTCACACTCCTCTCATAGCCGGAGGACAGCACCTCGAAGTGTCGTACCTGGGGGCTGGCAGGAGGCGGAGAGGCCTGTGGAGAGGCCGGTCCTATTACGGCAGAGAGGTCGTTGCCTGGTCCAGTGACGACGGCATTGGGGGTACCAGCTGTTCCCCGGTCAGCTGGGCGTCCCCGTGCTACACGAGATACATAAAACAGCGATAAACACACTGGCACACACACCCGCGCACAGTCTCACACACAGGCTGCTCAGCGCCGTCACGCCGTCCCGCCATGCTGTAACAGAAAGTCAGCTGTAGCCGACACACACACGCCCATCTGACTCATGTTCCCTCACCTGCTGGGAGAGGATGTCCCCCGGCTGCTGTAGCATACCGGATCACAGATCTCTGGCGCTGCTGGGCAGCCCGGCGCAGGCGCCAGGCCCTCCACAGACGGGCTCCACGCAGGGACAACATTACTCCCGAGCAGCGGGTGGAGACGGCAGTGCACGGCCGGGGCACAGGGCTCGGCCCCGTGACTTCACCTGTTTACCCCACCCCTCGGACCGACCACCGCAACGACACTCAACTTCGCTTCACTCTAACCTGGCCGTTTAAAGTAACTCATCAGATATGTACTCCATAGGCGTGAAAATTAAAAAATACAGGTGCTAACCTATGTTCTAGACACGCTTTTGACCACTTGGGATTCTTTAAAACATTTAAAAGCCGAAAACAAGTGGCTGCTGCGGGCCTCGGATCCCTCGGCCCGTCGCACTCATATTTGGGGGACCGCCAAACGAGACGTACGCAATGTTTTCGCCGCCAACTTACCGACCACATCTCAGCTAAAAGGTCCTTGGGTGCAGTGGCGGACTCAGTTTTCCCAATACCGCCCACAATAACTGTAAAGAAAATATTCCGTTAAGATCTGCATTCGAAGGCGGCCGCCGCGATTTCTGATAGAGTGCTGGCCGGAGCAGACGACGTCCGCCGGGATCTCACCTACGAATGCAGATCTTAACGGAATATTTTCTTTACAGTTATTGTGGGCGGTATTGAGAAAACTGAGTCCGCCACTGCACCCAAGGACCTTTTAGCTGAGATGTGGTCGGTAAGTTGGCGGCGAAAACATTGCGTACGTCTCGTTTGGCGGTCCCCCAAATATGAGTGCGACGGGCCGAGGGATCCGAGGCCCGCAGCGGCCACTTGTTTTCGGCTTTTAAATGTTTTAAAGAATCCCAAGTGGTCAAAAGCGTGTCTAGAACATGGGTTAGCACCTGTATTTTTTAATTTTCACGCCTATGGAGTACATATCTGATGAGTTACTTTAAACGGCCAGGTTAGAGTGACGCGAAGTTGAGTGTCGTTGCGGTGGTCGGTCCGAGGGGTGGGGGTAAACAGGTGACGTCACGGGGCCGAGCCCTGTGCCCCGGCCGTGCACTGCCGTTTCCACCCGCTGCTCCGAGTCTTTGACGTAGAGCCGGCTCTGCCAGCCGAATGCATCCCCTCGGGCCACGGTAAGCACACCGCGGCACCGGCACTGTAGGTCGATGCGGACTAGGCGTATGTGACACGTGTCACAGCGATGTATTGGGTCCTCTAATGTATCACTACATTCCGACTCGTCAAGCACTAGTGATCGGTGTATCACTCACCTTTCCACGCGTTGCAGCCCTTTGCGAGGGACGTGGGCGGGGCACACTGTTAAGATCCGTCCGGAGGCGACGATGAATGTCTTGTCGTAGATGACGCACGCCAGCGTCTCACCCATCGGAGCCCGACTCGTCCGCTTCAAGGTCCAGTTCCGGCCGTCCCCTCGCCCACGCAGCAGCCACGTAAGCAGCACAACGGCACTTTACCGCGAATGTTTGTAGAACGCGGTTACAGACACCACACTTGTAGAAAATACTGTTTACCACTTCTTAAGTCACTGCGTATTCACATGTTACGTGAAAATGTGTGTATGACACCCGTTGTGCCGAGCGCAGTCGACGCGTCGCACAGAAGTACTGATGAGGCGTCTCGTACGCCTCGTAGATACGACACCCGAGATACACTTCCGGGGTGAGTGTAAGGTGCTCAGGCATCATGACTCCTCTCCGAACTCCACGCCGGAGTCACCACTCTCCCCCAGTAATAACCCGTGACCCCGTAGCACAGCCCTAAACTGCCTGCAGTTGCAGTCCTGGACAAAACGTGCCAACCAGCGGTGGCAGACGGCGCACGCCCGCCAGCACGACTGCTCCAGCAACTGGCCAGAACAGTGCCACAAACGAGTGTTGTGCGTGTTGCACAAAATCACAGAGTAGGTGCCGGCTACTGGGGACAGATGCTCGGCACAGTAGTACGCCAAATTGTCGCCGAAGTACACTTGGTAGTAGGACACCACAACACACCCGACGATGTCACCCACAGGCCACAGGCAGGCTGACATGGTGCCTCTTCGAGAGTGCGTGGCCGACTGACGAGAGCCCCGTGACCAGCAGCCCCCGAGGGCCCTGGGGGGTAATGGGGGTGGGGCATTTCGCGGGCCCCGCAGCCGGCACCTGACGCTCTCTGGGTAGACAAGGTAGGCGTACGCCAGACCGCGTCGTGGCGTAATAGGCTTCGCAGCGCTAATCACTGTTCCGCCACTCCACGCCTGGCGCACGCCTACCTTGGCCTGCCGGCGGCTGTCTTGTGACGAGTAAGACCCTGCGGGGCCGCAGTGCCGTGCGCAGTGCCGCAATCCGCATTTCTATGACACTTAGTTCTCGAGTTTCAGCGGTCGTTACATGTGGCCCTCGAGGACGGGGTCCCTACACTACAAATCCAAATGCATGGCTTTACGCATTACTTACAGCGTGGTCTGGGACCACACATTAGCTGATGCACGGTTGTAGACCACGCTGTAGCTAATGTGTGGTCAAATACCATGCATTAGCTAATGTGTGGTCCCTACCTGGCTGTCGCTAATGTGTGGTGTTGCGGGGGTGAACACCAAACATTTCCTAATGCATGGTCTGACACCACACATTAGGTAATGCGTGGTGCTGCTACCATACATTTCCTAATGCATGGTCCTTCTACCACACATTTCCTAAAGCGTGGTGGGAAACCATGAACTAGGAAATGCATGGTCTGAGACCATACAGTAAGTAATGCGTGAAGTCATGCATTTGGATTTGCAGTGTAGTCTCGAGACCAGTGGCTGTACTTGTTCACAGCCCCACCCCCACCCCCCCTCCCATGCCCCCTGCAGTTACGCAAAACTCATCTCTCTAAAACGCATCGCTTACTTGGTACTCGAGTACCAATGTTTTTTCAATGTGGCTCTCGAGTACGAGGTGCAAGGTCTCTAGAGCGGTAGGCGTGGTGCCCTTGTTTCCCATTGCCGCGGCCCGCAAAGTCCAACGTCGGAAACCGCAAGTCAGTACCTCATACCGTTCGAAAGATAGAAGTTGGCTCTCGAGCACGGGGTGCGTGGTCTGGAGAGAGGTCGTTCTAGTGAGGTGCCCTTCTTTTCCCTTGCCGCGGCCCGCTCATGTTAATGTCGAAAACCGCACGACGCTAGGCCGTACCGTTTAAAAGATGGAAAGTGGCTCTCGAGGACGGGGTGCGTGGTCTCGAGCCCGGTGTCATTGTCAAAAGATCGCTATGATGGCCGAACCGCTACGATGGCCAGCGCTGCAGACCGCACCTCTCTTGGTGGCTCGGTTCTCCAGATATTCCCAAATGTTTACTTCAAATGGACGCCATCTTGGATCTCGAGCACGGGGAAGCGCGGAGGGGTTTACTATGCACAAGCCTGTATTCCTTGTCTCATTCCACGGAGGGTCGGTTCTATAGCAAATTTGGATAGGGGCCTCCGTTTGGCCGTGAGACGGGATAGTAGAAAACTGCGCCCCCGCAGTCCATCTTCCTAATAATTTATTTTTGGTGTTTTATAACAATTGTAAAAAATTTCTAAGAAACTACCCAAGATACGGTGCTCTAAATGTGAGGTTGACTCCGATATGCTGGTAGGAAGATATGGTCCAAATTTCAGCCTTCTACGACTAACCGCTCTCGAGAAATCGCGCGGACGGACAGACAGACCGACAGACAGACAGACACACAGACAAAACAATTTTGAGCTAGTCGGTCCAGGGTTTCGCTATCGCTCAGCCAACAAAACATCCGAGACGGAGCTCGGCCAGACGTGATTTTGGGCCATATTTGTACCTATGGGGCCCGCCATTTCCGTCTGTGAGAGAGACAGCGGCCGACCACACACACAGGCGCGCACACGCACACACACACGGTCGCCCGGCGCAACTGTCTCTCTCACACCTACACACTCTCGGTCGGCGCCAGCGGAGCTCTCTCTCGCACCCCCCACACTCTCGGTCGCCGCCGGCTAAGCTCTCTCTCTCGCACACACTGGTGGACAGGTGCCGACATATCAGTCTCCCCTCCCCCTGGCCGCGGGGTTTTTCTTATTTCAGGTGGCGAGGACAAGCTTTGAATGCACATTGGTTTACCTGCGAGTAAATTTATGTTGGGATAATATTATACCGTACCAGGTCTGTAGTTCATGTATCTGAAAAATTTCTCTTGTTTAGGGTGGAACGTTCGTCTGTGTATAGATATACAGCGATCTCATTAGTTTGATGTAACTTTGACATCAACATGCTTTTGTAGCCCAACTAATTTCTATTTCTTTATGTTTCAGGACACATCAACTGTTGATTCTTGAGCATATGCATGCCATATGCCCTTTAATCTGAAATCTTTACCATCGAGCATCTGTAGTTGTAAATGTGAGTTGCTACTCAACATCATATGAATATCATTTGATGCAAATGTGTATTGGGACTGATTTATCATCCGAACATGTTATATGCACCACTAATATTTTTTGCTCTTTCCAGACACTCCAACCAGTGCCATCATCAGTGGGCAATCAACATAATGTGTCAATCTTCACGTATACACTGTGCCGTCTAGGGAAGACACTTGTGTAAATTGTAGACCGTTATTAACCAGTAATGTCAGCATTGCACCCCTGTCAAAGCGCTCAGTCTATCCCTGTTCAAAATTTTAAATTGATAGTGCCTATCGATCCAACTCACATTCACTTGCAACAGTTTTGCTCATTGTCCTGTATTTACACCGTTTATAGAATATAAATTATTGATGTAATTTTGAAAACTTTGGCCTCATGTAACTCCTTCAAACTTAGCACATCCATCCTCGACTGTAGTATCGTAAACCATTTCCTCAAATAATTGGGAGACGTTTCAGTATTATCTTAGCTTAACAAATTTGTTTTAATTTTTTACCTGTTAATGAGATGCTCTAGACTTGATCAAACGTCTAAATGTGACAGTACATTTTGCCTTCTTGCCTCTTATGCATTCTCTTTCCCTTGCTCAGTGATGCTTAGGCTTACATTGGCTGATTCTGACTTTATTTGGCTGTGAAGGATTCAATGCAATGTGTGTTGGTGATCCTTATTTATGATTTATCTTTCCGCTGCTAAGTTTAAAAGCAAGTGAAGATTCAAATAAATGGACTTAAATGCCTGTGGACGGGAAACAAAACAGTTGAATGGCTATAATTACCAGTATGAGAAATCAGTATGGGAAATTCACACAACAACGAATCCATTCGCATCGTTGGTTGTGTTGGGCGCAGAGCGTCACGATATCTCAAATAACTAGGTAAAGTCAGGACTTAAGGCTGAGCTGGAGTTCCCGGATGCTGACTGTCTAGCGGCTCTTGGTGCTGATGGGTTAAATGTTAGGTGGGGGGCGCGTCAATCGGTCCATTTCCTGTTTTTTTTTTTAATTTTGCCGCTATGCCCGTAAAAAACTCTTTATTTTAACTTTATATAGATATTTTAATTTGTTGTTTGTGTTGTGAATCTGAAATTATTTATGGTGTGTATGGGAAAGTTGAAGGAACACACGTATAAGTTCTTCATAAACATCTGTATCTGAATGCCATCAAATAAAAAATTGCTGGAATAATTAAAATATTTGCTTGTCTTCTATTCTTCCAATCCATTCTGCTCTTAGTTCAATATATTTCTTGTTGTTTATACCCAACAATCTTTTTGATCCAAAGGGTTCCAGTAGCAGTCCTGTTAGAGATTTCACACGAGACAGGGCTGTGTATGTTAGTCCTGGTGACATTTCTCTCAACGCTCCAATGTTTATGAAAGCCTGCAATTATTGAAAGGGGTTTAGCAACTAACCAGGCAATTTTGAATGTAGCTTCAGATAGTGCATGCAATTAGCATACCTTTTCAAGAGTCAGACCTTGTGACTTGTGTATGCTGCATGCATAACACAGGTTGAGTGGGAGCTGTTCTCGAACACATTCAGTTCCATTTTTGCTTTTCCACTGCCTTGTAATAGACCTAATTACAACTGTTTTTTCATCATTTAGATAGGGTCCTTTGTACATGTCGAATGTACAAAACACTGCTGATGGTGCTGCATCTGGTGGATTGGCTCCATCTTTGTAGAGAATGTCGACTACTGTGCCTATAGCACCATTCACAAGCCCTTGTTCAGTCCATAGGTTTGCCCGTAGCATTACTTTAGCGCCCTTTGATAAATATAAAACATTCTTCAATCCACCTGCTTCATTTTCGGTTCCAAGTTTTGCAACAGGGACATTGTGTATTGCTGGGATTCTTGCTATTGGCATTGGTTGGTTCGTTGCAGGGTCTCTGAATAATTCTAGGGCTTTTTGGTTGTACTCGTCCACTTCTTTACGAGTTGGGAATAGTCTGATTGCAGTGTTGAAACTATTTCTTTCTTGTGGTGTAACTGATGTGTTGAACCTTTTCTTCAGTATGTTGTAATCTGCTGTTGTGACTTTGCCAGTACTGATATTGCTGAGAACATTCAGGAAATTTGTATCATTCTGGCGTTTTACTTCAGATAAAACAATAGCAGCCTCTATGGTTTCATACATTAATTTTCCATCAATCTAATCAAAAGAGACCTGGTTGTTACTGTATGCTGCACTATCTCCAACTGGAGCAAGTTGTTGAATATCTCCAAAGAAATAAATATAAACACCACCAAATTTTTCATTGTCACGATCCAGTGCCTCTTTCAACCTCTTTTCTAGTGTTGTCAACATCCTGCAACCTACCATACTATACTCATCGACAATGACAAAAAGTGTTTTAGCAAACTTCTGTCTGAATTGATGCAAAGCATTTCCAGACAATGGTAGCAATTCTTTTGATTGTGGGTGCACATGCAGTTTAGAATTAATTGTTGATCCGCCAATGTTCAGTGCACTGACACCAGTTGGTCCCAGAAGAACTAAAGCATCAGGGCCAAGAGATTCGTGGATTAAGCTTTTCATTGCATGGATTACTAAGCTTTTCCTAGTTCCAAACACATATAATGATTATTTTAAAAAATCTTTGTGGTTATTCAAAAGTGCATTTTGTATGAAATATTTTCTTACCTGCTTTCCCTTGCACAATGATTGACTTGGGGAGTGATGTTGGTCCTGCAATGTTGCCAGTTTTTGAATGCTCGATTTGCAACTTCACTAGATCAAGTACAGACCTTTGCTCTTTTGTAAATTCAACTGAAGGCATCTGAGGAATTTCGGTTGCAGGTGTCAATATTTTTTTTGGTCAGCAACAAAGTTTACAATGGCATCAACACCACCATACTGTTCATATTTTTTAGAAGCTTCATGCCAGTCGTGGTTTATATCGATGTCCCTTCTTCCCAATTCAATTTTTTCTGCAATTTGGGATGGCCCCATTTTTGAAATAGTCATCCATTCTTCTGATGTGATTGCATCATCAGGGTCTATATCTTCATATTCAGTGTCATCAGGCTGCATGTCATCAAAATTGCACTCTGACTGAAAACTGTCATTGATCACATTTTCATTCATTTCATAAGCTTCTTTCCATGATCCAAATTTATCTAAAATCTGGTCTTCATATCTCCAGGGAATGAAAAGGAGTACCATTTGTCTGTAGTATTTTTCTGGATCATTCTCTTTGAATGATTTTGTGATATTTGGATGAACCTGAACAATGGTTTCCATTCCTTTGCTTTGCCTTTTACCATATGGGAGGGTGTAGTTCTTTGCTAATTGCCACAAACTATATTCTTCAAATCTCTCTGGTCTTTCCATGTACTTTTCCAGGTAGGTTTTGCAGTTTCTAGTTTCATCATCAGGCACTGAAACCCAACTATCTGTTTCAAGAACTTTGAAATTTAGGGTTACAAATTTTCTTGAGCCGGTGGAAACTAATGGCAAACCCATGAGTAAATGGCACGTTTCCTGGGCACTTATATCTCGCTCGCAACAACATTGCATGTACAACTGCTGGACCATAGATTTTGCGTATTTGTCATCTTGATTTTTGTCCATCAATATTTGCACAATATCCCTCAAATCTTGGGATCTTGTCTCTGATTTTGTAATATACTTGGCCAAATAATTAATAAGAGCTCTCTTTGAGAGTACAGGAGAAACATCAATGTTTGCACGCCAAGTCTGGGTGATGAATGCATTGAACTTGTTCAAGAATCTATCATTCCTTGCAGTGACCAACTCGGTCTTCAGTCAGTTTAATTTCAGTTTTTTTCTGCCAAATCCTTTGGAAATTTAAATCGGCACTCTTTCTTTTTTGATTTCTTGTTGATTCTCATGCAATACCCGTCTCTGTGTTCTGTGTGTCTTTGGACTCTGTTTAAAAGTTCAGCTAAATCTTTCTTTAAATCAACAACTTCACTCAGCCGCTGCCAGCAAGGGTGGTTTGGTGCTTTTGGACAGTTAATATCTGGATGCATTGTTGATACATATTCATCAAAGTAAGTAGCAATCTCTTGCAGTTTCTCTGGTGTTTCCTTTGTCAAATCAGAAAACTTTGGAGCATCAGCCAACCATAACACACCGTGCACGTGTGGGGATCCTCTGTCAAAAAGAAACAAAATAAAAAAATTGGAATTTATCAAGTACTGTCCATAATAATATTCTAGCTTGGTATACAAAGCTATAAATACAACCTGTGTTGATATTCCATCCTGAACCATAAATCTTTTACGTTGAACTTTGTCTTCAAATACTGAAATAATGGAAGGAAAGAATAATACTAGGATTAAAATACATTACTAACATTACTACATTACTAACGACATTAGCCGGCTAATGTCGACATTAACCGGCTAAAGTCGACTTTAGCCGAGGGCGGCGGCTAATGTCCCCGAGCCCGCCCCGCGGTAGATTCAACGGCGACATTAACCGGCCAATGTCGACATTAGCCGCTTAAGTTCAGCGGTTCGCGGCTTATGTCAACATTGACCGGAGCACACCGGCACAAGTGATCAGCAAGTGATCAGCAAGTACTTGTAATGAGATGGAGGGAATGCTGGATGATTTTTTTTATTATTCATTTCCTGTACATTACTTATTAGTGCATGCCGAGTTCCCATGGCATGCTGATTTGCACAATTCTCCCCTCTGGAGGCAGCCACACTTTTTAGACACGCAACGTGCCTTACAGTTGCAGCGCTGGAATCCCTGGCCCCCTAGAATCGAGCCGGCTGCGGCTAGGCCGCTGATAGATGAAGCAGTCTTGGACACCTCAGCCGGATCGATCAAGCGCTCTTTCGCGACCGTGAACTGGTTACGGGAGAGAAGGTTTTTCAGTGTGCCCTGCTTGTTCCCCAGGCGATAGTAACCATCGTCTGTTACTTCCAAGACTACCGCCATTATGTTCCGCGGATCCCCTTTGCCTCGATCGACATCCTGGAGCGGAATAGTCACGGTGTCCCCTACAGCCGCGGGTGGATGAGCCTTCTGCGATGAGGATAGCATCTTGGTGGCCTGCTTCTCCAAATTTGCGCGCGCGTGACCCCGGTTCGCCGCTATAACTTCCCTCCTGGCGCAGAGCGGGCACAGCCCGGCCTCAGTGCAGAGGAGGTGGATGTCGACGTCGCAGTTTTGGCACTTGTTAGTGACGGCCATGGACTCCTCGCAGACAGTGCAGGTCGTAGGCCCCCACCCCGAGAATGCCTCCGTCGGCGAAGTCGGCCCCGCCGCGGGCAGGGTGGTCGATCTCGGAAGTGGTACTTGGACTGCACACGGTGGCGGGACAGTTACAGGCGGTAAAGAAACTGAAGAGAGCACTAAGGATATAAGGCCTCACCCGCAACTGGCAGATCTGTCAGTAAGGCGTAGGGGGCCGGGAGAGGTGGCAGGGGTGCATGTCGGGGCTGCTCCGGCGTACGCAGAGGGGTGGGTGTAGGTCGAGGCTCAGGGGTAGAAGGTCGGGGCTCAGGGGTAGCTGGGTGCATAGTAGTTATAGACTTATATAAAAATCATGAAATTCGAAATTTCTAGAGTTCCAGCACGGTTTGTTACCTTGCCGTCGGCCGAAGGGGCTATCAGAGCGCGGCTCGACCAATACTTGGTCGCTGCGGGGACTCTCAGGAGGGGAGGTCTCCAAGAGGGACTCCAAGAAATCCTGGAAGTCTCCCTCGTTCTCGACGTGCTCCACTGCCTCTAGGGGGTACATACTTCCCAGCCCCAAGCGAACTGGGTGTCCAAACATGGCCTCATAAGGAGACATTTTAATCCCCTCGTGGACCGTGCTATTCATCTGGTACTGAACGAAGGGCAACCCTTTGGACCACTCCTTCGTCTTGTTCTGCAACATCCATGCAGTCAGCTTGTCCTGAGCGGTCTGATTGGCCCTCTCGACAGACCCTTGGCTTTGGCTGTGGCGGGGAGTACCTGATCGAAGAGACGGGTAGAAAACAGTCCGGGAAAGCTGCGGCATTACTTGGGAAAAACCATGGACAATTTTGAGGGAAGGGTAGATTTCCTTCAGTCGCTCTTTGATTATCGGAGTGGAGTATTACCGGGGCCCCAATTGTCAAAAAATGTCTAGCAAGTTGCGAGACACTTCACTAGCCGTTTTTGATTTGAGCGCCCTCAGCAACACGAATTTGGTCAGGTGGTCTTGGTAGGTCATAATATGTTTCCACTCCCCGTCCGGATGGCTCTGAAAGTCAATTAGGTCCACTTGGGCCCTATCGTTCATTTTTTTGAAGACCATCGGCTTCACCACGACTCCCCGCCTCTTGCTCTTCTTTTTCCCATGGCAGATTCCACACAATGACAGGAAAAGAAGGACAGTTTCCTGGAGCCAACAGGGGAAATAAGGAAAAAGCAAAAACTACGTCACTAGCCGGGTTACGATTGAACGTGTTCGCACCTGCGTGATGTTAGCGTATTTACGCTTAAGCAGCGGCGAAGGGATGACTAAAATTGCAATCAGCAGTTGCACTTGCATGAAACCCATACTTGTATGCGTTCCTTAGCCTGTGGGGACAAACTTCCACTGTTCATTGGGCCCAGCACCTACATCATCTTCCGCCTCCTGAAAACCAGAAACAGTATCCAGTGGTTTCTGGTTAAGTGGCTGGGCACAATCAACATGTCATGGTATCTGCACAGCTCCTCTTTTTTTACAGATTCCATTTCCAAGCCCATAGAAATGCTTTCCAAAACGTGGCATGGGAGAGTCGAAACTTTGGCGGTGGCAGCAGCATGTTTCACCAACATCAAGAAGCAGTCGATGACAGAATCAAAGAGAACTGTGTCACCTTTAATGCTTAGCAAATCTGTGTCGTAAAGAGAGCTGCCAAAAATCCGACCACAGAATTTTGGGGGAATTTCCGGAAATTCGGTAGGCAATTTCGGACTTATAAGTAAGTTGGTGTCAAGTCCAGGTACCAGAGCAGAAGAGGCAGCTTCACTCTCTGCTTGACACTTTGAAGAAAGGGAAGCCTTAGCGGAAGAATCTACGGTCATGAAGCAGACCTGGTTGAGTGTCATTGCCACCCAATAGTGGATGTGGAGACTCCGCATCAACAGGGGTAAAATTGCCACTGGAAAGATTAATTAACATAAAAACACAATCAAACTAAACATTTTTTGTCAAAAAAATAAACCACTAATACTTCCTTAGAAGTGGGTTGAAGCAAAGTGAAAAATACATTTGGAGATACATTTGGAATACACTTGTTTGTAATAACCTGTTCCCTCTCCTGCAGCTGCAGGATTGACCCAACTTCTGTCCTCATTGACACCAATGAGGGACCACATATTCCGGTTCCAAGAACCCCCCTCGGTGGTCACGGCATCAACATAATACCCATGTTTGGAGAGGAGAAAGACAGCCTCGGTCACCAGCTTCTGCAGCTCTTCCCCTTTTGCAGAAAGACCCTATGGTTTGAAACCATTGTCCCTTAAAGGGCTGAAAGAGGAAGACCAATGCATGGTCTCCTAATGCGGTGTCAGCATTAGGTGGGGAAGCAGCCCAGGTCAACCATGCCATGAACTGTCCCTGTACTTTTGTTGAACTCCATGTTTTGTTCACAGGCCATTTCAACAACCATCAAGACACCTGTTCCAAGAAAAGAAAATATGTGACATATAAAAAAAATGAAAATGAAAACCAAACAGTGTAATATTGTAACTCACCATGGCAGTCATCTTCACCTAAGTGCTTTGCTTTTTGAGCCATGAGCCTGAAGGTAGCCTCATAAAATCCAAACTGTGGCTTCAGTTTCTTTATACATCTTTGTTTGGTCCGGAAGCTAGGCAATGGAAGGATGTTGCCACGTAGCATTTTTCTGTACAAGGCTGCAGACTTTATCCTCATCAAGATACATTCATACATCCATTCATTGGAATATATTCTGTTGTTTTTTAACTTGCATCTGGATGCCATTATTATAGCTTTGACAACTTCTCTGTGTTTTTCTTCAGGAATACTATTTAATACTTTTGTGATGGCATCCTCTGTCATGCTGCTCATTTTTTCTTTTATATTTTATATTTCTTGTCTGAAACTGAGAACCTGAAAAAGAAAAATAGGAATTAAATCTCCCAGGTAAGTAGCAGGCTACTCACTACAATTATGTTTTTATTTTCCCAGTCACCTGTTTCTTTAATTTACTACATCTTCTCTGAATTGCCCTGGTTTTTCTCTTGTCCATTTTCCCATCCATCTGCCTCTTCTGGAAGCGAAGGAGCCTTTTTCTCTCTCTCTGGCAAAACTTGCAACGCACAGTGCTTGTTGTAAACACATTTGTTACTACCTGTTGGCACTGGCTATGCTTTCTGTTTTCTTGCACTCCAGTACCAGGTCATGTCATAAGTGCATCCACTTCATCCAAAAATTTCTCTAGGTCCTCTTTGGTTTTTAAGGGCTTCTTAAAATCTATTTCTTTACTATGGAATTTAACTATTGGATGGAATGGGGGTTCTTGTCGTTGAATTTCTTTGGGTAAAGTAATGGACCTGTCTATATTAAAAATGTCACCAGTTGGCGAATGAATGAAGTTTATATTTTCACTGTCTTCAATGTACCTCCAATTTGCTGGCACAGAAATAGATGGCACATCAAGGAGTGCATGCTTGAGTGTGGTTGGTTATGATTGAAGTCTGATTCTACATTATATAAGGGGAGGAAAGTGGTCATTATTTCATGACCCCTCGTAGACCGTAAGGATCCGAGCACTCAAATGGAGATTTTTACAAATTTGGCTCGTGCAGGAATCCAACGTGCGTCCACGTGACCTGAACACTGACCTGTTAGCCTGAGACCATTTGAGAGCCGTACAGGTTTTCTACATCCGCACTCTGCACTTGACAAGCGGCGTTAGTGACACCGAGATCTTCCGTGTTTGCACGGACTTGTCGCGCACGATGTGGACGGTCCCGTCCATAACTATTTTTCTGAAAATGGTTTTATAAACGGTCTATCCAACAACCAAGTTTTATAAACAAAAGCGGTTTGTACGTAAGAAAACCCGGAGAAAATCCCATTGTATGGCCAATTTCCTACTGATTTGATACGGCCTGCCCGTTGGGATCCGTACTGAAATTTCCTCCATCAATTGTCCGTTCGGTATCATCTTTTTTAAATATCAGTGTTCGCAGGAGTGCGTACTTACGAAACAAAAAGGCAAAAAAAGGAGGTAAAGTACCTATTTTGCTTCACAACCAGACGAAGAAAATAGAGCTCTGGCGTCGAGCAGGCTGCCTGTCTTAATTCCCGTAAGACGCCATGTTAAATTTCGGGCCAAATAAAACAATTAGGAAGGGAAATTTCAAACGCCTATTCAGGCTACCACTGCATTGCGAGGTTGAGCAGCTGCAAATTTTATGTTTGTACAGGGTGCTACAAATTTTATGTCTATACAGGGTGGTCCAGCACCTTTGGTACAAACTTTTAGGGGTGACAGAGACCACTATGGGAATCGACTTGAGATGAGACACTTGCGCTGGGGTCGCAGATGTCTCCATAAGGAGTCACAGGACCTTTTGGGTTGCGCCTGCGCGGTAGGCCACTGACATTCTCACATATCAACGCATCATGGGTTGCCTACTGAACAGGGGATGGAAGTTGAATATTCGATCAAAGAAGACAGATCAAGTTTTTTCTCTTGTCTGCAGTGTGTGACAAGCCCCTTAGAGGCCAAGGTTGTAAGGCCTATTTTCCGAAGAAAAAACCCAATCTGTCGTCTTTTACCGAGCCCCGTGAAGTTAGCACAACCCATGTAAAATCGACATGGGAGAATTTTTTGTTTGTTAGTTCTCATATTGTTCAGTATTGTTCTATTGGAAATTATAATTTGTTCCAAATGTAATGTACATAAAAAATACAACTGGCATGGCCAGAGTGGACGTTCAGGCACGTGTAACAATTGAGAACAAACATATGTAGAACAAACGTTCAGGAACGCAGAACAATAAAGAACAAACGCGGAACAAACGAGTACACACGGAGAACAATCACTTAAACATATTTTTGAAATTATGACCACTGTCGGATGCACAGAATATCTGAGTTCTGCGAGTGCCCACGAACTGTGTTTCTACCGAACTGTCTTCCGGCCTCGCCAACGAACTGTGTTCCTGGGAGAAACACAGTCCGTTGCCGTATTTTCTGCTATTTTCTAATTACTTTTATTTTTATTTAATTTTATATTTAATTTAATTTTCATTTAATTTATTTTTCTCGAATTTCTTCTCCACTAGGTTAGGTTAGTTGAGGTTGGGTTAGGTTAGGTCGTATTGTCGTGAGTCGCCATAGAAAGCTTCCTACATTAAGATCAATTTGGTCGAAAGTTGGAGCTGGAACCACCCATTATGTGTTCCATTTTCCTTAGATTGTTGCTTTAGGAACAAATGCCAATTTTCGGCGGAACAAAATAGAACTGACGGAGAACAATCGATATGCATTTTTTAAAATTGTATTTTGCACGGTTTGTCTTAGGTTTACGGACCTCTTTTACCGATCATCCAACCAGCAACGCCTGTTGAGTAGGCAACCCATAATGCGTTGGTGTGATGCGGAGACGCCAGTGACCTACCCTCCAGGTGCTACCTTAAAGGTCCTGTAACTCCACCAAAGGTCCTGGACCACACTGTACAATGTTTACTGTGAAGTTGTGAAAGCTATTTTGTTGTCGCTTCACATCATATCTTAATCCGTTCCAACACAACGATTTCGTTCGTTGAACCTCCTGATGTATTATCTGCGAGGCTCGGCTGATTCCGGTATCTGCGGGTACAAAATGCGGCCGTGACACGTGCGCTCACGGCATTCGTAACCTGCACGCCGCGCTCAGAGTCCACACGGCGAGATGAGAGCCGCCACCTGGTTGTTGGTAGCCGTGCTGTGCCTGCGGAGATTATCAGTTGCCGGTAGGATGTCATCCCAGGTTAATGTGTACCGAGGCGAGAGTGGATCCTTTGAAGCGAAGCACGAATGCTTTAAAACGCGCCGGCCGGCTGGACGCGTCAAATCAAAGCAGACGCGCTTCTCGCCCCCCACCTCCGTCCAGCGGTTCCCTCACCACGCAGCGGCGGCGACGGAGCGCGTCTGCTTCGATTTGACGCGTCCAGCCGGACGGCGCGGTTTGAAGCGCTCGTTCTTCGATTCGAAGAGTCCACTCTCGCCGTGACAAATTTTGGACACAAACGGGGGCGCGATGTTCACGCAAAATACTTGTGACAATTTTGTGCAGAAGTGCGTACCAATTAGTTTGCACGTAGATTACGTAATACATGTGTACGTTGGTATGTACAGTATTGTCTACAAATCTTCATAATTGTGCATAATTTACGAATTCGCACGTAAGCCAAGTGTGCATAAATTCGTGCGCACTCCTGCTCCAAATTGTACGGAAGCATTTAGTGTGTACACGCTAAATGCCAAAGGACAATTTTGTCCTTGGGCTGGTGTTTTCTGATATTCTGCGGGGCTGCGGGGTGGTTCAGTTTTTGTGGCGAATTGAGGAAATAGTCCCGAACCCTGATGCCTCATTTTTTAATAAGTGATTGAATAATGAATGATTTCATATTCTAACCTAACCCTACGCTACTAAGACAGAGGCGGCTGTCGTGCGGTGCATGCTCTGCTCACCTGGCCGGGGCACTGGCTCTGCTGGGGCTTCGGTGGTGGTGTTCCTCAGATCCCAGTTGTAATCCGAGCGGAGGCTGGCGGCGCGGGTGAACACACTTGTCGCGTGGCGCACACCGGACCCTGCGCTCGGGGTTCACACGTCCGCCTCTGCCCTTCCGACTGCCCTCTTGACTGCCCGCGGCCTTCCTCCCGGTCAGCTCACACGCACCGCCTTTTCGCAAAATACATCTCTGCCCGGGGCTGGTCCGGTGTCGGCGATTTCCGTCCGCTGTGCCGCGGGCTGGTCACTCGAGACCCTCTCCCCGCGGCTAGGCCTCTCTGGTGTTTATGCCCACCGAGGCCTAGGATGCTGCCTGCCTCGCAGGCGCTGACCAAGAAGTCTAGGGAGTGGCCTACCTCCTAGGCGGACTCCCTAACACTGGGGCCAGATTTGAGCACATCTAAATCTAGAGACAATTTTGTATCCGTAAAGTACAAAATTGTTTCAAAGTAGATGAGATATTGTCCTCAGATTTAGATGAGCTCAAATCTGGCCCCAGCTCAAGGACAAAATTGTCCTCGGACATTTAGATTGTAAGCATCAGTGTTGACGGTAGGCAAAAGTAGGCAAAAAGTAACCCAAACACACAGGCGCTCAAAAAAAACTAATTTTTCGAGAGTACATATTTAGGTCCGCCTAGGTCCGATTTTTTTGGAAAAGGGGATTACGGCGCTCGGGCGGGCTGCCTAGGGGGAAAGCGGGGGGAGGGAGGTGGGCGTCAAGATTTTGCCCACCCCCGCCTGCCTTCCAGGCAAACTATTGACATCCGTGACAAGGTGTTGCCTGGTAGGCTGGCGGAGGTAGGCGCAGTCTCGACACCTGTGTATATGGGCTACTTTTTACCTACTTTTCTGACAACACTTTTAAGCACCCATGAGCACGGCTTGCACACGCCCAGTCACTTTTGTTTCTACACTTGCGTCTAGCGTTTGCTCCACCTCCTGCCACAGGTTACACGCCAGGCGACTCTGTACAGCTGTCGGCCGGTACGTTCTCCGCAGCGTCGCACATCTTCACGGGCTTCGGGTCGATTTTGCCTCCATGGCTGACTGTGCCCTTCGTCCCGCCTTTGCTCTGTGACACGAATGCCATCACCGTGCAAACATGCGCATGGCAGTGCAACACTTTCGGGCTCGGCTACGGCTGTATCAACGGCCGGTGTGTCTGCAAGTGTGACCACCAGGTGACGGACTGCGTTGACACCTGCGCCGCGGCGTGCCCAGCCATCGCAGGCAGGGCAGGGAGCTGCAACGGCACGTACTGCAACTGCGGTCAGTGTATATCAGTGGAGAATGTGTTCCAGCTCACGTCTTGTTTTCTACAGGGTGTCACAGTCAAAATTGGACAAACATTTAGTGCAGGACGCCGAGCTGGTTTGATCGATACAGGACGCTCCGGGTCGGAAAAGTCGAATAGCGGAGATATTCGAGGTTTTCTCTCGCGCCTGATCGGTAGTAGTCCGGGCACTAAACGGAACAACCTTGCACTTTGTGATTAAGGAATGGCGTTTTGCACAAGTGTAGTACATACCCAG
Source organism: Megalurothrips usitatus (assembly GCA_026979955.1). NCBI lineage: Eukaryota > Metazoa > Arthropoda > Insecta > Thysanoptera > Thripidae > Megalurothrips > Megalurothrips usitatus. The sequence goes on from CM049596.1 coordinate 12,226,456, forward strand.
ACCTTCGATTTGAGAGATGGAGGTACGCTGGGAACCACTGCGTTCACCCTCTATACGCGGTTGCCTACCTTGCAGGGGCTCATTCTGCAATATCGCTATTGCTCCGGTATTTCTCGTCGGATCAGGCTGAAATTTTGAAGGTCGACCCATTTTTACCATGCGGATCGATAGCCGGAGCGTGTACGCGCGTTGCGGGTCGGATATTGCGGGTTGCTGTTAGTTCGGTTACTTTAGCCAAATACAAACTGCCTTGGTATATTTGTTAAAAAATGCTGATATTTTACACTTTTCTCATGGCGGAGAGACATCGACCGCGTGGCAATTCACTTTCAGATCATGATTGACAATGCAGGTTGCAAAAATGAGCCGATCTGCAAAATTTCAGCCCAATCAGAGAAGAAATGCCGAGATAATAGGAGTTTCTTCATAGCCTGCCCCTGGAAAGTAGGCATCCCGCGTTTTCAAATTTTCTGAATAGTCACACCTAACAAGTGGCATGGTAAAAATGAGTCGACCTGCAAAATTTTACGTCGAAAGGACAAGAAATACCGACGTAATTCGTGTTTATTGGAATCTACCCCCTGGAAGGTAGGCAACCCGCAATATCCGACCCGCAACGCGCGTACACGCTCCGGCTATCGATCCGCATGGTAAAAATGGGTCGACCTTCAAAATTTCAGCCTGATCCGACGAGAAATACCGGAGCAATAGCGATATTGCAGAATGAGCCCCTGCAAGGTAGGCAACCGCGTATAGAGGGTGAACGCAGTGGTTCCCAGCGTACCTCCATCTCTCAAATCGAAGGTCTGGGTATGTACTACACTTGTGCAAAACGCCATTCCTTAATCACAAAGTGCAAGGTTGTTACGCGATTTGTCGCTAAGAGCCCGGACTATAGGCAGTCCCGCGCGCTCCCGTCGTTCTGTGCGCCGGGACTCGGTTCCCCGCCTGCCTCGGATGAATAGGCTCCGCTTGTAGCACGGCCGGCACGGACCAGACCGGGCCCGGCCGCTCTGCCTCCGTCTAGACATTCGAAACAGGCCGAGGCGCCTCCGCACGCCGTATCGCATCTCTAGCCGGAGGCAGAGCTGCCGATCCGACTCGAGCCAGTACGAGGGGAGCGCGCGGGACTGCCTACCGACCAGGCGCGAGAGAAATCCTCGCGACCCTAAGCGTCCTTTATCGATCAAATCAGCTCGGTGTCCTCTATGAACGTTTGTCTACTTTTGACTGTATACCTTTCTAAACGAATTACTTTGCGCAATACTTTTACGGTCTTTCACCACGCCTTAACCAATGCGTCGTTGCAGAACTTTGCATTAGGAAATCTGTGGAAGCGACCGTGCAGTGCCCGGGTTTGCACGCGAGGTGCCCAGATCTGCTCGGGTTTCCTTTTAAAGGGGGACTCATGCGCTCTACGCGGCCGCGACATTCTGAAATACCTCAAACATTCGTCAACGCACGATCCGGCTATCTTTTTGTGGCGTCTCGAGAACCGGCTATCTTCTCGTGGCGTTCCGAGAACCGGCTAGCTTTTCGACAACCCTCGCCCGCCGCTCCCTTCGCGGGGTGTCGGCGTCGTCGAAAAAGATAGCCGACTCTCGAAACGCCACGAAGAGATACCCAGGTCTCGAGACGCCGCGGAGAGATTGCCGGGTCTTGCGTTGACGTGTCGAACAGCGATTTCAAAATCCAAATTAACCTGCTTGACATAGCTAATGCAAAACATAGGTTAATGGGGCTTTTGGACCCCGATAAATTAAATGGAACCGTCTTCAAGAATACCATATTTTGACATTTTTAGATTTTTGTAACAACGCGGTCTAACATGAGGATATACCGGCTGACACTTAGTGATACACGCCGATCCTCACCTGTCCATCCGAGTGCATACACAGCTTCACTGTAAATCGAAAAGAAACATTCGTTGCCTAATTCGGGCGACGGTACAATGCGATGCTGTAGTAAAGCGATATTTCAGCCGTCGCCCTAATTGAGCGACGCACGTCGCTGTCAAAGAGCGACATTTTCGTAGCATCGCTCTTTTAGAGCACCATTATTCAGAAACATCGCTCTGAAAGAGTGACGAATTTAAGCGTCACTCTCTGGAAAGCGACGAAATTGGGGACACAATGTCGCTCTTCGAAGAGCGACAAATGTCGCTCCAGGATTTACAGTGTTTGCATTAAACTGAAAACAAAGAAAATATCATTTTTCTTCGCAAACCTTTGGTGGTCAATCTTGACAGTGACAGTGACTTGACAGTGAGACATGCCCGTCAAACCTGCACAATACTCGAATTCCTCCGCCACTGTTGTGGGGGGATGGTTTAAATTCAGCAGCGTCACACCAATATTATTGTTTTAAATTACTCAATTGGTTTTGAAAATGCGCTGTCCATGAGTCTGTTCTGTTTTCTAGCTTTTCATTGCATTCTTATGTTCATCTTATTGCCATTTCCATCGACCTCGTCACCAGTCGCATCGCATCGAAATTAACTTTATGCGCATGTGTCGACATTAAGCTCTGTGTTGTTGCTTGTCCGTTCTCCTTCAAGATGGTGCACGAGTACCCACGGTATTGCCACTGCCCTGCAACTCAACGAATGGAATCAACGCCTGCGCACTGCATTGTACCGAGAACGCCGGTCTGTCTTGGGGCTGCAAGAGCGACATTTGCACTTGTAACTGTGACGTCGCAGCATTCGGGACTTGGCCTTCCTGCCAAGTTGCGTGCCTGCTTACCCAAGGGACACCAAAGGGCAGATGCGGGCTAGACAAGTATTGCACCTGCGGTTAGGCCCAGAGGAAGGTGTAAGGAGACTTTCCCCATGAGGCCGCATGAAGGGATTCCACGAGTTGGGGTCTCAGTCGTTCAAATAATTGCCATTCAGTTATTCGAATCTATTGGGTCACAAACGGTAAAACAAAATAAATTTTGACCACGTTTATCCCGAGTTATGATAGTTGTATTCTCATAGTTTTTTTTTTACGGGACAGGACGGTGAAAATGTTCGACAAAAAAAAAACCAACGTAAAACTAAGATAATGCTCTACGCGTTCGTTACCCCTTTCCATGGCACTGTAAGGCATTACAGGGGTGCATAGGAACGGTTTTGGTGCGATATGTGTTTTAGGTAGGTTACTGCAGCACTGAATCTCAGTATCATAAGGCTTGAATCGTGCCAACTTGAATCGTGCCAAGATGTCTTCAGCTCATATCGACAAGGGAAGTAGCCTTGTACTTAGATCTTTACGCTGACTTAGATACACTACTTGTAGCACTTTTCAAGGCACCTCTGGAAGTATCATAAGGCATTTGGTCCCTTAAATAATTCAAAGCCATTTGTAAATATTTCAAATCATTTCTAAATAGTTGTACAAGTCCATATAGAAGTAACCCTCCTTGATCAGATCCGCATTAAATGCCCTTCTGAGGAGGAAAATTATTAATTTATTTTAATAAACATTTGTGCAACTTCACACAATTTAACGCATGATGGATTCTCGGGAACCTTTTGAAGTGATCACCCGACAGTTGCAAGCGAGGAAGGGACAAATCCAGCTGACGGTAAGAAGAGAGGCAGCTCGGCGTGCCTTTAAAGAAGAGTAGCAAGCTGCTGGACGGCCCGATAGATCTAAGAGACGAGGCGTAGCTCACACTAAATGTAAATGTCCTTTTTTTGTGTACATTGTAATGTAAAAATCTGAGCATACATTATAGTGTACAATGTTGTGCATTTCAATGCACAAAATTACACATGACAATGCACAATAATTTCCTTTACCGTACGTTAGTTGTGCATTACAATGTACAATTTTAAAAAAATTTGCATTACGGTACAATTTTATACATTTTAACGTACAATTTTGTACATTATAATCTATGCTGAGATCTGTACATTGCTATGTACAAAATTGTACATTGACATTTAGTGTGCTCTGTGGGGGGGGGGGGGGGGGGAGGGGACTGACTAGCTGCTGTCAGGCCGTCAAGTGAGTTATCTCTGTTCTTATTTTCGACCGGATCTACCGCTTTCTCGAATGCACCCGTCACGCCGCCTTATCTCCTTGTCGTTACGCTCTGGCGAGGTGTGTGGGGTTGACGGAAGGTCCCGGCAAACGAAACAGAAATGTTGATAAATTATGGTAGCTGCGAATACGCAACGAGAACAGTCAGTGACTTCCGATTTTGAATAAAGAAAAAAGGGACTTAACACACTTCTACTTTAGTAAAATGAAATGTCCTTTTCAGTACCCCGGCACAGGCCGCAGCCACCAGATCAAGCACCGCGTAGAATCTCATGGAGCGCACATGCTCACACTGTCGCACAAGTGGCGCGCGCACACACCTCATCCTGGCACGAGCCCTGAAAGGCGACGGAGGAGGGGGGGGGGGGGAATCTCCCCGAGGACCCCCGTGGTGCTCGGCGTTCGCCGCCTCCGGCACACGTCTCACTTCGCTCACATCAACAGGGATCATGATGCGCCAGGGGACTGGACGACGGCACGCCAGCACATAAACACGCGAGCGTGGGGAGTTGACACGGTGGGAGGAACACCGACACCCACTTTCCCGGTTTCCTGACGAGGCGGGAGGCACGCTTCACTGCCCGAGAAATTCACCGTTTCCTTCCTTGTTGCTCAATACCAAAGGAACTAACGGAACTGCCTTAATTAGTAACGATGTGTTCCACGTCTGCAGCGATTCTGCTTTCTCCAGTTGCCTTCCCAGCAGGATCAACTTGCTATGACATTTTAGTCTGAGCACTGAATCCTTAAAAACTGGCAGAATGCGTACAGTCGTGAGGGCAAAATACTGTACAGACAGAACGGCCCAGAAAAAAGCAAACGTCACCCTCAAAGCTGCTAACAATACGATCCTTCCGGTGTACGGCAAATACAGCGTTGGGGCGATGATCTTTCCATTGATGTGATCTTGGGAAATGATGCTTCTGTCAGAGTGAGTAATCGAGTGCGCGGTTGCAAAGGTCACGTTCGGTGTTTATAATTCTAAGGAGAGAAAGCACAAGTGGTTGTAGGTCATCCCTGTAATAGGAAGGCAAATCAATTAATTAAGAACAAATACAAGTGCCCATATCAGGTGCGACGACTCCATCGAAGGTTATTATTGTACATAGAACTCTTTGCGCGCAACGTGTTAATGTACATCGAGCATAACGCAGCACGTATAATCCGCAGTTGATGACCCAGAGGAGGGGACCTTTTTCTGCAACAGCTTTGTTTCTTTTTCTGATAGAGTCCGAAAACTACGACACATTTTTACCCGTCCCCTCTCCAGTCAATGGACCTACAAGACGGCATTCTCTCTTTGGGATATCCGCGAACACAATTGTCCAATGCACCTGAGATGTATGAAGCAGCATTATCAGTGTCATGTCTGCAATCTTGATATGGTTAAGGGAAAATGACTTTTGAAAGGTTGAACAGAATATCTTGAAAGCCAAACTTGATGCTACACGCACAAACTTTTCTACGATCATCGTTGAGCAGGCAGTGAATACTTACATCCAAAACAGTAGTCGTCAGCTGTTTATTGTTGACCAGTTGATTGAGGTAGGATTCCATACTTTGTTTAAAAAAAAGTCGTTAATTAGCAGCAAGTGCTGCTAACCGATGAAAATGGCTGACCCATTGTCCGATGAAAGTGCACCCAGAAAAATGACTTCTTGACTTAAGATACAAAATCCTTGATTCAAGGCAAATTTGACTTTGAATCAAGGTTTTTGCTCTGAATCAAGTCTAATTTGACCTTGGCTGGCTTTAAGTCTATTTTAGACTTGATTCGAGGGAACATTTTTCTCGGTCTGAACTAAAAGTAGACTCAAAGCAAAGTTTTAGTCTTGAATCTAGTCTCATTTGACCTTTATCGAAGCTAAAGTAGACTTCATCTTTTCAAGACTACGTTTTTCTGGGTGTGGTTAGTCACTTTGAAATGATAACAAGCTGGCCCGTTCCTCCGTCGACAGGGGGACTTGGCCAGCTTGGCCTGCCGGCGGCGTTCGCGGGGGCCTCCGGCCCCCGCCCTGAGTCACCCGAGATGTGTCCGCTGGTACATATTTTTGTAACGATTAAAATCGCTAACCTCAGCCCGCCCCGACACGCGGCGGAGTGCGCCTTGCAGGCGCACCGCACGCAGCGGCCTACCCTAACCTAACAAATCAAACAATTCTCATAAAACAAAAACGCGATAAAATTTGAAAATTGTTGCCACCGTACGTTTATATACGCCATAAAAGGAGTCTATCCTCCAAATTTGAAGTTTCTGTGTAAGCGATAAGTCAGCGAACAGACGTCCGAACGAACGAACAAACAGTCGGCATCAGACTATAAGCCCGGCTCCTGTACGTTTCTACCGAAACGTGTCGGGACGGGCTAAAAACCATTTAGGGATGGCTCAAATCAGCCTAAAAGTCATTTCAAAATGGTTTTGTCATTTTAGAATTGCTAATAATCGATGATCTTGCCATTTTAAACCAGTATTTTATGTTGTTCTCACATAGCCCTAACCATTTCAAGAGCAGCCATTTTAAAATTACTTTTTTTTAACAGTGTATGTGGAAGTCCTTTACCGGATACACCGACCACGTAGTCGGGCGTTACGTCCAAGTCGTAGTGATTTCGGTTGGTGAACAGCGTGCCGCGGCCCGAGCAGAGAAACGCCTTTTGTACGCTCTCGGGGCTACATTGTAACAGCCGGTATGCACGTCTTTGCAAAAGTGATGCATGTACTAACCATGTTGGGCGGCGCTTAGCTTGCCCCCTTCCAGGAACTCTGTAGGCTCCATGACGTGTACTCGCCCGATAGCTTTGCCAAATGTGTTAAGAAGTCCAATCAGTCTTTACGATCCTGGAAGTCTTGGATCTTTACCATTACCCTTGAAGCCTCTGCTCCTCTGCTTTCTTGTGTATATTAGGGAAGGCCACTTTCCTTAGGTAGTGCCCAATGACCTGGTGTAGGTACGGTAACGTTACATTTAAGGTTTGCTGGTGTATCTCCGCCTTGATTCTATCGGTCCCTGGAGCCTTATTACGGTTAAGGCCGTTAATGTTTGCCACCTCTTTCACCGTGGGCGTCAGCTGCTGCCCCGAGGACATGGATGCTCCTCTAATTTCTTCCGCTTCTTTCCTAGTTTGGGTCAGCGCTTCGGATTCACCGGCCGGCTTGTCCTCAGGGAGGAGGGCCCTCATAAGCACTAGGGCCGTTTCCGTCCAGCTCCTCGTCATCTCTCCCTGGGAAATTTTGGTGGCCTTCGGTATTTTCCTGCGGCTATCCGAAAGACTCAAAGGATTTTCCTTCATTAATTCCCCCATCAGGGAGCCCCAGGATGCGGCTTTCTCATTCAGGCAACTCCTCTCTGTACACTTCTTCCTTCTCCCGCCTTCTCACCTCGTTCTTTTCTTTTCTGTACCTCCTTAGTTTCTTCCTGACTCTTTTCTTGATCGGCACTGTGTGTAATCAAGCACTTCTTGCTCACTCCTAATGGAAGTCTCAAAAGTTTCCGCGGCGAGGGCAGGGATTTAAAAATACCGGTCAGATTCAATCTGACAGTAAGTTACGGATAGTTTGGTAAGTTACCGGTATTTTGGTAATAATGGGAAAGATTGATTTTGTTTATATCGAAATAGTACGTATTAATACTTTCTCGGATTCATGAAATAAAAAAAATTATTGAAAAACTGTTTCTTTTTTTTGCTGCATGTGTGGATGTAAACAAACCTCACAGACATAGGCGTGAGCGTACGGTGCTGCATGACATACCTGCAAACAGAGAAAAAAAGGAATGAAATTATTTTCTCTGTTTGCAGGTATGTCATGCAGTGCAAATTCCAGCGCCAAAACCGCTGAGTGGTCCTCGGGGTCCAGGATTTCCAATGTTAAAAGCAGGTTAACGATTTTATGAACGTAAAAATGAGAAAGTTTTCGGTTCGAACCGGGATCTATCTGTCCGGTGATTCGACGCTTTACACAGCGCGGCTACACCGACATTGTAGGAATAGGCCGTCCGTATGACTGTCACAAACTGCGGCGCCGGCCTGCGGTCGCCGAACTGGGAAGCCGAGGCAACAATAACAGAATATTAAAATTTTTTGAAACGATATATAAACGCGATACAACTAACCTTGGGTCTATCCTAGAACGCCCTCCTCAATTTTACTTAATTTTCTGTTTATATAGTGAAAGAGAGTAGATAACTGAACTGAACTGCTCTAATACATCATTTAAAATAAATTTAATAAAAGACAATAAAATGATTTTTTTTATTTAAATACACTTAAGAAAATGTCATATTTTAATTGGTTAGGTTAGGTCCTAACCTAACTTAAAATAACCTAACCTAACCCTTTGATAAAGTATATTATTTTTATTGTATTTACAACAAAAATATACATTTACATTTTCTTTTATATAATATATTTTTTATAATTAATTGGAGCAGTTTTTTCTTGGAGCAGCTCCTTAAAATTAAATGAAGTGGAAGAGGGCGTTCCAGGAGGTGGGCGTTCTAGTTGTTTCCCCTGACCTTGGTAATGCATTGAGGCAAATCACAAATTTGCAATTTTTTAGGAGTTATGAACCTTCTGATATTTCAACCGACGACACCACATTTGGTTTTCACAAGACATTGACGGCCGCATGGCCGCGGCCAGCCGTGGCGCGTGGGGCCCGCGGGGCCTGCTAACTTGCCAACAATGGTTTCAGAAGGGAACGCAGAGGGGAGAAACTGATATTTTTATTATGATTTGAATACTTGTACCTGATGTAATTATAAGGTGGCATATGATATAAATATATTTTTGATAGTTTTTGGTTCATACAGATACAGTGATGAAAATGTGGATACGGAGAAGTAAAAATGTGCAGAGGGGAGGGATGTAGAAGCTAAAGAGGCTTGAGAATGGGAACCCCTTTTAATGTAAACTTTGGATTTTTGGATCTGAGCTAATAGAATTTTTTGAATGAGAGTTTGTAATTTATTTGATGAAAATATATTATTTTAAAACTTGTGCAATAGATATTTACGGTGAATGAAAACAAAATGAAACCTAGGGATAGTTAGAATGGGAAGCGAACTCATAGGCTACGAGCGGCAACAATGGTTGGGAGGAGGAGAGATATTCGTCGCCCAGATGCTATTATCGTCAGGATCTACAAGCATATCCCATCCTACTAGTTTTCCATCTAAAGCTTCCCTAGGATCAAAGTAACTGGTTTTAGTAGGTGGTCTCGGGCTAAATGATACTTTTATTCTTGCATCTTTTCCCTTCGGCACCACACTTTCCTTTTTTGCTATAACTTGAATGGGGCAGTCATGGGAATCCTCTTGTTCTTGAATGCATGCACACATTTGTGTGACTGACTCTTCTGGTTGTTCAATTCTATTTAAGACAATAACTCCCTCTGGTGTTGGGATCGTAAACTGATTTCTCAAAAAACAGACGTTTGATTTAACTTGGTCATGAAAATCATTCTCTAAAGGTACTGTTAATGCTGGAGATTTTTAGTTATGGACCAGCATAGTTTGTTCAAATTTCTGGCCGTCTGCCTCACACATAATTCTGCAATCCCCCATTAATTGCAATTCTCCATCACTGGCTGACATCAAACAGTACTTGCTGGGCATTAAAGGTAATCCTTGAACCAAAGCGATCGAAATAAGAGATTTACTTGCCGCTGTATCCACAGTAACTTTTTCTTCTGTGCCATTAATCATCATAGAAACCGAAAAGAGATTAGGGGTTGAGTTCTTAACTTGTTCCCTTTTTATTACTGAGTGGATATATTGCACTATAGATTCTCTCTCAGCGTCTGCCTTGATGTCCGCCTGTTGTTTTTGTTTCTTTATAATCTGGGACACCACCTCTTGCTGTTCATTATTTGCTTTCTTCTGTTCGTCTATTTTTTTTTGGCTGCGGTATTTTCTTTTCTTCTAGTGGTATTTTTCCTTCTTTCTTGAGTTCAAGCATGGGGGTTCTTGGTGCTGTCCTGCATCCTACTCTCACTATTTTTCCTCCTGCTCTAACAAGGATGCTTCTGAAGAAGTATTCAGCCCATAGTCTCACCTCTGTTTCTGAGGGGTAAAATTCAGGTGATAATACAAAGTTTCTATATCTCTGGAATGTTCCGAACCGTTTTTGAATTATATTTCTGTAGCCTCTATTCCAGTTTCTAAGCATTAGAGTTAGGAGCTGTTTTTTTCAAATTCTGTTGAGACCAGATTTTTTCCTGCTGTCCAGGGAGAGTAAACACAGTTATTTTTATATTGGAATGCTCAAAGACTGAGGCTAACATTGGTTTCACTGTTAGTTCCCATGATAATTGGTCTAGTCCAGTTGAAATTTTGGGCATAAATTGCTGATACCGTGCATCAAACAGAATTTTTTCAGGGATTGCAATGAGTGGAGAAGATCCTGTGGGTTAGGTTTCTGAAAGTACTGGGGTTTTGTCACAAGGTAGAAAATGAATCTTCCACCTTCTTGCAGCACTGCTACTTCACCTGGTTTCTTTTTCAAACTTATCAAATATTTTTGCCTTCCAAAATGACGTCTGAATAATTTCGCAATTCCCGCTCCCATGTGGAAATCTTGTGACACTGCATGTACCAGGTTTTGTGTGGGATCTTTCATCGGTAGTGGACCCACGACTTCGCGAATGAACTCCGGTTGCTTGTGCCCCCCTCTTTCATCTTCCAAAATTTTCAACAACTTTGTATGCCAGTGGTTATTATCTTCTCCCTCCACTTTCTTCTTATCTTCACCCGTTGACCTTCCAGTCAACGGGACTTTTAATTTTTTGACTGCCTATTAGGACAGTTGTATTGTAGGTGCCAAGTGGATCCGCACACATAGCACCTCTTCCTCGGCGCCTGTTGAGAATACCCTCCCTGCTGAGGCATGTTTGAATTATTGCTTTGCTGTGCTCGAGGGGGAGGACCCTGCTGTGCCCCCATTGTTGCCCATCGTTGTGGTTGCCTGTTGGTCGGTGGCTGTCCCCCTTGTCGATACTGCATGGGATAGCCAGGTGGCGGTGGAGAGCATTGCATGTACCCCATCTGACTATCCTGGTGATATTGTTGCTGTTGATTGTAACCTGGTTGTTGGTACCCCTCATGGTATTGCTGGTTAAAACCTCCCTTCCCTCTGTACCTTTCTCGACCATTGCCACCATATCCTCCACTCCTTTGCTGATCGTTGCTATGCTACTGTTGCTGCTTCTCAACTTTTTCCTCTGTCACATTTTTCTTCTGACCTTCCTGCCACTGTACTAGGTTGACCGTCAATTTTTCCAACTGTTTTTCTAGAGCTGCCATCCTCTCTTCATGCACATCCTTCTTTTGGGTCTCCGCTTCAGAGGGTTTGTTTCGAACGTCTTTCTTTGAGGACCATTCCTTCAGCAGTTTCTCCCTTTCCTTTTTTTCTTCATCTTCATCATCATCAGAACCTGAGGATGAATCAGTATCGTCCTTTCCAGACACCCCCTTCATTACCTGCATGCACTCTTTTTCATCTGGGGCCTCCCGAATCAGCTTCAAAGCTTCTGGGATGACTTTTAATGGCGTCAAGGCTTCTTGTTTTTTCAGCATTTCGCTATAAATGGAGACGGGCAGTGCATGGATCAATTTTTCGACAATAATCATGTTTAGTTCCTTAATTTTGTCTTCTGACTCTTCTGTTGCAGTAACTATATCGATCAGTCGGAGAAGATACTTTTGCATTGATTCTGTCTTCTTTTTTTCTGCATTATACAATTTTTGCCTAGCTGATGATAGTTTTGTGGGGTGGCAATAGAATGTTTTCAGCGCAGCACATACCTCTTTATATTTCGCATTTTTGTCCTGTTGTAACAAGGATTTCACCAGTTTTGAAGCATCCCCTTTCAGTGCCGCTTGAAAGTGCAACAGTATTTCTGCATCTTCTGTTAACTGGAAGTGTCCCTTGTACACTTCAAACTTTTGAAAAAATTCTTTAAAGCTTTCATCCGCTTCTCCCTTAAACGTTGGTAGTTTCCTCTCGCCCAATAATACTGTTGTCATTTTTGTGTTTGCAGGTGTGCCCTCGGGCTCTTCACTGACGTTTATGAAATATTTCACTATATCCATATTTAAGTTTTCAGGATGAGTGCTCCCCTCCGCTGTTATATTTTGCTCTATCTCTACCTGTGATGGGTTTAAATTTTCCTGCTGTCTTTTATATTGCTCACTTTCTGCCTGCTCTAATTCTGACTGCAGGGATTCTTGATTCTGTGCTTGTATAGAGATCTCCTCATATAATGTCGTGCAATCTAGTTCTGCATCATTAGCTTTAAGTGCCCTCCACTCCTCTATCTCCTCGGAAAGCTCCCTCGGGAATTGCCCCGAAAACGATTCCAAAACAGTTAGGACAATTTCGTGGTCTTGATATGTCAATTTTCATGAAGTTTGTATGAATTTCTTCAGAGGTAACAGTGGGATAGGCACGGTGTGTGCAGGCACAGGAAGTTTGAAGTCATCTACATGTGATAGAATTTGGATATGAGCGTATGTTAAGTCCTCTCCTATCTTAAAATAGATCGACTCCCTATGAGAACGGGTACTCAGCCTCTCTGGGATTCTCCCGATAACTTCCAACAGGTTATTTAGTAGAAATACCCCTTTTTCCAATGTCCATTCATTAGAATTTCTCAGAGCCACCCATACACTCTTTTCTCCCCCACTATTATATATTTCGGTTCTCAGTTTCTTTTTTGCCTTTACCAAATCGCTATGTTTAAGTGCCGGGGAGTACGCCATCAATTATCTTGCGAGCAGTACACCATTCGGCTCGATGCACCATGTTAGGGTTATACTCCTCCTCTCTGGGGGTGCTTGCGCGGTGGTTCAGGGTTTTAGTGAAAAACATCAGATTGAGAATTCCCATTTGTTTTAATCCATCTTTTAACTGCACTTCTTACTCCTTTATTTCCTTTTTCCTCTTACAGCCGTTATTCTCCTTCCCTCCTCCACGTGGTTTCCCTAACCTAGCCCCAGTACATTTTCCTCTTATCCTAGCCTATCAGTAAATGCCCTATATTTTCCTAAAAATTACCCTAGTGGCAGCACCCTATTTTGGTCAGTCCGACTCACCCATCTCTCCTTGTAGTCCGGTCTCCAGCTTGTCACTTTTCTTGCTTAATCCAATGTCGCTTCACACACACTCTCACTTTCTGTTCCGACACCTTTCACCTCTCACCTCTTTCTCCCTACCACCTGTTCCGCTCACTCCACCCTCACTTCCTTCTCGCCCCCGATGTTCCGCCGTCTCTCATCATTCTCATAGTTTCTCATCACCTCTCCTCGTAGCCTCACAGCCTCTCCCAGTCGGTGCTGCGCCCTGGTGTCCGGGCAGTGCAGCTGTCAGCTGGGCGGACGCGCCGACGTCACCTGACACCCAGCCGGGAGCGCTGCCCGGCTCGTCCGCCCCGCTGACACAGCCGACCCGTCCACACGCCAAATTGCGGAAACGAGTTTTATACGGGATCAGCGACGGATGGTGCGCCCACCGTGGAGGAGTTAAATTGAGTTAAATTTTGAGGGCAAAATTTTTTGAGGAGGGGAAAGGGGGGGTAAACAAAAATTGTCAAGTAATCTTTATCCTTTCCCCCCTAAAAATCCAGGTCTTCCTAAAGTTAAATATTTTTGAAATTTAAATTTTGAATTATTGTCAGTAAAAAAAATGTTTTCCAAAAAAAAATGTGTCTTTGCAAATATAACAAAAATTAGAATTAGTCCTTGGAAGAGTGAGATCTTGTTTCCCAGCATCATCGTGGTTGGCTTGGCATTGCAGAGTTTACCATTTGTTTGTTGCTGCAGTTTGAAAATTCATACTTCATTTGTCAGTGTATTTAAAAACTTAACTTTTAATTTGGTCAGAGTTCGTAGTTTGTGTGGCGTTTGTGTATATAAAACAACGGGAGTCAGATGAATATGGTAGATTAAATGTAAATAATTCACGTCAAATTAGAATAAGAAAAAGAAACTAGTTTAAGAAGAATTGTAGAGTAAGGTCAAGAAAAGTTAGGCTAGAAAAACAACTAGAGTAAGCGTAAAGAGTAGAAGAATGAATAGAAGAAGTCGGAACTCGTAGAGGAATCGAACTTGCAGGCAGCAATCAGAAGTGGTTAATTTAAAGTAAAAATGTATATTCTTTGCTCTTGGTATCACCGAACGGGTGACTTTAAAAAAATAACTTTGTGGGTTTCTTTGTTCTGCTCCGTTCCTCGAAACTTGAGAGAGACGTGTGGTGTGTATGGTTAGTCGGCTTGTCTCGCCGCACGGTCCCGGGTTCGGCTCGCGCGCCGCCCTGGCAGCAGTGCTGCCGGCCTCGTCTCCCGTACCCAGGCGGGCCCTACGACGTGGGACGCTCAATGTTCATCCCGAGCAGCTGCAGCCTCAGAGGAGAGAAACGCAGCGGGGTCTTGCCCAGGGGCGCTGTCCCGGTATCTTTGTAAAATTCTAAAATATGTCGTGTAAAATTGTAAAATTTCACTTTGTTCCTTGCCGGGCAGCAGCGAGTTGAGCGGGGAGGTGCCGAGGTTGTAGCGGACGTGCGCGCATATAGTAGGACAGACGCGACTTTGTGTGAGGTGTTGCAGGAAGACTGCGAGAAACGAGAACGGAGGAGAACTCACTTGAAGGGCTAACGTTTTGTGTTTTCGAGTCTTTATTGTTGCAGCCTACGTTTCTCTAGGCTTCTAAAGATGCCTCGCCAGCCAGCAAACCGTCAGAACAGCCAGGAGGCCGCTGCCGTAGCTGTTGAGATGTGGTAATTTCTCATACCTACGTGCAGCGCGATTTCTCATAAGCTGATAGCCTCGCGCCCCGATGTCTGAATGTGAATCCGAATGTGTAGCGTTCTGTTGTTTTTCTTGAATGTGAATGTGCAAGACTGAAGATTCTCCCCACTTGCTTACGGACGCTACTGGAGAACGGTTGTATCTTTTGGTATTACTGAAAATACATCAAACAGTTTTGTCTCAACCAAGTTGTACTTATTCCACACAATTCCCCCAAACCTGAAATCTTAACAGGTTATGGGCCCAGTGTGACTCTGTGAAATTATTATTTTGCTGTACTGTGTATTATAGCATCTCTGTTCCAGAACCGGCACCGGCGACCACGTGTGTGTGCAAAGAGTTTTTTTTTTCTGGAATTTACAAGTTTGTGGTGGTAAAGTGAATTACTAAAGTGAAATTAATTCTTTGGCAAACGGACTGATCACCCGGTTTGGCCTTCTGTGTGGTTTTGACGAAAAGTATAGAAAGAAATTGGAGAGAAAAGAAAAGTGTGTTTGTAAACAAAGGGTTGCAAACAAAAGTTGAAGGGGTACCCCAAGGGAAGCAAAAGCGAGGCTGCCATTGGAACGCTCGCAAAAGTGTGGTTGAGGCTAGAAATTCTAGCTCACCGAAAGTAGGGGCGAGGTCTGCCACTGTAACGCTCGCAAAGTAGGGGGCGAGGCTGCCACGTGAACGCTCGCAAGTGACGGCCAGGTTAAGAGGGCGCTATACAGACGAAAAGTTCCTCTGCCCGGATCGGCTGGAAGGAGCCCAGCGGAGACATACGTTCGGGAGGTTTTGGTGGCCTGGGCCAGGTAGTGCGGGGGCGACGAGCAGTGCCAGCCGCTCCGCACGCTTGTTAGCAAATGAATAGGAAGGTCATTGCCTTGCTTGCCGGGGCTGCTGCGGCCTGCGGCCGGAGCTCGGCCCGGAGGCAGGCCGCCCGGGCTCCGAGCGAGATCCCGGGCACTCCGGTGACCATTTCAGAGCTCAAAATTGTGCTAGAGCTACCATTCGAAATTTTTTTCGCAGTCTCACAAAGCCACAAATGCGATGGACAAGAAATCAAATGTTTGAAATTTCACGTTGTGTGTTTTCCGGTGTTGGGGCGAAAAGCCAGCCACCCCAAAGGGTCCTTTATTGTCTATGCTCCTCCGGCAGGCGAGCGCGTCTTTGTCTCCCCGCAGCGCTCCGACACGCCACATGCGGGAGGCGGGGCGGGGGCGGAGTGGGGGATGTGCGGAGAGTCGACATGACAACGACATCGTCAAATTTTAGTTTGACGAATTTGGGAGTGTGCCCATTGTCTTCGCTGTGTTTAGATAGGCAGAAAATAATTTTGAATGGTATCGCTAGTGCAATTTTGACTGAGCAGTGGTACTCGATGAATATGGTCGCGTGACTTGAACTGCAGAAGCAAACGATTTATTTTTTGAATTGCGATTTGTTCAAAGCATGTGCTTTTGCCCGCCGACGTGAGCGACTGTGAAAAGGACGTAGTGTGTCTAGATCGAGTCGAAATCAAACGCAAATTCATATCTTGATGGTAAGCAGATATATTCTAAAATGACACAAACATAACAAATAAATAAATAAATAAATAAATAAATAAATAAATACTATACTATACTACATCAGTCCAAAAAAAAAGTCGAAATATCACAGACGGGTAAATACGTATTTATACAAAGGTCACGCTAGTCACTGCTGGTGAACTGTCGCAGTCAGGCGCTGTTAGTGCCCCGTCTTTGTCAGTGCCCCCGTCTCTGTCATCGCCCCCACCGCTGTCAAGGGCGCCGGCGCTGCCAGCGTCGCCGGCTCTGTCAGCGGCGCTTGCAGCGCCCCAGTCACTGTCAGCCCCCCGGTCAGTGTCAGCCCCCCGGTCACTGTCAGCTCCCCCGTCGCTATCTATGTCCCCACCGTTGTCTGCCCCGACGTCGTCGTCAGTTTCCCCGACAGCGGCAGCGGGAGCGTCATCGTCAGCGTGGTCGTCGCCGTCGCTGTCTTCGTCAGAGGAGAGCAGGTCGTCTGTGTTGGGAATGTAAGGCGGATCCCTCATGTCTGCCTTTTCCAGCCTCCTGGAGTACTGTGGGTCGACAAGCTCCGGCAGCATGTATTCCAAATAGAACCTGTAATTTTTTTATTGAGTTGTTAGAATGTGTCGCATAAGAGTAAACTTTCTAACTACTGAAAATAACGTTCTCACCTATTCAGTTTTGGAAGAGTTTTCCGCCAGTGCTTGTCATTCCGCTTTACCTCCTCTACGTACAACCAGTTTTTGTCTTGTGTGCTGTTGTACACCACAAAGTAGCACTTTGTCCGTCCCGTTATGTGGATTTGGCTTTGCGTCTGGTAGTAATAGTCAGTCTTACGTTTCAGTCTGAGCGTGCCGTCGTGTCGCAGTTTCATGTAGGGGAGCTGAAAAAATAAAAATAAAAATTACAAAACTCAGTACGGGGGCTAGGGTGTTACAGCAGTCACGCGCTTACTTTCCCAGCAATGACTGCCTCCGTGATGGACGAGTATGGGCCGGCGGACGGGGGGCACTTCACCTCCACCACGGCATCGTCACCCACCAGCCGATCTGAAATATAAATATTGGGAACATGAGCGTCTGTTGGAGAGTCGGTGGGATCCGGCCGATGACCGGCGGCGGCGCCTCACCCACCTGGCGTGCAGGTGATCCACGGGTATTCAGGGTGAACGAACAGGCCACACTTGGTCGTCTTGTGGCCAGTTTCCTGTTCGAACCTCCTGACCGCCTCGTCTTCGAATTTGATGCCGTGGCGCATCTCCTTCGTGGGGTTCATCCGCTTGTAGCGGATGTCGAAGAGGGCGCCCCGCCGGGACGTCTGAGGCCTCATCCTGGCCAGCCTCTTGTGGAACGTCGACGGGACGCTCCTGCTTCGAGTCACCTGCCACAGACTGCCGTCGTTCGCCGTCGCCGCCTGCAGCCGGGTCGCCCTCTCCAGGGCCTCCCGCGCCGCCGGAGTGTTTTCCTGCTTGGCGGCCACCACGTACTCGTCCATCGCCTTCTGTAGATCCGCCCCGTCGAGTGGGGGCCGGTCGAAGGCCGGGTTGATGCCAGCGAGGAGGCCGTAGTGTTGGGTAGGCCCTTGGCGGCGGCCCGCGGCGCGCGCCAGCTGCACGTGGGCCCTGGCCACGCGCACCGCCGCCTCGCGCTGCCTCCTGCGGCGCTCCCGCTGCGCACGCAGGCGGCGAGCCTTTCTCTCCACGAACTTGGCAGTGAATTCGCCTGAAAACATAAGCCTCTCGTGAGAAATGCGATCCAGGACATAGCGATGTGCAGTCTGACGTGCTGCGTACTGACCCATGGGTTTGTCACCGGCCGCTGCCCTGTGGATCTGTTCGTGGTAGCGGCCCTCTGCATTTAGGGACACTACTGCCGCCTGCGTGCGCGTCCACACGCCCCCTCGCTGGTTGAAGTTGATGCGCTTGCCGTTCACGAACTTCGCCACCACGTTGTTGAACTGCTCTGCCAGGTTGTTGTCTAGGCAGTAAATCAGGCTGTTCGCGTATGAGGCATAGTGGCTGGCTAAGCTCGTGACGGCGTCCCAAAACGGCCGGTTGGCCGGCAGCTCACACTCAGCCACCTTGTCCACCTCCCCCTCCTTCTGCGCCCCGTCACAAAAGTAGGGGTGGCAGTTGGTGTGGCGGCCGAAGTAGTGGGCCGGCCCGTTCATGATGTCTTGCCGCAGATATTCCACCCTCTGGGCGAAAGAGTAGTCTGGAACGAGCAGAACACGCCGTTACCACTTTTTCTATGAGCGTACTCGAGCAATGTACACTAAAATTTACCTGTGTTGTTTTTCCAGTACTTCGCTGCCGCCCAGACACCGTTGACCAGCTTGAGATACCTCTGGCCCTCCTTCAAAAACTGTCTGAGCGGTAGCGGGAACTCCTTCCGCGTTGTAATAGCAGTCAGGTTTTTCCTGTAGTTCCGGCTGCAATGGTTCTTGCACTCTATTTTCCGCACGGGGCGTTGCGGTCCATAGGGCATCAGGCACTGCAGCCTCGGGAACACACTGCTGTCATGGTCAGCTGGAACCAAAGTAGTGCGTCAACATCTTAGACGTCGTCCTCGCCCCCCCCCCCCCCCCCCCGCATCTGCACGCGCGTGCTTACCTATTAGCGTCTCATACTTCAAGTTGTGCATTTGCACGCTCTGAAGGAAGCCTTCGGCTACAATGTCGGCCTCCATGCTTCCCGCGCTCCCAGTCCAGTTCAGGAAGCAATTGTGCGCACACGGCTCCTGCCCGCGGCTCTTGGCGACAGCACAGACTGCGCAGAATCGGTTCCTAATCCCGATGAACAGGACGCCACCCGTTTCGGCGCCTACAATGACGGCCTGGAACCAAAGGGGTAACTGTAGCACGCACACTACCGCCCGCGAGGGGAGGGGAGGGAGAGGTGCCGTGTGTCAGCACATACGATTCCTGTCAGCGAGCTGAAGCTGGAGTTGTAGCATCGCTTGGTCCAGAAACCGTCCGCGACCACCTTGATGCGCCCGTGGCCCTCGGCGTCGACGTCGCCGCGGAGCTGCGCGAGCCGAAACTCCTCCTTGGCGGTCGCCTCCATCGACTGCAGGGCGGCGGCGGCGATGGCTTCCGACACGACCACCTCGTGCTTGATAAACGTCTTGTTGGTCATGCACGGTAGGTCCATAGCCGCCGTCAGCTCCCCGAGCTGGGCGTAGCCGGCGCCCCCCGCGATCATGCCGTGGACGGCGGCCGCATTGGCGCCCATGCGGGGCGCGTCCGCCGCGGGCTGCGGCTCGGACCGGAGGACGGTCTTCTTGCGGCACACCCGGCAGCGGAACGTCCACACATACCACATGCCGCGGCGGGACTCGCGCACCAGCTTGTTGTCCGTGAACGAGCAGCCGTACGCCCCCGGGTGCTTGTCGTTGAGGATGGTGGCGAACACGTGCCCAACATCTACGACCCGCCGGCCGCTGAGCGCTATCTCGTCATCCTCATTTTGCCCAACGGTGACGTTCAGCTCCCTGCAACCGGCAACCAAATGAGTCCCTTGCCACCGCGCGCTCGCCACCCGCCGCACCACCCGCCCCTGCCCACACTGCGGCTTACTGACCCGTCGTCCTCGTCCACCTCCTCGGGCCACTCCTGCTCGTCATCGTCGTCTCGGGCAACATCCTCCCCCTCCGCAGCACTCGAGCTGAAACGGGAAGACTCAGTCACTGCCGCGCACGCGCCTACACACCGCGCAACCCCTTCGGCACCCTCACCTGTCGGACGTGCGGTCCTGGAAGGAGGGAGTGGGCAGCCGCTGCGGCTCTGAGCTGAAAGTGAAAGGGCGGGGCATTCAGTAGTAGCGCGGACACTAGCCAAAAAAGTGGGGTCCGTCATCAACAAGGGCAAACGCGACGCGGCGCGATCGCCGGCCGGCCTCACCTGTCGGACATGCGGTCCTGAAATGAAGGGGTCAGCGCTCGCGGGGGGTTGGAGCTGAAATCGGTCACACAGTAATAAAACGCTGAGTCACACGCCACGCGCGCTGCCGCGCCGCTCGGCGCCACGGCTAGTCGACATGCCGGCCTACCTGTCGCTCAGCTCCATGCCCTCTGGGATTGGGGACATGCCCGGCGTGCGGACCCCGGCCGCGTGAGAGGGGCCCGCCCCGGACACCGGCGTGGACATGAGCCAGGCGGGGGCGGGGTTCGCCTTAGTAGGCGTGCGTTCATTCTCCCTGCAACTGGCACACACGGGGTCACATCACAACACAGCGGAGAGCGGCATCCCGTCGCCCAGGATCCCGGCGCACTGCCGGGCCGCGCGCGCTGACAGGGAAGTCCCGCACACTGTTGCACTTACCTCCTTGCCGCGCTTGCTCTCTTCATCTTTTCCCTCACGCTGAGTTTTCGCCCTTTCAAGGTTTTGGGTCGCGGACGCGGCTTCCTCGCCATTTTTCACAATAACCACGACAAAACACAAACACACACACGCACAACCGATCACCAGGACTCGCTCGACACTTCTGGTGAGGCGCACTCGCTTTGCTTCGGGTCGACGCGAACGGAAGGAAGGAAGAGATGTTACTCTGCGCTGAGGCTCCTCCAGACTGAGGGCGGAGGGCTGCCAAGGGCTGCTGTGCAGTCGCGGGGGCTCGGCGGTGCGTGGTGAGGGGGGTGAGGTCGGAAGGGCGAGGGGGGCACCGGATTTCGCGTTCAAACGTGAAAATAATTCTTTTGACTCCCTCTGACCTAACGGGCCACTCAGCCGTCCCGTCACATGTGCAAAAGAGCGGATCCGTTGGCAAACAATCAACACAAGTAAACAACGCTCCTGTGTCAGTGGCGCATCGCGCCGCCTTCGCCGACCTTGGCCCTGAGCCTCCGGCCGGGACCGGGCCGGATCCGCGGCCGGGCCTGTGCAGCACATGGGCTCGGCGCGGTGCGGCCGGGGCGGGCGGTGATCGGGCTGGTGCGGCACGGACGCGGCGCAGTGGCCTCGCACTGCATCTGGACGGGCCGGGTCCGGAAGAGATGATATCAAACGCGCCGCAGTCGTACGCGACCAGAGCTGTACACTTTGCGTTTGAAATGGCCACCCTTTTGTGAAATGTGGAGTCTACAGTTTACATGGTATTTGAACCCTATTTACGTGCGAAGCGGGTGATGCTAGACAGCACCCAATTTCCAATTCGTAGCTTGCTTTTGCTTTCATTTCACAAGAAAAATGCTCAAAACTGCATGTCAGGCATCGCGTACAGTGTAGTGGTAAAATAACAAGACTTGTGTATCTCGGCCGCCAGGCGTCGTAGCGATGCGGGATTTGCACGGGTATTCATGTAAAAATTCCGCGAATAAGATCAGTGTCATATTTTCATCAACTTTAAAATTTCGCGGGTTAGTTGAAATAAAAATAATGAGATGCAGCCCACATCGGCTACGGTGCCGGAGTCGACTAGGAGGAGGCGTTGCCGCAATAAAGCAATAAACAAGACAAAAGGCGACGGCCGGTGGACCGTCCCCGACCCAGGCCGGCCGGGGGACGCTGCCGGGCCGTGCGGGGCCCCCGCCAGAACCACGCATCTCGCAGAGCCTTGGTCCGGCCCAAATATATTTTGTTCGAAACACCCTCCTTCCATGTCAATTTGACGCTTTAGTTTTCGAGATATTCGAACCAGTTCTTTACTGTGTTGTAGATGATGAATGCATCTACCCCGCTATGAAGACCGATTTTTAATATTCCATTTGTATCTCGTTATATCACGCTAACAAAATGCGCAATTTCGATGTTTTTTGAAAATTCAAATAAAATATTTCCGAGTTGAAATTAAAAATTTGAACTTCATAGCGGGGTGGGGGGAACCATTTTCTAGAATGTTAGAAAGTCCGGCACCGATATCATGAAAAATGTGGCCTGGAGGTGACAAGAAAGAGCACCTCTGCAGGGAGGCCAAACGCGTCTGTACAGCGCCCTCTTAACCAAGGTCCTGGGTCACTAGAGGGGAGTGAGGTTAAAGAGGCCCACTCAACTTAGTTTAGCTTCAAGTGTTTAATTTTTTATTTTTTTTTTGTACTTTGTCATGGAGGCCAGGCCAAGCAGCCGTGTACCTCAGTTTACAGGTGACAATTTTGACGACTGGAAATTCCTAATGTTGAATTGTCTGAGAGATGAAGGGTGTTTGGAAGTAGCGGAGACATCAGTGAGTATTCTGATTAGAGCTGTGGGCCAGGATGCGCCGGGTGACAATGCCCAGGCAAGGAAAAGGAAAGAGGAGAAAGTGCAGGCCCTTGAGGCCAAGGAAAATAGGTGCCGGAGGCTCCTGGGAGAGGGCCTGCTTGGTTATCTTGAATTGCTAAAGGACAAGGCCGACGCTAATGCTATGTGGAACGGTGTGCTGCAGAGGTTTGAGAGAACCTCCCTGAGTTCTCGGGGAGTTTTCTCCCGTGACTATGACAGGTTAAAGTATAATCCCTCCAAGGAAAGCTTTCAAATGTTCTGTTTGCAGTTTGACAGGCTGGTGCGTAATTTACGGAACACTGGGAGCGTTAAAAGCGACTTGGATGTGGCGTACGAGTTCATGTGGAAGCTGCCAGAGTCGTATGCCATTCAACTTGCTGGAATCGAGGCGAATCCTTCCAACCTCAATCTAACATTTATCCGGAGCCGGATAGATGAATATGAGATCCGCATGGGAGTGGATAGGCGCAGAGGAGGTAATGTGGGCCCTTCGGGGCTCACATCCAGTTTTAATGCATCTGTTTCAAGTGTTCCAGGGACTAGCAGAAATACCAGGTTTGCGCCGTACGACAAGACCTGTTACAACTGTGGACGGACTGGCCATAAGTCCAACGAGTGCTACAGGCCCGGAGGAGGAGCCTGTCGAGGAAGAGGTGCCAACAATTCTGCCCAGAGAGGTTTTCACCACCAGGGTGGTAGCCACTACTCAGGGAACCGCAATCAAGGGTACAACAGCAACAACAACAGCGGCAGCAACAACAGCAATCGTGGTGGCCGTGGAGGTTACCAGAACCCAAGCCGTGGGGGATTCAGAGGCGGACATCGAGGAGGCCGTGGTAGGGGTGCATCGTCTGTGCGTGCATCTTCTGCTGTGGTAACAAATCAACGTTCAGGATATGATTTCTGTAGCTCAGAAAATGAGGTAATCGATACTGTAACTATTAATGCTTCTCTCACAGCTGTGCAAGTAAGTGCCTTAATGGGAACTGGAATCTGGAAGGAGAGTGTTTTGTTTACATTAGACTCTGGTGCTACTAAACATTTAGTCAAGTCTGAGGTCCCTGTGTCTTTCATCGAGAGACTTCAGAGGCCGGTTAAAATCATTATTGCTAAAACGAATGTCTTTCTTATGGCCTACTGTTGTATAAAAGTAATCTTCTCCCATTCTCCATTCAAATATTGCCTCCTCCTGTGTATTTCTCATATTCTGTAAATAATGTAACTAGATAATTGCCATAGTCACTGCCTGTACATAATTGCTACTTGCACCTGTATGCACTCCCAGAATGCAATGCTGCACTCCAGCTCTCCAGCCAGAACGGAAATAAACCACACTTCCTGTCCAGACCCAGCTCTGTGTACATCGTTGTTCTTTTCGCCCTGCTCCTTATATCCACACCAATCGTTAATCTGAACTGAGATCACAAGTCAAATCACTATAAATACAACAGGTTATGGGCCCAGTCCTATCGCCTCAACTGCGTGACTGTGTATACCAGTGAAAAATTCCGAAATTCGACTTAGCACTTCGAGACGCGTGTGTGCTTAACCTATCAAAACCAGTGCGTGTGTGCCGAACCAGTAAAGTGAAACTTCTCACCAATCAGTGTGTGTGCAAAACTAGTGAAGTTAAATATTTAGTGTTGTGATCGAAATTGAGAACTTCGCGAGAGACATGGCACCAACCACTCGTCGTCAAGATAGTGGAGAGCCCAGCCAGACTCCGGATGCTCCGGGGAACCCGGGAACCCATGTGGACGTGATTGTGCAAAACCAAAATCTTCCAGCAGTGGATAAACTGAAGGGCAGCGAAAACTGGAGTGACTGGAAGTATGTGATGGAAACCAGCCTGGGAAGCGAAGACCTCACATACTGCATCTACAACCAGCCAGACGCGGCCACCAGGGAGGACCCTGCAGCCATGAAGCGAGACTTCCGAGCCAAGTCCCACATTGTCTTCTCGGTGGGCTCGGCAGCTCTGAAATACGTCAGAGGGAGCACGACCGCGTTCGAGGCATGGCAGCGGCTGTGCGCGGCTTTTGAGGACAAAGGCGTCCACAGGCGCCTCGCCCTGTTGGACCAACTTCTCGATGCCAGACAGACCAACTACTCCTCCCTGGAGAACTACGTGTACGGGGTGAAGGAGATCGTGACGAAGATCCAGGAGACGGGGAAGCCGATCGAGGATGGGCTCAGCGCCATGAAACTTCTGAAGGGCCTGAACGCCGAATACAAATGGCTCAGGCAGCTCATCGAGCGGACCCGCACCATCCCGGACGGGAGCGGGGACACCATCCTCGCGTTCGACACCGTCGTGGAGGAGCTGCTGCGCGAGGCCCAGAAAGAGGACGCCGAGAAGTCCAACAAGGCCGCCGTCGCGGTGCCCAGTTCAAACATGGGCGCCAGTCCAAGATGGCAGCCGTACCATCGAGGGGGCCGTGGCGGATTTCGAGGAGGCCGTGGCGGACATCGCGGCGGCCACAGCGGGCTTCGAGGCGGCCGTGGAGGCAGCCAGCACACGACACCGACCGACAGGCAGAGAGGGCAGAAGGGGACGGGCACAGGCGCCTTTCCCACCTGCAAGTTCTGCAAGCGGTCCAACCATCCAGAGAGGGACTGCTGGTTCAACCCCGCCAGCCCCCAATACAAGCTGGGCGGGCATGCCGGGGCCAGCACCAGCACCAGCACCAGCGGGCAGCAGAGGCCTGCTGCCACCGGGCCGCCGAAGTGGAAGGTGGCCATCGCCAAGAGGGCCTGTGACGAGGTAGGAGGAGGGAGTACGGCAAAAGTACTGAGAGCAGACGTTGAGACAAACTCAAATAAAAATATTTCTTTCTATTTGGATAGTGGTTCTTTCGACAACTTAATAAGTGATCCCACATGCATCAAAAATTACAAAACCTATCCTAGAGAATCGATTGAATGTGCTGGTGATCAAATTCTCCATACAGAAGGGGCTGGTACCATCTTATTAGATCCAGAACACAATAATGGACTCTCAGAAATTCAAGTAAAATATGTGCCTGGTCTTAGTAGTAATTTGTTGTCAGTCAGTACAATAGCCAAGAGTAATTTGGTCACTATATTTATTGATAATTTTGGTGGTGTTTTCTGTTAACTATTTTATATTTTATATTGCACTTCTAGTCTGTTTTATATTCTTTTAGGGCTGAACACAGGACACGAACCACACTGAGATGCTTTGATATTCTTGTATTTATTGAACTAAACGAACAGGGGTGCCAACATGTATGACAAACAAAAAAACATTGAGAGAGTTTACAATAAGTTTGCAATGTTACCAACTTAACTCAACACTCCCCCATAAACGCAAGACAATGTTTTTGGTATATGATTTGGTTTTAACATCACAATAGAACGATATGTTCTTAATTAAACATGATAAACAAAAAAACTTATTAACTAAGAGTAAACATGGCAAAGGTCTTAACTAATAATGGCAATTGTTTAATGGCACAGAGTATAAGTACAGGAACTCTTTAAGACACAAACATATTTTTGGTAAAGTCATGAAGCTTATCAGCAGGTAGGGGTTTAGTAAACAAATCCCCAGGGTTTTGCTGAGTTGGAATGTAACTCAGATCAAACAGGTTTTTGTAGAATTCATCCTTAATGAAAAAGTATTTGACTTCAATATGCTTGCTCTTCTTCAGTCTTCCAGCTTTAATAGTCTTGATGGTACTGGTGTTGTCTATGTAGACTGTAGCCTTAACTGGTCTTCCAGTCAACTCTTTAATCAGTTCAATGAGATACTTCAGTTCTTTGATACATTCATTAGCTGCAATTAATTCGGCTTCCATTGTAGATTGAGCCACCAGAGTTTGTCTTCTAGATCCCCATGCAATTGGACTGTCAAAATATTTGATGATGTAGCCAGAGGTGCTTTTCCTTTTAATATCTTTCGAGACATTCTCTTCTCTTGTGTTGACATCTCCAGCAAAATCTGCGTCGCAATATGCATGAAGTTCTATGATTTCTTTTTCTTCATATCTTCTATACAGCAGTCCTCTCTTTGGTTGACCTTTCAGGTACCTTAGGGTTCGCTTGATGTTTAAGTAGTCTTGATCCCCTGGATTCTCCATGTGTCTACTTTCATAATTCACAGCGAAACTTAAATCCAATCTGGTTTTGCAGGATAAGTACATTAGGCTACCAACGACTTCCCTGTAGTTCAGATGGTGCTTCTTATCTTCTTGCTCGGTTTCTGTTTTCTCTTCCATGTAGATGTCTTGGGAAATAGGAGTCTTCATGGGTTTAGCATCAGTCATGTTGAACTTTTCAAGCAGTTTCTTCACATAGTTACTTTGGTCAATAATAATTCCATTTGGTGTTTGATTTATTTCAATACCCAAATAAGTCTTGGGTTCTTCAGAAATGGTCATCTCAAATTCTTGTTGTAGTCTCTGTTCCAATTCTTTTATCTTCTG
Source organism: Megalurothrips usitatus (assembly GCA_026979955.1). Taxonomy (NCBI): domain Eukaryota; kingdom Metazoa; phylum Arthropoda; class Insecta; order Thysanoptera; family Thripidae; genus Megalurothrips; species Megalurothrips usitatus. The sequence continues at coordinate 12,253,445 of CM049596.1, forward strand.
AACATCTTTGCCAATTACTATTCCATCATCTATATGGATGGCAAGATATATTTCTCCATCCTTGGATTTAAACATGCACTGGTCTGACTTCAGTTGCACCATATTCTGTTGCTTTAGGAAAGTTGTAAATCTTTTGTTCCACTGATATGGGGCCTGACGTAGACCGTACAAAGACTTCTTCAACTCACAGATTTTTCCTGGTTGAATATACCCTTCCGGCACTCTCATGTAAATTGGTTCAGGTAATTCTCCATGTAGGAAGGCTGTTTTAACGTCCAAAGTGTGTATTGTCCAATTCTTCTCTGCAGCTATAGCAAAGAGTAGCCTCAGGGATGTTGTATCTACAACTGGACTGTAGATTTCTTCATAATTCATCTCATTTCTGTTTTGAGCACAACCTCTTGCCACTAGTCTGGCTTTAAATCTTCCATCTTCTTTAAGTCGAAACACCCAACGACTTGTGAGTTTTTCTTTGTCTTTTGCCTCCTCTTCATTCACATAAATCCAGGTACCATTTTTCTGAAGTGAATCCATCTCTTCTTGAATGGCCTTCACCCATTTGTCCTTGTCTTTTGATTTTAGAGCTTCCTCAAATGTGAGTAGAGCTTGGTTTTCCTCTTCATCAGAGAAATTCATCACGTAATCATTGTATCTCTGTGGAGGTCGACGATTTCTTCTTGGTCTTCCTCCCCCATTTTCCATATTTTCCTCAGGTCTTTCTTCATCTTCTTCTTGTTCTTCTTCGATTATTTCTTCTTCTTCAAGTATTTCTTCTTCTGGTTGTTCTTCTGGTATTTGATCTTCTGGTATTTGTTCTTCTTCTTCATTGTCCCAAATTTCAATGTGTGTAGGATTTATTTTGGGTTCTTCTTTTTCAAAAAACATTGTGCTGGTGAATTGAACATCTCTGCTCAAATACACTTCTCTTTTCTCAGGATTCCAAAGTCTGAAACCGACAGGAGCGTATCCAATGAACATTGCTTCTTCACTCCTCTTGTCCAGTTTCTTCAGGGGCTGTACAATCTTGGAATATACTTTCCTTCCAAAGACTTGTAGATTCTTGATGTCTGGTTTCTTACCAAACCATTTTTCTGCTGGTGTAACATCCAATCCTTTGGTTGGACATCTGTTTGTTATGTAGCATGATGTTAGCACGCTTTCTCCCCACATTTCTTTGTCACACTTAGCATCAAAAATCAATGCTCTTCCTTTGTTCACGAGTGTTCGCATCATGCGTTCACTCTTCCCATTTTGTTGAGGGGTGTAGGGAATTGTGAAATCTTGTACAATGCCTTTTTCCTTGCACCAGTTTGACAGCAGGGTATTTTGGAACTCTCTTCCGTTATCACTTCTCAATTTGCTCACTTTGGAATTAAAATGTGCTTCTGCTTCATTTATGTAATTCCTGATGTATCCAAAAACTTCATTGGCAGTCTTCGTTTCTAGTAAGTACACTTTACAAAAGTGTGTATAATCATCAAGTAGTACAATGAAATAATTCTTGTTATCCCAGGTGGGTGGATCAATTGCACCACTTAGATCAGTGTGAATTATCTCCAAAGGGCGAGTTGCTCTTTCTCTGGCAGTTTTGAAAGGCAGTCTCACTTGTTTAGCCTCAGCACAAGTAAAGCACTCAAGTCGTTTGTCTCTGGACATTTTAAGAGTTACTGCGTCACACAATTCTGGAACTTTTAACATTTGGCTATAACTCAAATGTCCAAGCTTTCTATGTAGTTCATAAACTTCTTCACTCTTTTCTGCCACTAGAGCATGATCTTGTTCTATCTTCATTTTCACAATATACAGTCCATTCTCATTCTTCTCGCCTTGGATGACAACTGAATCCTTGGGTATTGTTATCTTGGTCTTCATAATATACACATTCTCATTGTCGAAGTAAACAGAGCCGTTAGATTTTGTAACAGAATTCACTGACAGAAGGTTACGTGATAGTTCTGGCACATAGTAGACCTCTTTGAAAGTACATTCTTCCAGTTCAACAGTTCCTTTTCCTTTAATGGAAATTGAGTCTCCATTCTTGGCGGTGTTCACTGCATCTTGATATTTCATCATGTTTGACATTATATTTAGATTATTTACCATCATTTTGTTACATCCACTGTCTGCTATCATTTCCACAGTAAGAGATTCATGGGCTTCTGCAGTGTGAGCTAGGAAAGCTACTTTCTTTAATTGGTTGTCTCTTGTATTTTCATGTTGCTCTTTGAATTTGCATTCTTCTGACTTATGATTCAGCTTTTTGCAGTAGATGCAAGCACTATCTTTAAACTTACAGGTCGATGCAGAGTGGTTTGTCATCTCTTTGCCCATTTGTTTACAGATGCAACAGGGTTTGGCTTGAGGTTGGTATGATGGTTGATTTTGGCTCCACTTGTGTTTGTTTTTGCACTCAGGTTTTTTGTGTCCAGATTGCCCACAACCGTAGCACTTAATATTCTTCTTATCGTTGTTTTTATTCCTAGCTTCAGCCCCAAAGGATACAGGAACTTCCTGATTCTTGACCTTTAATTTATCTTCTTCTTGTGTCAGTCTTGATATCAAGTTTTCAATAGTTCTTTGCTCCTTGGGTGTTGAATCCCAGGAGGTACTGAAATGTTGAAACTTTTCAGGTAGCACAGTCAGAATTTTTGACATCTGCATTGTCTCTGAGATTTCTTCTTTCAGGACTTGTAGTTTGAACACCAAGTTTTGAAGCACACTGATGTTGGTTTGAACGTCTTTAGAGGAATCATATTTATAGTTGTAAAACTCTTGCAACAGAAGACACTTTTCTTGATCTGTATCCTTCTGATAGATCTTCAACAAGGTGTCGTACATTCCTTTAGCAGTTTCACAAGTCATTAGATGGACTTTCACAGTTTTATCGATAGTTCTTAAGATGATATGTTGGGCAACGGCGTCCCTGGTATTCCACCTCTGTATTTTGCTTTCATCCTCTTCATCCTCGGACAGGACGGAGGTGCCATCGACGATGGACATCAGCTGCTTCGATTTGAAAAGTATGGTGATCTCGAAATTCCATAAGGTGAATGTTGAGGTGTCCTTTAATTTTGTCACACTTGCTATATCATCGTTGTCCACCTTAGGTGCCGCCATGTTGATTTCTCTGTTGTGACGGCGTCGGTTCTATCCAGTCGGCAGTCCAGCTCCCGGACACTTGTTGCTTTGACTGTTTTTACTATTGCGCACCTGGGCCCATAACCTGTTAACTATTTTATATTTTATATTGCACTTCTAGTCTGTTTTATATTCTTTTAGGGCTGAACACAGGACACGAACCACACTGAGATGCTTTGATATTCTTGTATTTATTGAACTAAACGAACAGGGGTGCCAACATGTATGACAAACAAAAAAACATTGAGAGAGTTTACAATAAGTTTGCAATGTTACCAACTTAACTCAACATTTTCAGAAGGCAAGACATAGAAATTAAAGGCAAACCAATTTTGAAAGCATTAGAAAATAATGGAACTTACAAAGTGAACCTTAATATTGTCAAAAACAATACAGCACTAAAGGCAAATTTGACTGGTAAAAATTACTCTCTATGGCATAAAAGATTTGGTCACATTGGTAAAAATAATCTTGATAATTTAAAAATTGGTCTTGTGGATGGTATCAACGCAGAAATCACTGATGGCCCAAACCCCTGCCAGACGTGCCTCGAGTCAAAACAAATAAGGGCCCCATTACCAAACAAAGGAGCCAGCCGAGCAAACAAACTGCTTGAAATTATACATTCAGATGTGTGCGAAGTGACAGACACACCTTCGTGGGAAAATTACAGATACTTTGTAACTTTTATAGACGACCACAGCAGATATACCATGGTGGCTCTACTAAAAACAAAAGACGAATTATTCGAAAAATTCAGGTCATATCAAAGGTTGGTGGAAAGACACACAGAAAATAAAATAAAAATTCTCAGATCAGATAATGGCACAGAATACTGCAATCACCAATTTAATAATTTTTTCAAATCTGAGGGAATTATCAGACAGCTCTCCGTCGTGGACACACCAGAGCAGAATGGAGTTTCAGAACGAGCAAATCGTACCCTGTTGGAGACAGTTCGGGCATTACTTAAGGAAGCTGGCCTTGATAGTAGGTATTGGGCCGTTGCTCTGGAAATGGCCGTTTATTTGAAAAATCTTAAACCCACCAAAGCAGTAGAGGGAATGGTGCCCTTCCAAGTTTGGACAGGTATCAAACCTAATGTAGAGGGACTTAGAATCTTTGGTTGTTTGGCCTATGTTCATGTGAGCAGGACTAAACACTGTGTTTTCATGGGTTATGATGAGGAGAAAAAGGGTTTTAAATTACTAGATTTAAACCAACCTCAAAAATATTTTGTGGAAAGAAGTGTTATTTTTGATGAAAGTAGATTTCCAGCTAAAGAACAAAATTCAAAAGGAGTTGAAATAAAAATTAATAACTCACAGGAGAGTTCCATGACAATTCCCTCATTCACACAAGTCACTGTGACACCGAGCAAACCGGATTCCAGTGACATTTCAGAAACATATTCTACAACAAGCATTTCTCGGTTGTCAGATGATCTGCAGAGTGAGAGTGGTGAGAGCAGTCAAACCAGCAGCTCTATAGATGTTGAGACTGTCAGTTCTATTTCTAATGAAAATGAATTCAGAAATATCAACAAAAGAGAAAGAATTCCAAAGAAATTTCCAGACTATGTGACTGACCTCAGTAAGAAACAAGTGTTTTTCTCAGCCTTGACAGAAATTCAAAACAGATCAAAAACAAAACCCGCTTCAAATCAAAGCGAGCCTAGATATGCTTCAGACCAAAGCAACCCCACAAATCACGATGCATCAAACCAAGGCAAACCCAAAACTTATTATGTCTCAATCCAAGAAAAATCTGAAGGCAGTTCCGCCCCAAACCAGGGCGCATCCAAGGTCTCAAACCAAGACACAAGGTCAGATTCTCACACCAAAAATCAAAACTTAGATATCCCAGTCTCAGCAAAGGAGGCACTGGACAGCCCTGAGGGGAGGCTGTGGGCAGAGGCAATGCTTGATGAACTGAACTCATTCAACGCCTGTGGGGCCTGGACACTAGAAAGACCAAAACCAGATTCAAAAATAGTTGGAAATAAATGGGTGTTTAAGAGAAAGGTGAACCCGGACGGGACATTGCTATACAGAGCCAGACTTGTGGCAAAAGGCTACACTCAAACCTTTGGAATAGATTACCATGAAACTTATGCCCCTGTTGTTCGTAGAACCACTCTCCGTTTACTTTTCTCTGTAGCTGTCAACCATGACCTAAAAATTGATCATCTTGATGTGAAGACGGCCTTCTTAAACGGAGATCTCTCAGAAACTGTTTTTATGTCCCAACCAGAAGGGTTTGTAGCAGAAGGCTGTGACGGAATGGTGTGTAGGTTACATAAATCAGTATATGGACTTAAACAGGCTGCAAGGAGCTGGAATCAAAAGGCAGATCATGTATTAAAACAGCAAGGCTTTGTTAATTTTCAAAATGAACCATGTGTATATGTTAAGAAAGGCAAAGGTTCTGTAGTAATTATAGCTTTGTATGTTGATGACTTCTATCTCTTGTATAACAATCCTAATGACAAATTTGAACTGTTAACTGTATTACAATCTCATTTCCAGATCAAAGATCTAGGTGAAGCAAAAGACTGTTTGGGCATGAAAATTGTAAGAGATTGGAATCAGGGCACTTTGCTTCTTCACCAGGAAGACTATGTAAAAACTATTCTGTCAAAATTTAACATGGAGGAGTGTGTCAAGGTGGACACACCCATGGAAGAAAGATTAAAATTGAAGGACCTTAAGTCAGAAATGAAGGGCTTCGAACCTTATCAAGAACTAATTGGATGTCTGTTATACTTGAGTGTTTGTACTCGACCAGATATTTGTTATACTGTCAGTTTTTTGAGCCAGTACAATGCTTCTCACACTAGAACTCACTGGATGTTGGCTAAAAGAGTTTTATCATACCTGCAAGGCACTCAAAAATTGGGTCTAAATTATAAGAAAGCAATGAATCCATCCTTTTGCCTAATGGGATTTGCCGATGCCAGTTGGGCGGGAAATCCTGAAGATTTTAGATCATACAGTGGATACTGTTTCACTATAGATAATAACTTGATATCCTGGGAAAGTAAAAAGCAGAAATTAACAGCACAGTCCTCCACTGAATCAGAATACATAGCAATAACTGAGGCCACTAAGGAGGCTTTATATTTAAATAGTCTAGTCAATAACTTGTTTGATTGTGGAGACCAGAGAATAACTATCTTTAACGATAACACTAGTGCAATAAGACAAGCTTACTCCAGTGGGTTCAGTGCTAGGACGAAGCACTTTGGGTGCAGAATGCAGTTGGTGAGAGAATGTATTGAGAACGGTGATATCTGGTTGGATCATATGTCAACCGAAATAATGCCAGCTGATGTCCTCACAAAATCACTCGGGAAAGAAAAACATCATAATTGTATCAAAAATTTGAGAATGTTATCAGATTAAGAGAGGGTGTTGTATAAAAGTAATCTTCTCCCATTCTCCATTCAAATATTGCCTCCTCCTGTGTATTTCTCATATTCTGTAAATAATGTAACTAGATAATTGCCATAGTCACTGCCTGTACATAATTGCTACTTGCACCTGTATGCACTCCCAGAATGCAATGCTGCACTCCAGCTCTCCAGCCAGAACGGAAATAAACCACACTTCCTGTCCAGACCCAGCTCTGTGTACATCGTTGTTCTTTTCGCCCTGCTCCTTATATCCACACCAATCGTTAATCTGAACTGAGATCACAAGTCAAATCACTATAAATACAACACCTACTCAAAGGGCATGCTGTTCGGACACACTGATGTTGATGGTGTGAGACAGCGGTTTGATTTAGAAGTTTTGGTTGTTAATGAGTTGACGCATAACCTTTTGTCAATTCCTTGCTTAAATTCAGATGGATATTGGACTAGCTTTGGTGAAGATAAGTGCTATATTGAATTTGAAAACACTCTCCTTGCAGTCGGTTCGCTGAGTGCAAATAGCTTGTTTTTGTTAGAAGTAGGGTTAGAAGACCAACCCGATATGTGTCTCATGACTGCTGAGGAGGGTCTGTGGCACAAACGGTTGGGTCATTTGGGCTATGACAACATGAAACGTTTGTGTGGCATGGTCAGTGGAATTGACAAACTGAAATGTGAAGGGGAACGTTTCTGTGAAGTTTGCATTGAGGGCAAACAGGCCAGGCTGCCTTTTGGAGGAACTCGACCAGAAACTACGAGGCCACTTGAACGTGTGCATAGTGATTTGTGTGGGCCAATAAAACCAGTGGCCTATAACGGTGTCAAATATATTATGACCATTATTGATGACTACACTCACTATGTTGTGGTGTACGGGCTAAAGAGTAAAGAAAGCCAAGAAGTTGTAGCTTGTATAAAAGCTTATGTGGCTCGAGTTTCTGTCCTGTTTCCCAGGGGAATCAGTCAATTCAGATATGACAATGGGACGGAGTATGTTAATGAGACTCTACAATCTTTCTTTTTGGAAAATGGTATTGCTTATGAGCTTACCATTCCAGGCACCCCAGAAGTTAATGGGGTTGCTGAAAGGTTGAACAGGTCCTTGCTTGAAAAAGCAAGATGTTTGTTGTTTGGTAGTGGTCTAAGTAAACGTTTTTGGATTGAAGCATTACTAACTGCAGTTTATTTGTTGAACAGGTCTCCAACCCAGGCTCTTAAAGGAAAGGTAGTACCAGCAGAGCTGTGGACAGGGTCCAAGCCAGACTTATCAAAATTAAAAGTGTTTGGGTGTGTGGCATATGCCACCAAAAATAAATCACAGCTGAGAGGAAAATTTGACTCCAGAGTGAAAAGATGTATCATGATTGGGTATTGTGACAACGGGTATAAATTATGGTCTCTTGAAGATAAGAGAATTATTACAGCTAGAAATGTCACCTTTAATGAAAAGAAATTTAAGTTTGATGATTTTGTGGAAGTTTATGGGGGAAACTATGAGGGCGATTTTGTGTTGGATTTGGATGATGGAAACGAGAGAGAAAGTGACGGAGAGATTGATGAGGCTGAAGGAGAAAATGATGAGATTGAAAGAGAGACGGAGGAAGAGGTTCCAGTCGAACCACCTCAAGTTGAGGATTTTGATGAAATAGGAGAGGCTCAGGGTGTCAGGAGGGGCACCAGGGTCAGGGTTCGACCTGCCTATTTAAATGACTTTGTTCAGATGTGCATGCTGAGTAAGTTTGTTGACAATTATAAGAATGATAATGAACCTGAAGATTTGTTTGTTTTTGCAGGTTTTAATGACACCCAAGAGGTTGATGTGGATGATGTCCCAGTGGATTATGAAAGTATCAAGTTCAGAAGTGACAGGTCCTTGTGGTTGGCTGCTGTAAATGAAGAATTAAGTGCACTTGCTGAAAATAATACTTGGGAGTTAACTTCACTCCCTAGGGGTAAAGTTCCAATTAATTGTAAATGGGTCTTCACTGTAAAGTCAGATGGGGATGGAAATATTGATAGATATAAAGCTAGATTAGTTGTTAAGGGCTGTTCACAAAGGTACGGAATAGACTATTCTGAAACCTATGCTCCTGTTGCAAAGTTATCAACAGTTAGAATCTTTCTTTGTCTTGCCAATAAACTTAAATTATTTGTACAACAGTTAGATGTTAAATGTGCCTTTCTTAATGGAGATTTAAGGGAAGAAATTTACATGTGGCCACCAGAAGGACTGTCAGTGGAGGATGGTAATGTGTGCAAGTTGAAGAAAACTTTGTACGGTTTAAAACAGGCCCCCCTTGAATGGAACAGGAAGTTCAACGATACTGTGAGCTCTCTAGGTTTCAGTCAGTGTGAAGCTGATAAGTGTTTGTATGTAAGAAGGGGTAACAATGGTGTTGTTTTCTTGCTTTTATATGTTGATGACTTTCTCATTTCCAGTGATAATGAGTCTTTGCTCTCAGACGTTAAAGGAAAATTAATGTCTAAATTTCAAATGAGGGATTTGGGTGAAGTGTCCTATTTTCTTGGTATTAAAATTAAAAGAGGGAGAAATGGCATGTTTCTTAGTCAAGAAAAATATTTATCCAAAGTTTTGAGGAAATTTAAATTGGATACTTCTCGCCCAGTAAATACTCCCATGGATCCCAAACCCGAAGTTGAAATTGGCAACGATTCTTCAATAATCAATGTTCTCCCTTACAGAAGTGCTATTGGCAGTCTAATGTATTCTTGTATGTCTGTGAGGCCAGATTTCTGTACCGCAGTAAATTTATTTAGTCAGTTTCAGGCATATGCGACTGAAAAACATTGGAAAGGAGTGAAGAGAATTCTACGATACATCCAAGGGACCCAAAATTGGGGGCTCTGGTACAGGGGCTTATCGGATGTCCCTTTGGTCCTATATGCCGATGCTGATTATGCCAACAGTCCTGACAGGAAATCTCTTTCAGGTTTTGTCATTCAAATGTTCGGAGATACCATTGCTTGGGGAACAAGGAAACAAACTAGTGTAGCTCAATCTTCATGTGAGGCGGAATATATTGCTTTAGCGACAGCTGTTTCTGAACTACTTTGGGTTCGTCAATTATTAAATGAATTGGGTGTTTTAATTAGTGATCTTATTACAGTATTTGAAGACAATACTTCTGCTATTGAAGCACTTAAGAAATGGGATGTTAAGAGGTTAAAACATGTTGATGTTAAATACAATTTTATCAAAGACCTGTATCATAAAAATTTAATATCTGTCGACTACATTCCTTCCGCTGATCAAAAAGCAGATATTATGACTAAAGGACTTCCGTTTGTTTCGTTCTCCAAGCATAGGGAAAACATTGGCATGTGTGAATCAAACTTGTAACCTTGCAAAACCATTGTTTAAAAATTGTGATGATTTGAAAATGATTGTATATGTTTCTATTTATTTTGTATCTGTTTTGGTTACTTACGACACAAGGTTTTTTTTCCCAAAGGGGTTGTTCCCTTGTGTTCAGACAGTTGAGTCTGAGTCGAATGGCCGTAAGGTTTGAAAAAAAAAAATTATTATTATTTAGTCTACGTTCTCCGGTATGCAGAAATTAAGGAGGGGTGTTGAGATGTGGTAATTTCTCATACCTACGTGCAGCGCGATTTCTCATAAGCTGATAGCCTCGCGCCCCGATGTCTGAATGTGAATCCGAATGTGTAGCGTTCTGTTGTTTTTCTTGAATGTGAATGTGCAAGACTGAAGATTCTCCCCACTTGCTTACGGACGCTACTGGAGAACGGTTGTATCTTTCGGTATTACTGAAAATACATCAAACAGTTTTGTCTCAACCAAGTTGTACTTATTCCACACAATTCCCCCAAACCTGAAATCTTAACAGTAGCAGCTGCCGCCGCCACGGTGCCTGCGAGGTACCCCATGCCGACCGGCGTGGACAAGCTGACCGGCCTGGAGAACTGGGCAGTGTGGAAGTATCTAATCACTCTCCACTTGAGCGGCAATCGTCTCATCAAATGCATTAATGAGAGGACGTCGGACGAGGAAATGGCGGACCCGGACGGCGAAGCGGCCGTCAAGGATAAGGCCGTGCAGCAGGCCATATAGCCTACAACCTGCACACTAACCTTATTCAGTTAGTCGCGCAGACCACCACCGCCTATGATGCATGGGCGACTTTGTGTGGAACATTCGAAAACCAGGGAGTACAGCGTCGGCTGACGCTCACTAATAAATTGTTTGATCTGCGTCGCTCTGATTACAGTAGTCTTGAGAAATGTGTCCTGGATGTGAAGGAAGTTGTTGCGCAGGTCCAGAGCGCCGGGATAGCCCTGGATGACGAGATTGCGGCGGCCAACGTGCTGCGCAACTTGAGGCCGGAGGACTCCATCGTGCGTCGCTTTGTGGAGTCCAGCTGCACGAAGCCGGACGCCCAGGGGAAACCTGTGCTGAACTTCGCTGCTGTCATCCAGGCGCTGTTGCGGGAGGCGCAGAGGGTCGCGGCTGAGGAGTTGGTTGCCAAGACCGCCCTCAAGGTCTCCATCCCCGAGAGCAAGCCGGCCCAGTCCTATGGAGGCCGTGGCCGTGGACGAGGGGCTCGCCGTGGTCGCGGAGGCCGCGGGCGAGGAGGCCGTGGAGGCCACCATCACCACCAAAGTGACAGGTTAGAGTATAGTCAGCAGTCGAACCAAAATTATTCTGGATCGTATCCCCCTTGCAGGAACTGCTCGAAGACCAACCACTCCGAGGACTACTGTTACTACAAGGACATGACTAAGAGGCGAAGGACGGAGCGGGACGAGCAGGCCCAACACTCCAAGGGGCCAAGACGAGAGCCAAGGAGGGACAGCGTCGTGAGGTTCGACTCCAATTCTGGGGGACGCAGTCACCAGCACAGCCAAGGACCAAAAGGAGGATGGGTCCTCAAAGTCGCTAAACGTCCAGGAGACGCTTGCTCAAGTGCAAGCTCTAAGGTATGCAAGCTGGGTGAAGATCACTCTGTGGTTGAAATCTATATAGACAGTGGTGCGTCAGACAATATGTGTGGAAATAAGAATTATCTTAATGATTATAAAGAAACATCCTGGGTTCCGATTGAATGCGCAGGCGACCAAATGCTTAGCATTGTCGGTCAGGGTGTGCTTAAAATTAATTCTGCTAGACATAACGGTTTAAATGAGATTCAAAACATGAAATACGTGCCAGGTTTGTCGTCCACGTTGTTCTCAGTTAGCAGTGTGACCAAGTGTGGTCATGCTGTGGTTTTTGTTTATAATCATTGTGGTATTTACAATAAGAAGGACATCGTTATGGTGAACCCTTGCTTAAAACTGAGGAAAAGTATGGCACTTATAAATTAATTCTTGAGGTTAAGAACACCCGTTCAGCTTTCAAATCTCAAAGTAAAGCCTATGTCCCATGGCATGAAAGACTGGGTCATCTTGGTAAAAACAATTTGAGTCTCATGGCAGCCGGTCTTGTCGAAGGAATGGGTGAAACTCACCTTGAAAAAGCCATCTGTGAACCTTGTATAAGGGCCAAACAAACCAGAGCGCCACTCCCTAAAGGCGGAGCGGATAGAGCTAACGAAATCTTGGAATTAATTCACTCTGATGTTTGTGAGGTTACTGATGGGCTTTCACGGGAGGGTTCAGATATTTTGTCACTTTTATTGATGATAAAACTAGATACACCACTGTCGGATTTCTCAAAACCAAAAGTGAAGTGTTTGACAAGTTCAAGCAATTCAAAATTCTGGTGGAAAAACACACTGGAAAATTTATCAAATACCTGAGATCGGATAATGGGGGCGAATATATTATTTTGCACAATATTTTAAGGAACAAGGTATCCTTAATCAGTTCACTGTCTCTGACACCCTTGAGCAGGATGGGGTGGCTGAGAGAGCTAACAGAACTCTAATGGAGAAAGTGAGAGCCACGTTAAAGACCTGTGGTCTCGACATTAAATTCTGGCCGCTTGCTCTGAGTACTGCAATTTATCTTAAAAACATCTCACCCACCAAGGCTGTCCAGGGAATGGTCCCTATGGAGGCATGGACTGGTTCAAAACCCCATATTGGTCATCTGAGAGTTTTTGGGTGTCTTGCGTATGCCCATATCGATAAAAGTAAGACCAAAAAGTTAATGGATAGAACCAAAGCCTGTATTTTTGTGGGATATGATGATGAAAGAAAGGGATTCAAATTGTTGGACCCTAATAGCAATGCTGTCTTTACTCATAGAAGCGTGATATTTAATGAAAATAGCTTCCCAGCATTGCGCAATACCCAGGGAAATGAGCGCTCAGTTGATTCCATCAACTATGTACCTGGGGCTATAATACCAGTTGCAGTGTATCCAGGGGGCGCTACCTCGAACCCTGGATGCTCCAACAGGGCAATACCAGAAGGGGGAGATCGAAGTGACTCCTCCACTGGGCAAAACGATCTCAGGGCTAAAACTGGTGGGGTAGCTTCAGGGGGCGCTATCTCGAACACTGGACGCTCCATCAGGCAAATTCCAGACGGATAAAATCTCTCCACTGGTCCAGCTTGGAGTGAGACACCGTCTCTCTGGGGCTCTTATTCTGACACCAGCATTTCTCGAGTGTCTGGGGACCAGGTCAGCATGAGTGAGTTGGACAGTTCCATCTCCAGGTCGGAGTCTGGTGTTTCCACTGGAATTGATGTGGAAACTATTAATACTGAGAACGTACCCCAACTGAGCCCATCGACAAGACTAAGTGTGCCTCCAAAACACCTCGATGATTTTGTGCTCTATGACAAATGGGGTGACGTTAACTCAGGCTCTAAGTCTGCTCGTTTGGCCATTCCTACATCCCACTCTGTTCCCGTCACAGTCCAGGAGGCTGTAGACAGTCCTGAGGCCTCGTTCTGGTTAAAGGCGATGGAGGACGAATTAAATTCTTTTGAAAGCAACAGATTGTGGAGTTTGGAGGCCCCAGCAAACGGTGCTCAGGTTGTTGGCAATAAATGGGTATTTAAGAAAAAGGTAGACATTGATGGGTCAACACTGTATCGTGCCCGTCTAGTCGCCTAGGGCTACACCCAAACTTACGGAGTTGACTTTTTTGAGACGTTTGCTCCTGTGGTAAGGAGAGAGACACTGAGAATTCTATTCTCTGTGGCTGTCAACTTCAATTTAACAAGGTAGGCGTACGCCAGACCGCGTCGTGGCGTAACAGGCTTCGCTCAGCGCGAATCACTGTTCCGCCACTCCACGCCTGGCGCACGCCTACCTTGGCCTGCCGGCGGCTGTCTTCTGACGAGTAAGACTTTGCGAAGCCAACCACTCAGTAGGACGCCCTGCGGGCGTCCCTGTTTCTAGAGCTGTGCGGTTAACCGGTTAATAACCGGTTATTTTCAATAACCGGTGACCCGAGGGTTTTTTTCTGAATAACCGGTTAATGCACAACCGGTTACAGAATTGACCGGTTAACCGGTTGAAACCGGTTATTAATTTATAACCGGTTGTAACCTCCTAAGGAAATTAAACGATTGAAAACGGTGCGAGTTGTATTAACCGGTTGGATTGGGATTTGGGACTGGCGGTCTGGTAGTAGGGTAGGAGCTGGGCTAGGCTCGGGCTCGTACTCCTGCTCGCTGCGTGCCGCGTGCAGCCGGCCGAGCCGAGAGCCGAGTGCCCGCCGCCGCCTGCCTGGCCGCCGCCCGCCACTTTCCTGCCTCACCCCTAAGGGTGGTTTGTAGTAGTCATGTCATATCCATAAGAAAGCGTGTCCCGGCCATGAGAAGGCAATCCTTTTTTTCTTTTCTTTTGATCTCTGTAAGGAAAACCTATGTATGTATACAATATATTGTTCTGAATTATATAACGTCTTCTTATTTGCCATTTTCCACGTTTTAATTTAAATTAACCGGTTATCAGAAAATAACCGGTTAATTTCAAATAACCGGTTATTTCAAATTAACCGGTTACGTGGAATTAGCCGGTTAATTCCAAATAACCGGTGTAAACAAAATAACCGCTAACCGGTTATAACCGCGGTTATTCCAATGACCGATAACCGGTTACGAAATGTAATAACCGCACAGCTCTAGCTGTTTCCGCCCAGTCGCAGCTACGCTCATGTTGTGGCAGCCGGACGTATTGTACATTCCCTTGTTGTCATCGGCGCCCGTTAACCTTTCCTAAACTACCCTTACCTAACTGAGCCTAACCTAGCCAGGTCCCAACTAACCAAACCGAGCGTAACCGTCTCGAGTCACTGATCCGCTGCTCGACGACTCTCGAGGACGGGGTCCCTGGTATCGAGACCGGAGGCTGTATTCGTTCGCCACCCATACGATGCCTTTGTGCAGTGCCGCAAGCGCATTTCTATGACACTTAGTTCTCGAGTTTTGGCGGTCGTTACATGTGGCCATCGAGGACGGGGTCCCTAGTCTCGAGACCAGTGGCTGTCCTCGTTCACAGCACCCCCCCCCCCCATGCCCTCTGTAGTAACGCAAAACTTATCTCTCTAAAACGCATCGCTTACTTGGTACTCGTATAACAGTTTTTTTTCAATGTGGCTCTCGAGGACGGGGTGCAAGGTCTCGAGATCGGTAGGCGTGGCGTGGTGCCCTTGTTTCCCATTGCCGCGGCCCGCAAAGTCGAACGTCGAAAACCGCAAGTCAGTACCTCCTACCGTTCGAAAGATAGAAGTTGGCCCTCGAGCACGGGGTGCGTGGTCTGGAGAGTGGTTGTCCTGGTGTGGCGCCCATGTTCCCCTTTGCCGCGGCCCGCAAAGGCCAATGTCGAAAACCGCACGACGCTAGACCGTACCGTTCCATCTTGGATCTCGAGCACGGGGTAGCGCGGAGGGGTTTACTATGCACAAGGCTGTATTCCTTGTCCCATTCCACGGAGGGTCGGTTCTATAGCAAATTTGGATAGGGACCTTCGTTTGGCCGCGAGAAGGGATAGTAGAGGGCTGCGCCCCCGCAGTCAATCTTCCCTATAATTTATTTTTGGTATTTTATACCAATTGTAAAAATTTTCTAAGAAACTACCCAAGATACGGTGCCCTAAATGTGAGGTTGACTCTGATATGCTGGTAGGAAGATATGGTCCAAATTTCAGCCTTCTACGACTAACCGTTCTCGAGAAATCGCGCGGAAAGACAGACACACAGACAAAACATTTTGGACCCAGTCGGTCCAGGGCTTCGCTATCGCTCAGCCAAAAATTGCCCACCTTGATGTAAAAACTGCTTTCCTTCATGGAGACTTAAAAGAAAATGTTTTTATGTCTCAACCTGACGGTTTTATGATTCCAGGATCAGAGCACCTCGTGTGCCGCCTCCACAAGGCAGTCTACGGACTGAAACAGGCGGCTAGAAGCTAGAATCTGAAGGCGGACCAGATTCTCAAGGGAGAAGGGTTCAGAAATCTGCCCGACGAACCCTGCATATACCTCAAAAACCCGGTAAACTCCGTTATAATAGTGGCTCTGTATGATGATGATTTTTATATTTTTTACAGACAGGAATCTGACAAGTCCAAATTACTGAGGGCTCTTCAAACATGTGTGACAATTAAGGACCTGGGTGAGGCACGTAGTTGCCTGGGAATGGAAATCGTGAGAAACTCAGACGGCTCCATCCTTCTGAAACAGGAGGAATATATTGATTCAATTTTGGCAAGGTTCAGCATGAAAGATTGCAAAGGAGCTCACACACCAATGGAGTTTAAATTAAAATTGGGTCATTTCCCCACTGGGGCCAGGTAAACGTTCCCTACAGGGAACTGATTGGTTGTTTGTTGTACCTGAGTGTTAATACCAGGCCTCTCACACACCGCCTCCTATTAACATGGTCTTCGACTCCATACTTCTTCTTGTTTTACTTCTTGTGACTCCAGCGCTCCGCTTGCAAAACAATAAACTGACTACTTGCTATCCAGCAGCCCAACTGTGTGGTCGTTTCTCCCTGCGCTCCTCTCATAAGTCTTAGCACGCTAACACTATCAGATATTTCCTCTTTAAATTTACAACACTGGTAACGTCTGATAACACGTGGTGCTCGCGTCGAATTTACAGGACTGGAAGCAGCTATTTGAAGTAGAGCGGCTGTAGGCCGTGCGACTTGAGAAAGAAGCTGCTGTCCGGAAGGGGCGCGTCATCGACGGTAACGCCGTGATCACGGTCAAGGTGGACGGGGCCTGGTGCACCAGGACGTACGGCCACGGATACAACTCCAAATCCGGCGTGGTGAGTAGGACAAATTCCAGTCGTCGGGGAGCGCTGCCTCAAACCGCGCGCCCCCTCTCTCTCCCCTTGCGTTTCGGGGAGGGGGGGGGGGGAGACCCGGGCCAATTTCCTTTTTTTTTTTTTTTTTAATTTTGGTTACAGGCCGTCATCATTGGCGCCGCCACCGGCAGGATTTTGTATATCGGGGTACTTAACAAGTACTGCAGGATCTGTCAGATGGCTGCAAAGCAGTGCTGCCAGATTGGGCTCATTTCCGCCAATTGGGCTCTTTTCAGTGCCCGGTTGGCGGCTCAAATTCGCGTTTGGCGCTATTCCGCCAATTGGGCTCTTTTTGGTTTAAATTAAGCGCCGATTGGGCTATTTTCCAGAAATGGCCGTTTTTCGACTCGGAGCAGGTTGGCAGTATTGGAAATCCTCCCCCCACTACCGCACAACATCAGCGTTTGTCATTTGTTTTGTCGCTCCGTCCAACGGGATTGGTTGGAGAGGTAGAACTATTTATACCGGGCGGTGCTTTCGTTCTGGCGGGTTAGTTTTGATTGTGGTTGTGGTGGGGTGCATCATGGGCAAGTGGGCAAAATACTCTAAAAAGTATAACCCAAAGTGGGAGGCTGACTCCAGACTGAAAGGCAAGTAACACGGTTTTTCAATTCCTAAGTGTACTATAACCTCAATGAGGTTAACACGATCGCATTGTGTTTTGCTTGTCTCTTCATGTATTTATTTGAAATCGTTCGGTAGGATGGATTCGGCAAACGCCCGAAGGAGAGAGCCTCTTAATTGTTGTACTGTATTATTTCTCCTCTGGCCTGACAAGTAGGTAAAAAGCGCCAAATTGGGCTCTTTTTGATGACGCGGTGGCTCTTTAGGCGGTTTGAACGTTGGCGCTTTTTTGGCGCATCGCGCGCCCTCTGTTGGCGGATTCTCGCGGCAAGCGTCTAGCAACACTGCTGCAAAGGCCGACCAGGAGCCACGGGGACACAACTGCAACACGACGCACAGAGGGCCGTCGACGGGTATGGCGGCACAGATTCTGGTGGACGGGCTGTGCCAGCCGTCATTGGCGATGGTGATTTTAATGTATTTAGCAAAATCCGGCAATGTACGCCCAGAGGCCGTCACTGTGTGAAGCTGGAGTGTGCCAACCATATCGTCCGCGGCCACACGTCGCGTCTCGTTGAGATCGAGAACGACACTTCCGTCGGCCTGGAGGGGAGGAAACTGCTAAAGTCGATCCGGGGCCGCCTCACCGCTGCTGCCCGCGGGGCCGTCCGGAACAGAGGCCGGGAGAACCTGGACAGGCTGCGGCAGGACTTCTTCGACGGGCCCCTGCATGTCCCCAGTGAGCACAACTGCCGGGCTAACGCGTACTGCAGGCGCCAGGGCAACGAGGAGCTGAACCTTCGGATCTTCGCGTCACTTTCGCCTGTCGCAAGCGCGGCGCACAAGCTCACCGCGGGTGAGACGACGAACGATTGCGAACGCGTCAAGTCAGGCGTAAGCAAGT
Organism: Megalurothrips usitatus; assembly: GCA_026979955.1. Classification (NCBI taxonomy): domain Eukaryota; kingdom Metazoa; phylum Arthropoda; class Insecta; order Thysanoptera; family Thripidae; genus Megalurothrips; species Megalurothrips usitatus. The sequence goes on from CM049596.1 coordinate 12,271,717, forward strand.
TTAGCGGTGGCAAAGGAGTCGACTTCTCCACTGGTCTCCACGCGGTGCGTGGGCGCCGCGCTGCTGTACACGCTCGGCCCGAGCTTCCACCTGCGCTGCTGGGAGTAGGTGTTCGGGGTGGCCCCTGGAGCAGTGGCGCAGGCCGTGTTCACCCGGCGAGGCCAAGCGCAAGCGCAACCGCGACGCGTGCGAGCGGGACCAGGCCGCGCGGGAGGCGAGTGAGTGGGTGCCGCGGAAGAAGCGCCATTGCGTGGCCGCCGATGAAAACTACGAGGCCACCCTCCAGCAGAAGCTGGCAGAGCGGCCGGATATGCCGGACCAGCAGCTGCACGAGGGCATGCAGCGGAAGTGGGACGAGCTGCAGGGGCAGTGCCGCACCCAGGACACCAGGCGCATAGAGCGGGACACGGTGGGGCAGTCTGAGAATGAGCGGTGGGACGCGGTGCGAGAGGGGCGAGTCTCAGCGTCCAAAGCGGGGGAAATATTCGCAAAGAAGGACACGACTTTGCGGGGCACACTTGTCAAGTCCATTCTCTTTCCCCCCGACCTCAGTCACATTGAGCATGTTCAGGAGGGGCACCGTGCAGAAGAGCTGGCCAAGGAGAAGTACAGGGAGCATTACGGCGTCGAGGTGGTGGACAACGTCCGACCCGAGTGGCCTCACCTCGTCGCCACGATCGACTTCTGCGTGGGCGGCTTGGACGGACCGGGCCTCAGCGAGATTAAAAATTTCTCAGCCATCAGTACTCCGATTTTGGAGACATTCCGGCGCCCAAGCACTCGGAAAAAGTTGCATGGCATGCTTGATTTTGAGGGTGAGGGTCCCGCACCGCGGACGCCCAAGGGCGCCGGGAAGGGAAGGGAGAAAGGGAAAGGGCCGGACAATGGGGAGGAGCCGGAGGCGCTGGACACGCGGCCTGTGGTGGTCAACAAGAAGAGCAACGTCTGCAGCCAGATGCAGCTGGCGCTCACGGGGAAGCAGTGGTGCGACTTCATAATCTGGACCGCCAACGACTGGGCGGTGTTCAGGGTGGAGAGAGACCCAGCCCACTGGGAAAAGTTAGACGCGGCGCTGACCGCCTTCTTCTGGGACTCTCTCCTCCCTGAACTAGTGGACAGCAGACTGAGGAGGGACCTGCCGCCCCGTGAGCCGCTGCACGTCATCGAGCCGGCCGCTGCTGTTCGATATAGAAATGGAAGAGAAGAACAAGTAGACGAGCCAGCCTAGTCCGCCCCGGCTGATGTGATGGATAAATGGGCAGAGACATAACATGAGAAGAAGTACGGACGGGCCCGAAATAGTCGTTGTCCTTCGGGTTCTCAAGGCCCAGGAAGGACTTGTCGACCCCCTCTACACTCTGTCAGGGACTCCTCATGTCAATCTCATCACAGCTTCTCTCCGAAAGCCTCGGCCCTCTCCACCACCCAAGGAAAACTCATGGTCTCCTGTCATCAAAGGAGCCCCCCCCCCCCTTTTTCGGATGAAACTATCCGTAATGCTCTCCTTGCTAAGCCCTACTCAATTATCTTCGTCCGGCGGATAATCTCAGCCCAAACCCAACAGCCTACTTGACTCATACGAGTCATTCTTAAATCACCAGCGGGCCTTAAATCACTCCTAGCGCAAGGACTTAAAGTTGACTCCCTCCTTCTCCGAGCTGAACCCTCTCACCCACACCCACCATCTCTAAGACATGGTACACGTTGCTACTTACACACATTGAAAAAATGCCCTAAACCCGAAGGGTACATTCTTTGTTGTAAGTGTAGCCGCGAAGGCGACCACATCAGCCCCTCTTGCCCAAAGGCTACTCCGATCTGCCTCCTATGCGACAAAGCTCACTCAGCCTTCTCGCTAGCCTGCCCATAAGGGGGAACTTTACGGCGGCCCGAACTCCGCAGCCGCCGCGTCGCTGGCCGCGCGCCGCCGTGCAGAGGTTAACTTTTCACATCGCTGTACGAAAACGGTTCGATCAATCGGTCTCAAATTTTCAGCACTGCCCAGTAAAAGACCAAGCTCGGTGTCGGTTCAATCAGAATCGTTGTAGCATTTCTCAAACTCTAGATCTAGTGATCCAAATAGGCGAAGTTCACGTCCCAAGAACTACAAGCGCAGGCCGTTATTCGCAATTTCGGTTGTCAGGCCCTCGGCAGTTCTTTTCTTTAGCTTGCCACGAAATCCCAAGTCGAAACCTTGAACGGTGCGGCTAAAATCAGGGTTTGATAATAGATCTGCATCGCCCTTTGCGCCGCGCCACATTGGAGCGACATTTGTCGCTCCTAGAAGAGCGACATTGTGTCCCCAATTTCGTCGCTTTCCAGAGAGCGACGCTTAAAATCGTCACTCTTTTAGAGCGATGTTTCTGAGTAATGGTGCTCTAAAAGAGTGATGCTACAAAAATGTCGCTCTTTTACAGCGACGTGCGTCGCTCAATGAGGACGACGGCTCAAGTATCGCTCTATTACAGCATCGCATTGTACCGTCGCCCAAATTAGGCAACGGATGGCAGCGAAGCCCTGGACCGACTGGGTCAAAAATGTTTTGTCTGTCTGTTTGTCCGCGCGATTTCTCAAGAACGCTTCGACGGAGTAAGCTCAAATTTGGACCACATCTTTCTTGCATCGTACCAGTCAACCTCCCCTCAGGGGCACCGCAGCTCAAGCGGTTTCTAGGATAACTTTTACAAGGTAGGCGTACGCCAGACCGCGTCGTGGCGTAACAGGCTTCGCTCACCGCGAATCACTGTTCCGCCACTCCACGTCGCCGGCAGGCCAATGTAGGCGTGCACCAGGCGTGGAGTGGGGGAACAGTGATTCGCGGCGAGCGAAGCCTGTTACGCCACGACGCGGTCTGGCGTACGCCTACCTTGTAAAAATCGTCCTAGAAACTGCTTGACCTGCGGTGCCCCTGAGGGGAGGTTGGCTCTGGTATGATGCAAGAAAGATGTGGTCCAAATTTGAGCTTTTAACGTCTATCCGTTCTCGAGAAATCGCGCGGACGGACAAACATACAGACAAACTGCTAAAGCATTTTTGGCCTGGTCGGGTAAGGGCTTCGCTATCGCTCAGCCAATCATAACTTAAAGCTTTCCGGTATGGCTCCTACCGTAAATTTGATTCAAATGGTAGATTTTTTTCTACAGGATATACTGTTATACCTCTAGTATATATATGTAGGATACGCTATCTCGGCGTTATCTTTAACCAATACCTCCACTAGGGCCCCCATCCACGTTCCATTCGCTCCAGAATTACCAGTAGGATGAACCTGCTAAAAATATTACACAAAAACGGACAAGGTGCCAACCAAACTACACTCCTACACTGTTACAAAACAAAACATTTATCCGACCAGTTTCTGAATACGGCAGCATCTGCCCTCTCTCTGATGGTTATGCTTATTTCCCCTATCTCTACAGGATGGAGAGAAACGCCCTCCGCCCCTCTCCAGGAATTAACTTCAGATATCCTTCTGCTTGGCTACACACTGACCTTGGCATTGGGCCCCTCCGTAATAGATTACCATACCAGCGAGCCCGCTTCGTTAAGACCGAATAGTGAGTACTATCCGAGCAGTGTAGGGATTAGTATCGACTGCTCCCCTCCTTATCGCGCATACTGTAAGCGGCCTCACAGCCAAACATCTGCTTCCGGTGTGAGTCACCCCATCCAGCTGCTCACCCCTGGACTGCCGTGTCTGTCTGTCCGTCCGCACTTCCGAGCGTCCGCCGCGTGGACCAATCACAGCGCGCCCTGCGTGGCACCCCAAAACTATATAAGGGAAGGACTCGGTTTCCTCGGGGTTCAGTCGCTCACAGTCCATCCGCGAGCCATCATCTATTTCCTTCCGGCCGTGCCCTCACGACACGGAGTCGCCTCGCCTAGCTCACATCCATAGGGTAGTCAGTATCTTAGCCCAGCAGAGCTCACCTCCCATCTCCAGCAGTGTAAAAGGTATACCTCCATCACTGTAACAAGAGGCTAATAAACACTGTCAAACAATCCCAACCGCGTGGCAATCTATTCTTTAACGGAAGTTCCCTAGATTTAGAACCCAGGCCTAGACTATACGGAATATCACTGAACCACCTTCCATCCTGTCCGTATAGTCGTACATACAGACACCTGGACTGGAGTCCAAGCGTCAACGTGGTGCATCGACCTCAAATCTAGCTCGACTTCCAAAAAATTTTTTTCCGGTGTTCCCTCTTGTTTTTATCCCTCCCACCCTTGTCCCACAGCAAAATGATCCTCATACTTATTTCTTGTGCATTGATTTTATATGTGGTCTGGAGCCGTGTCTACTGCTAACTTTCCCTTTCTTTTTCTCTCTACCTGTCTGTATAGGTGTGTCTTCTTGACTCCTTCGCCTTGCCTGTACTAACCTATATATTTCTTTTGATACCCTCAATGGCACTACCTTCCATTCAAACCAGCCGCGCGCATGGACCGCCGCCTTCGGCCCGCCCGTGCATCGCTATTGTTACAACGCACCCACGCCTGGCTGCGTAGCTGCGCTACCGTAGAATCGTTTCCCTATTTTGTTCTCCCCTCTCGTGAGCCTATCTCGGTCCCAATCGCAGAATATCTCGCCGAACAACTTTACGACTGCGCCCAACCCGTGTATAGATCTTTCTCTGGCCCGCATCAGAGGCGACAGAAACAAAACGAAGCACTCCGCCGCTTCGCCCGTGCGCACCCGCCCGAGAATCGCGACGACCGCGTATTACTACGACTGGTACTTGCCGCACCGCACCCGGTACCCTCCGTACTCCGTTTCCCCGCACAAAGCGTCGTCGGACTAATTGAAAACCTTCAATTAGTGCACCATTTTACCAAAAAACACGTTTTATTGGGCATCCGACATTGTCTGCTGCACGTTCGTGTTTGTGACGTCACCTACGGCAACGAGCCCGCTCCGCCAGTAGTCCCTCCCCTCCCTCCCTTTCCGACCGCTGAGATCACAATGGCCCATCCGCTAGTCACTTTGTCCCCGACCCTCCCTACATTTTCGGGTGCCGAAAATGAAGACGTCGATATTTTCTTGTCGCGTCTCGATCGTGTCTTTGCCGTACACGAAAATCCCTCCTACGAGGCCCGTCTCTTTTACTTAGAGAATCAAACCAGTGGCCCTGCGCTCACGCTAATCCATCTCGAATTGCAACATCTGGCAGACGACCCCCAGGCACCCCCCGCGGTCCGTAACCCGCAAACAATTTACGATCACATCAGAGGCAAGTTGCGGACCAGTTTTGCCGCAAATCATGATGTGCACCGTTTTCGGGAAGAACTGCGCAAACGTGTCAAACGCTCTGACGAGACCTATTCCTCGTACGTGCAAAGTGTCATGGACCTCTGCCGCCGTGCAGGCATCAATGGTCTGGCTGACAGACTTAAATATTGTCACCAAGGACTTCCGGTCCAACTAGCCATGGCGCTCCGCCCAGCCGACTACAACGACGTAGCATCGTTCTTGACTGCCGTGCACGCGCTTGACTCGACGCACCGCGCCTCGGTGCGTGCCCACACTGAGAGTGTACTACAGGACTCCTCAGGTCTCGCAGCCAAGCTGCAGTCTCTCAACTTGCTGAACGGACTGTCCCAGCCCCCAATCGTCGCCCCGACTCCGAACCCCGCAGCACCCCCTACTGCGCCGCCTGCCCAGCCCATGGACAACAAGACCGCGCCCAACGCGTCACAACAGTCTGCGGAAGTACAAGAAATCCTAGACAAATTGAAAGCTTTGGTCATTAATTCGGCTCAACCTTCAACTAATGCTGTACAATCAGGGTATCCTGGCAACTCACGTGGTCAACCGTACCGCCGCCAAAATGATTCTTTCCAATCTAGATCATTCCAGCCCCGCTACAACAGAGGTCAGTCGCCAAATCGCAGTAACAATAATTACTACAGAGGCCAATCCTCAGGAAATTACAACAACGGCCCCCGCTACAACCAGCCGGCTCGCCGAGGAAATTTGTCGTATCGTAATGCTGGATCCCAGCGTGAGTACAGCACCCCTCACATCGAGGAGACGAATCGATACAACAGCCGTGAGCAACCTCACGACCGTCGCCTGCCGACCTGCAACATGTGCAGAGGTCAGCACATGGACAAAGACTGCCCTGTCAACAGCACTCTGCATCAAAAAAACTAAGAACGGTGCAACCACATGGAGGTATGGTCTGCACTATCCTACAGGATCCCCTGTATCCTCCGTCTGACCATTTGCGTTACTCCACGATCCGAACGATTTATATCCGACCGGATGGAGATAGCTTTTTCAACGCCATTTCGGTAATGTATTACGCATCCGATTTCTACGCCCCTACCCTCCGGCGTCTCACCGTTGAATTTGTACAGGACAACTGGCAGTACTTCCGCCGTTCAGCTTGTGCCCACAGACGCCCTCCGTCGTCTCCCACCGCCTATGGCCGAACAATGGGCTGCCCCGGCACAGCTGTCTCCGAGTGCGAAATTTCCGCGCTCAGCAAACTATTTGCCCTACGATTGGTGATCCACACCCCAAATCGTATTTTGTATTATACTGTACCAAACCCTAAACATACTATTTATCTTAAATTTTCTGGTGATTTTTCAAGGAGTGATTTTGCCCCTTTTCATCCTGTGATGCAAAAGCCTGTCAGTTATGCGGACGCAACCCGCCGTCCCGCTGCCCGACAGCCTGCCGCCGCGAATGCCGCCCCGGCTTCCTCAGCCGCGCCGCACCGTCGGTCGCCGCCCCCCACTGGGTCACCCGGACGCCGAGGCACCCACAGGCCCAAGCCCGCCCTCCGTCCCCAGGAGCAGCCTGATGTGTCGCGTCGCTCCCCTCCGCTGCCACCCCGGCAGAACCGCCCGGTAGGTAGGCAACCCGCGCGTCTTCACTCCCGCCGCTCAGATGAGCAGCGTCCCGCCGGACCGACACCACTTCCGGTCGCGAATCGCTTCTCCCCCCTCTTGGAACTGTCCGAAGAGGATGAACGACAGATGTCACCTCCGCCGCCCCAGGCTAATCCTCGTGACGCCGCGACCCCCCCTACCCCTAGGTCCCCCAGACCGACGCGCCGACGCCGGAAACAACAGAACAATGCTTCTGCTACTATCTCCCCCACTTTGGAAAGTGACTCCACTTCCCATCCTGAGCCAGCCACGCTCGCTGTCCTACCTGCCCCGCCCCCTCGCACACAGCTGCGAGTCCCCATCGCGATTGGTAGCGAGATAACGATGTGTCTTTTGGATTCCGGGTCCACGTATTCATTGTGTCGCGCGGATGCATTTCCGGACGCCGCCATTGATACATCCACCCCCACCCCCTCGCTTCGCTCAGCTGCCGGATCCGCCATCCACGTGCAAGGAGTTTACAAAACGGATATCACCATTGGCACTCTGACCCTCCCCCATGCCTTCTTTGTCTGTGATAATCTCCAACAGTCAGTCCTTCTTGGTCTCGACTTTTGCTACCATTTCTCCCTAGTCATAAACTTTGCCGATGACACGTATTCATTCGGCCCCCCTTCGAATCGCCAGACGCTTCCGTTTTGTCCCATTAGGCCGCGCCCAGCCGCTACCTTTTCGGTCTCGGACCAGCCATTCATTGATGTACCGTCAGTGTTTACGGGCCCTCGCAAGATTAAGGCAGTTAAGCCTACTTCCTTGCAACCGCGTACTTTCACGCGCCTCCCGGTAGTTGTCGACCCCATCCCCTTGGACCAGACAGGCTACTTTCAGCTGTCTGCTCAGCTGTCACAACAGCTAGGCAACCCCCCTTTAGATTTTCTTTTTGAACCCGAGTGTACCTCGGTGTCCCTTTTCAATGCCTCGGACGATCCTATTGTAATCAAGCCCGGCCAGACAGTCGGTTCTATCCTTCCAGGACTCGATGCCATAGCAAATGCAGTAACCGCCCCTATGCCGCCCCGGCATGAGCTGACGGAACTGCCTCTGCCTCCGTCGCCGCCCCCTGAACCTTCACGCGACGAACCGAAAAAATTTGCCTTCAACATTTCTCCTCATTTGTCCCCACCGGAACGCAAGATCGCAGAAGAATTCCTCGCTGCCAATAGTGACGTGTTTGCAGAAAGTTTCGCGGACATGACCCGCACATGCAAATACATGGTCCACCTGCCAATACGCGAAGACGCCCCTGTTGTCTTCACACCGCCGTATCGTCTCTCTGCCCCGGAGAACGAAGCTGCAATCAAGTATGTAGAAGAACTAGTGCGACATGGCATTGCAGAATATGCACAAAGCCCATACTGTAATCCAATCTTTCTCATTGAAAAACCTCAAAGTTCGCCAACAGACCCCCTGAGTTATCGGTTTCTGATCAGCATGGCAAAAATCAATAAATTGGTTTTAAAACGCCAAAATTTTGTTTTGCCGTTGGCAACTGATCTTATTCAAAATATGGCACATAAGAAGTATTTGTGTAGTCTTGATCTCAAATGTGGATTTTGGCAAATCCGACTCCATCCCGAGAGTCGACAGTATACTTCATTCATTGTCAACAATCGACAAGTGCAGTTGTGTTCCATTCCAATGGGCTCAAGTGTCTCAATTTCTTGTTTTTGCTCTGTGTTGTACAAAGTGTTTGCTGGTCTTTTGTTCACAGAAGTATTCAATTTTGTAGACGATTTTTATCTGGGTGCTGATACCCCTGAAGCCGTAATGGCCATTCTAACGAAGATGTTCAACCGCCTTCGTGAAGCTGGTTTGTATCTCAGTGTGTCAAAAAGCAAATTTTTTTATGAAGAAATTTCTGTACTAGGTACATTGGTCTCCTTTGGTAAAAACCGACCGGATCCCTCTCGCTTCCGCTGCCTGGACCAACTTCTGAATGTCACTACCAAGAAACAAGCGCGGAGAACATGTGGATTTCTCTCGTACTATCGTCGCTTCGTACCTAATTACGGCCGCCGAACCAAAATCCTCTCTGACGCTGCCGCTCCTTCAACCAATTTTGAGTGGACAGACGAACACCGAAAGGTAGTAACAGAGGTTATGGAAGACATCAAGAAAGCCTCTCTTGTGAACTTTGACCCCTCTCTGCCCGCTCGTTTGCATACAGATGCAAGCAAGGTTGGTATTGCCGCGTGCTTTGAACTACAAACCGCCGACAAGATTTGGCGACCATATGCATTTTTCAGCCGCTTAACCTCAAAAGCAGAGCAAAAATACGCTCCCTTTTGGCTTGAAACTTTAGGCCTCACGGCCAGCCTCACAGCTTTTCGCAGTGAAATCCTCTCCCTGCACCATGGTCTCGAGTGTATTACCGACGCCATCGGTCTGACAGCCCTCCTGCGTATGAAAACTCCGTCCGCACGCATGGCTCGTCATATTGCTTGTATTAATCAATTTAATATAACCAAGATTACCTATTCTAAGGGAGAAAACAATCGCGCAGACGCTCTGTCGCGAGCCCCCGACCCAGCTACGGCCCCAAGTACGCCGTTCCCACAGCGCCCACGCCTGCCGGACGACCATCTCTTTGAGGCTTCGCCGCCGCCGTCCCTGCAGCCGTCGCCGCCAGCGTCTGCACAGAGCTCACGGTCAACATCGCCTGACCCCTGTGAAGAAGGCAACCACCTCCCGACGCCATCAGCTGCAGCGTCGGACCCTGCCGACACCAGCAAGGCTATCGCCCCGATCGCCTGCGAAGTAGGCAACCCACTGCCTCCAGCCCCGCTCGCAGTCCGCCGTCGTGCCGACCGGAGCTTCCCTCCGGATCGCTGCCTCAACACGGGACCACTGCCTATCTCACTCGCACCTCTTGTCGTGAGTCAACCTGAGTGCATCGCCTCGTTGCCTGCCTCGGACGCACCTTTGTCACTGTCCCGCCCCACCCTCCCCCTCCGCCTGCCTGATGGCCTGGCTGCAAGCACTTACAGCCTCCGGCCGCGAGCACTGCCGACTGCACTGCCGCCCCCTCCCCCTCCACCTCCTCCTTCCCCCGCAGTCGAACCGCGCCGATCAGAGCGCCTCGCCTCCAAGCGACTTCGAGACCCTACTCCCGTAGGCCTGCCTGGCCCGCCCTCGGCCAAACGGCGTCAAACCGAGCCCGCTGCGCTGTCCCCGCCGCCCCCGCCGGTTCCCCGCTTGCCCTCTCCGCCCCCCTCTCCCCTGCAGGACGCGCCGCCCCCCGTCCCCGCACCGCCCCCCTCGTCCCTGTCTTCTCCCAAGACAGCAGCACCTGCGCTGCATGACCGACCTCTTGGTCTTCCTGATCTCCGTGTGCGTCAGAAGCGTGATCCTGATATTGCGCCTATATTATTGCAATTATCCTTGCATAAGCCACCTCGCGACGTCGCTCAACGCTTTCGTCTCATTGATGGCGTAGTTTACACACGCCAGCCGCGTGCCCTATTGTATGTCCCGCGCTGTTTGCGCATGGCTTTGCTCCATGAAGCACATGACAGCCTCCTAATTGGTGGTCACCTTGCGTATCGTAAGACGCTAGCCCGCCTCAGTTCCTTCTATTGGAAATATAAAGCTCGTGATGTGAAATTGTATACCAAAAGTTGTATACCTTGCCAAAAGTATAAAAATAAGACGCATCCCGAAGGTGAAATGACGCCTTCGCGCCCTAAGTTTATCAATCACCAAGTGTGCGCTGATGTTAAAACTTGTGTAACCTCAAAAAATGGGTACAAATATTTCTTACTAATCACGGAAATGTACACTCATTATAGCTTCGCCCGCCCGCTCCGTACAACGGAAACAAGTGAAATTATGGAAGCCTTCAAATCCTATATTTGGTTTCTTGGTGCGTTTCATACGCTAATTGTTGACCAAGCAAGTTACTTTCGGTCAAAAGATTTCCGTTCCCTCTTCGCCTCCTTAGGCAGTCAGTTGCATTTTGCGCCTGTATATTGGCATAATCCCACCGGAATGTGTGAAAGCCTAATTCGGTCAATTTCTGACAGAATATTCTTACTGTGTAATGAAGATGTAAAAAATTGGGACTGTTATTTAGAGGCAGCAGTGTTCTCTGTTAACTCAAGTGTTCGCGCAAGCTTCAATATAAGCCCGCACCAAATGTTATTCGGCACTACGCCACTTGTCCCTTCTCAAATTTTGTACTGTTTGCCAAAAGCAGTAAGGCCTACAGAACGCCTCCTAAATCATTTCAGTTTACGGGCCCAAGCACAGGAATATTTGCATAAGCAACAAAGTAAAGATAAATGTCGGTTTGATGGCCGCCGCCGCAAGGTAACGTATGAGAAAAATCAAAAAGTTTGGATTTTCCGAAAAGTTAAGAAAATCGGTGCAAAGTTCGCGTACCGCTGGATTGGTCCCGGTCGCATCCTCTCGCGCTCTGGCCCCAGTAGTTACATGGTTCTGACTCCTGTTCGTGGCCGGATGAAGCCCGTCAAATATAATGTGGCACATCTTAAGAGTTATGTTTCGCGCCCCGCTTATTTGCAGCGCACACCGCCAAAATCGCCTACAGCCGTCCTCGACTAGTCCCATGGACCCATGGCATTGTGTCGACTTATCGACGCATCTTTTGTGTTCTGCCCAGGTGTACCAAGGATCCCCGCTTTCTTTTGCCCTCCATTATGCAGCTCACATGGACGCATCGGAATATTCTTTCCGTGGCCCACAGCACCCCGCTAGTCATCGCCGTCGCCGTCCGTGAGAATTGGTCCCTGCCGACCCTCCGCCCGTTCGAATCAGCCTTTGCGATCCGATCGGAGCTCTATAATAAAAACACGGCCTGCCCCGCTCTGCACGCCCTCCGGCGTGGCCCCTGTTTGCTCTTGGCCCTCGCCGTACAGCACTCCGCAGCCTCTACAGGCTCGCCACTTTTATTAATTCTTGCGTTCTTTCGCCTTCGGCGATTTATCGAACGATTTTCGCTGCAATCAATTGCAATCTCAGGTGCAACCTTCCGCGACATTTCGCTAGTGCATCTTAACGACATTATAAACCATACTTTGCATGACTTGCCAGTTCAAATAACAGTGCATCTTTAATGTTTTTGCACAGAGTATTCTCTCTGTTCGCCATTTTTCTTTTCGCCGCCACATTGGCGAATCGCCATTTTGGCACTTCCATTTTTGTTGCAGATTGCGAATACCTGCGTTTTTCGCACATCCTATCCCACTCCGCGATGCGTCCCGAGACTCCCCCACCCTGCAGCCCGTCACAATGGATGAGAATGGTCGACATTAGCCGCCGCCTTGCCGCCGCGCAGCCGAACCCCATTCAAGCCGAGCTGTTGTCCGAAGTGTCACAATTCTTGCTCCATCTTTATGACGTCCTGTGTGCGTCCCCTCGCCATTTGTCGCCCAGCCCTGAGCTACCCGGCTCAGCACCTGCAGCACCGACCCGGTCACCGTCGGATCAAACAACAAAAACGCGCCGTATCACGTCACCGAGACTGCCACGACGCTTCCGCAAACCGTCCCAAGAGACCAGCGTGTAAATGTGTCATATCTCTTCTCTGTTCCAGTGTCAATTGTATTCCTCCTATCATGGCCCCTCGCCCTACGTTCCGTGTGCGCAAAGCATTCGAGACAGCCGAAGCCGTTCTCTTCTACACGAGCGAACTTCTCAGCGTAGTTAAAGGAATACAGCAAACCGCTGATTGCTTGCAACTTTCTAACCCCCAAGAGGCGCTCACCTTGCGCTCGCACAGCGCTCAGCTGTCCAAGTTCCATCTCGTTGCCTCTGGCCTGGCTCGTCGCGCCTGCCCATTTTACGAGCGCAACATGCAATCCTTGGAAAGATCGGACAAGCCCACTTGCCAGTCGGTCCCCGACACTGCACCCGCCGGAGACCTGACTGCCCGCAGCAGCCCTATGACGCCCAGCCTCACCGGCTGCCTTGACGAAAGAAGCGCCCGAACCCGCCAGCGGGTGGCCCGCCGATTGTCCTTCAGTAGCCCTCCGCCGACCGCCGCCCTAACACCGCGACCGAAACGCCGTCCTAGTCCGCTACCGCTAGACACAGACGTGCAGCCTTCTGCTCCGTCTACGCCGCGTGCCGAAAATCTGAGCCCAAGTTCGTTTTCAAAAATTTACAAAAAATAATCAATTTTTTTTCTTCTTCAATGCCGGCCGCCACGCTCTTCCACAAGTCGTGGCGCTCGTTGGAGCAATCCGTAACACGTATCCCAGGCGAACAAATTGCCCAATTTTTGTTTTTCCCGCCTTGCTTGCGGCAATTTTTGGTTAAATATATCAATCTTCTCGAGTTTGGGCCCAGCCGCGCCGTTTTGCACATTCGCGAATACTGGCCGGAGGACGTCGACTCAACGTCGGGACCAGTCATCGCCGCCCAAATAGCGGAAGTGGTCGCCGCATTTTCGACATTCCAACGCGCGCCGTGCCGCGTACACGTTCGTTCGGACGTTCCGCTGGAGCTTCCCAGCTCCATTGCACGTTACACAGTGTCCGCACGTGAGTACTACTCGGACGCACACGTGTCCGGCGCAACTAAGTGGGTCTACACGCGCCAGTAATCGCGCCGTCGCGTTTTGTCTTCTCTTTTCCTGCTCTCTATCCGATAACCGCGTTTTCTCTCGCCGCGCGCACCCTCTTTTTCCCTCTGTCTCTCTGCGGCAGTTAGAATAGGGCCTGCCCAGTCGCCCCAGCCGCCGCCATGCCCGTCAACGCCGCCGGTGTCCTCCGCTGCGCACTGCTCGCAAATGCGGCCGCGAGTAGTGTCAGTGAGACGGTTGTCACACCAAAGGACGCTCGCACACTGATCGTGGCACTCGGGCGACTGACGGCTGCCGCTCAGACAATAACTGACATTGTGCAAAGGGAGGCCCGACTCCTGGTGCTTGTGCCCGCGTGCACCAACCCGGACTGCCGCCACCGTCCGGCGGAGTCGTACCTACTCTTGCCACCGAAGCACGCGCCGATAAACACTCCGTATGTGACGTACGCCGCGTGCCCTATGTGCCTCCAAGTGCCGGACGCGCCGACGCTCGTGTCCGCCGGAACAGACCATCTGCTCCCGGACCCGCGCCGACACGTCGCCGCCACGCCATCAAGAACGACGGAGCACACCGCCGCACCACCCGCCCGACCCCGGCCTGGCCCGTCCCTGCTGCCGTGTCGCATCCGGACGACACCGCGGGACGCCGCCGCCGCCGCTCCGGTCGCGGACCCGCGGCCTGGCCCGTCGCGGCAGCCGCAGGTGATCGTCCGTGCCACCCGCGGACCGCCAACACCAGTCCGGACGACGAGCGTCGCAACACGGCCGCCACCCGTACAGGTCGCCACCCCGCCGCACTCATCCCCGAAGCATGTGGCACCGTACATGGTGTGTGATGTGCCGCCGTGCCGCCCGGTCCCGGCACCACGCCGCCGTGACACATCGTCTACGGAGACCGCATCCACGATACCGGTGTCACCGCGGACCCCGCCGACGCCGTCGTCGTGGGGATCGTCCCCGCCACGCCACACCACGCCGCCACGCCACACCACGCCGCCACGCCACACCACGCCGCCGTGCCGCACCGCGACGCCGCCCCGCGCCCAGATGCCGCGTGCCGTGCCTCTCCAGGAGACACCGCTGCGCCCGACCACTGCGGTTGCGCCGCGCCGCCGGTCTGTGTCGCCACAACGGCGGCCCCGGACAGCGACAACCCCGGCGAGGCCCTGCAGGCCGACGACCGTCCACAATCTTACATACGCCGAGCTGGACTTCACGCCGCCGGTGTACGCTGAGATTCCGGACGACGGTCGCGCCCCGCCGCCTCGCGTCGCCACGCCGCCGCCGCCGCCGCGCCCCGTCCCGGTCGCTACCGCACCGCCGCCGGAGACCAACGGAAGCCAACGAGGACGAAAACGCCAAAGTCCGTGGTGGCGCCAGGAGATCGCCGCGTTATACCGGCGCAGACTCCGCCCGCGTCAAACCACGGAGCTTTAAGTTAAGTCCTCGGCGGTTAGATTTTAAGTGCATGATAGTTTTAATGCATGTTAATTTAAGGTTCGCGCTCGCGTTTTTTTTTTCTTGCAATCTTATTTCTTTCGTTCTTTTTGCAAATTGATTTCAATGATTTTCCTCGCGTTTGCATGTTAGTCTTAATGAAGGTTTTGGTTCCGTGCTTTTTGGCCACGTATGCAGTTCGTGTTGCAATTGCCACCCTGCGGCCCCGGACCAACCATCCCCGCATGTTAGATTAAGTTTTATTTTTGCGCTCTGGTCCGCAAACAGCGTTTACCAAAGCCGCAGTGTCGTGCCACGCAGTTTTTGCGTCTCGGTGCACCGATTTTTTTTCATCTCAAACTTTTCAGTCGGGTCTGTCGCAGGACACCTGTAAATACTCGCCTTGCGCTGACTCTGACGTATATTTACGGGTTTTCTTACTATTATTTTTTTCTTTCGACAAGTTTTCTGATTATTTATCTAAGCGTATTTTAACAGTGTGTGAAAAACACTTTCGCTTTCCTTTTGCTTTCATTGACGCCTTACTAATGTGTCCCCTCGCTTTCAGGTACAATGGCACTCAGTCCCTTATCGCTCCGTCCTTGCCTATTGATCGGACTGGACCTGCCGCAATGGGGGATCCGTGGCCCAAGGACACAATGGGACCTGTGCGCAGCCCCGACACCCGCCCGGACGAGCTGCGGCTCCCGCCAGACGGCAGGACGACCCGCCACGCCTTGCTCCGGAACGCCCCGCCTGCTGCCGACCCTGCGCACGCCGACCATTGTAAAAGCCATTCATCGGCACGTGCCGTTTGTTGTGACTGAGGTCAGTCACCTCCGTGTCGCCGGGATCGACGGGGACCCGTCTGTCGGCGGTGTCCCACAGCAGAAGCACGCCAACACAATCGGACGATCGCTAGGGGTTAGTTTTGTGGGTTGTCGTAGTGTGTGTAAGACGCCAGGTGGCCTTTACAAATTGTGATTCTTGGAGTTTGACGATCCTTTCGTGGAGACAGGTCTGGCCTATATTTTCTTTAGTGCATTGACCTAGTGCCGTTGTACACTCTGAGCCAAGAGTGAAAGTAAAAAGTTTAGACGATTGGATGTTTTCTCATGAGATATTCTAGTCAAAAGTGTTTTCGGATTCGCGTGTACAATACCGCGCCGATATGTATAATTTTCAGCCATTATTTAATTTTCCTTGTATTGTGTGTGCAATTTGTCGCCGTTTTTTTTTAGCGTTTTTTTTCGCTCTTGCGTAACAAAGTTCCTATCAGACGGTTGGTCTATCTTTTATGTTCTTGTGTGCAAATATAGTTCCTATATTTATTTTTCTCTGCAATTACCAGAATTTTTTTGTGTACTTTTGTATTGTGTGTGCTTGCTCAATTTTTATATGTCTCCCGGGAATGTCCGGTTGATTTTTTTTTCGACTGAGTAATAATAGCCGATGTTTGGCTTCCATTTTGTATTTTTATATTTAATCTTTTGTGTGTCAGAAAAAGATTTTGGATTACTGGAGGTATAAATTGTCAGACGCGGACGTCTGAAACCGTGACGTGAGGGACGTTAAGACCGAATAGTGAGTACTATCCGAGCAGTGTAGGGATTAGTATCGACTGCTCCCCTCCTTATCGCGCATACTGTAAGCGGCCTCACAGCCAAACATCTGCTTCCGGTGTGAGTCACCCCATCCAGCTGCTCACCCCTGGACTGCCGTGTCTGTCTGTCCGTCCGCACTTCCGAGCGTCCGCCGCGTGGACCAATCACAGCGCGCCCTGCGTGGCACCCCAAAACTATATAAGGGAAGGACTCGGTTTCCTCGGGGTTCAGTCGCTCACAGTCCATCCGCGAGCCATCATCTATTTCCTTCCGGCCGTGCCCTCACGACACGGAGTCGCCTCGCCTAGCTCACATCCATAGGGTAGTCAGTATCTTAGCCCAGCAGAGCTCACCTCCCATCTCCAGCAGTGTAAAAGGTATACCTCCATCACTGTAACAAGAGGCTAATAAACACTGTCAAACAATCCCAACCGCGTGGCAATCTATTCTTTAACGGAAGTTCCCTAGATTTAGAACCCAGGCCTAGACTATACGGAATATCACTGAACCACCTTCCATCCTGTCCGTATAGTCGTACATACAGACACCTGGACTGGAGTCCAAGCGTCAACGGCTTCTTCTTCTCTCAACTGCAGCGCAACCCACCACTAATTCACAATATATTTACTCTTACCGTTTTCACCAGGATTCGTGCCAGGAAAAAACTCGAACCAGTTCACGTTTTCGCGCGGAAATTGCAAATCTACCTCCCCGACAAACTACAGCTTCTTCAAGAATTCAACTGGATCCCACAATCTCTTCAATAACATCTCCTGATCAACCCCAATCTTCCAAGCTACTTGGAACCCATTGATTTTCAGCCACCCAACTTAGATGAATGCCCCAGCGATAACTAAACAACAAATTCTCTCTCTAGCCAAACCATGGCCTCAGGCCACTCGCATTGCGCGGTTTTAGCCGAGCACGGCGCTACCAGGTATATTTCAAACTAGCCAGCTAAGGTTGACAGGAGTGTTTCCTCGTGGGCCTGGCAAGCCCCGCTCTCTAACGTGAACTTTTGTTCACTTACACTTTTTTGGGTGAGTACCCTCCAGAACCTACAGAGCCCTAGAGGCTGATCAGGGTCCAATGGTCCGGGTCCTAAACAGTCCTGGACTCTTGGAAAGAGCGGAAAAAATGGGGACATTATTGCATCTTCTTCGGAACAATTTATTATTTTTCGGATACAAATTCGTCTCTAGAATTTAATGTGCTGAAATCTGGCCCCAGCTCAAGGACAAAATCGTCCCTTGGCGTGATGTGTGCAACGCCAGACCCCGCAGGCAAGGGTCGGCCGGGGATTAGCCCGGCTGGCCCGACCTGGGGCAGCCCCGCCCCGCCTGGCGTGGGCATTTGCACAGGTCAGATGAATTTCTCCTGATCAGAATTTTACTTAATGGACATCATATTTCCGTGTACTTTTTAATTTCGAACAAAATGGATCCTAGAACGAGGCCGATACATCAACTTTAGGAATCGAACGCAAGTTGGGATCGGAAGCAAGTCTGAGCTGCGACCCGCTCCCAACTTGAGAATGATTCTTAAGGTTGAGGTACCAGCTTCGTTCTTAGATCCTTCCCGTTCAAAATTAAAAACTACACGCGGACATGATGTTCATACAATAAAATTCTGATCAGGAGAAATTCAAATCCAGCCGTAACAAATGCCCACTACGGGCGCCGGGCGGGGCCGCCCCAGGCCGGGCTAATCCCCGGCCGACCCCTGCATCCGGGGTCCGCCGAAGAGATGCTTTCAGCTGTGCCTTCGCCGAACATGACCAAACTTCTACGCTTAACGTTCACTAATTGCGAATTCCCGAAACGCGACTCGACCCGATGGGCCGCACCCCGGCGACAGGGGCCGGCCGGGGATCAGCCGGGTCTGGGGGTAGCCCCTTCGGACGCCTGGAGTGAACGTTTGTAAAGTCCGGATTTGATTTTCTCCTGATCAGAATTTTACTAAACAAACACCATATCCGTGTGTTGCTTACAATCTCAAACAGATTGAACTCATGAACGAAACCGATACTTCAATTTTAAGGTCGATTTGCAACTTGGGAACGGGTCGCGCGACTCAGCCGGCCCCGAGTTGCCTCGGTTCCCAAATTGCGAATGGACCTAAATGTTGAGCTGTCGACTTCGTTCTTGGGTCCATTCTGCTCAAAAAAACTATACATAGATATGTTTGTTTAGTAGAATTCTGATCAGGAGAAATTCAAATCCGGCCTTAACAAGTGCGCCGGGCGGGGCTGTCGCCGGGCCTGGCCAAACCCCGGCCGACCCCTGCCGCTGGGGTCCGGCGGCCGCCGGCAGGTCTGTTCCCAAGTTCCGAATCGTCGCCACATTTTTTTTTCGCAATTTGGGAACATTCACCGTAACAGTTACCCCGAGAAACTCTCGAATTTACGAGTACGCGCAAGCGCTTTCGCGCCGGACTAAACACAGCGCAGACCGACACACTTCACTAACCTGCACCCTAAGGACAAGTTTGTCCTTGAACTGGGGCCAGATAAGAGCACATCTAAATCTAGTGGCAAATTTAAACCCGTACACTGAAGTGAAGAAGATGAGATATTGCCCCCCGGTTTAGATGTGCTCAAATCTGGCCCCAGCTCAAGGACAAAACTGTCTTTATACATTTAGAGTGTGGGCGAGGATGAACCCAGCAGGACTCGGTGGCGGCGCCAGACCAGCGCCACGTTAAAAGACAGGAGCAGGCACCCTGCTGCACGGGCTCCGGGACCACAGCCACAACCGACCGCACTACACTGACTGACTGGGAGGGAGCCTGCGCTGCGAGCTCGGGTGGTCCGGCCGGTCTGCCGCCGAAGCCTCTCGACCTCTCGACCTATCACGATGGTCGATGTTCGGAGCGGAGCCGAGTGCAGCCGAGTAAGGCCGAGTGGAGCCGAACAATGAATACCGAGGGCTAGAACAGATACACTACAAGACCAGAGACTGCCGCCTCGCCGCGCCGCCAAAATGCCTTCAGAAGTGCCCCCCAGTTGGTGGGGGCCAGCCAACCACAGTTGGCCTCCTTCCAGGGATGAACCGCCGCGCCGCACTTCTGACGCCTCTAGCTCTGCTGCGTTTGATTTTAGAAGGGGGGGGGGGGGTGTAAGCAAGCCGATTTCAGAAGAAAACGCAAGCTATCAGGCGCTGTGTTCATATTTGCGATCCGAGCAATCCAGTTCGAACAGTAGCGCTCACAATTACGTGTCCCGCACCACCGGCTCGCGACCCGTCTCGTTAGCGTGAGACTTCTGACGCTCCTATCTCCGTTGCGTTTGAATTTAGATGGTGGGTGTAAGTGAGCCGATTTCACTAGAAAGCCACAGCTTTCACTTGCTGTGCTTATGTTTCCGATCCAAGCCATACAACTCGAACAGGAGCCTCCTTAAGTTTGAGCTTTTTTACTTCTTAAAAAAGGCAGTCCAATGAAGAAACCCCGCAGTTTTGCCTAGAATTTTCCCACACCATCCTGCGCAACTTCAACTGCCACCTGGTTCAAAAGGGAAATGTCCGACAAAAAGAACAGCACCACAGAGAACGAGACTCTTTCTTGAGGTGGGCTTCTTAACATTACGAAGCATTCTGGTATTATTGAAGTGTCGAAATCACAGTCTTCCAATCTTCTTCAGGATGAAAATGGGACAGTAAATGCAGAATATTTTGGAAATAAGGAAAGAAACAATGATGAGGTGCTTCTCGTACCAATCGAATCTGATAAGAAAGATGAACACGAGTTCATCAGCATGTCAATTTTTTTTTTAATTTAATCTCCTAGACAGTTGTTACTAACTGCGTTATTTTAGGTTGAAATTGGTCCTGTTAATGAAAGACCTGTTGGTGACGAATGTGAGTCAGAAAACACTGCTGCTGATATGAATGAGAAAGACAAGAGTGCAGAGTTGGTCAGTCTGCCTCTTTTTTTTTGTTCTCCGTATACAGCAACAACTAATTTTACTGCTTCCATTATTTCTTTGATGTGCATAGAAGGAGAATGAAACCAGAAATCTGGGATTTTGATGCGAGGCGGGATTCAAAATTGCATGGAAAAGAATGGGCTGTTATAAATTTGGACGGCAACATATTAATTATTCAAGTATAGCAGCGTCTAAACTGACCAGTTCAAATTGTAAGGGCAATAAAAATCAATAATAACAAGGGTGAGGTGACACTGGATGGATGCACAGTGGAAGACAGTGAATTTGAAGACATCAACAGCTTATCCACTCTGCAGTCGATTGTAAATGAAGTTTCAAATCTGAAAGTATGGGAAGGAGCAGATTCTATGAAAAGATTTTCTGAAAACTTCCATGGTTGGGTGCCTGAAAAGAAGGCTGTACGATGTGATCGCTGTGGGGAATTTCACAAGTATCAAAACAAGAAAGAACACAGGATTAAAGAAACAGGAGAAGGCGGCAACAACAAGATTCAAAACACAAATGAGACAGAAGGAATAGCAAGGTAAGGGATAAATTAAGAAGGTAAAGGAGGCGGTAAAATTTAAATGACTCGCACTATTTTTTCCCCCCCGATTAAGGAACTGAAAAATGTAATTAAAGACCTTCATTTGAAGTGCAAAGCTGCCCAAGAGAATTCTCTGAAAGATGGCATAGCCTGTGCACCAGAAATCCAGCAGCAAGTGGTGTTGGCATTTTTGCAGGCTTCAAAGGTGACAGAGCCACAGGGGAGAAGGTAACGATGGGTGTACGAGTGCGTTCTCCTGAGAATTAAGAAATAAGGTGCTGTATAAGCACATCAGGGAAAAAGAAATCTTGCCGCTACCTACAAAAGGAACCATAGTTAGGTACATGACCAAATTGCACCCAGCTTATGGGTATCAAACCTCAATGTTTGAAGTTTTAAAAAGTAAAATATCTCGTTGGACAGATGCTGAAAAGCGTGGTAAGTTCTAACATCACCCATTTTTACTTTCTTATCATGAGCTGCACTAATTGCAATGAAACCAATTATACAGGTGCCATCCTTGTTGACGAAATGAAAATCACATCAGGAGTAGAGTTTGACAAGCACGCCCTAAAATACTGGGGGTTTTCTACGCTGAACAACGTAGAAATGGGCGATCGTGTGCTTGTTGTTCTTTTTCAGACTTTCCAAGGCCAGTGGCATCAGGCTCTAGGCTGCTTTTTGTTCGAAGGGAATGTAAAAGGTCCTGATTTAAATAAATTGATTTTGGAAGGTCTACAATTGAGTGGAAGGGCTGGACTTTCCATAGATGCAGTTATTTGTGGTGGTGCGAGGTGGAATAGAAATATGTGGAGTCATTTTGATGTAGGCGAAGAAAACAACAAGTGCATTCACCCTTGTGATGATGATAGGCAACTTTGGTTTTTCTCTGACTTTTGCCACTTACTGAAGGCCATGACGAATAATTTGTGCCCTCTACCCCCGCAAAAAAAGAGTAGGGAAAGGAAAATCCAAACCTGGAGGCGATGAAAATAATGTAGAAGAAGGATAATTGCAAGAGAAAGATTCAGCAGAAGATTTCACAGACAAAGAGCTGGTAGGGAGTATAACGAACCATTAATTGCTGACAGCTTTTTGTTTAACATTCAGATTCCACTTTTTTAAAAATTTCACTTGAATCAATTTCAGACACCAGATGGCCTGGAGGGCCTAAAGGAGCTCTTTGGAAAGGCAGCAAAGAGGAAAAGGTAGGGTGAAAACTTACTAGATCAGCACAAATACATCATGGAAAATGGTGGCTTACATTGCTACTTTCCCTTTTTTTACAGGACATAGTGGAGTTTGAAAAATACCATGACCAGTGTGTAGCGTTAGCCAGAGCAAATGGTAGGAAAGTTTTCTGGAGTGATCTCACGGATGTTGGCCTAAGGATTACATTGAGGTCCACTTTAGAGCGGGCTGACTTCCTGAGGTCAAAAGGATTCCTCTATGTCATGACGAGATTTAACCAGGACGCTTTAGAGGTACGCTTGAAATCAGATGTTTAATCAACTTGGTATGAAAAATGATAACAAATTCTAATCCGGTACACTTGCAGCAATTCTTTGGGAATATCCAACCTGCAGCAGCACCAAACCCACATCCAGATGCCAAGCTTTTCGCCCAACTGCATTATATTACAACAGCAAATACCAGAATACGAAGACTTCTACATTGATTGACATAAAATAAAGAGACCCGATTGTGATAATCTCTTTGGATGGATGCCCAAGTAAAACATCAGCAAGTCAAAGCGACATCAAAAAATGTCATATTGGTGTGAAAATGGCCAAAAGAACGAGAATTATGATGACATCATTTTCACTGTTCATTTTTCCTTGGGTGACCACATGCAATAAGATGACTGAATCAATATGGTATTCAAAACAGGTCACTACAGTTGTGGGTGCACTGGACAGGAGCCTCTTGCTCCAGCGGTGGTAAACACATTTATAAAGGACTCATCCTGAAGTCATCCATTTCAGGTAAACCATTAAAACTCAACTCAGACTGCGCTGATTCGAGGAATGAACCACAGCAAACACCAATCACTAACATTGCTGATAAAAGAACACAATTTTTACTTCACTGATTCTGAATACAACCAAAAGCCAAAACATAACACATATCTCAAGGGACTACAAGAAAACACCTGTCTGACAGTAGCTCTTCAGCTCCTGCAGAGCAGCTCAAAACATACAAATTGGAAGCAAATTGAAAGGCACCTTTCTTTGAAAAACTCAGAAATGTCATAATTTATAACTTAATCCTACTTACTAGGATTTTTTTAATTTTTTAAGAAGAATAAAACAAGTTAGAATGAAGCTTTTGTGAAAAACAATGATGTCAATGGCTCAACATCTGAATCAGATGAGCAACTTAATCCTACTTTTAAAAAAAAATGTATTCCAGGAATTACAGAAGAAATGAGAGAAATAACAAGGAGCAAAGTACGATCCCAAACACATTCGGAATTGAAATAGTGACTCGTTCTTTACCAGTCATGAGATGGAAATAATGTGCGTCATGTGATAGAGTATAGTGATGGAATGATTTCAAATTGAAACGGTAATGTAGGAGGTGGAAAATAAAAAATTTGAAATGCAGGTATAGGAGGGGTGAGTGGTACAGGGTGTGGATGGAGAGGAGAGGATAGGATAGAGGAGGAGGGGATGGTTGCATAACAAGTTATATATATTTCAAATAATGTTGGAAACAACAAAATTTTGAATGAATTACAGGACTAGGTATACAGGTATGCATGTGCAAAAGAATATGGTTTTAAAAATAACAAGCTAGAATGGAAGTTCATAGTTATTTGCAAATAGAAATAATATCTAATTGTACATCACTGAGGTACATTGGTATGTGATGTTTTAGAATGTCAATAACAATAATGAGTGTGATAGAAAAAAAAGGAAAGAGAAATTAGTGCGTGATATATATAGCATGTGTAATTTAAATCTTATGAATTGAACTCGTATAAGATGAGTGATGAGCAATATTGTGCAAGGAAAGAAGAATGAAGAAATGGTTATAAATCAGTCATGAGGAAAACATGAAGTATTGAGGGAAAAGAAGAATAAGTGGACAATTGGCAAGTGAAACTGATATCTTGGAATGGAAATAACAATGGCATGTGCAATTAGGCCCATTTGAAATCCACTATATCATAAGATCCTTTCCCATCAGCTCTACTACGTGAAGAGATCTTGTGGACAGTATAAAGTGGGTAATTTTTACTTTTAATTCTGTCCTTGAGCTTGCGTATTTGTTTGTAGCTGAAATCTGCCACTGGCTTCGGCATTTTGACTTTGATTGTGCCACTTTCTTTGGATTTGTCTTTGAAGACAGCAGTGGCCGTTTTGTACGGTCCGTAAACACCGTGTTGCTCTTCGTATTTAATTGAAAGGAGCTGGTATGCACGTTTCAGCTTGAGATCTCTGCTAGTGTATTTCACATAGTCGTTGAGATCATCAAGGTCCTGTGGAATGAAAGTTATTAGATTTGACATAACTTAATAATGGTTGTATTGAGGTGATTTAAGAAATGTATTACTTACAGAGTGAGTGCTCTTATTTTGACGTTTGCGGTGAGGCGTTGAGGCACTTGACGATTGTGAATCGGTTGACGATTCTGATTGAGATGTATCATGCTGTAATGAGAGGATGAAACAGAGTATAGAAGTGGTGATGGGGGTGAGTGGAATTTTAAACGAACTGTGATGTAAAGAAAATGAAATACCTTTTTCTTGCTGATGCTCTTGTGTGAAGGTGTGGATGTGTAAGTCACTTTTTTGGGATGCTTTTTGTATTTCTTGTTTGTCACTGGTGTGACTGAGCCTGATGATGTTGTGTCTGACTCTGTTTCCTCATGTTTTTGTTTTTTCTGTGAATTGGGTGAGGGTTCGATTTTGTGTTTTATGTTGTGGTGTTTCTTGTTGTTTGTGATAGGTGTTTGTGGTTTCATGTCAGATTCAGAAGATGACTGATTGATCTTGTAGGGCTGTGATTTCTTGGAGTTCTTCTTTGACTGGATTTCACTTGAATCGGTATCCGTATTTGCAAGTTTCCCTGATGGGGGAATGGTTGAATCAGAGTCTGTGTTCTGATTTGAGGCCTGGTGGTCAAGAAAGATAAATTAATGTTGGCATTTGGTATTAGTTATCATTATGAGTTTGAATTTTGAGATGCATACCTTGTTTGGCTTTGTCCTATTCAATGTGGTCATGTCACTACCTGAATCTGATGACATAGGTGAGTATGATCTGTGCATCTGGAAAGGAGAAAACGAAATAATTCGTCTATTCTATTTCATTTGATATGATAATGTTGTATCAATTACCTTTCTTTTTGTGTAAGTTTTGGTCCTTGATTTAATGGGTCCTGATTCATCAGAGGTAGTGTCGCTCAGGAATCCTTTAGTTTGATGCTGTGGAATAAAGAGTGGTGTGTTATGAGGTCAGAATGAAATGGTGAAATCTTGAGGTATATAAAGGGTTACCTTTTTGGATTGCGTTCCTGATGTAGATGGCTCAGGTTTGCATTTTCCTTTTCCTGTTGGTACATTTTTGCCTTTTCCCTTCAATGGGATAGAGCTGGTTGGTGATGATTCTACTTTAATGTTCAGTATTTTTTCGTCATCAAAATCATTGTCTGAAATCTAAAACAGAAGACATGACATGAAATGAAAAGAAATGAGTTGATAATGAGAATAGAATATTATTTGAACTTACTGTCAGGTCTACATGATCCGAGGCATCATGTCTGAACCCTCTACCATCTTCTTATAATCCTTTTTGTTTCCTCTCGTTTTCATTTTCAGTCTGGAAAAAGAAATCGTAAAAAAAAAAAATAATTTTTAAATAAGTAATATTTGATATACAGGTGTTATAGATACAATAGTGACATGCCTTTCGAATCCATATGGGATAATGAAGACTGAAGAATGAAATGTAAGAGCCAGATTTATAGGTTTTATTATTTGAAAGTGCCCAATCTATAGTGGTATTGAAATGGGTTGTGCTCTTTTTGTTTAGAATATGGAGATCATATTTTTTTAGAAGTAAATCCATATGTTTCATCTTTGAACTTTTTGAAGAATCGATATTCAAGTTGAGATCCAGTTCCTCGTAATATGTCAGATGCAGCACAATTTGTAGTTCTTCCTTTAATTTTGTTCAACATCATCTTGTTATAGTTGTCTAAATCTTCATTTTTGGTGAATAAATGGACAGCATCATCAAAATTAGTGGTATGAGGGACTGATTTGAAAGTACGTTTTCTGAACAATCGAATATCAGATTTTGTTAACTTGCCTCGTGCAAGATTATTCAAAGCGACCTGAAATTGCATCTCATTTTGGCGCATAATCTTTTTTAGCTGGAATACTTTGAATTTTCTCCATAAAGTTTCTCCAAAGATTTCAGCATAAGGATTGGATGATTCAGGATAATATAGTGGACGAGCACAAACAGGTCTTAACTGGAAAAAATCACCAACAGTAATTACAGAAACACCACCAAATGGTACATCTTTGCATAGTAAGTGACGTAATCGTTGGTCAATCATGTCTAGTATATGTTGTCCCACCATAGAAATCTCGTCAATAATTAAGACTTTCAGATCATGGAGTTTTGTAGATAAGGTATGAGATATATTAGATGACAGGTGGTTGAGTTCTTTTTGATTTAATGGGAGTTTGAAAGCTGAGTGAATAGTTTGTCCACCGATGTTAAAACTTGCTTTTCCTGTTGGTGCACATAATAATATTTTTGGAATGTCAGGATCAGAATCAGGAGATGAATTTAAAAGTCTGAATAAAGTTTGATACAAAGTGTTGATAACAAGTGACTTTCCAACACCTGCTCCTCCAGTTAAAAAGTGAAGCATCTGTTTGGATGATTTCTTGAAATGATTAGTAACATGTGTAATGTAATCTCTTTGATCCTGATTAAGTTTTTCAAATAAATTTTGGAAATCAGAATCATTCATCTTCTGAGGTGATGTAAATTTGACAGTTTCAGATTTACTGTCATCCTGCAACTCTTTTTGGATGTCAGCAAATGATGTTGAATCATCTAGAGAATATGTGTCAAAATCAAATGTTGGGCGATCTGGTTTCTCTGTAGCTATACTTTCATCCAGGCGTTGTGAAGCTTCTTCAAGTGCTGTAGTGAGAACAGTATCATCCAAGGAGTGAAACTGTTTCTTAATTTTCTGTATACGCTTCTCATGTTTAAGAAATAACTCTTCGAGCTTTCTGTTTAGAATATCTCTTTCTTCATCTCTCCAATCATAATATAACATTATGTGTTCTCTCATATAGTTATCAGGATCCATTTCATAGTAATAGTTTCTAAATCTTAGAATTCTACTTGATGTTCGTTCAAATATATATCCACCTTCATTTAATAAAGGTATCCCTTTTGTGGCATATGATGAAGAAAATCTGTAATTGGCTGCAAATTCAGCTAGAGATAATTTTTCTAAGACATGAGGACGATCACAGTAATGGTCCAACAGACCTTTTTCAAAAATATCATTAGAATCTTCATGCATCTGTTCCAATCTCTCATGTGATTTTACAAGGCGAACTCTATCTTCTTTTGGGAAAGTGGGAATGAAGATACATGCTTCACTTGAGTGTGATAGCGGTAATTAGAGGATATTGTATGCTGCCTCTTGAATTGAAAGTTCACTATTGTTGTAAAATGTGTTTGATATTTTTTTCAGACAGTCCCGTAGAGAGTCATTCCCCTCTCTGATTTGTTGCAGAACAGTTCTCATTAATTGACTCATGCCTCGAGATGATTTGTTGATATAATCAATAATGTAGCAAGCAGCTCCATATGCATCCAAGACAAACTGAATGTTTTGATTGCTTCTCATTAGATCCAACATTTTAATTGAGAAAGGGCTGATGAAAATGTCCTGTACATCTCTCTTGATGAATATCTGATGTTTAGATAATGATGATCGAATTGCTTTAATATATTGATCTTCTGATAAGTTCAATGAATGAAGGAATTGATCAAATGTCATTGCTATTGTTTCTTCATCTTCTAAACGTGCCCTGATTTTTTTGTAAATTTTTTTAAGTTTCTTAATTTTATCTTCATCGTAGTCTTCTTTCAGTGGCTCCAATATTCTTGTTTTCGTCATTGGAAGATAAGGTATTCCAAATCTGCATTCTGTTGTCCCTGATTTCTTGAGGCATGTATGTGAGTGCTTGTGCGTTTGAAGAGCTTTCAAATCTTCGTTGATATTCTTTGATGAGCAGGATATAAATTTATCAATGAAATTACAGATATCTTTTTTTGAATTGGGATCTGATGGATCAAATGAAGGTGAATTATCCAACCATACAAGCATGTGAACATGGGGTGATCCCCGCTGTTGAAATTCTATTCTATAATAATAGTGAATCATTTTATGATTCAAAAAAGGGCCATCATCATTTTGCCATGTTCTTTTTAGAGCTTTAAATCTTTGATCAAAATGTAGAGCACAAGTTATAGGATCTTTTTGAATAAGTCGTGCTCTATCTTTATATGACAATTCTGATGCCTCCTTTTCAGTTATAAGTTCTTTGTCAACAGAGGATTTCAAAGCAACTAAAAGCTCTGGCCACCGTGTGTCTGCTGATGATAATGTTACAAAGAACGTTGGCAAAACCAAACTGACGAATCTGGGCTAACAATTTTGTCTTTTCATTCTGCCAGTGAGCAGGACTATTCCGTATTCCTTGCAAAATCTTGTATCCTGCATTATGTTGAAGTAAACCATCAACATATGCTGAATTCATCATATCTCCAACTGTTATATTGTTTCGTTTTACGGTTTTCTTTTGAAGGCAAATATTAACATTGTTACAAAGCTTGATAAGTTCTAACTTTTTAGCTATAAAAAGTAGTAAGTCTCCTCTTTCTGCTACTCGCCGGTCATATCTCATAACCCATGATTTCACAACATCGGAATATGATATTGCTTTGCCATTAAATTCAGGAGTCAACTTATGTCCTCCAAAAACTTTGGGAAATGCTAAATATTCACAATTTTCATCCATCAGAACACTTGTTGGTACATAATTTTCAGCTGGAGCCATGCGAAGTCCACAGTGTTCCATACCATTGAATTGAAGATTGTCTGAAGTTAGTAGTGTTTCAAATCTTGCATTATTCATATAGAATTCATCATCTAAATCAGTATCATATTTAGTTCACTGAGGAACAGACCAATCTGTAGATAATTCAATTCCTTCTTCTAATGCAACAGGATTTGAAACAAAGACTTTTGCAGCATCATATAAAAGTTTGCGACGCACTACACCTGACATGTAGTTTTTAACATATTCCATTCTTCTTGCCAATCTAACGTGAATCATATGAGAGTCATGGACAGGTCTAGGGAGCTGAGTAACTGTTGTGTCTATGTCAACAGGAACATTTACAATTCCACCTTTAGTACGGTATTGACCAGTTGGTCCTTTTACAGTCCACAACGTTTGAAAAACATGCCTTGCTGCAAGTAATCTCTCTTCTATTCTATTTAATTTTGAAATATGTTCATGAACATGTGGAAAATCTAAACCATTAGCTAAGGCAACCTTTGGAACACATCCTTTCGTTATATAAAAATAACACGTTTTACAAAACGTATTTTCATCAGTTTTTTCCACCCAAAATACTGTAGATACAAAGTTTTCAGAAAATTTCTTCTCTATCAAATCTGATTTTTTGATGTGTCTTAGATAAGATTTTCTGCAGAGTTTACCACAACAGTTGCAAATTTTAGACAAATGCTCCCGAATTTCATTTTCATACAGTTCCACACATTTTTCCCATTTTACTGTAGCCTGCTTCCGTTTCTTCTCTAAATTGTTCCGTTTTTGGATCTCTCTAGTTCTAGATACTCTCTCTCTATTTAACCGTCGATGTTTCAAAATTTCATACATTGATGCAGAAGATCCTTTCTGCTTTGTCTACATTTTCTCTGTATTTCAGTATTTCTTTTTCTATCTTTCTCAAGTCTGGACTTCTTGTATTTTAGAGAGCATTTGTTATTTGGCATATTTCTGAAATAATTTCTCTTACTTTTAGGATTCTAAATTTTAGCTAGATATATGATATGATCTGCGAAATGTGTAGGATAGCGTACCTTAACATAACTTAGTATGCCCTTAATGGATGATAACGTAACGTATATGGACAGCGTGGATAGGAACGGATAGGCACAGAAGCAGCTCAGCACTCAATGACACCTATTCAACCTGGAACATATACATAGAATCATTTAGATACTAAATTATTGTGACGAGGGATATAACATTCGTCTTTCCTTAGAATGATGTTATTCTCCTGATAATCAGTATATATATATATATATATATATATATACCGATCATATATATATATATAGCTTGATGAGATAATAGAAATGGAGTGGAATAGGTAAATAGCTTCCTTACAGATAATGTTGATGATGAAGATGACAATAAGCAGTCCAATGAGCAGATGCAAGCACAAAACGGACCCTCCTCCTGATTAGAAATGTGCTCCTGAAGCTGCTTAACCGCTAGCACAGGAACAGCATTTACAGAACATCCTGACAAACAGAGATAAAATTATTTGAATGTGATATCAAATATAGCAAAAGAAAATTTAGATGGGGGACTGCACTTCATTGCAGTACCACATATAAAAAAGAAAAGTTCTCATTTCAAATGAAATGAAGTATAGGCATTAGTAAACATTAATATGGATATCATTTGAATTAGATACTAATAAAATACACATAGGATACAAAGGATCTGTCACAAATGAAGATATCTTCCTTAGATGTCTCTCACAAATGAAGATGACGAGCAAGGAAGACTGCACGAGGCTCAGCTGGCACGAGAAGCACTCCAGGGAGTAGATGCCAGGAAAAAATGGAACCTCCTCTTCAATAGAAATGTGCTCCTGAAGCTGCTTAACAGCTGGCACAGGAACAGCAATTACAGGACAACCTGACAAACAGAGATAACATTATTTGAACGTGATATCATATATAGCAAGAGAAAATTTAGAAGTGAAACTGCACTTCATTGCAGTACATATAAAAAAAAAAGGTTCTCATTTATACACAAAGGATACAATCTGTCACAAACGAAGATATCACCCTTAGATGTCTGCAAATAAAGATGACGACTGCACAAGACTCAGCTGGCACAAGAAGCGGTCCAGGGAGTAGACACAAGCAAAAAATTGAACGTCCTCTTGAAAAGATAAGCTCAACCTGAAAGATAAGGATGACATTATTTTATTGCGATATCAAATTTAAGAAATAAAATTGGAGAACGGAGATTGAATTTCATTGCAGTGCCAGGTGAAACTATCAGTTACAATTTCAAATAAAATGCAGTAGAGGCATTAGGAAACGTTGGAATTAAATCCAAGCAAAAAGGAGATAGACTTTCTTGTAGATGGGGGAAAGAACAAACTTCTTGAATATGTACCCCTTGTAATCAAATGATGAAATTTTGAGACATATATAGATAAGATGCAACACCAGATCATTTCCAACAAGATTACAACAGATATCAACCAGTTTCAATTTTAGTAATACTTACTTTCAGATTGTCGAAGACGCTACGATTGTTGCAAAAGTCACCGCTTTTCAACGTTTAAACTAAAGCCGCGCATGCGTTTTTCTTTTGTTTTGTACATCCGGTCATCGTGCACGGCGTTATTCGCAGATCATTTCGGCGCGACCACTAACCTTAGTTTCAACTTACAAAAACGTCGACGGATGGCGCCACATAACGGAAACACATTCTTTGAATGACGAACGCCGAGGACTTTGAATAATTTACGGTACACGATAAGTAACCACCTATGTAAACGACCTCCGTTCAATATAAAATTAATTCAATTTGAGAAATTACATTTCACAATCATTGTTTTCTAGAGTAGCGACCTCTTCCGCTCCGTTTGTTCCCCCCTCCCAGTAGTATGAATGCGCAAATACATGATACCACCCCTTGCCAGGTACCATAGGTTTTTCCCGTTCTGGCCACGACACCAACGCCGATGGGCCCCGCCCCCCGGCCCCTTATGAAGAAGACCACCCTGGTCCGTATGTACTCTACATCTCGTACCTGGGCATGCTTTTCGGCACTGCGCCAGGGCCAACATCAAATACAGCCTCTTCACTGTGGGACGCAATGTAACTGAATTTGATTCTCCCTTTATTGCCCACCCGAAATCATTCCATCACTATACCCTATCAAAACATGCCATACAAAAAAAAAGGCGCACAGCTACCGGTGAGTGGGTCGACAGCAACACTTGGCGCCTCACTTTTGACTCCCCCACGCTGCCGACCAAGGCCCGTATCTACGGCTACGGCCTACGGATTACCCCCTACGTCTCCCCCCCCCCCCCCCAGCAGTGCAAAAACTGCTGCCGGTTCCATTCTCTCCTGTGCCAACTGCTCGTCCCGCGACCACCCCACGGGCAGCCACCGACCGCAGCTGCACCCGCTGGCAGGTGGAACGGAGCACCAAGAAGCTCATGGCTCACCATAACCTCAGACCACAATACTCGTTCTTCTTACCTTCACATTCTCAGACCCAGCAAATCGCCGAACTGGACGCCGCCCGCGCTCTCCCAGATTGCGCAACTACTTACCACCCTTCTGGCCCATAATCCCTCTTATGCCGAAGCTACGCCGCCCGAACCTACCATGGTCCTGCAAATCCTTACCGACTTATTCTCGCCCACTGAACCGGCCCCCCCAGGAGCCCGCGACCAGCAGGCCCCCGCCCCTCTCCCCCGCTTATGGCCCTCAACCTGCTCACATGGAACGCCCACTCGCTCGCCCAGCGACAAGCGTCCTTCCATAAAATCCTGGAGGACCAACTTATTGACGTGGCCGCCGTCCAGGAACCAGAACTCTATACCGACCAACACACCCTCGGCAGCTACGAAATCCTGCAGCACTCCATCGACGGGGGCCACGGCGTAGCCCTTTTCATCAAATCACCCTACAAACCTGCCTGAGGCCCTGGGCCTAGAAGCGGTCGCCGCTCAGCTGCGCCTGGCGGACGGCTCCGCCCTCACGGTGGTGAGCCTATACGCCCTCCAAGGACGGCGGGGGGGCCAAGACCGCGTCCCGCCACGCGCCTGGGCCGCCCTTGGGGCACGCCTGCCCCGCGACTCCATCTTGCTAGGCGACTTTAACGCTCACCACCCCCTATGGGGAGCCCCCACCCCCGACTAATCCCTAGCCCAGTGGCTCTCTACATCCGACTTCGTGACGCAAACGACGGCACCCCTACACGCATCGGCTACGCTGGGCAACGTGACACCGCCCTCTCGCCATCGTCCCCCAGCGGCTCGCCCTGTCGTCGGAGACTGAAAAACCAGGATTCACCTCAAAGTGCTGTATAAAAACAAACCCTCGAGTCCCCCCCCCTCGCTGCTGGCATACGACGACTTTATAACCCTCCTCACCACCGCCGCCGACCATGCCTTCCAGCCCCGCACCGCATATGGTGGACCGCGGAGTGCGCGGCCGCCCAAACCCTCCGCCGCCAGAGAGCAACGTTACCTCCGCCACAGAACAGCAGAAGACTTCCGCCGCTACTCGGAAACCGCCCGCTGGGCCAACCGCATCGCCAAAAGGGCCAAGCGGGACCACTGGCGAATTCATTGAGTCCCTCTCCCCCCCCCCCCGGAGACATGCGCCGACTGTGTAGCATGGCGAGGCGCCACGCCGGACGGCAACCCCCCAACCCCACCGCGGGGGACTGGCCAGAGGACCAGTTGAAAACATGTTGGTTAAATATCTGCGATGTCTACAAAATTCTGCGCCTCCTCAACCACATCTGGGCCAATTCCCCTCGTCCTGGAAGAGATAAAACACAAAATTGTGTGCTCTTCGAGCGCATGGTGAAGGCCCGGCTGGAGTGGTGGATGGAGCGACACCACCTACTAGACCCCCACCAGTTTGGAGTTATAAACGACAGTTTAACTCTGTTCAGCCCGGCCCCCTGTGTACCTGACACATTACACGTCCTTCACTAGATAAATCCTACCAAACCAAAGTCACTTTCAGGGCAAAACAAGACGCCGACGACGCTGCGGTTAGTGAAGCCGCCGTCAGGAGTCACTACATCGACACCATCTCCAGCAGACTACTAGAAGACGGGGCGCGGCTCTCGCCAACTAAATTACGAGACGAGCACCATTTCAATTTTCAGAAAGGAATGACTTATATTTGAGACTTACTTTCCTACCAAAAGTCTTCTCATATGGATCACACACATTTTCATTGTGAATCCCGTTGTACTACAATTGAAAACTATCAGGTGAAGGAAAGTCATCAACCTTGACCAAAATATTTCCATTCTGAGGAGCAGCATCCGTCTTCCTCGCGGAGGCGGTGGCCATTCAGGAGGGCCTACGCCACGCCGCGGCAGCCGGCATCCCCCGGCTCGCCCTGCTTACTGATAGCTTGTCGGCGCTGCGGGCCATCGCTAACCCCCGCCCCACCGCCCAGAAAAGGAACAGAAAAAATAAAGTACATCTGACCTGAAAATTGTGACCTCTCATGTACCTTCCACACTTGTGTAAATGTCAGACTATTCTACTTCCAATGGGCCAACAATTCAATCTTTATTCTCAAGATGATGTAGATAGCAAAATGATTGCAAGAAAAAAAACTGAAAATCTGTCTTCCCAGATAAAAAGCTTAAGAAATTTCACACACTGTAACATGTACGATTCTTGACTTTGTCAAATCAACCACAGTCAGGATCTTAATGTGAACTAATCTTTTTACTTTCGCACTATTTCATAACATAGTCAGGTTATGCTGATGAATAAAAAAGTGTGAACCAATAATTCTTTTAGATTTCTAAAATTCTAAAATGTGAGTTATCAAAATATCACATCAACCATTCAGAATTGCATTGATCCTTTAACAGGCAGATGTCATAATTGGACTCACACAAACAGTTTCCTCGTATTCAAGGTCTCCTTGACCTAGCCATCCCAGGAAGCATGTCTACCTATTGAGGAGTTTCACTTGACTCATTGTGCCTATGACAAAATATATTGGTAAACATATATATATTACATAATTTAAGTTTACCAGCAAGCTCATGAGACAATTTGTAGAATTTGACAATGAATTGATCACTGACATTGACTTAATTATTAACTGAGTTATAATATAGATTTACAAAAACAGAACGCTTCCATAGTAATGGGTTTAAGAAAAAGCCAGCACTTTCAGGAACGTCATGACAATGACCCCCAGATGAATGATTAGTACCCCTTTATGCCACATGGAGAAGAACACCCACATATATGGAAGAAATGCATCCAATAAATCAAAAGATTACATCAAAATTCAGTTTGAAATTACAGGACTTGAGAGAGCTTTTGAAGAACACATGACATTTCACTAATGTAGATCTACTCTTCTGAGAAAGAAGTTAAAACAAAAAGACTAATTAAAGCGAATGAGGTACCAACCTATATGACAGTCTACATCTTCGATGTAGAAAAACAGTTTGGGGTCACGATATAATATGAAAACTGTTAGCACACATTATCAACTGCTCTTTTGAAATGGGCATTGTTCCCAATGTATTAAAACTTGGTACTAAAAAGCCATTATGCAAAAAAGATTACAGGAAAATTTTAGTAAACTACAGGCTAGTAACCCTAAATTCATTTATTCCAAAAGTGTTTGAAAAATGCTTCTACAAAGACTATAACTTTCTTACAAATAAGTTTGAATTTCAGAAAGGAAAGTCCACGGTAGGAGCAGCGGCTAAGGCATTCAGAATAATTGTGCAAAATCTAGAAAATAAGAAGGCTGCTGGCGTATTTCTCGACCTCTCTAAGGCCTTTGATTGCGTAAATCATAAAACTGTTGGAGAAACTGGAAAGGTATGGCGTCAGGGGTACACGTGAAAACTACTTGCAAAACAGAAAACAACGTTGAAGAAAAAGGGCATAGATGCCTTTCTGGATGTGGAATTTGGAGTTCCCCAAGGGCCAGTAAAGGGGCCACTTCCCTTTTTGTTCTACATTAAAAATCTGGCACATTTTGTTGCAGAAAGGGTAGGGGCAGTGTGTAAGCCCATTTTGTATGCAGATGATTCACACCTCATAATACTAGCAGACTCACTACAGGAGCTTAAATCAACTCAAAATTTGTAACTGAAGATGTTAAGTTAGTTCCTGAAAGATTTAAATTTAGTAGTGAATGCTAGTAAGACAAATGTCATGTTAATTAATAGATGGAGAAGGGAAGGTCAGGGCATAAATATCACAGCAAGATCTGAGACTAACAAAGAAGTTGACATTATTAAATTCCTGGGTCCACTATAGATAACAATCTGTCAGGTGAAAACCAAACTCTGGAATTATCTAAGAAATTAAGATCAGAACTGTTTGTAATGAAGCAACTAGCTCAGATGTTGGAACAAAACCTGTTATTAAAGGTCTATTATGCCTTCCTCTTCCATCAGCTTGTGTATTCAAGTACTGTACAGGGTTCAGCAACTGCTTTGAATTGTAAAAAAAAAAAAAAAAAAAAAGCGTGGTCAGAAATATTGTAAGGAGTGGGAGCAAAACCTTGTGTCAAGGAATGTTTAAAAACTGAATCTCCATACAGCCCCATGTATTTATATCCAGGCATGCCTACATTTAGTAGACAGTTACAAGGAGCTGAAAGGTGTAGAAATAAGAGAGGCATCCAGATTCATGTATGGCATTAAACTAGATAAATGTAAAAGAAAATATGCAGAGTAAACTCCATATTATATGGGAATAAGGTTCTCCAACAGGATCCCAGGGCATGTAAAACGCAAAGTAATAGACAAAAAGAAAAAAAAGCCAGCCATTAAAAACTACCTGATAGAAGAGTAATATTACTCAGTGGAGGATTATTTTTAAAATGGGAAAACAAAGACACCGTAACAGGGATTTCATGTGCTGGCCTAGTGTGTCTGTCCTTAATTTCTGTATATATAGTATTCTGCAGAGGTGAAATGTGTGTATTCTATCTGTATTTGTACTAGATTGTAACAATAACCAGGTATATGTACACGTAAAGACTGTGAACACAACTGATACAGTAAAATAAAGCTTATTCACTTATTTACTGTCTACGTTTAACAAAGCTGCGAAATCATGATGCCTCCCCATGGTACAGAAGCCTGACCACTAAGCTCATAATTTCTAATGAATTTTATATTTCATTCTAGAGACGGAGGCAACTAGATATCCTAACTCATTGTCTTGAGAATGTTTAAGAAGACACTCTCAGCATGCAACACATTAATAATCTTTAGGTTTTAGAAACGGCGTGTCATTGCCTATCTTTAACTGTGGCTCACAGCCGCAAATTAAACCCCGCTCTGTATCCCTGCGACTAATCCCATCACCCCCGAAAACTGGTGCCATACTGGCTAGGGTAGCTCTAGTGAGCACTACAGCACATTGGACACTCGATGCGGCTTTGAAGGACATATTAGCCTCCGTAGAGGCTTCCAAAAATTGCCATGGCGGACTATATTGCAAGTCCACCTGGCGGGGTATTGGTAAAAGTTTTCAACTAGCAATAATCGCACCTCGGATAAACCTCATTGGTTACGATATCGCCACTGCGCAAAGTTGCTGAAAGCCACATCGCCCGGGGACCTAGTTGCGGCCCCGGTGCGAGCACCCCCCGCGCAAAGTCGTGCCGCCCGCGACGGGTGGCTCCATCTCTCGGCCAGCCGCGACAGACGAGGTGCCCGCTTCAACCGGCACAGTAGAAGTTCTTCGGACACACGGACTGAAATGCTTTTAGAGGGCTTGTTGGCCTCGCCATCGCCAGTGACATGGAAAAGGCGCCCCATAAATGGAATGGAGACGTGGAAAACTATAGAAGACGGGTAAAAACTGCATAATATGCAGATGATCCCTGACCTCCAATCCATACGGGTTCCCAAATGACCTGCAGTGTTCAAATTATAATAGAGCAAAGACCCGAGAATTCCTCCCTACCATCCCGAACGCAGGATAAAATCATAAAAAGCGGTTGAACCAACCCCAAGAGAACCCACACGTCAACATTCTCAAGTTGCGAAAAATTCTTGGTGACGCTTCCCAACTTGGCCGAATTTGAACTTATCCTGATCAGAATTTTACTAAACAAACAAAAAGCGGGAATCAGGCCGCGTCCAAACATCCCCCAGACTTGGTTCTTCTAGTTAAAGTTAAGGTATCGGTTTCGTTCTTGGATCTATTTTGTTTAAAATTAAGAACTGCAAACGAATATTATGGTCGCTTAATGAATTTCTGATCACGATGAATTCGAATCCGACCTTGAACCGGCCATAAGTGTCCACTTCAGGCACCGGGCGGGATTGTACCCAGGCCGGGCTAATCGAGAGGTGGGCTAATCCCCGGCCGACCCCTCCTGTGCCTCGTAGGGCCTCCTAGAGCCGCCGGCGTCCAGCACTTGCGCCGACCCGGCCGGACGAGTCGCAACTTCCCATTCGTAGCTTTGGAAGAATGGCAGGACCAGTACGTGCCGAGACCGTCGGCGACCTTACAGCAAGAGGCTGATATAGCGCCACGACATAGTGCTTACAACCTTAGGTGTTGAGAGAACAATTTAGATTCCTAAATGACCTGCAGTGTTGAAATTTTGAGAAAGCAAGACCCGAGAATTCCTCCCTAGCACCTCCGAACGCCAAATAAATCATACAAAGCGGGTGGACCAACCCCCTCAACAACAACCATCAAGGACACCCATACCGGTACATGAATAGGCGGGTGGCGACATTACAGTACGTGACAATAACAGTTCACGACAGGACCACCGCGATCTGGCCACCATTCTCAGGATAATTGGCCCCGCTTGCGCAGGGCACACAAAAAATTTGAGTATAGACTCATCATGTGTCCCCCTCCACGGAAATCTTTAGTAAAAGGCGAAAGATTTATGCGTTTTGAAGGGAGACCAGAGTAACCATGCACACCAACGCCACACGCTCTTATCCTCGAGCCAACGCACTCACCGCCCGGATAGGCGGCGTCCCGATGCGCACCCGGCAGCATGCTCTCTTCGTCTCTCCCCGCTACGCTACACGGGTGCGAGCGAGACGAAGCTGCGGTATCCACACGCCGAGCCTGCGCCGCCGGCACTCGAGGAGGTCGTCACGACGTCTAGCGGCAGCTCCAGGAAGCGCCCGCGACGGCGACGGCGAGTCCCGGGGAGAGCGTTCGCGGAGGCGTCGCTAGATGTCGCGGGGACCGCTCTCTGTGCCGACGCTGCATGGTCAGCGTGTGGAAAAGCACCGCTGTCTCTCTCGCACTCGCGTGACGCGGCGCCTACAAACAAGGAGAGCATGCTGTCTGGTTTATATCCGGGGACTGCTTATCCGGAAGGTGCTCCGTCCGCTGTCTGGGTTGGGGTCCACTGCAAAACAGCCCAGAACTCATACTTACCTGGCGCAGGAGTTAACCGTGATCACGAAGGCGGTTCTCCCAGGGCGAGGCCCTTCCATTGCACTTCGGCTGGGCTGACCTCTGCGAGTATCCCAAATGTGGATACCTCGGGCGTATAATTTTTGATAGTCGGGACTGCGTTCGCGCTGTCCCGGATAATCCCCACTGACGCAGTGACCTGCAAGCGACACACCCTGGCCCGACCCGGCTGGGGCCTGGGATTACCCGTGCTCTTTACCTGACCACCCGCGGCCCGCGCGCTCTACCCGGCTCGGAAGGACCCCGTATGGATCTGGACATCCCCAGCGGGGGCGAGTCGGCACGGGCGCCCGGACCATCTCCACACCGCGGGCGGAAAAGAAGTTGGAGAACCTTCTTAGTCTCTAAAACGTCAAGACATACCAAATGTTTTCATATCAAAAACACGCCTTTGCAAAAAATAATTTAAAAGCATCGTTTATCCACAATCCTTTAGGTCTGTATATCCACTGCTCCCATGAATCAGAAGACCAGAAATCAATTTTCATTATGTAAGTCTCAAATATTTTCTAGCTTCGAAGAATTAAAACAATGAATTACAAATCATGTCAATAGTGTCAGATGTCTTTCAAAATGACTTTGTGAAAAAATAATTTACAATTATTAGCTTGTGATTAACAAACTACTCAGATAATTATTACTGTGACATGATTTATATAAATAGAATCCTGCTCAAAATAAATGGGTGAATATAACACTATGTGAGGAGATTCCCAAAGCATCACCAACCCACAAGCCTTCTGATAAATCAACATTGTCGTAGGTGTGAAAACACAATTTAGTGTTGCCTCACTCACACTCAGGGACGTGGATTACATTTAATCCTTACGCTTTTTTTCGGCCAATCGGGTGTAAAAAGTGAAGTGATTCACAGAAAATATTCTGGGAATAAAAGACGCAAATTGCAACAGCATTCCTGTCACTATTCAAATTAATCTTCATTCCTCCATCTTCAATTGTTAAATGATGTGGGAAGTCCTAGGGGCATTTACAACATGTTCACAGCATCAGTTCATGTCTTATCTGATAAAAAATCAAAAAATGCGGCCTCTATTACTGCTACTGCACTTTGAAATCCTCTCTTATCTAAAATTTCCTTTGGAAATGTTAGTTAATTGCATTGAAGCCTCTTCATTTGCAGCTTAAACGAGTCACAATTTGTACTTGGTAAAGAAAATAACTAAGAGCACAATCTCAATATTTAGTACGCAACTAATTTACCAATATATCTGTAATAAATGTTGCTCAGAAATTCAGCTCGAGACTTTACAAAAAGAGAAACGCAGAAGACGTCGTTGACGATATCCAGGAGTATAAAGGTAAGAAACCAGATGAACCTACTGAAAATTCACAAAACGCCTTTCGCCCCGCATGTTTTTGGGTTCGGCCGTGTCGTCCATACTCCGCGCCCCAGTGAGCACCGCATGCTATGCATTCACTGATGGTGCATAATAATGAGGCGGCTCTCAGAAGACATGGAGAGATAAAATTTTAGAGAAGGTGCTCAGTTTTTGTCATCCAGGGGTAAGATCTTTACTTTCTATAAACAAAACAGTTACCGATTCACACAACAGCGCCATGAGGGAATGCAGTTACAGTCGGCTAGGGGATTCAGTACTTCTGGTGGCATGGGGTATTGACAAGCGCGGGGCACCAGAGGCAAATCAAAACGAATGCACGATTCTCATCTCAACAACAAAAATTGCAACCATAATGTGGAGCTTTGAGAATAACACTTTGCAACGCAGGGGCAAGGCAATTTGAAACAAACAGATAAATGTCGAACGGGTAACTAAAGTTAACACCCTACACATAGAAGTGCAGACACCACTCAATCTAGCAATGCAGCCTGAAAGTTTTATTCTGGTCAGACTCAGGATCTGAGTTGACACAAGGGAATCTTATTTCAGCTTTTGATCTTTAACAGGCTTTCTGCATTATGTAAACTTCCCAATATTGGCAGGTACAAACCGATAATTTCTGAACTCACTACCTAACCAGGAATATAGATTTTCCAATGAATATGCTTGTGACAGCGAGAATTATGCGAGCCTTCTCCAGAGCATTCATTTACTGATGCAGGGACATTCCATCTTCAGATGAAGCACATTGAAAAAATTGAGGTCAAATTCGATCAGGATTTCTGGGTTAGTCTTGAGGTGACGCTCAAAAAATAAATTTCATCTTTTTTTTTTTGCTCAAGTCATTATGTTTTTTCAAACTATAACTAACCGTGACATTTTTGGGAAAAGTCTAATTTGAGAATATCTGGTTTGTCGTAGGAAGCTCAGATCGGGTTTGTGGTCTTTGGGTAATGCTTCTATGCAAGGAATTTGTATGTGATTTTTTGGATCAGTGTAACATACATACCCCACCTCTAGACAGTGGTTTTTTTTAATTTAAAAAATTTCGGGCATCTCCAATTATGACCAAATTTGTTGAAACATGAACATGTATCCCAACACCCTAAAACGACCGTATCAATTTCACCAAGGGCACACCGTTTCTGAGATATAAGAGCAAAACCACCATCATGTCATGTCATTTTGACGTACGGTCCTCCGGGTCTAACTAGTTAACTGGGAGTCCTATCCTGATTTCCTTTTCCCCCACCCACACCCGTGAGTACACATCAACGTGACCACCCGCCTTACATTTCTCGTCGCATCGGACACATTGATACAGGTGGAACCACTCAGAGTGTCCCCTCCCCACACCACCCCCCGAAGAAGGTGTGAACGATCATCGATGTCACAGTTGTGAAGGTAAACCCCACATCGGGACGGTCTCACGCTCAGGGAAGAGGACTACTTCTCATCCTCGTGGTTTCATTGACTCAACTGTTGAGTTGAGAGAAGTGAAGACGTACTACAGAAAAGATCCTGTGAAGTACAGTCTTAATTTGCATAAGTTTCGCTCCCGGCACATGACTCCGCGCGCGTTACACATCAGCAGCGAGAGCCACCAGCACCGCGCAAGCCAACGTCGCTTCCCCTCACGCTGCCCACTCACCTGCGCATGGGCGCCGCGGCGGACGCGGACCAGCGGTGGCTGCGCCGACTTTCGAGTCGAGGCCCAGCTCACTGCTGCCATCTCTCGGGGCCGTCGGCAAACTCAGGGCCCGGGGGGCGTGGAGCGGCATGAGGCGGCGTCCGTTGGGCTG
Organism: Megalurothrips usitatus; assembly: GCA_026979955.1. Taxonomy (NCBI): domain Eukaryota; kingdom Metazoa; phylum Arthropoda; class Insecta; order Thysanoptera; family Thripidae; genus Megalurothrips; species Megalurothrips usitatus. Next base: position 12,314,380 of record CM049596.1, read on the forward strand.
CCTACCCCGCGGGGGGCCGACGCGGGCCGATGCCGCGTCCGTTGGGTTGCCTACCAAGCAGGCTCCCGCGCACCTGAAGACAGCCTCGGAGTCGTCGTCAAAGTCCTTTACCTGACGCAGCAGAGGGTGAACGAGTCGAGGAGTCGAGGCCTAGCTTTCTGTTGGATCCCGGGGTCGCTGTCGAACGAACGAACTGGTTGGTGGCACATTGAAGGTAGGAGCATGAAATAGCGTTGGTTGAGAATTCTGAAGTTGAAAAGCTTCAGCCTGGTCAGTGAAATTGGAGGAACTCCGTAATAGATATTGAACAAAAGAAATATATTAATAATAATTTTTTTATAATGTTTAAAGAAGGTTTCTTGGGGATCTGATAGAGGCAATGTTCTTGCAAAAACTATATATACGTATGTTAAGGGCAATGTCGGGTTACGGGTAATGTTGACTTTACCCGGGTAATGTCGACAATACCCAAGGCCCCTGGGTGATGTCTTATTTATTTTGAAAATTTATGAAAATTCCAACATTACCCGGGTAAAGATGACATTACCCAGAGGTCATTGGGCAATGTCAAAATTAAAATTTCTCCATGGGTAATCTCTATCCAACCACTGTCATTGAGTTACATGGACTTTATCCACAGGACAAATGGGTAATGTCTACCCAGCTTGAAAGACACTCTACATACTTCACAGACATTTTATTGAACTATTTGTTTGAACATGAGAGGCTATAATGGCAGTTGGAGGTGCATTTCTTCCCTGATTTTTTACCCTCTCCTTTCCCAACCCCGGATGTCTGGGTAAAGTCCATGTGAGATGTAGGAAATATGAAATTTTAACATTACCGAAGCGGCCTTGGGTTATGTTAAAATCCGTGGGTAATGTTGGAATAAAGACATTACCCAGCGGCCTTGGGTACGGTTGACATTACCCGGGTAATGCCGGACATCACCCGGTCACCCGACATTACCCTTAACATATATATATAACACATTTTTAAAGTTAAAAGTGAGAAGGAATTAACGATACAATGATTGAATGGTAAGGGAATTATACGTGGTGGCAATGGGATGAACTTCCTATCATTCAATTGAGTTTTGATCATCCCATGGTAAGATTCATGTACCCAGGCGGGCTCGGTGAAATGTTCTGTTAGTGGTCAGCGTTGTTCAGGCTGTGCTGCAAGGCAAGTTTTCGAACGAATACAACCAAATGCATGGCATTTGAAATATAAATAATACATGTTACAATGCATCCACTGTCACACACCACAATGTTACATTATGGCTGGCGTATCATGAAGTAATCCTACTGTTAGTGTTGTAAGAACAACACTATTGTAAGAACAACACTAACTTGCCAAATGTGCATATGTTAACAAAAAATGATATTGTACTGTAAAAACACTTTCTAAGGGCATGCAATGAGCGAGCGGGACAATTACCACAATTGACAAACACATATTAGACTTAGGCACTTATCTATTACGGACATTGATTTCTGCTCATGGAGAGGAGGGACAGGGGACAGGAGTTAATCACAGAGTTATTGCATCAACTTTATCACATTCACCAGAAAAAAAAATGAGCAAGGGCACATCAACCATGCAGTGCATTCAACTCCATGGCAATGCTAACGGTTCTTTCTTTATGTCCAGAATCTGAGTGAAACACTGTAAAGATGTTGACTCTCTAAATTCTTTACCAAGAGAGAATTCTGGGAATTCCCTTATGAAAGACCACGGGCACATCAAGGCTCTGTATAAACAAGTACATAGGATATGTGAATAAAAAGAAATAATTACTGTCCTTTGCGATGCTCACGACGATATAGAGAAAGAGCCAAACAATATCTACCCAAAACAATGCATTTTGATGGGTGTGGAAGAAGATAGTCTGTGTTCATTTCTCAACATTCAATAAATAAAAAGGACACGGACCAAAGCAATGACAGCAGTCATACAAGAGATTTATAACTATACTAATAAATACTTTATGCTAATATGCTCCATGTTCCAGAGTGAAACTGCAGTCTCCTAATATGCCAAAGCAAAATAAGTGCCATAAGAAGCTTAGGATTTATCCACCATTAAATCAAAAGTAATATCGACTCCACAAATCTCTAAACCTTTAGCATAGCACACGCTGCGCCCCCACGTAACAACTAGATTATTGCTGACACCTCGATTGCAATCTGCTCATACGGTGAGAAGGGACACAGACCCCACACTCGGCAGGACGGTGATTCGGAACACACCCCAACTAAGTGGTGCAAATAGCTAAGCATGCAAGTGTAGAATAAGAAAGGCGGGACGCCCATCGGCCTTACCTGCTCATCTGCACGGGGACCGGCGTCATCTCCTGCCTGCTCCAGCGCGTCCCCGTGAAGCCGCCAGCGCAGCCAGCCCACCGCGTATACCGAGGAATCTCCAGGACCTGGAAACGTGGGAGAATAAGAGCATAGCCTGATCAGCGGAACAGAGTTTCACGAATGTGGATAATCATACACTCTGGATGTCTGTGGGACAATTTCGTCCAATGATATGTTACGTTTTTAAACAAAACATGACATTGGGACAATGCGTAACGTAAAGGTTGGAGAAATTTTAACATGCGAGATACAATCCGTCCCATAATTATGCTATGAATTGTACACTCAGTTGCTGCAAGACATGTTATGGGACAAAATTGTCCCATGACATTTCGTGTGTACTGTACGTGTAACAAGCGGCATCCGGAACATGTAAATAAGGAGCAGTGCGCAGCAGCACCACCCTACGCCTTGATCACCGGTGATCCAGCAATGTGACATCGCTATCCAACTGATATGACAGGTGTCACATTCCACGGAATGTGGTGTCACGTCTGTCCGATCATGAATCGGGCTTCTTCCTCACGAGTCGCAATAAAGCGAATGTGACATCACACTCCAATGAATGTGACACAACATTCGAAAGGGATGTGACACTAAGTCTTGTCACATTTGTTGAAGCGTGACGTCACATTTCAGAGTTACCAGTGATCGACCCCAGCGTGGGATGTCAACGACGAATGATGCAATAGGGTGTTTCACTACAAGCATACGGGAACCAGCAGAGAAGATGACGACTTCCATATCCGTATCCGGTACGAAAATTCGCGGCGGGCGCAGACGAACACTGACCGCCATGTTGTACTTCTGTGTCGACAACTCTGTTGGCCGACCGACAACGACGGTAGATGCTAGCGCGCACGATCATGTCTGGCCAGAGGACTTGTTATGTCTCGCGACTCTTTCCCTTTGTATTCGGATGGTACGACCTTTCGAAAAACTAAATACGGGCATCCAACACGGCGGTCTTACGCCGGCGCATCGGACATCTGCGGCCTCGATTTGTCGCATCAGATACAGTTCTCGGCGTCATGACGAACCCTGCGGGCGTCACTCTCTCCGCACGGTAGCAACCACGTTCATATTCTGGCTTCCTAACGTACCTAACATCATCTTTTCGTTATCACACGCTAAATGTTTATGGACTTTTATCCTGTGCATAACTTTTGCACAATCCGTTTGTGCGTAAGCGTTACGCACACGATTTTATCCACAACTACGCACAATTTTGAGCGTAATTCCGTACAAATTTGCCTCATGGACAATCTGATACGTAGTTGCGCACTAATTTGTACGTAGCCTATGGAAGTGTATGTGCATGCGCAGTTACGCACAATTGACATGGTACTTGTGCGTAGCTATGCATAAAATTGTCCGTAACTTAAGTACTATGGCAATTGTGCGAAACTACGCATGCACATACACTTCCATAGACTACGTACAAATTTATACGTAGCTGTGCACAATATTGTCCATAAGAACACTTTGTACGTAACAACGCACATATTTGTACGTAATTACGGATAAAGCCGTGACCGTAAGGCTTACGCACAAACGGATTGTGCAAAAGTTATGCACAGAAAAAAGTCCATAAACATTTAGTGTGCAATGCCGCTCAACCAGTCCTAACCAACCCTTCCCGCACAACCTACCCCGGCCTCCGCTTACCTAACCTAGAGTAACTTACTCGAGTCACAGATCCTCCCTGACAGGCGCATGGCGCATACAGACTTACCCAACGGGCGGATTTCTCGGACCGCCAGAGAAAATTATATTAGAAACCGCTTGAGCTGCGGTGCCCCTGAAGGGAGGTTAACTCTAGTATGATGCAAGAAAGATGTGGTCCAAATTTGAGCTTTTTACAACTAAGCGTTCTCGAGAAATCGCGCGGACAAAGAAACAGACTATACATTTTTGGCATAGTCGGTCTTGGGTCAGACTTGGTCCCATAACCGAAATCTTCAGTCTCTGTCCACTCGTAAGAACCAGGCGAGTGCGAGAGAGATAGACGCGCGCTCGGTCATGGCCTGGCCGTGCCGAGTCCATCCGATGCAGAAAACAAGGTCAAAGCTTCGCTACCTCACAGCCGGAGGACACATGTTCTGGCAAGAGCTATGCTTGATCGGAAGCAGTAGCTTAAGCACGAATTTGTACACAAGACAGGCGTGTCACTCCACGGCAGTGGGACCCTACACACACCGTCAAACATGGTATGGTAGGCGTACGCCAGACCGCGTCGTGGCGTAACATGCTCATCGCGAATCTTACCTAATCTACTCACTTTACCACCAGCGCACGCCTACCATCTATCTTGGCCTGCCGGTGGCTGTCACCTGTAGAGTGGGACCCTGCGCGGCCAATCTATAAGTACGACGCCCTGCGGGCGTCGCATTTCCCGCGCGGTCGTAACTTCGCTCTTGTTCTGGCGGCCGAATAACGTATCTTCCGTTATCCTGCTTCCTTTTGAGCCCGTCCCGACACGTTTCCGTAGAAACGGACAGGAGCCGGGCTTATAGTCTGATGCCGACTGTTCGTTCGGGCGGACGTGTGTGCGCAGACTTATCGTCGACGAAGGAAGTTCAAATTTGGAGGGTGCACTCCTTTCATGACATATATAAACGTACGGTGGCAACAATTTTCAAATTTTGTCGCGATGAGAATTGTTAGATCTGTTAGGTTAATGTTGGCCGCTGCGTGTGGTGCGCCTGCCAAGCGCACTCCGCCGCGAGTCGGGACGGGCTGAGGTTAGCGATTTTAATCGTTACAGAAACATGTACCACCGGACACATCTGCCAAGTCCCCCTGTCGAACCGAGGTGCCGGTGGAGCGGAAGGGAACCGGCACCGAGGTTCGACGGTGGGACGTAGGGATGCACATCGGATAAAAAATATCGATATTGTCGAAATCGATAATATCAAATGCCTTGCGATAAAATATCGATAATATCGGAAAAATATATCGATATATGCGATATATCGATATTATCGGACATTACCGAGAAACTATTACAGAAAGTGGACAAAAGAACGTATTGTTCAAAATAGTTACTGGTATTTGACGCAATACACAAAATCTAAAAATGGCGCCAGGTATAGGTGAAATTGCGATAAAAAGAAGCCATTCGGAAACCAAGGTACGACCTGACCAAAAGCAATTGCAGAGGATGTACAATGTAGTTTGGCGGTACAAAAGTTACTGTTTTCGAGGCCATTTTTATATGGACAGCGGAAGCGCGCCTGATATCTACAAATATCTTAAATATTCTCTAAAAATATTTTACATATTCTCTTTAAATATCGCTCGATATATCGATTAAAAATATCGATATATCGGCTTGCAAACCATATCGATATACCGATATCGAAATATCGGGAGAAAATATCGATATTTCGATAATATTGATACGTATCGTGCATCCCTAGTGGGACGGGACAGCCTGTTCAATACCGCTTAACTCGTCCTAACCTAACCTTGCATTTTTAACATAATTTACCAACGCCTCAAATGACGTAACCTAGTGTAACCCACTCGCGTCACTGATCTGCCCCTCCACTCATGGCTCATATCTCCCCGCCCAACTGGCGGAATTTGAATTTTGGACCACTTGTTAAGATTAGCATGGAAACCGCTTGAGCTGCGGTGTCCCCGAGGGGAGGTTGACTCTGGTATGATGCAAGAGAGATGTGGTCCGAATTTGAGCGACGTCTAACCGTTCTCGAGAAATCACGCGGACAAATACATTTTTGGCCTCGGGTAAGGGCTTCGCTCAGCCAACGTTCGATATGACACCCTGCGAGCATCACTCATCCGGTTTCCAGCATGGTTGCTCAAAGCTGTAGTGTAGTGGTCATTATGCGAGACTCCCAGTCCAGATAACAAGGGATTGAATCTGGGTCGGGCTAGTGGCAGTTAATTCAACGAAGCCCTCGCGCAGGATAGGGGAAAGACAACGCGTTTCTCGGAGGGCAAGACGTTTTTCCTGCTCGTCTTAGGAGGTGTCCGGGACTTCTGGCTTCTGGGTTGTGTTTGGCGTACCATCATGGATCTGAAGCCGTGACAGCGTTGGTTAGGTTCACCTAATGTGAGCTCCAGGACGCCGTCAGTGAGGATATTTAGGGAAATAATCTCATTTTCTCATGCCCTAACGATAAGTGGCAGGCCATTGCGGTTACGCCGCCGTGTCCACTCCGGTTACACCATTTGCCGATTCCGGTTACTTTTTACCGTGGGACACCTGATTCGACACTTTTTCGAGGATGGCCGAAACACCGGATAGGCATTTCCACGGACGCTCTGTGCGGGAAGGAAAAGCACATGCATGCATACTTCCACAGCGGAGGACAGCGTGAGAATACGTAGTTTGGTGAGGGGTTCCCGAGTTCTTGGTAGCTCCTACGACCTCTTCTCCAGAGGCAGTTCTCGGGAGAGCTCTCTAATAAAGAACGCTGCCCTAACAGAGTGGTGTTAAACACGTCGCCCTTTTGGAGAAATGCTTGCCGCTCTATTAGGGCGACGTTTATAACATCGCCCCATTGGAGCATCGCATTTTAGATTAGCCCGAACTGGTGACGATGGTTTCTTTTCGATTTTTAGTGTGTGATTTGCCACGACCTGCAAGTGGCGTGAAGACGATGATCCAAACAACGACAGCTCAAGTACTGGCGTGCAAGTTCAGACAACGAGCATTCGCGGGAAGCAGCGCGCGTGAGCAATCTCTCAGCGCCCTGCGATGCTGTGGGCCGTATAGGTGCACGATACGTAACGATATTATCTTCCTACATTTCGATTACACGAGGATCGATCCGAGAGTCCAAGGACGTGATGCCGTCCTGGATTACGGCATCAGCCACCAATTGCTTTCAGAGGTGGACATCGAGGTACTTCCCCACGTCTTCTCCGATCACAGACCGGTAGTGTTAAGTCTGAACCAGCTAAACACTTTCACGCCCCCCGAGTATAGGACAGTGAGGGACTGAGAAGACATCCGCGCGGCGCTGCAGAGCGTCGCCTGGCCCGACCGGGTCGCTCATACATCGGAGGGCGTGAACGATGCGGCGGAGGTCCTGGAGGCAGAAATTCAAGCCATTTTAATCAACCACTCACACACTGACAGGGTCAAGTCGCAACATAAGCTGCTTCTCCCGAAACAGATTAGGCAACTAAAACAATTCTAAAACAACTCTCAATTACACCAACAATTTCTTGCCTGCAGGAACCAAAACACGAAACTTCAGCAAAATCAGCTTGACCGCCGCATCGCTGCTGAAATAAGACGATGGAAAGAGGAAAGACTCCTCCAGGATATAACCGATTTAGATGACACGACGACTAGGTGGAAATCGCTGAAACGACTCAACGCCAGGCAAACTAGGATAACTCTTACCGCAGCGGACGGCAGCCCCGCCTACACAGACGGGGCCAAGGCCAACCTCATCGCACAACGTGGGTAAAGTTGGCCAAGACTCTTGGCCAAGAGTCTTGGCCAAGACTTTTTCTCAGCCAACAACTGCGAACGCGTGACAAAAACTCTACGTGACTCCTAGATGTCTCCTAACGCGTGACAAAAACTCTTCGTGACTCCTAGTTCCCTTCTAACGCGTGACAAAAACTGTACGTGACTCCTAGATCCCTCCTAACGCGTGACAAAAACTAGTCGTGACTCCTAGATCCCTCCTAACGCGTGACAAAAACTCTTCGTGACTCCTAGATGCCTCCTTACGCGTGACAAAAACTCTACGTGACTCCTAGATGCCTTCTAACGCGTGACTAAAACTCTTCGTGCCTTCTAGTTCCCTTCTAACGCGTGACAAAAACTCTACGTGGCCCCTAGACCCCTCCCAACGCGTGACAAAAACTCTGCGTGACTCCTAGATGCCAGCTAACGCGTGACAAAAAATGTACGTGACTCCTAGATGCCTCCTAACGCGTGACAAAAACTCTGCGTGACGCTTGATGCCAGCTAACGCGTGACAAAAACTCGACCTGACTCCTAGATGCCAGCTAACGCGTGACAAAAACTCTTCGTGACTCCTACTTTTCTTCTAACGCGTGACAAAAACTCCACGTGACCCCTAGATCCCTCCTAACGCGTGACAATAACTCTGGATGACTCCTAGATGCCAGCTAACGCGTGACAAAAACTCTGCTTGACTCCTAGATGCCAGCTAACGCGTGACAAAAACTCTTCGTGACTCCTACTTCCCTTCTAACGCGTGACAAAAACTCTACGTGACCCTTAGATCCCTCCTAACGCGTGACAAAAACTCTGCGTGACTCCTAGATGCCAGCTAACGCGTGACAAAAACTCTACGTGACTCCTAGATCCCTCTTAACGCGTGACAAAAACTCGTCGTGACTCCTACATGCCAGCTAACGCGTGACAAAAACTGTACGTGACTCCTAGATCCCTCCTAACGCGTGACAATAACTCTGGATGACTCCTAGATGCCAGCTAACGCGTGACAAAAACTCTGCGTGACTCCTAGATGCCAGCTAACGCGTGACAAAAACTGCATGTGACTCCTAGATGACTCCTAACGCGCGTCAAAAACTCTACGTGACCCCTAGATGCCAGCTAACGCGTGATAAACTCTTTGTTACTCCTAGATGCCTCCTTAGGCGTGACAAATGCTCTAGGTCCCTTGTAACGTAAGTGTTTTATGCTTGGTCTTTCGACGCCTAGTCAACATGTGGCTCTTGTTCTTTTTGTTTGTCTTGTTTTGAAGAGGGACATGTTTTTTTACCATTTTTTTTTTTTGTATGGACAGTGTGGAAGGGTTTGCTAGGTGTAGATGAGAAGGAATAGGTAAGTGTGCAGTGATCACTTTTTAGAAAAATTATTTTTATCTGTATTTTGATTTGAATTAGCCTACAAACCTTTTATTTTTTTGTAACAGATACATATTAATGATGACACATGAAATGTAGCATGTGTTTTGTATACGTTACATCAGACAAGGAAAATGGCATATGTTGTGGACTAGCACCTTAAAAATACAAGAACAAGGTACAGTGGGAACAGTGCAGGAAATAAAATTTTAATTACATTACTTGATATCTGAGAGAAGTACTCTTTGCAATTACACATGCATACACACCGAACAATAAACCAAAAAATTCTAGACAGGGTGTCCCAGTCAAAAGTGGACAAACTTTTAGGGCAAATAGAGGGCGCCGAGCTGATTTGATCGATATAGGACACTGGGGGTCGGAGATGTTAAATAACGGAGATAATCGAGGTTTTCTCTCGCGCCCGATCGGTAGGCAGTCCCGGACGCTCCGCTCGCACTGTGCGCCTCGGCTCGGCTCCCCGCCCGGCTCGGCTGGATATGCTCCGCTTGTAGCACAGCCGGCACGGACCAGACCGGGCCCGGCGCCGGAGTGGCCGCTCAGCATGGCTCGGCTGGCTCGACTCGGATCGGCAGCTGTGCCTCGGCCCGTTTCGCATCTCTAGGCGGAGGCAAAGAGTTTATAAGGCCATTTGGGTAAGTCACACAGTTTAGTCCTTCTCTCTCCAAGCGCATCGAGAGCGAACTGTCCGGACTTGTCTGTGCTGACGCAATGAGATTCTTCGCTAACTCGACCCGATACCTGCCTGCGTTACATTTGCAACAGCTACCACTGCGCAGTAGGGATTCCACGAAGTTAATAATAAACAATCCACAGTCAAAAGTTATTTTCTTGAAGAGGGAAGTGTGGCCGTGGAGACTTAACATGGAAAGTAAGACTTTTATTTCCATGTAACTGACCTGATAGGGAAGCATAAAGCTGAAATGCGTCACGTAACTGTTCTTCTTCGTGTGGTTTGGTTCCTGACGGATCAAATATACTGAACGATTTGGCAGCTACATCGATGACAGCCAACTGCCAATGGCCTGGACGGTGCACAGGCAAAAGTATTAATTTGTACTGAAGTAGTTTTTTTCTGTTCACAGCCCTGTCTTCTGAAAACGCCTGCTGAAGGACCTGTTCGCCGTCAGTGTGACTTCCGACGTAAACTGTTGACTTTCGATACATAACTTTTATGCAATCGAGGCATGCATCTAATGTTGAAGACGGCAAAGGTGAGTCTCGAAGGAGTGCACAAAACGACTGAAAATACAAAGGTTTGTCGGCACTCCCATATATTGTAAGAACCCCCTCCCAGTTGAACCGCAGGAAGGAGTGAATAAACACCTGTTCTTCAAAGCTTAAACTATAAATATGCTTGAACTCGCGTTCAGATTCCTCCGCGAGGGGACCATATAATCTGTAAAATGTTTTTAGTACTTTACTGGATCCACTGCAAAGGGCGCTTGAACCCGTGACTACTAGCGAATCGTTCACAATGTTTTGTACTGCCTTGCTCCCATTGCTCGACAAACGTGCCCGGTTGGCTCCTTTGGTGGCATTTCGTTTGGGCGGCGATGGGCTATGCCAAGCCTCGTCAACATCATTGCACTCGGACTCTACTTTGGCCTTCTTGATTTTGTGTTGCGGAGCAGTCTCCTGTTCTTTCCTCTTTTTCAATACAGGGATTTCCTTTCCATCGCGTAGTAGTTGTAGCTTCCTTTTGTCAAAGTAGGTGAATTTTCTTTTTTTCTTAGAGCTTCCCCATGGCTCATCCTTTTCTCCGGGAATATCTTCAGATGGAGAGGGTGTTCTACTTTTAGCTGGAGGTGAACTTGTACTAGTGCTATGACTCATTTTCTTTCTTTTTGTTTGTTTCAGATGCTGCAGACGCTTTACGGCGAGGTTTTTGTTCAGAAAGGCTCTACTGCTGGTGATTATACCTGCTTCAATTTTTTTCAAAACGATTCCAACGTTCCTTTTTTCAATTCTGATGTAACGCCCAATCTTGTTGTAGTGTACAGTGTGAACAGATTGCTTCTGCTGCTTATAATGTCCTTCTTGATCTGCGCTCGTGGCAGAATTGGATGTAGGGTCCCCTCTATCGCCCATCATTAGTCCTGCCCACAAGGGGACGATGGGAGCGTACGTTTTCATAAATATTTCAATAAATTTCGGGCAGTACCCTTGATTTTTCTTCGTACTCCTACTATTTTCATGATCATTTTCTAGTAATTTCTGCTTTACACTGTTTATTATTTGTTTGCAGTGCTCTGCAAAAGGGGCATCAGCATACTTTTCCTGGCAGTGGAAATTGTGTTCCTCAAATCCCTCGTCAAGTAGGGTAACATCTGGAGAGAGAACATCCTCTCCTCGGGAACCCATTTGCAGTTGTTTTGCTGCTGACCTGACTAACTCTGACTTCTCTGGCGAAAGTAGCAGCACGCACCAAGCGGTAAGTCTATTGTCGAATTCTGCCATATTTCGACTTTCGACTAGTGCTGCTATCCCTTCTAGAACTACGTACTTAGCTGGGTAAGTAATAGAATGAGAGTTGCAATTTCTAGCCGCCATTCCTATTATGTGATTCCGACACAGAAACAGAAATATGAGCCTGTCCATGTCTTGGTTGGTATGTTTACCGAGGACGTAGCGGTAGCAAACACGAAGGTAGTCTGTGAGCGTAGTTTGGTTCAGTTCAGTCATAGCAGCGTTGATAATGGCAAGACTGCAATCTACCGTCAGCGATCCAAAACAAGGCCATCTTTTGTTCAATTCCCTGGTCGCGACTCGTCTGAACTCTGCAAAAAGGCTTCCTATACTAAATTGATCGTGTTTGCTACTTATCATCTCGAATAATGGTGCAACGGTGCCGTTGCAGTTGACTGTTGCAGTGTAATTGAGAATTCGCTTTTCTTCGCGACTGGGCTTCCTAACAAACTCCCCCGATGCGTCGAATTTAACGTCAATTCTTCGCCAGGAAGGAAAGTGGCCCAATAAAACCTTCACTTGCTTTGAACTGAAAATAATTACTTTCAGCGGCTCTCCTGCGTGGCGAATGAAAATGTCCTCGGGTTTACATTTCTCTCTTTCCTCTCGCGATTGAAGTATGACGTCAAACATAGGGTCAATATGTTTGTCGTCTTCCGCCATTATCTCACTCCTCGCAGTTTTCACAGTTGAATCTGCTTTTACCCCTCGTAAGTTACCCTCCTGTATATCTGAATCGTGCAGCTTTTCAATCTCGCAATTTTGATATTGAGCCGGCTTCATGTGCTTTAATTTTTCCTTTGCAGCATCCCGTTTTTTTCCAGATAAGCGACCTGTGACCTGTTTGTCGGCAGGGTGACACTTATTACCATCGGAGTGAACTGATATTTTAGGCGAGTTCCTACGCTTGTCACTGTCGCTGAATTTTACAGTAAACCGAAACCACTTGCACTCTCCTCCCCTGCAATACGCGTAGGAAAACATAGTATTTCCTCTCTTTGGTATCGCCGCTGAAGTTTTGAAGTTAAGTGTATGTTTTTCTGGGTCTACCTCGTGAAAACGATCACGTAAAGTGTCTCTCCACGCTGAAGAATTAAACGTACCCGTTTTTGACCAACAGTCCTGCCACTCCCTGTCAGTAAGTATTATTTTATAATTTTCTCGATGAGCATACGAGCGAGTGGCCAGCCGAAGGGTCTTGGGAGGAGCATCTTGAGATTTATCACTGGGATTAGAAGGACTGCTAGTGTAGACCTTCTTGCGTACCCGGTTCACATCGCCCTTAGCATTTATGGTCTTGGGAGGAGTATCTTGAGATTTATCACTGGGATTAGAAGGACTGCTAGTGTAGACCTTCTTGCGTGCTCGGTTCACATCGCCCTTAGCATTTAGGGTCTTGGGAGGAGTATCTTGAGATTTATCACTGGGATTAGAAGGACTGCTAGTGTAGACCTTCTTGCGTGCCCGGTTCACATCGCCCTTAGCATTTATGGTCTTGGGAGGAGTATCTTGAGAGTTATCACTGGGATTAGAAGGACTGCTAGTGTAGACCTTCTTGCGTGCCCGGTTCACATCGCTCTTAGCATTTAGGGTCTTGGGAGGGGTTCCTTGGGAGCTTGCGCTGCTATAGAAAAAGAAAGGTTTCTTTTGCTTGCACATATTCTTGGGCATAGGCGACATTCCCGATTTCTCACTATCAAAATTTGTAGTCGGTGACTCCCCCTTCATCCATCCATAGTTTAGACACTCCATATGGGGTTTTAGAGGAATACTGCTATTTCCAATGCAAGAAAGATCCTTTTTCGGCACATGTGATGAGGCTGATTGGGAGATCCTACTACGACCTCTACGAGCAATGTGTAACTTGTGTTCCGAAGATTCGCGTGAAGATGGTTCAGACGTACCGCCACTACTAGAACGCGCGGAAGACTCCGGATGTGCTTGCCTTGAAGGCGTCGGCAGAGATGTTGACGTACCACAGCTTTTGATGGAACTAGACAGCTTCTCCGACTTTCCCTCTCCCGGCCGACACGACGAAGACTTCGGTGAACAGTCCTTCGACGTACTGCAGTCTCGACCAGGTGAGAAACGTTGCTGAGGCTTACGAGATGTCCACGTTTCTCGGAATGTGTAGCCGTCTGCTTCAGAAGATCCCTCTGCAAGCGGGCTGACTCTTGACATGTGTGTATCCGGCTGGAATAAAACAAAAGGGTCAGAATGTTCGCCCTGAATGTTTATGAACATTTCGTGCATAATTTGTGCACAGTGCGGCAAAAATAGAATTATACGTAGCGAGTGCCTTGCGGGCCTGCACACTTTTATCGTGGTACGGCTGAGAATGGACACCTAGTTGGCTGACAAAGGGAAGCCCCGAGGTGTCAGACTCAGAATTCGATGAAACTTGTTTTTGCTGTACATACTGCCCACAAGATCCCCAGATACCAAATTTTAGCTGCCCTTATCGGCTAGTTCCGGAGATACAAATTTTTAAAACATTAAAACGGGCATAAATTGAATGAAACTGGTGTCAACGAGGAATTTTCAAAAAATTCAAAATACTTTCCCAAGGTCAATGTGACGAAAGTAGTTTGATTCCCATTGACCTTCGGAAAGTATTTTGATTTTTTTGAAAATTCCTCGTTGACACCAGTTTCATTCAATTTATGCCCGTTTTAATGCTTTAAAAATCCGGAACTGGCCGATAAGGGCAGCTAAAATTTCGTATCTGGGGGTCTTGTGGGCAATATGTACAGCAAAAAAAGTTTCATCGAATTCTGAGTCTGACACCTCGGGGCACCCCTTGTGGGCGGAAGTGAAGCCCTGGTGGACCGACTGGCCCAAAAATGTTTTGTCTGTGTGTGTGCGATTTCTCGAGAACGGTTAGACGTGGAAGTGTCAAATTTACACCACATCCTTCTTGCACCACAGCTCAAGTAGTTTCACAACGCAATGTGAAAATTATCTATGAAAGTACTTGAGCTGCCCTTGGGGTGAGGTTGGCTTCGCCAGAATGCAAGAAGGATGTTGTGCAAAGTTGAGCCTTTTGCGAGAAATCCTGCGGACACACACACACACACACACAACATTTTTAGGCCAGTTGGTCCAGGTCTTAGCTACAGCTCCTACTTTGGCCAAGTAGAGCATAGAAGAGTGATTCCATTTTTTTTAATCATAATTTTTTAAATTTTGCCCGCTTAAGAGATTTACACTTATATAAATCAGAAACTAGCTTACAAGGGCAGCTAAAATTCGGCTAACGGACGCGTTACGGTTACGGTGTTCCATGTTTTTTGGCCCATGGGTGTTTTATTTTGAAGGTAATGGCCTAAAACAAAGCTGTGCCGATTCCGAACGAAAAGGCATGACGTGTAGTCGAAGCAAAACCCGGACCCACGTACGTCGTTACGCGCATTTGACAATTCTAAGTACAAATTGTTTTGCGTCTAGTAACGTACTATCGCTCGTTCGATGCGCACAAATTAAGTCACTGTCAACAGTGCGTATTACGTAAGTACGTACAAGAATGTACGTAGCGGGAGATTTGATGTGATAGTGACCCTCTATGCCGGCTCCACGTGGGGCTTAGCCAGCATGGGCGTGAGATACGCCGTAAAAGACGTACGAAGAGATCCTTCGTATTACGAAGGAATTGAAGGCGTCGTAGGCTGCGAACCAGCGTTGCTTCGTAATGCCAAGGATTTTTACTGCGTAGGACGTATATTTGAAAAGATGATTTACTGAGTGCACCTTGCAGGCGCACCACCCGCAGCGGCCAATCAGGACCTAACAAATCTAATAATTCTCAGAGAACAGCAACGCGGCAAAATCTGAAAATTGTTGCCACCGTACGTTCACCTCCGTCATTAAAGAACTCTATCCGAGGGGGAAACCACTCGTGAAACCTGTGTACAAACTTTGCGGAACCCTGTTATAGAAGTCACAAAAATGCACCCAACTCTTCGTTCTCACCGGACTCCCAGGTCAGAGTAAGCATAGGCGGGCTGTCATTCGACCAAAAACGACAAAAAACAATTATTGGTCGGTGTCCTTGGAAATCCCGAAATCTATGTACACGTTTCGGTCGAGTGATTCCATCCTCGAGTCTATCCTACACTTTTCGAACTTTCTACGTAGACGATAAGTCGGCGCACGTGCGTCCGAACGAAACGAACTAACAGCCGACAGCCCGTCTCCTGTGCGCTTCTAAGAAACGCGTCGGGACGGGCTAAAGAGTTAGTCTTCAAAATTATTGTGCATGTGCAGTGCAACGGTGTCCTTCTCACTTACTAATGCGTTCGGCGGGGGCAGTTTCTTGGCATCCACTTCTTGCTTGGCACAGGCTACAGGGGTCGATGACGTGATGTCTGAAACCAAGGCATTTATTCATAAAAAAGAAATCGCCTAGACGGACCATGAAATGGGAAAAAAATACGTTTGCGGAAGTGATCATAACTTACGGCTGTTAGAAAATGATTCAAAACGTGGTGGGGTGTCCAAATATGCCTCTTCAACGAAATGTATCGTCGAAGCATTGGCATCACCGGCCTCGGGTGCAGAGGCTTCGGACTCATTTCCTTTGCCCGGCATTAAGACGACGTCGGTGGTATCGTGGGACTGCGCCGGAGGCATAGCTGAATTAAATGCGGACTATTAGTTATCATACACAATCGAGCGGACATAATAACGACCCGACAGTAAGTCCTTCTGTGATTTTTGTTTGTAAACGGTTCCCTTACCTGTCAAATTTGATGGCTCCAGTACAGAATGTGGCAACTTGTGCCTTTTTTCCGGACACTGTAACTCGTATAGAGCAATGTAAGGCTCTGTCAGGTACTGAAATGGGTCCAGACATTCTGTCACCTGCGCGACGGGACGGGAGAAAAATCATTATTTGCGCACAATGACTCGGGACATTTCTCTGTACACAATTCTCGCAAAATCCGATCAAGCGTAAGCAAGCATTACGCACAAGTTTTTCGCAACTGATGAGTTCTTTGTCAAAGGGGTAGGTCACCCGACAACATATTTTTTTATTTCTCTCATACTAGGTAAGTTTGTGGGTCTTGAGCAAGAAAAATTTTTGTGGCAAATTTTTGTCGATTTCTTTTTGTCACATTAATAATGTTTTATGCGAAAAACTTTTATGACGTCATCTTCAATTTTCATGAAAATTGGACGAAAGCATCTCCATACATGGTATCACTTTCCCCTAAACGGATTTTTCGGTGAATTGAAAACTAAGTGTGTGACGGTCTCAAAAAGATGAAAATTAGCCAATTTTCACCAAAACACGGGTGTTTCATGGTACCAAAATGTGTGACTTTAACTTCTATTTTCATAGCTGAGCCCTTTTCCATCTCCTATTTGGCTTGCTTATGACGTTTGAAATAATGAAATCATCTTTCTCTGTTTTTATAAAAAGAAAATAGATAGTTTTCATCTTTACGAGCCCGTCACACACTCAGTTTTCAATTCACCAAAAAATCCGCTTAGGGGGAAGTAGTACCGTGTATGGAGATGCTTTCATCTATAATTTTCATGAAAATTAATGATGACGTCAAAAAAGATTTTTACATAAAACAATGTTAGAAAATAAAATTTCGCCAAAAAGAATTATTTTTTTCCCATAGACCCACAAACTTACCTACGTAGCCCTTTTGTCATGGAATTCATCAACTACAATTCAGCGCGAAAATAAACGCAATTTCATTGATACACATATCTATGTGTAACTGTAACCTAAACCACACGTAGCGTACACACGGATACACACGCATTTTGAGACCGTATAAGCAAGAAGTATGTACAGAAAGGCGCCAACCCGTTTTTAAAAAAAATTGGGGTAAAAGGACTAGTGATGGCCACATTTTCTCTCTTCTGCGTCCAATATGTTTCGAAAATAGTTTAATTTTCGAATGATTCCATCCTTAATTCTGACCACGCGTGAATCGATCTTGACGTCTGTAGGCCTTCCAGGTAGTGAGATCCGGGAGTGGCCATCACTGGTCCTCTTGTCGTTTATATTACATATCTCAAGCCCACATTCTACTGTATACTAACCTTTACATCGTCAAAGTGAAGAACTTGGGAAGGGCTGAACGTCAGTGCTGTGTAGTGCCCTCCGGTGTTGTAACAGCCATGGTGTAGCACAGAGCTCTTCAGAGTGTACTCCGCATGGTACCATTCGCGTCCAGAACCTACTTTCAACCGTACAGTTCGAGACAACCTGACGGGGGTGCTAACTTTCTGTCTTTGGTCGAGGAGTTCGCATGGAAATCTGTAGAGACGAAACTTCTATCATCAGTGCCAGAGAGGAGGATGAGGCCAAGTCAGAGTGCGCGGGAAACCTGAGAGATCTTTGCGTTTACCTTTTAAGATGGACTCTCAGTACCCTTGGAGATGGAGGACGGTGGTTGTCGTCTTCGACGATCCCTGCCTCTCGCAAACAATGCATTTATAGTCTGTAACTGCTGTAGAGTTGCCGAACTGATTATCAATTAGGTCTACCAGCCGAACCAGGCCAGTTCCTTGCGGCAGATCGATTGAAATGTCCACAAATTCGTGCTTGGTGTTTGAAGTATGGCCACAGGGATTAGTCACTGTGTCAAATTAAGAGGGAGTCAATGGGTGAAATCCACACTAGTATAAGACATGGCTAGGTAAGATTCTCACCAGTGGTGCATGTTTCTCCCTTGTCACCTAGCACAGGTTGGTTCCTGACACGTATAAAAGCATCACCGAGAGTTACCTACAAAAATTTTCTGCCAAACGAACGCACAAAGAATATTTTAACTCACCATTTTAACTCCCTTTTCTCCATATCGTTTGTCTCCCGGTCCAGTCGCTCAAGAACATACGCCATAAACTCATGAGGATCCTCCTCCGTGCGACCGTCGAAATTTGGCTTTTCATCTGAAATGCAGACGAAAGTTCATGGATGTGTTAGATGCGTGTTCAAGCACGTAACATTGCACTTAAGTATCGTAGAAACATATCCATAATTATCTTCGGTAAGCACGTTGTGCTGTTTTATACCTTTTCAGTTTACATATACTTTATACAGCTATGTACATATGTAAGTTTTTACATATGTGCAAAATCTTACGTTCTTGTGTTCTCTTTTAGATATTTATGTTAAAAAAACGTAATATTTTTGAGCACATAACGAAGCAATTTTGTGCATAATACCTTTGATAAGGTATGCACTCGCGTAAGTCAGGTCGATCTGTCAGTGTTAAATACAGGGTGGTCTTTCTCGAACCGTCGCCACTTCGGGGGCGTGAAAAGGACATACCAGGTGATTCAGAAACGCCGCACTTTTTCTGGGATATGCAATCCCGCAACGCACTATCTCCGTCTCTCACTGGCTCGGCCGGTCGCGTGAGACAGAAAGAGACGGAGCTAGTGTTTTGCGGGTTGTATATCCCAGAAAAAATGCGGCGCTTCTGAATCACGTGGTATAGGGGAGTATTTCGATAAAGGACACTTAGGGTCGAAAATGAAAATTACGGCCGATGGGGCGAAAGTTCTTACAGTCGCCTGCCGATTTCAGGACAGGTTTCAGCATGCGATTTTCGGTAAGGAGACATCCCTACCACCGCCAGGGCCGTCGGGCCCGGCCGGCTGCCGGCGGCGCGGGACCCTCGAGCCCGCGGCAGGGGATTTGAGAGCAGGCGCGGATCCAGGGGGGGGGGGGGAGGGATGGGGGCGTCGCCCCACCCTGAGCTCCCCGATGGACGCCTGCTAGGTAGGCAATAAGCCTAACTTTCCGCCTGTAAGTAGGCAAAAAGTGGTACATCCCCCCCCCCCTCGAGTCCCTCCTGGATCCGCTTCTGTTTGAGAGGCCCAATCCGAGGGTATTTTAACGACCAATTTCTGCTCAAAATTTTGACAGTCTATTGTGTTTGATACGTAGAGGACTCAAAAACATTTCAATTTTAAAAAAACGCTATGTAAAAAAGAAACTTCTTCCAGACCAGTCATGCTGCCGCAACCAGTCCTCAACGCATTGAACACAACCGACTGTTAAAATTTTGATCAGAAATTAGTCGTGGACACGCCCCTTTAAACTGGTGAATTGAGCCTCCCTAATTCCCTGCTGCGGCCCGGAGGGCTTCGCGGCGCAGGGAGCCAACCAAGCCGGGACCATGCGATTTTGGAGTCCAGCACCTGCCGGCAGAGGGCCCTGAAATCGGTAGGTGACTGTACTTGTGTGGAGTGCAACACTATTCGTATTTACTAGGTACTAACCTTTTAAGCATTTGATAAAATCCAAGGCTGAAAACGGTGCGGTGGAGCTTTCAAGTGTTACTGCAAGATCTCTTATGCTCCCGGAGAGACCAAAGGTCAAAGATCCTGTATGCCGCCAAATCTGGAATGCGTGTATTTGCATCAGGGCCTGTAAGACCAAAATTACAGAAACCTTCAATTCTACCGAACTTATCCTTTACACTGAATGTTAAGGAACATTCTTCTCTCTAGCTCAGCCACGATTTTCAGCACGCCTAAAATTGGAATTAACTTTTCCACGGGTGACTGTTTAGCATTTGTATAAAAATTGTATAAATTGTACAAAAATAGACTTTTTATCCTCGCCGGGAATCGCTTTTGGTTTGCTTATTCCCCCTTAGCAAGTTCTTCCGTTCTCGAGTGTCATTGGGAACGACTATAGCCACGCGTGGGTGACCCGACTACTACACGAGTGGGCGGCCCTCGAGCATGAACCCTGCTGTTTTGTTAGTTTAGTACGACCTTTTTGTACCCGTCAGTGGCACTAACCTTAAGATACAAACTTTAATGTGTGACAACGCCACAACCAAATGTGTGCATCACAAATAACAGTACTTAATTCAGAAATTACAAAACACATTAGGTACCGGTAATAGATATTACAACAAACAAATATCCGTATTACATATTGTAAAGGTGGCGCAACAGCAGTATCATGCACTGTAAGGGATTGTCGTTTTCAAACGACTTCTTGAAGAAACTAAATTAATCAATAAAACTGCGTAAAATAACGACATTTTCTTAAGTACGATATCTAGTCATCAGGCATATGTGATCAGCTAAATTGACTTCGTCATAGTTAGGATGAAATGAAGAAAACATCGCAGCGTTATCCTCTTAAATTAAGGTCATTTGCCCTCTGTACTGTGGAAGTGACCTGCAAATTCCTCATGCTTTTCGTTAAAAGACGAAGAAATCTTCGTAAAAAGGTTCGTTTAAATACGAAGGTCTTCAGTTCCCAAATATTCAAACAATCTTCGTTTTTAGACGAAATTTTTAGACTGAATTTTTTACAGTGTGAACTGTTTGCCGAATTCTGACCCGTGGCGGAATAGTGAGTGGTGCGTTCATACCTGTAGAGCTGCATTGATGTAGCACGAGTTGAAATCATTCCGAAGTCCTGCTCTTGGGAGGATAGAGCTCCTACCTGAAAAATGATGTTCACGATTACACCTCGGTGATCAAAACCTGCGATACACCCTAAATTAATACGGGACAAGGTAAACATATGATTCAGCTGCCAGCACAGTTTTGTTTCGCTTTGCATCGCAATACTTTCTTGGACAAAATTGTTTCACAGATATTTGGAGTGCGTCCATACATAAGTTAGGAACGCCTACTATTTCGGGCGTGCGAGTGACAGGCACGTAGAAGGCCGCCTGAAAAAATGGCAACTGGCGCGTCATTAAGCCTGTAAGTACGCACAAAGCATGACCTGACCCCCTCCGAAAATTCCAGCCAACTACGTGCCTGGACAGAGTGAAAAGTCTGCGAAGAAAGTCTTCGTAATAGTACAAACACATTCTCCGAACAAAACGGCGGCTTTGTATTACAAAGCATTATCTTCGTAGTGCGAAGAAGGGAATGACGATCTGCCTCGTATTACAAAGCATTCCTTCGTCGGCTACAAATAAAATGCTTTGAAATACGAAGCCGCTGTTTTTTTCGCAGAAAGCGTTATGACAAATCGAGGCCGTAGATCTCCGATGCTCCGGCGTCAGTCCGCCACGTTGGATAGCCCGTAATTAGTTTTCAGAATGATATTACTATCCAAATACAAAGGGAAAAAGTCGCGAGACATTACAAGTTCTCTGTCCAGACATGAATGTGCGTGCTAGCACTTACCGTTGTCTTCGGGGGTACACAGAATTTCAGACGGCCTTTGTTTACAACAGAGTCGTTGACAGAAATCCAACATGGCGCACGTTCCCTGTCAATGTTTGTCTGCACCCGCCGCGAATTTTCATACCGGCTACATATATGGCAGTCATCATCTTCGTTCGTTCCGGTAGGCTTGTGGTGAAACCAGGGTGAAACACCCTATTCTAAAGTACATTGCCATAGCTAACTCTCGGGCTCGCGAGAATCGTTACGTGAAGCAGGTGGCACCAATAGGGTATTTCACTGAGTCTAAACCGGAACCAACGAAGAAACTAATGACTCTCAGCTCTTTACCTGATGTCGTATCACAGCAGGTGTGCCCAAGCAGGGACAGGAAACGCAAGCCATGTTCGATTTTCATGTTCTGTTGTGAACGAGGACCGTTTGTGCGATTCTATGGGCAGCGCAATGACAGCGGTAGGTGCTGACACGCGCGAAATTCTAATGCCTGACGACTGACCCCCTTGGTCTTATGGAGATATTTACAGTCTGACAACTAATTACGGACATTAAACGTGGCGGACTGGCGCCGGAACAACGGAGTACTCCTTTACGGCCTTGATATGTCATATCGTGTACGGCAGCATCATGTTCTTATGTCAGTGGAATACCCTATCGTCAAGAAATTAGGTACATGACAGCTACGAGGTAGGCGTACGCGGAACCGCGTCGTGGCATACCAGATATCGCTCAATGCGAATCTTTGGTCTGCCACCTCACGCCTGGCGCACGCCTACTTCGGCCCGCAGCGACGAGTTGGACTCAGTGGGGACACTCGATCATTACTTGATCAGCAGGCCATGTGGGCACCGCGTGAACGCGGCGGTAGCCCCCTGACGGTGGCCAATCGGCAGCTTCCAAATTTTACACCACCAGGGAGAATCATCTACGATTCTTCTTAAGCAGCGGTGACCCTGATGTGAGGTTGCTTCCAGTATGTTGCAAGAACGATGAGGCCCAAATTTGAGTAATCTACGATTTACCGTTCTCGAGATATCGCACGGACAGATAGACCAAGACAGAAAAAACAATCTTGGCCCAGTGGGGGGTTACGGCTTCGCTATCGCTCAGCTAACAACATGGTGGCCGGTACAGCCTTGATTTTAAACACCGGATACCGATCTTGGGGTTTAGATGCTGAGGCAACAGGTTACAAAGGGGAATACGGCGTTTCACTGTACGCAAATCGGAAGATCATAGTGATAATTATGCTTAATATGGCCAATATAGACTTGGAAAGTCGGTTTGCTTCCACCGCAATATTTCAGACTGAAGAGTCATTTATTACATTGCTTCCGGTTTGCTCATACTGAAACACCCTATTACGGTATACAACAATAATCCGCGCAATTACCAAAAAGTATTCATCGATGGGTACTTACATGTCCATATCTCGCGATACGCCGCGTGCGCCGCTCTAACGGAGTTCCCATTCTTCCACAGTCTCTGCAATCTCAATATATCGGCTGGTTTGCTTCCCTGAAGGATGTGCTTCGCCGCAGCACTGAACACGCCACACTGGCTCCTGCCACCATTATCAATATTTTGAGTCGAGTACCGAGCTAAGAATTTGGCCAGATCCAAGGGGGCTGGACCCCCCTTCTTGGTTGAACCGACCGGTCTCCCCATGAATTAAACAGAGAAGAACATCGCGAACACGGTACGTTGTTGCAGGGGTGCCGCGGCAGTAGCAGGGTTTCTTCTTGGCAGGGAGGGTGCTGCCAGCAACGCAGTGAGATTGAGAAGTCCGCGGTATGGCTACACCACTATATAACTATATCAACGGGAAAGTTATTGAAAGGTGGGTGCTCCTAGTAGATCAGACGTAGTAACGAACGAAACACGACGCACGCTCACATTGCGGAGGTTACATAATGCCGCATTCGTAGTGGGTTCAGCGTAGCGCCACGTACTCTTGAGGGCACTCGTAGCCGATCGTTGGAATACAAGCTAGACCGCGTCGTGACAAAAGGATTCACTCATCGCGTATCAGTTGTGCCACTCCATCCCTGGCGTACGCCTACCTTAGCAGTGGCGTAGAAAGACTCTGATTTTTGGGGACGATGTGTCGCGCTTTTCGCCTACACCCAGGCGTTTGTTAAGCGGGTTTCCTAGACCGGTCTCCGGTACGGGGGGGGGGGGGGGGGGGAGACCGCCCCCTCCCCCTTCCTACGCCACTGTACCTTAGCGCCGGCGGCTGCCACATGACGGGTGGAACCCTGCGGGGCCAATCGGTCAGTACGGCGCCCTGCGGTCGTCTTACGCAGCGGTCGCTACCGAAGCCGACTGTTCGTTCGTTCGCACGTCTGTTCGCTGACTTATCGTTTACACAGAAACTTCAAATTTGGAGGATAGACTCCTTTTATCAGGTACGGCAACAATTTTCAAATTTTGTCTGTTTTATGAGTTAGTTTGATTAGTTAGGTCAGGGTTGCCCGCTGGGTGTGGTGCGCCTGCAAGGCGCATTGCGTCGCGAGTCGGGACGGGCTGAGGTTAGTGATTGTAATCGTTACAAAAATATGTACCACCGGACGATTTCGTTGTGGCTGCTGACGTCACTGAATCCGGTGAGAAGAGAAAAGAAAGAGCAAGCGACGGCGCACTGCGCATGCGCAGTGGGTCTGCGCTTGTTTTTCCTTTCATCTTCTCGCCGGATTCAGTGACGTCAGCAGTTACAACGAAGCTGGCCAAGCCCCCCTGTCGAAACGAGGTGCCAGCGGAGCGGACGACATCGAGGTTCGACGGAGGGACGGGCCAGCTTGTTTTAAAAATCCGAGCGTACTGAGGACCTGTTTGAATGCACCCAGCGGGTAGCAACGGAACGCTGACAACGGGGGCAATGCGCGAGCCCTTGATATACAAAATTTAGGAAACGTAATATGCGAAAAGGGGACGGTAAATTCACTACAAATCCAAATGCATGACTTTACGCATTACTTACAGCGTGGTCTGGCACCACACATTAGCTGATGCACGGTTGTAGACCACGCTGTAGCTAATGTGTGGTCGCATACCATGCATTAGCTAATGTGTGGTCCCTACCTGGCTGTAGCTAATGTGTGGTGTTGTAGGGGTAAACACACTAGATGCTTATGTACTATTTTTGTACATAATTATGTACAGATATAAACCTTCATAGCTTATGTATAAATTTGTACACAATTATGTATAATTATGTACTACTTGTGCATAACTATGTACTACTTGTGCATAACTATGTACAATTTTGTGCATAATTATGTACGATTTTGTACATAGCTTATGATGGTTTACATCTGTTCATAGTTATGTATAAAATAGTACATAAGCATTTAGTGTGAACACCAAACATTTCCTAATGCATGGTCTGACACCACACATTAGCTAATGCGTGGTGCTTCTACCACACATTTCCTAATGCATGGTCCTGCTACCACACATTTCCTAAAGCGTGGTGGGAAACCATGCACTAGGAAATGCATGGTCTGAGACCATACAGTAAGTAATGCGTGAAGTCATGTATTTGGATTTGCAGTGTTCATACGTTAGAATCATCGAGACTTTACGGAAGGTGTGCTGCGTGCTATACGAGAGCATTGGTATGAAAAGTGCGAAGGATTGCGTCGTAACGCACAAGTGAAATTTGAAATAAAAAATGGCGGGAAAATGCGGATGATGAAGTGAATGTAGTCACATTTAGAGCGTCAACTTTTCGTACTGAAAGTAATCCAAGTAATTGTTTGGCGATGTCATAGCACGCGTCTATCCTACTTCTTTCAATTATTTAGAACCGATTGCGATTATCTAGCTCTGATTTCCCAGGTTACTTTCCCTAATTTTGTCTGTTTTGAAGGGCTCGCGCATTGCCCCCGGTCACAGCACTGCGTTGCCACACCCTGATGCACCTTTCGGCTTTCCTTCAACAGAGATGTTCCCACACACATCGTCACGGAGTTTCCTATATGTGGCTTGTGATATGGTGCACCTAGTATCGCTGATCTGAAGCCGGTCGCGGTTGCCAAGCGCAATCAGCTTCGCGATCAGCGTGAGAAACTAAATCCACTTTACAGTTATCGACGCGAAACTACCAACCATGTCGATATGACCGCGCGGTCTAAAAAGCCGAATCGGCAAACAGCGCAAAGACGTGTGAACATTTTTTTGTACGCAAATCTGGAAACATGTTTGTACACAAGCCATCATGTAAAATTTTATGCATAATTACGTACACTTTCATACATAATTATGTACAAATTTGGTTTACGTAAATTGTACATAATTACGCATGAGTTCGTACGTTTTCACACATCCACAATTATGTACAAAAAATATTCGTAAACTCTTGCGCACGAACTTTTACACTATGCGTACGAATTCATACATAATTATGCATCGTACGTAATTATGGATGCTTCAAAACGTCCATAATTATCAAGGATGTTAAAGTTAATTTTGAAAATTAACTTGCAGCCGTTAACCGTTAATGTGACCAGCTTAACGTTAACTAGATAACGTTAACCGTCCAAAGCAACTTAACTACTACACGTTAAATGAACTCGTTAACGGACGTTAACGTTAATGGTTTTTTTTAATAAAAAATTTAGCTTTTGATGAAAAGGGCACTGGGCAACATCATAATTTGCCATAAAAACGTAGGATTTTTGATAAGCAAAATGAGCGACATACATCAGGTATTTAGTAGTACAACAAACTATAGATTTCGGATGTAAAACAAACAGTACGGTATACTGGCAGTTGTCTCTCCGTCATCGATTTCATTTACCAGGCATTGCACCTGTGTTGTTTCACCAACTGTACAGCATCAAGTTCGGATTTCTCACACCTTTTCAGATACAACTGATTTCATAGTGTTCAGATTTGGATTGTTTTCCCTTTCTCAAGATTAATGCGCTCTAAAATCAAACCTATAAACGGCTCCGTCTCGCTTGCACCAGCCCAGTTTCGGCTTATGCACTTTATTACATTTTTAGTGAAAGGTTCACTTTCATTTAGGCGTTACTGGCCGGATCCATTAATTGGACAAATTAGGCACTTTGAACGCTCGTATCTCCGTTCCAAATTGAACAATCGGCATGGGGTTTTAATCTATGCGTATGCCGATTTTGATGTTTCGCTATCTCGCAGTGAAAATGCGCAAGGGATGGCCCTAAGGCTGTCGCTGATCCTCAGAGTGGCGGGACTCGAAATACTTTTCGAGATACTCTTGAATGCGTTGGGAACATCATTAACGTTAACGGGCGTTAATGCGTTACTGGCCGCGAGTAACGTTAACTAGATAACGTTAACAAAATACAGAAAATTATCTAGTTAATTCTGTTAGTTAAATTAACGTTAACGCGTTAATTAACGACGTTAATACGTTAATTAACTTTAACATCCCTGATAATTATATACAAAATTGTACACGATAATTTAGTGTGCGGGTTGTTAATACAAATACAAAACCATTTCATATACTTATGTTTAATAAATGACTGTGAACTCGTACTTGGGTTAACGAGGGCTTTTCTGTAGGCACAGGAATTTACTACAGTGCGGAGGTGAGCTACGCTGTGCTGTGCAATGCGTGATGCGTGAAGCATGTACCGCCTGGCCTTGTACAACTAGTACAACTCACGTACGACCACCTACCCGACAAAGAAGGATAAGTGTTTTTCGATAGTGTTTAAGTAGCGGAAGCGGAAATGTACCTGTCCTTGGAACAAGAACTTCGTTAATATGTGTAAAATTTTAACTGCGGCCCTCGACAAAATAAGACATTTCACTGTCCAAAGCGCAACCAACGAACGTAATGAGTTCCAAACGAATTTTGCCTTATTCCGTTTTCAAGCATCGATGTTATAAAACATAACTGCTAATGTACGTAATTCTATATAGATGATTCTCTCCTCCACCATTTAACGCTTTGTCCACGCTAAAACAATCACGATTGATCGACATTAGTCTATCTGCTAGTTCACAAAAGCGATTCTGTAACACGTACCAAAAGACAACAGATATTAGTGGTCTTTTGTCACGCGTCAGAGCAGCAATAACGTAATGTTTGTCACGCGTTAGGACTAATCTAAAAGGCACATAGAGTTTTTGTCACCAGTCAGCAGGCATCTAGGAATCGCGTAGAGTTTTTGTCACGCGTTAGCTGGCATTTAGAATCACACTGACTTTTTGTCATGCGTTGGAAGGAATCTAGGAGCCACGTCGAGTTTTTGTCACGCGTTTGCAGTTGTTGGCTGAGAAAAGTCTTGGCCACGACTCTTGGCCCTCGTTAGGAGGCACCTAGGAGTCACGTGGAGTATTTGTCACGCGCTAGGAGTGATCTAGGGGTCCCGTGGAGTTTTTGTCACGCATAGGAGTGATCTAGGGGTCACGTTGAGTTTTTGTCACGCGTTAGGAGGTATGTGAGGGTCACCTAGAGTTTTTGTCACGCGATAGGAGTGAACAAGGGGTCACGTCGAGTTTTTGTCACGCGTTAGCTGGCATCTAGGAGTCACGCAGAGTTTTTGTCACGCGTTAGGAGGCATCTAGGAGTCACGTAGTTTTTGTCACGCGTTAGCTGGCATTTAGAATCACACTGACTTTTTGTCACGCGTTGGAAGGAATCTAGGAGCCACGTCGAGTTTTTGTCACGCGTTTGCAGTTGTTGGCTGAGAAAAGTCTTGGCCACGACTCTTGGCCCTCGTTAGGAGGCATCTAGGAGTCACGTGGAGTATTTGTCACGCGCTAGGAGTGATCTAGGGGTCCCGTGGAGTTTTTGTCACGCATAGGAGTGATCTAGGGGTCACGTTGAGTTTTTGTCACGCGTTAGGAGGTATGTGAGGGTCACCTAGAGTTTTTGTCACGCGATAGGAGCGAACAAGGGGTCACGTCGAGTTTTTGTCACGCGTTAGCTGGCATCTAGGAGTCACGCAGAGTTTTTGTCACGCGTTAGCTGGCATCTAGGAGTGACCTAGAGTTTTTGTCACGCGTTAGGACGGATCTAGGGGTCACGTAGAGTTTTTGTCACGCGTTAGGAGGCATCTAGGAGTCACGTAGTTTTTGTCACGCGTTAGCTGGCATCTAGGAGTCACGCAGAGTTTTTGTCACGCGTTAGGAGGCATCTAGGAGTCACGTACAGTTTTTGTCACGCGTTAGCTGGCATCTAGGAGTCACGCAGAGTTTTTGTCACGCGTTAGCTGGCATCTAGGAGTCACGCAGAGTTTTTGTCACGCGTTAGGGGGCATCTAGGAGTCACGAAGAGTTTTTGTCACGCGTTAGGAGGGATCTAGGAGTCACGTACAGTTTTTGTCACGCGTTAGAAGGGAACTAGGAGTTACAAAGAGTATTTGTCACGCGTTAGGAGGCATCTAGGAGTCACGTACAGTTTTTGTCACGCGTTACCTGGCATCTAGGAGTCACGCAGTTTTTGTCACGCGTTAGAAGGGAACTAGGAGTCACGAAGAGTTTTTGTCACGCGTTAGGGGGCATCAAGGAGTCACGTAGAGTTTTTGTCACGCGTTAGCTGGCATCTAGGAGTCACGCAGAGTTTTTGTCACGCGTTAGAAGGGAACTAGGAGTCACGAAGAGTTTTTGTCACGCGTTAGGGGGCATCTAGGAGTCACGAAGAGTTTTTGTCACGCGTTAGGAGGCATCTAGGAGTCACGTACAGTTTTTGTCACGCGTTAGGACGGATCTAGGGGTCACGTAGAGTTTTTGTCACGCGTTAGCTGGCATCTAGGAGTCACGAAGAGTTTTTGTCACGCGTTAGGAGGCATCTAGGAGTCACGTAGAGTTTTTGTCACGCGTTCGCAGTTGTTGGCTGAGAAAAAGTCTTGGCCAAGACTCTTGGCCAAGAGTCTTGGCCAACTTTACCCACGTATCGCACAGAGCCTGGCGGAGCGTTTCACGGAGCACGACACAGGAGTCGAGGACCCAGAGGTAGCCCGCTTTCAGATACCGCGCCGCGCCGGGGATGCGACCAGAATTCAAAAAGAACATGTCGAAGCTGCTCTCCGGAGCGGTAAAGACACTAAGGTAGCAGGCCACGACGACATAGACTACAAAATGCTCTATCCCCGGCAGGGAGGGATTTTCTGAGACGCCGCCATTAAGGTGATGCCCCCTTAATTGAGATTCTCTCTTAAGGTTGAGCTACCTTTCTGGCTTGCATTTTGTTTTTGATTGAACGGCATTTGTGATGATGCTACACTTGGCATTGTCCCGCTGACTGTAAGGGTGTTATTTTGTTTTTAATTTGACGGCTTTTGATGTGATGGCACAGATGGAACTGTCCTGCTGTTTTTCCCCAGATGGTTTATGTAATGATGAGGTGATGCCGTCTCATGCTGGATTGACAGTCTTGAGATTGAGCTCCCTCATTTGCCAGCCTTATGTATTTTTGTCAATGACAGATGCTGTATTTTTTTAGTGCACTACATTTGTCTTAATAAACCAACAACTTATACCAGTTACACATAAAACAATTTTATTTCTCTTACCCTGCTTCATAATCCTCCCAAAGTTCGTGGAAAATAAAAAAAAATAAGCACAATAGTTACACGTCTTTAAGTCTCTGCCTTCTTAGGCACACTGAAGGGGTTCGAAGTGTCCTGAATCTTTCAGATTCAGTGAGCACCATTGGTTCCTGAACGCGAACGCGCGTTTCCGGGAGTAGCGGTCAATCGCACCGTCTGCATTTTCCCTCTACCGATGGTAGAGGCAAATCACGCTCGCCCGGAATTCACCTCTACTGACATAAGAGGTAATTCCGGTAGAGGTGTTGGGCCGGCCCGAGATTTTCTATCCAAACTTTTCAACGCCGTCATCTCTTCCCAGGTTTACCCTGACACCTGAAAGAGAGCGGACGTCATCCCCCTCCCCAAAGAAGGCAAAGGCCCCCACCAGCCGGGCAACTACCGCCCCATATCGCTCACTCCCTGCGTGTCGAAGATATTCGAGAAATCCTTGTTGCCCCTCCTCGTTAACATCGAGAGAAGGTTAAGGGTGGACTACCGGATGGGCTTCAGGGCACACCACTCAACCACGAAGCAGCTGACAAGGATTTCCGAATATCTTCTCACGGGCTGGAACTCGAAGAGGGTCTCGATTGTGGTGGCGCTAGATGTAGAGGCAGCGTTTGACAGGGTGCCTCACAGACATCTACTCTTTAAAATGTCGAAAGCGGGCTACCCCCAGTGGGTCCTAGCACTTCTATCCTCTTATTTCAGCAACCGGTCTTTTATCGTTAGGGTGGGTGAGGAGGTATCCGCCCCTTATCCTTTTAAGGCGGGTAGCCCTCAGGAGGCCATTTTATCACCGTTTTTACACAAAAATTTTATTATGCCCACCCCCACCGAGGGACGAGGGTTAACTTGCCAGTACGCCGATGATACCTGCTACGCGGTTTGCGGCTCTGCACAAGAGTATCGTAGGGGTGTGGCGAACGAATACAGCCGCCGGTCTCGAGACCAGGGACCCCGTCCTCGAGAGTCGTCGGGCAGCGGATCAGTGACTCGAGTGGGTTACGTTAGGTTAGGTTACGTTAGTAGAGGCTAGGTAGAGGTTAGGTTTGGCTCAGTTAGGTAAGGGTAGTTTAGGCAAGGTTAACGGGCGTTGATGACAAAGAGGCAATATAATATACGTCCGGCTGCCACATGAGCGTAGCTACGACCGGCCGGAAACAGCGACGCCCGCAGGGCGTCCTACTGCCTGTTTGGCCCACGACCAACTCGAGCAGACTATAGGGTCTGTACACGACCCTCCCATTTGGCCTATCTGACCCCTCGAAATCCGTGCCGCCAGGGAGCCTCTCCCGGTTTTGAGAAGGATGCAGCGCCTCACTTCGGTGCCGTGGTCGGTTTGGAAACTACCCTTTGCCATGGAGATCCACATAGCCATACGGCCAGAGTTTCCTTCAGCTTTAACGGGGGTAGGCACTGGCGCTACCTGTCGTCCAAGTGGTCGAAGTGTCACGCCGCGAGGAAGTTCGGAACACGACCGCTGCCCGAAGGGGTGCGCTTCGCGCTTCTCATGTGTGGAAGTGAGACAAAAACTGGCACGGGTCCGGGAGGCGGTTTCGGAGGGTCGTGTACAGACCTGATAGTCTGCTCGAGTTGGTCGTGGTTTGGCCCCGCAGGGTCTTTCTTGGCCAAAGACAGCCGCCGGCAGGCCAAGGTAGGCGTGCTCCAGGCGTGGAGTGGCGGAACAGTGATTCGCGCTGAGCGAAGCCTGTTACGCCATGACGCGGTCTGGCGTACGCTTACCATGTTTATTTTTTGGCTGAGCGATAGCGAAGCCCTGGACCGACTGGGTCACAAATGTTTTGTCTGTGTGTCTGTCCGCGCGATTTCTCGAGAACGGTTAGTCGTAGAAGGCTGAAATTTGGACCATATCTTCCTACCAGCATATCAGAGTCAACCTCACATTTAGGGCACCGTATCTTAGGTTGTTTCTTAGAAAATCTTTACAATTGGTATAAAGTACAAAAAATAAATTATAGGGGAGATTGACTGCGGGGGCGCAGCCCTCTACTATCCCCTCTCACGGCCAAACGAAGGCCAATTTTGCTCCAAATTTGCTATACAACCGACCCTCCAAGGAATGGGACAAGGAATACAGGCTTGTGCACAGTAAACCCCTCCGCGCTCCCTCGTGCTCGAGATCCAAGATGGCGTCCATTTGAAGTAAACATTTGGGCATATCTGGAGAACCGAGCCACCTAGAGAGATGCGGTTTGCAGCGCTGGCCATCGTAGCGGTTTGGCCATCATTGCGATCTTTTCGCAATGGCACCGGGCTCGAGCCCACGCACCCGGTCCTCGAGAGCCACATTTCATCTTTTAAACGGTACGGTCTAGCGTCGTGCGGTTTTCAGACAGAGCGGACAGACAGAGCGACAGACAGACTCACAGACAAAACATTTTTGAGCTAGTTGGTCCAGGGCTTCGCTATCGCTCAGCCAAATATTTTTTGAAATTTTGTCAATTTTTAAATCGTAAAAACTGATATCATAGGAACTAATTTATTTGGCAAGCTAAAATTTGGTTTACGGCAATTTCATGGGTGGTTCGTCTTTTATGGGATATTCCGTTGTCCTATATTGTGCGTAGGTGTTCACACTAAAATCTTCTGTACAATTTCGTCAAGAATTGCGTACGAATTTACGCATACGCAGCTTACGTACTAATTCGTACTTAAATTATGTACAATTTTGAAGATTTGTTCACAATTGCGTACAATATTGTACATCTGCGTATGCACAAATTCGTGCGCACTTCTGCACGAAATTGTACAGAAGCATTTAGCGTGTTGTTGCGGGACGACGTTTTTTTTTTTTGCGTTTGGTTGTAATATATTTTAATGACTGTTTCGGTTTGGAGGACAGCTGTGTAAAAAATTGTCATAAGCAGAAACAATTGGGTAAACTCGCATGACCACTGTCCATCATGATATCCCCCGGTCCTCTGTGCCGTCAGTGCGGACAACGATGTTCCTACTGATTCCTGACGTCCTGTCACCGAGGGACTGTACTTCACAACACACCGCGTCTCCAGCATGGCGGGCTACGGAGCATTCCACGTCCACGCGCTGCTCAAATTGTTGTTTGTCATCCTGCGCACGTCCTCGGGAAAACATCTCAACACATTCGCGGTTGGTGCAACGGGGTGATTCCCTCCCCAGAATCTGAGCACTACCCGAGTGATATTAACTGAACGTACGCGAGGCTAACGCATAAACGGGTTATGCACAAATTAAGCACAGGGAAAAAATGTTGAGTAGGAAGCTGATGCCATAATTGGCTGGGCGATAGCGAAGCCCTGAACCGACAAGTTAGAATGTTTGGAAGCTCTGTTAAATACAAGTTGACGAAGAAATCGTTGACGAAATAATCGTTTATTAATGTTTATGAACAGATTCGTCAATGTGACGAAATTGTTGTGAATTGTCGAGAAAATCAATGACAACACACGCTGTCAAAATTGACGAACGATTCATTGACTGCCCCGTGTTGATTCGGTTTCGAAAAGTTTTATTTATGACTTAAAGAACTGTCATTTGGCGAGTATTTTGCCAAGTTTATCAATCCCTTAGCTCTCGCTGATGATATGTCACGACAGTGTATCCAAACATTTTGTGGCACTTTTCATAATTAAAGGTACGTAAGGGTCATCCATAATGGATGTCCGGGTATTTTGTGGAAAAAGCACCCCCCTCACCCTCTCTGTCCGGCCATGTCCGGATTGAAGACACCCCCCCCCCCCCCTTTGGACGTCCGGTTTTCAAAAAAGTGCGTATAATAAACAGTCGATTTGTAAGCACCAATCTGCTGTGTACTTACAACATTTTTGCGCAAATAATAGCAAACTTTGGTAGCACTGTTAGTCCCAGCGACGACACAACGTGCTCAGCTGAGGCGATGTCCATCCAGCGCGGGTGGCAGCGCAAGCGCATGGCATCCAGGGTTGCGGCGCAGCGTCAGACAGTGTGGGCGGGGTAGCTCTACAGTAGTGCGCTTTCACGCGGAGTGAGCGTCGTGGGTTCGATTCCCGGCTCGTCTCGGAGTCACGTGCGACTTCACAACGATTTTTTTCAAGAGGACGTCCACGTTTTTAATACCCTCCCCCCCCCCCCCCTTTACGTCCGGCCATGTCCGGTTTCTAGGACCCTCCCCCTCAAATACCCGGACAACCTTTATGGATGACCCCTTATTTCTGTTCATAAACTAATACACATTCTTGGAGTTCACTTTAAATTTTTTATTTTCGGTTGGAAACCGCTCGAATAGACGAGTATGACGTCTGAAAACCAAAACCACTTATCCCCCCTGTCAGAGCTGGTCACACTTTTGCAAACTAACCACTCACCACTACCGTGTGACGTCATCTTCAAACGGCCCCTTACCCGGACATTTTTTTTCAAATTAGGTAAAAGTGGTTTCCTTTCGCCGTTGTCACCCTCAATTTCTGAAGTCTAGTAGGACAGAAATCAGAAATTAAAATTTTTTTTTTGCAAATGTTAGAAAACTGACGATTTTTTTTGTCCGTTCACTTTTTTAGCTTTATCGTCTCTTGACGAAAGTTTTGTCAAACAACGAAATTTTGATTTTTGAGATTTGACGAAACTTCCGCAAGGAAAGTTAGCCGTGTTTGTTTCGTCGACAACAAAAAATTTAACAGCGGCTGGTTGAAAAGCATCTGTTCCTTATAAATTAATACAGTTCAGATACATAGATTTGCTTTAAATACACGCCCAGGCCATAAAAGCATGCGAAATAGCTTCTTTGGGGCGAATATGGGGAAATGTGACGTCACAAGGGGGAGGGGGTACTCTGGCATTTGTAACGGAGGAGTCCAAAATCGGGCCGAACAGTGTGACGTCATTTTCGAACGGCCCCTTACGCACGATGCCGGAGAGCTTCGCTCGAGGGGTCCCCCTCTGAAAATGCACACAGGATTGTGAAAATGTGTGGATTTTCCCGGATTGTGTCGTCACATTGTTCTCTAAGTGCGCTGGTTTCTCGGCGATGAGGTTTTTGGGTCCGAGCGGAGCGAGGAGCCCTTTGCAGCGGCTTTTACGCTTTTTCTCTCCTCCTCCCAACCATTGTTGCCGCTCATAGCCTATGAGTTCGCTTCCCATTATAACTATCCCTAGGTTCCTATTTTTTTCCATTCGCAGTTTGTAACTATTGCATACTTTTTAAAATAATATATTTTCATCAAATAAATTACAAACTCTCATTGAAAAAATCCTGTTAGCTCAGATCCAAAAATTCAAAGTTTAAATTACAAGGGGTTCCCACTCTCAAGCCTCTCTCGCTTCTACATCCCTCCCCTCTGCATATTTTTACTTCTCCGTATTACATTACTACTGTGTCTGTATGAACTAAAAACTATCAAAAATATATTTGTTCATATGCCACCTTCTAATTACATCAGGTAAAAGTGATAAAATCATAATAAAAAAATATCAGTTTCTCCCCTCTGCGTTCACTTCTGAAACCATTGTTGGCAAGTTAGCAGGCCCCGCGGGCCCCACGACGAGCCGCGGCTGGCCGCGGCCATGCGGCCGTCATTGTCTTGTGGAAACCAAATGTGCTGTCGTCGGTTAAAATATCAGAAGGTTCATAACTCCTCAAAAAATTGCAAATTTGTGATCTGCATTAATGCATTACCAAGGTTAGTTGTATCGCGTTTAAATATCGTTTCAATAAATTTTAATATTCTGTTATTGTTGCCTCGGCTTCCCAGTTCGGCGGCCCGCAGGCCGGCGCCGCAGCTTGTGACAGTCATACGGACGGCCTTTTCCAACAATGACGGTGTAGCCGCGCTGTGTAAAGCGTCGAATCACCGGAAAGATAGACCCCGGTTCCAACCGAATACTTTCTTATTTTTACGTTCATAAAACCGTTAACCTGCTTTTAACGTTGGAAATCCTGGCCCCCAAGGACCACTCAGCGGTTTTGGCGCTGGAATTTTTTTTATTGGGTGCCCTGACCTCACAGATACGATTTTTTTACGCCACAGCCTGACGATGTGTGAATTGTGCCTGATTGGCTTTGTCTTCGCAGGGCCCGTACATAGCGGTGCCTAGATCAAATTTCATGTGCGATCCTGGTAGCCCCACTACTTACACCTGCTACGTACGTTTCTCCCACTTCCGTCCATCTCGGCCGAATGAGTTGCCGCGCGTAGTCGGCAACTTAACTATGCCTGAACCACTGAGCGACCTCATGTGGGTGAGTGGTGTGCTTGCCCTAAATCCGTCTAACTAACTGCCCGCCAACCTACGGACAATGAGTATGGAAACATTCGGTACATGGGGAACGGTTTATTCCGAATCTTAATTTCCGTATGTCCGGTGTGGCTGGAGAGGATGAAAATGAAAGGAAGAACATGTGCGGACCCACTACGCATGCGCCGCTTGTTCCTTTTGACGGCTGCGCATGGGCAGTGGGTCTGCGCTTATTCTTCCTTTCATCTTCTCACTGGATTCAGTGACGTCACCAGTCACAACGGAATCGTCTCCTGAGCGCGCATTAGAAAAACGCCTTATTTGAGTGATTACCATGGCTGAAGTACAGTGAGCGATTTCAAACCGCGCCCAATGTGAGGTAGCGATATTACTGCAACTAACAAGGGGGTGTCCCAAGGCGAGGGGGTTTCAACTTGCGTAATGCCCTGTACGCCTGATCCAGGTATTACGCGTGATGTAATACCGATAAGCGGTAAAACATGTGCAAAAACTGTGAAATAAGTGGTGCGATACATTTTTATCTCTGTAATACCGCGCAGTACACGTTTTTGTGTAATATTGTGCACACTAAAATCATGGGTGAAAAGCCCTTCGTGCCGAGGTATCACTTAGATTTTGATAATTTTTTTTTGGCGGGATCTACTGCCCAACAAAATCTCGAGAACCAAATTTCAGCTGCCTATTTAGGCTAGTTCCTGAGATATAAATTTTTAAAGCATTAAAACAAGCAGAATTTGAAAGAAACCGGGGAAGTATTTTAAACTTTTTAAGAATTCGTCGTTAACATCGGTTACTTTCGAACTGTACCCGTTTTAATACTTTAGAAATTTGGATTTCTCCATACTCCATATGGGCAGCTAAAATTTGTTTTCCGAGGTTTCGGTGGGCAGTAAATCCCGCAAAAAAAAAAGTTTCATCAAAATCTGAGAGTGACACCTCGGGACATCCCTTGTAAGTCATGTATCGGATGCGTTTCCCTGCCTAAGTGAGGTCCTGAAACCTTGCTGTCCCAAGAGCGAGAAAATTTGATTCTCCAAGTTCGCTCTAAGGGCGAGTAGCCTAAGCATTCTAGGGACGCTCTGCGCCTTGCGGGTCCCGCTGTCACGCTAGGGTGTCCCTTATCTGGGGAAAATTTGTAGATTTTAGATATCTCTAAGCGCAACTTTCAACAAGTTTTGTTTTGCAATAAGATTAAAGCACGAAACTACTGTTAAGATCAGTCCAGTTATACCACAAGTCATAACTGTATTTAGAAGAAGCGTTAGGTAAAGAAGCATTTTTCGACTATTGCTTTGCAAGTAATCATTTATTTTTGGCTGAGCGATAGCGAAGCCCTGGACCGACTGCACTGTACGAGATTGTCGTTTAGAAACTAAATTAATTAAGAAAACTTCGTAAAAGAACGATATTTCTTACGTACGATATCTAGTCATCAGAAATGTATGATAAGCTAAATTGACTTCCTCACAGACCGAATGAAATGAAGAAAACATATCGCAGCGTTATAGTCTAAAATTAAGGCTATTTGCCCTCTGATTTATGGAAGGGACCTGCAAATTCATCATATTTTTCGTTAAGAAACAAAGAACGCTTTGTAAAAATATTCGTTTAAAAACGAAGGTCTTCAGTTCCCAATCAATCAAACAATCTTCGTTTTTAAACGACTAAATTTTTTACAGTGTGGGTCAAGAATGTTTTGTCTGTCTGTGTTAGTCCGCGCGATATCTCGAGAACGGTTTGGCATAGAAAGCTCAAATTTGGACCACATCTGTCTTGCATCATACCAGCGTAAACCTCCCCTCAGGGGCACCGCAGCTCAAGCGGTTTCTTGGATAATTTTCACATGTGGACCAAAATTATAAATCCGCCGGTTGGGTGAAGTCAGTATGCGCCATGCGCCTGTCGTGGAGGGGCGGATCAGTGACGCGAGTGGGTTACGCTCGGTTAGGTTAGGTTAGTAGGGGGCTGGGTAGGCTAGGACTGGTTGAGCGGCATTGATAAAAAAGGCTGATGTAAGATACGTTCGGAAGGCAGAACATGAGCATGGTTGCGACCGTGCGGAGAGAGTGACGCCCGCAGGGCGTGCTACTGACTCGCCCCGCAAGGTCCTACTCGTCAGGTGGCAGCCGCCGGCAGGCCAAGGTAGGCGTGCGCCAGGCGTGGAGTGGCGGAACAGTAATTCGCGATGAGCGAAGCCTGTTACGCCAGGACGCGGTCTGGCGTACGCCTACCTTGTAAATTGTGACACCCTTGGCACAGTGGGAACACTCCCCAAAAAAGGGTGTTTTATTTCGGAAGTAGCATGGACGTGCCGCTGACACACAAACAACAGTTTCGCTCGTTGAACGAACTTTTCGCTAGTCTAGCGAAATTTCGTTCGCAAGCAAATCAGCTAAAACAGCAAATTAATTTTTTCCGTGCAGTCTGTTGCCTGCCAGCGTAAAAGCCTGCGCCGCGCCACTTCCCCTACCCAGCGAGGACTCTCGAGGTTCCTCTCTGCGGGTGTGTTCCCCGGCTGGATTCACCTCGGGGTGCATTCCCAGACCAGCCGGACTCGCACCAGTCGAATGACATTATAAAGTCCCATCAATTTATCGAACATTCAAATGTGCTTGTGGTAAATATCTACCGATCGCCACCAAAACAAAAGTCAAGATTCCGACATCATCCAGTAATATTACCTTTCAACAAAGTTGCAGCGTCAAATTCGAGTTAATTTTTTGAGGGACACCTTATCTTGCGCGGCAGTCCGCAGGCCCTGACTACGCACAGTAGGACAACACATCGAAAACATGGCCAAAATTGTTTTAAATATACCGATGGGCGAGTATACTGAGTGTTCTAGGCCAAATATACGCCCGAGGGGCATCTTTGATCAAAATACAAAGGTAATTGCGAAATATTACAAGTCCTCTGTCCAGACATGGATGTGCGTGCTCGCTCTTTCGGCTGTTTCGTTTTGATATACACTGCAAAGTCCTTACGGATGATTTTGCGCAGCCGTAGTACGGATGTCGGTACGGATGAATTTGTCCATAAAACAGATGCTTCTAATTTGTACTACGGATGTTTGCGTATCGGTATCATACAATTAAAACGTCCGTATGTTACAAATGAGAAAACATCCGTAATGCATACCAAAAGCATCCGTATTACAGACAAAGCCATTCGTAACGACATCCGTACTACGGCTGCACAAATTCATCCGTAATACGGCCACATTTTGTTTGTAAGGACTTTAGAGTGTACTTTCATACTCGGAGTCTATTTAAATGTTTTTAACAGACTAACATCCTCCGCACGCTAAGCTTAAATTTGGACCACATCTTCCTTGCATACCAGTCAGCGGTTTCTTAGATAATTTTCACATGTGGACCAAAATTATAAATCCGCCGGTTGGGTGAAGTCAGTATGCGCCATGCGCCTGTCGTGGAGGGGCGGATCAGTGACGCGAGTGGGTTACGCTCGGTTAGGTTAGGTTAGTAGGGGCCTGGGTAGGCTAGGCTCGGGCAGGTAAGGGTAGCTTAGGACTGGTTGAGCGGCATTGATAAGAAAAGGCTGATGTAAAATACGTTCGGAAGGCAGAACATGAGCGTGGTTGCGACCGTGCGGAGAGAGTGACGCCCGCATGGCGTCTTACTGACCTTTCCCTGCAGGATCCTACTCGTCAAGGGGCAGCCGCCGGCAGGCCAAGGTAGGCGTGCGCCAGGCGTGGAGTGGCGGAACAGTAATTCGCGATGAGCGAAGCCTGTTACGCCACGACGCGGTCTGGCGTACGCCTACCTTGTTCTAAAATACCTTTCCCCTACAAACAAGGTAGACGTACGCCAGACCGCGTCCTGGCGTAACAGGCTTCGCTCATCGCGAATCACTGTTCCGCCACTCCACGCCTGGCGCACGCCTACCTTGGCCTGCCGGCGGCTGTCACCTGACCACTTCGACCCTGCGGGGCCAATTAGTCAGTCGGACGCCCTGCGGGCGTCACTCCCTACGCACGGTCGCAGCCACTGGCTTCCGAACGTATCTTACATCATCCTCTCGTTTTTAATGCCGCTCAAACAGTCCTAACCTACCCAAACCTCCACTAACCTAACCTAACCGAGCCTAACACACTTAAGTCACTGATCCGCCCCTCCACGACAGGCGCATGGCGCGTGCTGACCTCACCTAACCGGCGGATATTAAATTTTAGACCACTTGTCAAAATTATGTAAGAAACCGCTTGGGCTTCGGTGCACCTGAGGGGAGGTTGACTCTGGTATGATGCAAGAAAGATGTGGTCCAAATTTGAGCTTTCTACGTCCAACCGTTCTCGAGAAATCTCGCGGACAAATAGACAGACAGACAAAACATTTTTGACCTAGTCGGGTAAGGGCTTCGCTATCGCTCAGCCAAACATGGTTGTCGGATAGACCGTTTTTAAAACCATTTCCAGAAAAATGGTTACGCACGCGACTGTCCACATCGTGCACGACAAGTCCGTGCCAAAACGGAAGTTCTTTGAGTCACTAACGCTGCTTGTCAAGTGCAGAGTTGGGATTTGGAAAACCTGTTGTCAGTACGCCTCTCAATTGGTCTCAGGGTAACAGGTCAGTGTTTAGGTCACGTGGACGCACGTTGGATGCCTGCATGGGCCTATTTTCTTTAAAATCTCCATTTGAGTGCTCGGATCCTTACGTTCCACGGGTTCATGGGACTTGCACTTCACAATAAAGGAACCTCCGCTAAAAAAAAAAAAAAAAGTGCTCGGATTGACCGGCAGTTTTTTGTGTCCGTTCTGAAAAATTGTCCGTACTAATTCTGTACTATTGACGGTCGAGCTTGGAAAAAACATTTAAACATTCACCGTTGAAATCCGTTATTGTCTTTATCAGTGAATACAGTTGACCCTTGTCTCTGGTCCCCGCCGGGATGGGCTTCAAATTTCACAGGCTGATATTTTAAAACGTGACAATATCAGAGAGCAAAGCGATGGTTTGTTTGTCAAAGACGTTCGAATTGGATCACTTTTCTTACAAAAGTTACATAAAACAACTCAGGTCATAATTTAAATTTTGACATGCCGTTTGTTTTAAATCGACTAGTTTTTTTTTGCGCTCTGCACGTTTGACTAAACAGGCCGCCAAAAATTTCAGCAGAAATTGGACTCGAAAATACCCCCCTGGCCGGGCGG
Organism: Megalurothrips usitatus; assembly: GCA_026979955.1. Taxonomy (NCBI): domain Eukaryota; kingdom Metazoa; phylum Arthropoda; class Insecta; order Thysanoptera; family Thripidae; genus Megalurothrips; species Megalurothrips usitatus. Next base: position 12,356,136 of record CM049596.1, read on the forward strand.
ATTAAGCTCTCCCTTAAAGTAGTTTGGTCGGTAACGCAAAGTTATGAATAATATGAATATTTGTGACCAAATTGTTCATGAAAACCTCCTCTATCCGATAGGCACTTCAAAAAGTGGTGTTCATGAACTAGTTTTAAAGATATTTAAACCTAAAAAGTCGGCTGAATTGCATGGGCTCTTATAGGACCTGCGCTCCGAGAGGGGGAAAATCCGGAATTAACTGCGAAAATAGTTTTGAAAAGTATGAAAAGAAGTATTTGAGGGATTCCTCTCTTCTCACTGAATTGACTGATGTGCAGAAAAGCACATGTTTATGATAGAATAAGCAAGTAATCGCGAAAAAAAACCGCCCCCAGACGTGGTCAGGATGGCCAAGATGGCCACCGGGCCAGGTGGTGGAAAGTCACTATGGTGACTTAAGTCACCATCGCTAGTGGCGCGAAATTTATATGGCTGGAATGGGACACCGGTGGAGAAGTCGAGCTACTATTACCTCAGGCCAGAAGTTCTAGTTAACAGTTTATTTCTGGAACTTTGTCAGCATGAAATTACTATTTTTATTCTTACTACTATTGCAAGTTTAGTAATGCATGCGGTAATCTGCTTTCAATTACGCTCTGTTCCCAAATTTTATCCTTTTTTATTTAGAACTGTGGCTGTATGTGACCTGTGAATTGGCATCATATTCAGGACATTTTTCATAGTGATAATCGAAGTGAAGTGATAAATGTGTGTTTATGACGGGGATATAATGGACGATGAAAGTGCAAAGAAAAGGCTGTTTTTTTTTAAAAAAAAAACACTCAAGTAGGATTTAATGAAATTGAGTACACAAAGTATTAACAGACATCATTGGTAAAATCATAATGCGGCAGACACATGAGCACTAGGACCTCGAAGAGGCAGTCGACTCGTTGTGGGTACGAAGTTTGGTTGCCAAGTTCGGTCGATGAGTGCCAAGAGGTTGGGGCTCACTGAAGGTCTAGGAGTACTTGTAGGTCTACGAACACGGGAGGGTCTAGGAGTACTCTTAGCCACAGGAGCAGCAGGAGACGGAGGCACGTCGGAGTTCATGCAACCTATGTAAACAGTAGAAAAGTAGGGTTATAGGACACACTCAGAACAACATTTCGACGTGGGCAGAGTCCTGGAAAACCCAGGAACTCAGAACACAAGCGCGCGAGGAAACCAACGAGAACATTTACCTAGGGCAGCTTTGCAATTCACAGAATACAGGCTCCGGCCGTCTCCAAAGGGGCACGGCACAGTCTTGCTGGTGAAGAACTTCTTGAGATCCAGGCAAGTTGGACAACGCACGCTGAACTCGGAGGCAAGGCCGTACTGCTTCTCCTCCTCAAGAAACTTGAGACTGAGTGCCGCGTCGCAGTTCGTACACCACAGATTTGAAGTTAACATGGCCAAATCAACAACACGGCGGCCTACAGACACTGGAACGTAGTCTGCTTGCTCTCTTGCCGCTTTCAAAACCCGATTCTTCGCATGACGTTCGACGCTCGCTTTCCCATCAGCGATAATGTAGAATAATTACCGCACCATGTGTTGTGATGTGTTAAAATTGTTTCAATATATCGACGTGATCTTATTTGAAACTTCAAAAAGCCAATTCACGTTCAAATACCGCCTTAAAATTCGAAGAGAAACACTTCTGAGTTTCACTATCGTAGGTTTGCGCCAGGTCCAAAACTAGTCAAGGCCACAACTTTATACTACTTTGATAAATATATTCCGATCTATAGTGAAACGTTTGACCATAAAATATGAATTTTGACTAATAATATCAACTACTAAATACACTATTATATTTTTTGGAGGGTAAATCTGCCAGAAAAAATAGTGTACCAGACCGACACTTGACCTCTACCCTTACCGGCCAAACTACTTTAATCCGCGCGGCGGGCTGGCCCGGAGGTTTGCTCTCAGCTGAGCGAATCTCAATATAACCATGTTGAAAAAAAAAACGAAGAATCAGTTGCTAAAAAGTTTCCGGAGGATTTCAGAAATTCCTAATATATTTTTGACAGCGTTTGATGTTATGAGATTTCTCCTGAAAGTGTTCGTGCGTGTTGCAGCTTAAAGTGATTCTGGATTCTCGTAGCAACAACCAGTGGAAAGAGAATGCCTTCGTGTTTCGGTTCAATGACAAAGCTTGTTCTATGTTGCGCAAACAAATGCCGGATATGTATCGACTTTTCATGAGAAATAGCCCATGTCCTACACCAGCAGTACGTACGGAAATGACTCCTTAATGCTTCATCTGAATGGGCCGCTATCATCGTTGAATCTCGGTTGTAATTCTTCGCAAGAACGTTATTAACTTTTCCTCCGCAGAACTTCACAAACGTAATGGCCAACGAGACCGTTGCCATGGTGTTCCCGAACGTGCCAGTCTTGCCTTACGGCACTTGGCGCGGAAGACTAATGCTCGGCCTTCACAACGTCACGCGAGCCTGCTGGGGCGCCGAAGGCTCTACCATCCCTAAGTTCTAGTGCAGGTCCATAGAAATAAAAGAAGTATCAAGGTCAAAGTAATAGTGTTTTTCACTGCACCCGAACCGGATCCAAAGAACAACATCACGACGTCGAGAAGTGTATCCGATATGACAAATTGATGCCGCAATCTCCGATGCTCCGGCGTAAGTCTGCCATGTTGGATGCCCGTATTCAGTGTTCAGAATGGTACTACCGTCCAAGCACGACAAGGGAAAGAATTGCGAGAGCTACAAGTTACATTATTGTAGACAGTACCGTACTGCACCCTGGTTGTGAGGGACTATTTGCAGTATATGGAGTACTGCACTCAAGACACCACATACTATTTGCGGTATGCGACAATGAGTGTTAAGCTAAAAATGCTATGCGCAGTATTTCAGTTCCAATCATGCGATACTGCACATACAGCGTTGTGCAGTATTCGCAGTAGCTTCAGATACTGTTCACAGTACTTCCAGCCGGTGCAATTGGGCAACAGTGATAATTACAACAGGTTAGTGCACAACAGTTAGACTTATTTGCGATTTCTTTGGATGTCTTTTAACCTCCACCAGAATACAAGAATCAACACAGTCACATTTCGGCAACACTAACATTTTCTTATATATATATATATATATATATATATATATATATATATATATATATATATATATATATATATATATATATATATATATATATATATATATATATATATAGCTCACGTTTTAACAACATATTTACAATTGCTCATACATACAATAGCTCAGTAGTTTTCCAACCACATCAGCTTGTCCTTTGGTGGTGGTTTTGGGATGAGCCTTGCTAGCTCCCTGGCTTCTTTTATCTTCTTATACTCCTCTCCTCGTCCTTTCTTTGGTGTTCGCAAATATAAGTCTGTCTTACTTATTTCAGCCGCCGCCTTTAGCTGACACTTCGACGGATTTGGGCATTACGCCTGACTGGTTCCTGGCGGAACAGTTCCAGCATCTCACCTTCCTTGTCCCTCTGGCTTCGGCTGAGGGCGTTGCCGATACTGCCTTCTCTTCTGGAGTCGAGAAGACTATCCCCCTGCCGGTTGTTGGGGGCGGGAGGAAAACTGGCTCCTTTGCGGTTGTTTCCCCTGTCACTTCCTGTTGCTCTACCTCGGACATCGTCATTTGGATTATATCTTGGTATTTGTTCCCTCTCTTTCTCTTCCTCCCCTATCATTTGTACCCATGGCCATTCTTCTTTTCTGGCTTTTGCCACCAGGTCCATTGCTTTTAGTGCCTTGTCTAGCTGCGTCATCTCTTCCGCTAATTGTTCCATGGTCAGATCTTGATTTGTTGTTGTTTTTGGTTTTTGTTTTCAGACCGCCGCAGATTTTGGTGGATTTGCAGGCTAAACCGAGACTGGAATTCCCTTGATTTATGTTTGGTTTATTTGTTCCTAGCACAATTCACAGGCCTACAGGCACAGTAAACAGGTTCACTGGAACGCGTGGGTTCAACACAGCCGACAGGCACAGCAAACAGGTCCAACGAATGTGTACCTGACGTGAAACTTCTGACACAACTCGCAGGTCACTGGACTGGTTTAATTCCGACACAACTGGCAGGTCTACAGACACAACTAGCAGGGCAACGGAATGTGTATGTTTGGGTTTATTGTGGGGCACAGCGTAAACGCAGGCCTATTTCCAACTTCCTTTAGCGTTTATCACCGAAATGGCAGCGTGTACAGGCGTATCGTCCGCAGACTTCACAGTTCACACAGGCCCTCGTTCAGTGGAGTCACACGTCCACTAGGTCACGTTCCATCGCCCTTTACTTACCAATCGCCACCTCAATCTCTTTTCCCTTCGCAAAAAGCACCAGGGCCACCGTTTACAGCTGTCACTAATGTGTGCGACTGGGAAAGAGAAATGAGGGAGACGACTGATCAGTTGGAGCTTTAACGAACCGTTCGCTAGCTCGGCTTCACCGACTGACAGACTTCTAGTTTCCTTGACTACCGGAGCTCGGGGAAGAACCGAAGTGTTTATATCTGGAGTGATGGGAGTACGGTTTACTAAGGGCCCTTACCAAGATGGCTGCCCACACGACTTTAACCAGACTAGGTTATGCTTACTTGTTTCCTTACTTTATTATGGGTGCCCACGACAAAACAGTAAAAATATTTCCATAATTTCTTAAATTTACAAGTTAATTATTTTGTATTTTCGTATATTGTCGAGTCTCCACGAACTGTGTTAAAATTTCTGCGTTTAAGAGTCATTGAAGTAAACCTAATACATATCTTCACATCACAAAAAATTATGTACATTTATTGTGGATAGAAAGTATTGTGGACAGAACAGAGCCATCCCTAGAACTAATGGGTACTTAATGTTTTTTATTAATTTTATTCTGGTTATCATCAAATCTGCAATTTAATTACAACTTACTTTATATAACAGTGCCGTTGAGGCACAGAGGATAGATGGAGGATTATTTACTCTCATTTTTCATAACGTTCACAGGATGATTGGAAATGTAATTACCTGACAAGTTGTATGCACAGCACCTGCAGTGCTTGTGCTATGCTGAATCTTTTGAAAGCATTTACTGTGTTTTTGCAGCCTTCACACATGTATTCCAGTTGTTCTGCCATGAATTAACTGTCCACTGCATGTGCCAGTTTTCATTTTTGCCCCTCGGATGTAGAGAATCAAGTTCTCTAATGGATGCAATGTTCTCGACTCGAATCCAGAAGGGCAAGTCACTGCAAATAGAAACGCAACCATTAGACTTTACTCCAGGTTTGAATATTATCATGTAGCTGAACTTATTACATTTACCAGTAGATTTTTTCTGTCCTTCAAAAATTTTAGTTATTACGTTTTTCTCTAACCAGTATTATATATTCAATGTTAAAACAAGGTAGGCGTGCGCCAGACCGCGCGAATGTGGCCACAGCGGCGCCAGAAGGGTCGGGCAGTTCCCGGCTGCACCGGGTGGCCGTTTGAGCGGAGCGGGCGCCTGGCGCGGCGCGCTCCGTCCCGGCACTGGGCTTCCGGCCGCTTCCGCGCACCGCGTTTTAACGCGCCGGTGGAACCGGCACCGAGGTTCGACGGTGGGCCGGGCCAGCTTCTCCGCTTGAAATCATTACGTCTTCGGTGACGTCAACTAAATCTTCAACGGCTTCCTCTTCGTAAACTGCTTCCGGACCCAAAATTTGCTGCTCATCTTCAGTCTCAACAGTGTCATCTGCATCTAAGGCACATTCTTCCAATAGGTTGTCAGTCAGAGAGAACCAATGGAAGCTGGCAACATGGAACCGTAGTTTGTTTCTTGGCAACACCAAACTTGATGCACATGCACAAGTACACAGCCGACTTGAATGCATCTTCCACAGAAATTTATATATAACAATCTTGAGGCAGAAGAGCAATGGTCTCTTGCCCAGGTGCAGATGTATGATACTGATTCTTCAACCTAGGAAAGTTAACTGAGTCTTTCAGCTGATGAACGTATCACTGAATAAATCAACTCTGCGTATGCGGTGCTGCATTTCAAGCATGCTAAACACCACAACTAAGGATTGAGTGGCTGACATTGATCTCAAGCGACGGAAACAGTCTTCACATTGCTGACATCCGCAGGTAAGAATGCGGACCATTTAAATCAGTTGTGAAGGAGATAATAACTTTCTCACACTTCTTTTGAGTGCCAGATTCAAACTGACTCGCAATTCCACTTTCTGTCTCGCCCACCTTAAAACAATATAATGAACAAAATTATTGGTGTCACGTTAAGTGTCCTTGACGGACTTCAAATAAATCGTACTTAGAATGATAATAGACTTATGTGGCCTGCCTCCACGGGCATGACCACGATCCTGTTTGGTCCTGCCTCGTTTGGGATGTGAAAACCCACTGCACCTTTCTGTTCGGGGCATGACGGAAACGCTCCTATAAAAGACGAAAAGCTCCTATAAAAGATAAGATTTCATGAGAACTATTTTCAGAGCAGCTTTACATTCGAAATAGCGTAAGTAAGTAGCGAGAGATATTACGAAACTAAAGTACGAAATGCGGATAACGCTTACATAGGTTATAACAGAAGCGCCATATAAAAGGTAGTTACCAGAAATTTGATGTGCACGGGCAAGATCAATTTCTTCAGAGACACTTGATCAATTCTGAAAGCTATCTAAATGACTCAGCCATGACCGGCATGTCTTTGTGATCAAAACAAACCACCTCCCCCGGGTACGCGACGCTAGCGCACCTAGCGGCGACAGGGGCGACACGGTGCGGAACGTTATGCGGCGGCGAGGCGGCGCTGCACGGCGGAGGCGGCAACGTGTCGGAAACGCCTGGTGCATCTTTGAAGTGCTCTCATTTGAATTTGGTGATGTTGCCAAACGATTTGAAGTTATTATAAACTCATGTGGACCTTGGGGCGCGGGATGGTGAGTCAGACGTTGTGATTCCAGCATTCGTGTCGGAGGAGAAGCAGGCGCAGGTTGAGAGGGCACGGAATCCGGTCCCTATGATTCCACTCCATCTACGCCATTCTCACAAGATGTGACACGTGTTTCCAGCCATTCCCCGAGCACCGTCGCAGGACATACCATTGGCCTTCCGTGCTGTCCGGCGGATAGCCGAGGTTCGGGGCGTCTACCGGGCGGTGTACCCGGTGCTTGCATACGTGTGGCGGGAGTGGATCGCACGGGTGGGTGGGCAGGTGCTGTCTGTTTTTGGACAGTACCACACCAACAACAATGCGAGGTCCACTATAACGCCGTCATCACAATGGCCGACGTTGCGCATCCAAACGCCTGGGACCTGCTCGGTATGTCTTGTTTAGAAGCTGCACGTACATTTTCATTTTGTGCACGTATCAGCAGTGTGTCTCTATGTTCAGAGATCATCCGGGCCCGCTTTCGCGCGGCCTTGGTCACTATACGCCGGGTCGACCGGAAAGGCCATCCGGGCCACAGCCGCCGGCGGACTCTCCTTAACCAGGCCGGCCGCATCAGAGAGGCCGAACAGGGCCACCCCGGCCCCGGGATTCCTGCCGAGGAGGACGAGCAGCTAGAACGCGTGGGCCAATTACTGCACGGGCTCGTCTACACGCTGCCGCTGCCTGCTGATGGCCCTGGGGGACCCCGTGGAGGCCCCCGTCCCGGACCTGCTCCTGGACACGATGTCTCCGGATCTGGTGCTGGCGTTGCTATATTTGACAACGTACCAGACCTTTGCGGAACCCGCGCGGTAGCGGTAGAGCATATGGGCGACTTGGGATCTGGTGCAATGTTGCCGATTTTCGCGGTTTGGTGGGTGAGGAGTGGTGGGACGAGTGTTTGTTTACCGGGTCCCGTGTCGCGGCGTCGCTGTACAGGTCAGGTAAGATGAACCGAATTTAAATTGGTTGAGCGTTTGTAAAAATGAAAAGTCTTTAAGCGGCCATTTGCTTCGGTTTTATGCCCAAGTGGATTATATCTTCGGATGCCGGTAGTGATAACAATATCTTAAGAAACCTATGGGAATACACCGGTGAAGGGTTAACGTGTGTTCATGGTTCTGGATGGAAAATCAGGGTAATACCAGGACGGTTGTATCGGATTTGTTGCGTTTGTCACGACTTCATTCTTTGCCTCTCGTTTCAGTTTCGTGGGATACTAAGTTCTCGTTTGGTGGCGGGCAGGGTCTGCCCTCTTCGGGCACCCTGCCCTGCCGGACCATGCCACCCTCTTGGTTTGCCTTCGTTCATGAAAATTCTGCAAAGTACAGGTAAATTTGATTAATCTGCCTTGTATTTTTAGCAGGTGATACATATAACACCACCTACAAACGTCAGAATAAGAAATAATATTAAGATAATGTATCAGCGGCTTCTACTCTCATGCGGCAGCAAGAGCCAAGCTAAATATATATAGGCCGCCTGACCCTACCGGGGGATGTGCGTGCCCGCGCCGCGCCGCGCCGTGCCCGCGCCGCGCCGTGCCTCGCCGCGCCGCGCCTGTGCCGCCCGCAGCTTACGGGCGGCCGTTTCCCAGCCCGTAGCTCATGAACGGTCGGGTTTAGATGGGTAGTGTAAGCGAGCCGATTTTAGCACGGAGTCTAGGCTTTCTGTTGGTACACATATCATTACGATACGACCATTCTAGAGCGATGTAGAGCTCCCGATGTGCGCCCGACCAGTCAGACATTACCCTTTGTGAAGCCGTAGCTCTTGGACGGTTGCTCATAGATGGTGGGCGTAAGCGAGGCGATTGCAGTACAACGTCTAGGCTTTTCGACAATATACGTATCTTTCTGGTCCGATCAACCTAGAGCGATCTAGAGCACCCAACATGTGTGGCCGAGACTGGCGCATGGGGCGCGCATAGGCGCATCGGCCTACAGCGGCGGGGCCCTCCAGGGCGGCAACAGCGCCTTCGCCTCCCCCCTCCCCCCTCCAGCTCCCCTCACCCTTCCTCAGCATCTCGCGCCCCGCAGACCGACTAGACCGGCAGGACCGCACTACCCGATAGGTGGCCTACCCTCCAGGCGCTGACCGCCACGCGCCGGTCTCTGCTCCCAAGGGTCACACGATTCCAGACCAATACCTAGGCTGTCCGACGACAAGCGAGATCGAAAGTGTGTATCACCTGCTGCCATGGCAACTGTTGCTGGCATTTTTTTTTTCTCTTTCTTTTATTAATGTTCCATTTTTTGTTTGTTTAAGGGGATGCTGTTATTATCACCATGCTATGTGCCTTTCATGTTAAGGTAGGTCTGAGAAAGATTGTTTTGTTTAAGATCACTCTTTGTGAAGTATTAAACATGTGTATTTCCTTTTCTCAGTTTAGAGGAGAGCTGACAGTGTGAAGATTATTCATTCTTGGAGAGAGAGCTTCCAGCATGAATCCCGTCAGGTTTTCCACTCTAAGTGCCCTCCTGACCTGCAAAGTACAGGTAAGTTTTATAAATTTGACATGCACTTTTTACTCCAATCAGAGATTTTTTTTAAATCCATGTTTCATTGTTTTTGTTCAGGGGGATGATGTTATTATCACCATCTTATGTGTCTTTCATGTTAAGGTAAGTCTGAGAGAGATTGTTTTGTTTAAGATTACTCTTTGTAAAATATTATTTATGTGAATTTCCTTTTCTCAGTTTAGAGGAGAGCTGACACCATGAAGATCATTCATCCTTGGAGAGAGAGCTTCCAGCATGAATCCCGTCAGATTTTCCACTCTAAGTGCCCTCCTGACCTTAGCATTATTGTCATTCTGCCTGAAGATTTTTTTGTTTCATTTTCCAAAGCAAATGCTTAGTTTATTTGCTGTTGTATTAATGATGTTTCCATTTTTAATCTGTTTCAGAATATGTGTATATAAAGTGTATATAGTCATAGTACGAGGTGTTGGTTGACTCTTCTTCTCCTGTCAATTATAAATAAGTTGTTAAATATGTAAGTAGTTTTTGCATTGTTGTTTTGTCAACATATGTGTGTATATTTCTGTATTTCAATTTTTATGGAATGATGGAAGAAAGTGAACTGTCAGATGACTTTGTTCAAGCAACCAAGAAAGTTAAGCCTCTTAATAATATTACAGCTACTGATACTGAAGAAGAACTTAAATCAGACGAAGAACAAAAATCAGAGGTTTCTAGTCATTTCAGTTGCCAGTATTGTAAAATTAAATTCACTTTCAAAACCAACTGTACCCGCCATGAGCGATCTTGTAGTGCCAACAGTGGCAAACAGTCAGCAAGATTCCCATGCCCACATTGCCAGGCTCCGTTTACTCGAAGACACCACTTAAATACTCATCTGAAAAAGTGTTCATCATTGGCTCCTAAGCAACATCAATCCAAAAGACAAACTCCCTGTCTTGTGAAGAACTGTGAAGCCAAATTTTATTTCAAGACTGAACTAATTGAGCACCTTTCGTCAGCACATAAAGATGACATCACCATCAAGCCCAAGATACCTAAGACTTTCAAATCCATGGCAGAGTTTCTTGAATGGAAAGAAAAGGAAGAGGAAAGTACTTTTTCATTCTTTACAGCAAGGAAAGGTCAGTCAGAAAGTACAGCAAAGCATTATTATTGTCAACATGATGGTTCTGGAAAGGTTCATTCAATGAGAAAATCTAGTCGTAAAAATAGCAAAGGAAGAATCAGAGTGGGTCATTATTGTATGGCCAAAATGAAAGTGTCAGTGGATGTAGATAATGTCGAATTCGTCCATGTGGTTTATTATCCAACCCACAGTCATAAGTGCAAGAAAGAAGATATGTTACATCACCCCCTACCAGCAGCCATGTCCAAGTTCATTGATGAGAAACTAGCGGAGAATATTCCACCAACTATTGTTTATGAACTAGTGAAAGAACGATTCCTCCCGAAGAACACTCCTAACGTTCAAGACTACAGAGCAAATATTCTTACCAAGAAAAGAGTTTTAGAAAGGGGAAGAAGAAGGCGTATGGCTAGAAGACTGCACCAAGATGATGCCAAAGCTGTTTACTTGCTTGCCCATCAACTCAAGGAAAAAGATGATTCTATCCTTATTTACAAACCATATGGTGGAAAAGTTGTCTATGGACCTGAAGACATTGATGAGCTTCCTGATTCTCATGATCTATTTATGTTTGCCTTTCAAACAGACAGACAACTAGATTTAATGAGGAAGCATGGTTCTAAAATTCTTATTGTGGATGAAACTCATGGCACCAACCACTACAAATATCAACTTTTGACTGTGATGGTAGTAGATGAAAATCGCCGTGGTTGGCCAGTTGCTCACTTAATAACCAGTAAGTCTGATGGGAATACGCTGAAATTTTTTTTCCAGACTCTAAAGTCTTGCTGTGATGATGTTCCATTGAATTGTGTTATCACAGACGATGACCCCGCGCTTATCAATGCCATGGAAGCTGGGTTCTCAGAAAGACTTCGACACTTACTATGCAAATGGCACGTCATCAAGAATTTGAAAGAGAACTTAAGATCTAAAGTACCCCATGATCTAGTTGAAATCATGTTGTCAGAAATGAAGGTCATATTGAACGCTGAGAGTGAAAGTTTGTTTTTGAAGCTTAAAGATGGATTTATAAATAAGTATAAGAGTAATCCTGATGCCTCCAAGTATATGTCCTATTTAAATTCGTATTACTGGCCAAGAGCACAGAAGTGGGCTATGTTTTTTAGAAATTTTCCACATGCTGAAGTTAATACTACTGGGCATATTGAGTCTTTTCACAGCAGACTGAAGAGGGTTCACCTGAAGAGAAAAGTTAACAAAAGACTTGATGATTTAATCAATATCTTGTATGATGTAGAGTGGCAAGATTATTGCACTCGTCTCCAAGAAGCTTCGATTGGGTTTTCCGTTCAACCACAGCTCATCCTTGACCGACACAAACGAGGTCTCTTAATGGAAGATGATATGATTATTGAACAAACTTTGGATAGGCTCTGGGAAGTAAAGTCTGCTACTGGCAAAAAAGAGACTTACATTGTTGAACGCTATAAAGTTTCCTGCAATTTTGATCATTGTTTTTCGAAATGCTTGAAACCAGAATGCCATGGGTTATGCGCACATTTATTTTCTTGCAGTTGCCCTGACCACCATCCTCTTTGCAAGCACATCCATAAAGTTCAATCCTTCCTTACCAGAGGTGATCCTTTTTGTCCTGTTGATGAAGAAGAATTTTACAATTTTGAAACATTAAAAAGGAATGAAGAATTAGACTTGAACATAGAGTTTGAAACCTTGGATGTGGAAGAATCTAAATCTTCCGATGAAAGAAAGCGAAAAATAATTGTTGAAAGGCTTCAAAGCAATGTCTCCCTCCTTCAGCAATTTATTAACGCTGCTCAAGGAAATTGTGTGCCTGAGCACTCCCTGATTCATGTGGATGCTGTGTTGTCTGATCTGGTTCGTGGTTTGGAGCCTGTAAAGCCACAGCAACAGGCTGACGTACTAAGTGTACTATCAATGCAGCCAGCAGTGTCATATGCGCCCAATGAAAAATTGAAAACGCAGATGTCTCAGCTGGCTTCTTTCAGAAGACCTCAGAAGAGGAAGAAAAAAGATGAGACATCTGTACTGGCTGCCAAGAAGAAGGCGGCCATTGAAAATTTGTTAAATTGTGCCAGCAATGAGGATGCTAATGATAATCCTGACAGTGATGATGATTGTGACAACTATGACTTGCATACAACTCCATTGCCCCAGACATACTTCACCCTGCCCAGCTCATATGTTACTGATCCTTTTGATTTTGTTCTTCGGTGCGGTGTAGTGGAAATTTCACTGATCCATCTGAAATCTTTAGAGCTGCATTTACTGGATGGGGAAGAAGAAATGTTAAAGAAAAGAGATCCAATCTTTAGATGTGGCTGGTTATACGACACCATCATTAATGCATTTATGTCAAGGTTGTCTGAAAAGTATGAAAATGTTTTTACGTTATCATCAGATCATGTAAATCTGGCACAAAGAGGGATATCTAATGTTGACTATCTGTCTTCATATAAGGAGATCTTACAAAACAAGGAAATGGTGTTATGTCCTGTAAATTTTACAGATCACTGGTGTATTCTTCTTATTTGTATCAAGGAGAAGGAGATCAGGTACTATAATCCCTTACAAGCGCCTCTGGGTAAAACCGTTGTTTCTGTTTTGACTCAGATGGTTAGAGATTTGAGAACTGTGTTCCCATCACCCATCCCGTGGAAGATAAAAGTTATCCAAAGACCTAAGAAAACAGATTCGCTGAGCTGTGGTCCTCTCATCTGTCAGTATGCTATTGAAACAGTTGATGCTTCAACAGTCTTTCATTCTGTTTATGAAGTAAGAAAGTTTATTTATGATTTCATTGTTGGCAAGTGCCTGAAGAGGTCGACCCATTTCTCAGAGCAGTGTGGTAGTTGTGGTGTTGAATTGAGTTCTGACTGTGATGTCAATTCATGGATATGTTGTTCCAGCTGTGATCAGTGGTTCCATACCTCTTGCACTGCTAACATCACTAAGGGTCCATTTGTTTGTCAATGATACCTCAATTATTATAAATAGTCTTAGACAAGCAATGACACTTTCATTGTATGAAGTTCTCATGAAACCATTTAAAACTAGAATTATAATGTTATTTACAAAATTGAGCAATATTTTATTCTTTACTAAAAAACACTGAAACAGAATCCAAACTCTCTTTCTTAATCCTTATTTCATGGCACTCAGGGCACTAGAGGTATTATAGAAAGGGAAAAAAAGCATCCAGAGTGGGAAAAACTTATAAGCTGCCATGCTCGAAATTATAGTTCTAAAAGAACACATTAATTCACACATTTTTTCAAAAGTTTAGATTTTGGCTGCTTGAAGTCATCATCATCAGCATATCCAAAAGCCTATGAAAGAATGTGACAGGGGCATGTTACAAGAATTCTTTCAAAAGAAAAATGTTAATGACAAAAATTATAGAGTGCTGGGAGAAGGCTGAGATGCCGAGGTTTTCTTGGAATTCTTCAATGACAGTGACCTTTTCTTTTTGATGGTCTCAGGCCCAGATAGTTTGATTCCAGAATCAGGAGAAATCTTCTAAATTGTAGGATACGAGGGATGAAAGGATTAAAGAAACTTAGGATAACTAAAATTCTGGCAAACAATAGGCATTGCACCCAGCTTTCAATTTGGAGTTTTCATTCTCTTTCTTCTCTTTACTTACCGAGAACATTCCTGCCTCCAATTTGGAGATTTTCTCATCTTTTTCTTGTAGAGCTTTCTTATGCTTTTCTTTCAGAGCCATGATTTCTAATTCCCACAGCTCCTTGCTTTGATGATGTTTCACTAGTAAGTCTTGGTGGGCATTTTTCACTTCCATAAATTTCTACCATTAAAAGCAAATAAAATGTAAGAACTGAGACTCTAAGAAAAAAAAAACAGCAAGACAAACTTACAGTTTCAAATTTGAAGCCTTCACTCTCGGTTTTCTCTTTAGTCAAAAGCATTTCCACCTCCAATTTGGAAATTTCATTCTGTTTTTGTTCTAGACTTTTCATGTATGTTTCTCTCTCTGACTTCCATAGTTCCTTGCTTTGGTTGTATTTCAATACCAAATTGTGGTGAGCATTCTTCTCTTCACCCAACTCCTATGATTGAAAGCAAACAAAGGAGAAAAAAGTCAAAAACAAGCAGGCAATCTACACATCAGGCAAAATGAGAAAGTAGTGAAAACACTTACTGTTCGTAAATCTGATGTTTCTACTGATTGCCTCATGATAACTCCCTCCATCTCACCAATTATAGCTGAGTCATTCTTGGTTAAAAATTGCTGCAGAGCATTATTCAGTGTGCTGACTTCCTAGAAATGAAGAAAATCAACGATTAAGACATAGTGTGCACACCATCTTGCTCACGACATAAAAAAAAGGAGCACCTACTTGCTTTAAGCCACAAATATCCTTCTGAATCTCCTGAACACGATATAAATCTTTATTTGTATTGGCCACAGACTGTAGTAAAATAGAATGAGATGACAGTTCAGATCGTATAAGGTATTAATTATGAGCTTCACTCCACCATCAGTTACCTGAGATGCAGAGGCACATACTACGCAAAACCATTTCTCCGGCAATCCTAAATTCAAAAGAACAAAAGTCAAAAAATCATTCAAGGTATAGAGCAGAAAATATCACACCAAGGAACATCATACTTTGCGCTTTGCCTTTGGTTATGCCCACACAACTTCCATGAAACCAAAACCGGCATCCATTACAGTATATCATGAACCTGCGCGAAGTAAGTACATCCACCGTAATATGATTATACCATGTCAATATAAAAGGCAACAAAAATAAATAGAGTGAGCGTAAAAACAACATTTCCCGGCATCGGTCGCACCAAACGTGTACTGACAGACCGAGCCGACGTCCGGTGGCAATCTTAAATCCCCTGTAATCGTATTTTTGAGGCAATGACATCCCTAACTATTAAGGAAACGAAAAATACCTGTTAAAACCTTCCGGTTTGCCGCACAGACACCTCGTTTCTCCGGTATCGCAATCCATTGCTATCGGTTTTCCTAAACGCGAACCGCACAACCAAATGCCGATGTTCCGATTCAAACTGCGGTGCTCCAACCGCCGTTCGCACCACCCACCAAACCGCGAAAATCGGCAACATTGCATCGGATCCCAAGTCGCCCATATGCTCTACCGCGCGCGGTAGGCCGCCCCAAGCGAGGCTAGCCCCTATGGATGACAATTTCGACGAGGCGGACGAGGCGGGGCAGCGCTGCGCTGTGGCGGCAGTAGCCTTTACGCGCGATTCAGCTCGTATAACGGTCGCGTATGTGGTAAACGGCATTTCGGTTTCGGAACAGTAACGCTAAACGTTATTAGTCAGGAATCAAAGCTTATGCAGTTTTCTGTTGGCAAAATAATGCCAATTGTTATTAGATGCCGGTCAACCACACACTTTAAAGATGGTAAGTCTTCAAATGGAAAGGCTGTTTGGTTCTTGGAATTTAAACAGTATTCCCTCGTCCCCTTATTCAAACGCCTATTTAGTAAGTTGTGTGCTATGTACGCACAGGAGTTACATCAGGATCCCACATATACTCTGAATGTATCAGCCCTGCAGAGCAATCAGATTGTTGGGAAGGTGGGTATCACAATGTTTTGTAAAGAAAGGTGATGTCATGTTGAAACCGCTTACTTTGCTTATATCTGTTCTATGTGATTAGGCACCTGTATTGCGCAAGTACACTCTGATACGGACTCCAAGCCAAGTTTCAAAGAGCCAGAGTCTTGCCGCTCATGGACAACCTAATGAAAACTATCCATCTGCTTTCAAACAACTAAATATCCAAGCTCTTCGCCCTTCTAATGTTATCGAGGTATACAAAGTGGCTGTTATATGGTTATGAACTTCAATTTTAGGTGTGGATCCCCAATCATGTCTGTTTTGTACTGAATTTCAGGTGCCTGCTGAAATACCTAATGCAACATTAAACAGATTTGATTGTAGTTCAAGTACGGGTGCCTCAAGTAGCCTGTATCGGGGTGGGATACTTGCAAAGAGGCAGAATACCACTGATAATGTGAGCTTTCTAATACCCCCACCAACATTTTCTGTGAAGCGAACACTCCAGCCTCTGTATAGAAACATTACCTCTAAACCTGCACCCAGTATTCAGCACCTACATCAGACTATTACCAAGGTAAAGTGAAGTTTCACTTTATGACTTTTGGCCATGAATTATAAGTGTGTGTATTGCATGTCTTTTGTATTTACCATTTCAGATACCTGTTATTATACCTCAGAACACCTCAACTAATGTTGGTCTAGATACTTCTTCATGGAATGTGAGTGAGGTCAGGATACCTAAACCCAATGAACGGCAGAATCCTGTTTTATGTGATGGACATTATGTGGTCCCTCCGCCTCCACCCTTGCAGCCTTTAAGTCAAAATATTATCCAGGTTTGTACGTGCGTTGAGTTTCAATCATTGTCTGAACTGAGTGTGATCTATCCTCATATTTTATTTCTGTCTGTTTCATGTCTGTTAATAGACACCTGTAACAAGAGTTCATGCAAATGTAGGTAAAAGTTCAAAAGATTTGGAGTTTATTGTCAAGAAATTTGCAGGTGTTCATGGCACAAATTTTAATCTTAAGTAAGTTAACTATTTTTGTTTGTTCTAGGCACCTGTAGCTTCAAATAATACAGTCCCATTTCATCCCATCAAGGTAGCACATACTTAACAAGTAATTGAAATAATGGGCAATGGTTGATGGGAAACTTTACTTTTATTTTACTTTCAGTTGTTTACTCCTGCTGTGAGGAATTTTAATGAAACTACCAAGAAGGACTCAGAAGCAAATACAGAATTCTCTCCTGTTAGTGGTGTAAGTTGTGTGTTGGTAAATTTAGTTGTGATAACTGTATTGGATTCAAAACAGATTATCCATTTCTTTTTATTTTCTTTCTTGTAGACTTCAAAATCAGTCTGAACAACAAAGCTGTCCTTGAATAAGAAAAACAGAAAGGAAAACTCTGCTTGTGTTTTATCTGTGAATCAGGTTTGTAATACTGTGCAAATAATTTTTAAGAACCGATGAAGTTTTTCTAATTATTGTTTCTGCTATGTAAGGGTAAGATTGTGGTGCAAAGAAGTCATGAGATTCTGGAGAATGAACCACCAAGTCGGGAGCAGGAGCAAGATGATGTATTGCCAAGAAGTCATGAGACGCAGGAGAATGAGTCACCAAGTCAGGAACAGGTTAATATTTTGAGAAGAAGTCACGAGGTCTGTTAAACTATGCCAGTCATGGACTATATTGTTAAGTTTTGACCATATAGGCTTTTCCAATGTATTGATATGGTATCTTGCAGGAAATTCTGAATGAAGTGCTCCCTTCAAACTATGTTCACAAAATTGTATCAGTTGAACCTTTGAAGCCATATCACAAGCAAACTGACTATGATCAGAGTGAAATGTTCACAGCTACTATTAGAGTGAACTTAAGAGATAAGGAAAAAGCTTGCCAGTGGCTGAGTGACTTTAAAGAGTCATCATTTTCAGACTGGAGAGTCAGAAGGTGTTACCCTGAGAACACCAAGTGCTTGATATGGAAGGTAATGCCTTTCCTCACAATCACAAATATTTCTAAAGGCTTCAACTAATATTCTGGCACTCTCAGTCTCAATATCTTTGGCAGTTCTAAGAATTCTGTGCTGTAAGAAAGAATTCCTAATTAATTCTTTTCTTGGTAGAATATGATATTTCCTAGACGCTGCTATGGTTTTATTTTTTTGACAAACTTACGTCAGCACAGATTTCTTAGTGGCTACTAATGATTTGGTTAGAGATTTTTGCATTTCAGAGTATAATAATGAAACCTGGATTTTATTTTAACAGAAAGGATACCGTTGCAACCACAACACACTGGCTCAGTACAGGGAATCAAAGCCTCATGTTAAACACACAGAATGTGACGCCTACATTTCTATCACAGTTAAAAACTTGAATATGAAAAGGTATAACATTTTGATGAGTCCCTCCCTTATTTTGTTATTTCTTTTTACATCATACTGATCATAATTTATAATGTCATTTTTTTTCATGTCTGACCCAAACTAGGAGTGCTGACAAGCTGCTGAAAACATTTCCTTGTGAAATCATCCTTCACAATTGCCACAATCATCCTATTCATGCATCTGATGCATTGAGGCACCGAAGGCCAACTTCAAGGATTACTGACATCTTCTTGGAACTTTACCGGAAGGATCACTCCCCATCATCAGCTCTCTCAACACACAAATATGATTTGCAAGTAAAGCATCCTAAGGACTGGTTCGAGGTTTTGGCTGATGGAGCTGAATGTCCTAATTTGCAGTGGTGTTACCACCTATACCGGAAAACATTCTTAAAAGAATATGGACCTTCATCTGGACAAGGAATGTTGAAATCTTTGTCTGAGGCCATTGACAAGTACAATGCAGAAGTTGGATCTGTATGTGCCATCGTTGAAACATGTAGAGGTGATGATTTGATTATTGCTTTCTGTTCACCTCTAATGAAACGAGTTCACCAGCACTTAAAATCAAGTGGAGAGATAAATTTCCTGGATTCAGGAGGCTCCATGGACCGCCACAATAGCAGAATATTTACCTTCTTGGCACCCAGTGTTGCTGGAGCTTTGCCACTGGGAATGATTATTACAAGCTCTGAGTCTGAGGATGTTCTTTCAGAGGGAATGAGATTGTTGAAATCAATACTTCCCCCTGATGCCTTTTATGGCCGAGGACCTGACCGAGGCCCAGAAGTAATCATGACAGATGATTCTAAGAGCGAAAGAAACTCTCTGGAAAACAGCTGGCCCGGTATAATCAAAGACATATATAACGCCATCCCGACTGACTCACTCATGTAAATGTTTGGGTAGAAGGAGGCTAGATACAAACTTTTGAGATAGAATCGACCCCCCCTTAAATGACCTCAACACTCCAGAAAAATCGTCAAAACTAACCCTTGGGTGCTGCTGCAGGTGTCAGTGGCCTCATGATGCCTACATCATGCCATGCATGGCCTCAAACTGACATAGAGAGATGCGGTTCGCGGCATTCGTCTGGACATCGCAGGGTGGTGAAGAAAAACTGATCAAACGAACCCCTACGGTGCTGCTGCAGGTGTCAGTGGCCTACATCATGTCATGCATGGCCTCAAACTGGAACGACGGCGGTAACTCGAGAAAAAATTGACATGGAGCGATGCGGTTCGCGGCATTCGGCAGGGCATCGCAGGGCGGTAAAGGAAAACTGACCAAACTAACCCCCTGGGTGCTGCTGCAGGTGTCAGTGGCCTACGTAATGCCATGCATGGCCTCAAACTGGAACGACGGCGGTAACTCAAGAACAAATTGACATGGAGCGATGCGGTTCGCGGCATTCGGCAGGGCATCGCAGGGCGGTAAAGGAAAACTGACCAAACTAACCCCCTGGGTGCTGCTGCAGGTGTCAGTGGCCTACGTAATGCCATGCATGGCCTCAAACTGGAACGACGGCGGTTACTCAAGAACAAATTGACATGGAGCGATGCGGTTTGCGGCATTCGGCAGGGCATCGTAGGGCGGTAAAGGAAAACTGACCAAACTAACCCCCTGGGTGCTGCTGCAGGTGTCACTGGCCTACGTAATGCCATGCATGGCCGCAAACGGGAACGAAGGCAGTAACTCTAGATCCAAGTGACATAGAGATGAGGTTTCTGGCACTGCATAGGGCATCGCAAAAGGCTTGCGAATAACATGACTACGACGCCTACCGGTCCCTAGACCCCGCACCCCGTCCTCGAGCGCAAACTTCCATCATGCGAACGGAGATGCCTAGTGACATGCGGTTTTCGGCATTGCGCTTGGCGAAGGCCGGCAATGTAAAGCGTGACTACTACGACTACCGGTCTCGAGACCCCGAACACCGTCCTCGAGCGCCAACTTACTTTCATATTTTGAGCGGAGAGGCCTAGCGACATTCGGTTTTCGTCGTTGCCCTTTGCGGAGGCCGGCAATGTAAATCATGGGCACTACGCCCACCGGTCTCGAGACCCCGCACCCCGTCCTCGCGAGCCAGCGTTTAACTCTTGAGCGGAGTGGCCTGGCGACAAGCGGTTTTCGGCATCGAAAATGGAGCGCCCGCAGGGCGCTAAGAAAATGGTGGGCCCGCAGGGCCCACGTGGCGTGAGGGGACCTCGAGCGCAGCGAGAGGTCCCCTCACGCCACTCAAGAGGGCCGAAGGCCCTCTAAACGAGCTTTCGAATGCGCGCGGAGCGCGCATGAGAATGCGAGTCCTTCTCTTATGTTTGTTCCATGTATTGCAAGCTTTCTGGACATACATATGGGACTCAAAACATAAAGTTGATGCCAAAGATAAAGAAGAAGTTTTTTTCATTTTCAAAACCTGGTGTTATTCTGAAACATTGGAAGAGTTTGAGGATAGATACCAGGCAATGCTCAGCAATCCATTGATCTGTAATAACTCACTTCTAGTCAAACATATAAATGGGTTGTACGTGAGATCATCAGAGTGGGCCTTATGCTATCGAGATGAGATTCTCATTCGAGGCAATGATACCAATAATTACTCAGAGATTGCCATACGCCAGTTCAAGGATCAAGTGTTTTTTAGGGTGAAGGCATACAGCCCAGTGCAATTATTTGATTTCTTCAGCACTCGCTTGGAATCCTACTTTGAAAGGCGCATTGCTGCAGTAGTGAACAACCGCAGAGAAAATTACTGGAGTTCAAAACATTACATTACTCCATCCAAATTGGAGCCCCTGCATTGTGCTGAAAGTTCAAAGCAACATATTTATTTAGTGAAGAATGCAGAGAAACAGACAACATACACTGTGGACATGCAGTTGGAGATCTGCTCATGTCCTGTAGGCAAGAATAGGGCTCCTTGCAAACATCAATATGCAGTTGTAAAGGGGTTCAACTTGTCCACATCTCAGTTCTTACCATATGAAGATGAAGCAGCCAAGGCTGTTCTGCATCAAATAATGACAACTGCTCCAGTAAAACCAGGCTGGTATGCTCACCTGAAAACAGGGCCTGCAACTCCAAATGGTGTGTAATTTGCAAAGATTTTACTGCTTTGGTTGCACCTGTTCTTCTAATCATGATTAGAAGCCATTACAATTTTACTAATTCTATTTGTTCTAATTAATTGTAGGTAAGATCTGCAGTACGAGTGAGAATTCCCCTCGGGAAATCCTAGATGAGGAAGAGTTTCAAGATGATATCACCTCTAGTACTACCACGGAAATTGAGGTCCCCTTGGGTATGTTGAATAATGTACAGAAAATTTTCAGATGGTCATTTGACTTTTAAATATCATTAGCGAGCGAAGCGAGCTCAGATTCTCAAAACGGGCCCCGCGACAACTTTGGTCGTGACTCTGTCTGTCTGTCTGTCTGTCAGTCACGGACTTTCCAGAAACACCACACAACCGTTTTAGCTCCGCTTTTCAGTATCGGTTCTATAATAATCGGCCCACAAAATGACGAGCCATTTTTTCGATTAATTGCGTTTGAAATATTTCGTAGTACTAGCAGATGTAGGACATTTCAATCCGTGCGGTTGGCACACTGACGGAACTCAGTGACGTCACGGCAGCCGTCCGGCGCCGTTCGGCAGGCTGGTGGTTTGGCTTTGCTGCGATATATTATGTCGCCGGCTGCTTGTTCGACATGATTTTTGGACATTCAATTCGAGATTTCCTGTTGCTGTGGTGTGGTGTGATGACAGGTAAGTGACAAGTAGTACGTCGGCTGCAAAGCAGTTTGCGTTCACGTATGTCTCCCCGCTCCATGACGTAATTTTTGACGACACGGAATAAAATGTATCATGAAGTGGGGGTCGATTGACTGTCTTCATTCGTTGACGCGTTTCGTTATTAAAGCAATTTCGCATCCGCGGACACTTACTAGACCGCTGTGTTATGGTTACATAAGTAAAAGATGCAGTTGTTTACAAACAACGTTCAGAGGTTATGTTCCCCTGTGCCTGTCCTGGCTATTGTTGAAACAGCATTAGTATTCACGATTTGGACTACTTCGTAACCTTGCAAATATATTCTTTCTTAATCGCATTTCTACTCATGTGCTACATGCCATAACCTTAAACTGTTCGGAAGTAGTTCTTACTGTACTGTTTGCGCTCAGTTATCAGTAGCATACTCTTGTCGCAACCAACTAAGAGGGAGTTGGAAGCACCGTTACAGGTGAAAGAAAAAGTGCGTTTCCTAAAACCATGTCTTCAATTTGTTGCAGTGCTTTTTTCTTGCGGTGATGATGCAAATGTATGGCGAAACCACTTTGCTGTGACAGTGGTTCGGTTCTCATGTGACATGTTTCCAATCTCAAGTCAAGAGACCATCTCAAATATTATGAGGTAAGCATCTATTTAAATATTGTTTATGTAGTCTGTTCATACACCTATTTGTTTTCATTCAAAGTACTGTTCTTCTTTCAGGTGACGAGGACAAGCTTTGAGCACATTGTTGTACCCGAGTGTAAATTTATGCTGGGCTCGTATTGAGCCGAACCTGGTCAGTAGTTCATTTGCCTATAAACATTCTTTTGCTTGTGGGGGGAATGTGTGGCTGTAACACGCCTACAGCAATCTCTGATTGATTTGTTTTACGTTGACATCAACGTGCTTCTGTAGCCAAACTAATGTCTAATTTTTTTTGTTTCAGAGCACATCAATGTTGACTCATTTAGAGGGGCATTCCATATGCTCTCAGGTGTTTGAGTCCGCAATCTTTATTGTCAAGCACCTGAAGTTCTAATGTAAGTTGCCACTAAACTTCATGCGAATATGGAAATGCTTTCAGATGACTATTTAGACTGATATGTTAGATGTATCATTATTATGCTTTTCCTTTTTCCAGACATTCCGACTGTTGCTAACATCAGTCGGCAGTGTACGAAAGTTCATGATATATAGTGCCAGTGCCTCATGGAAATGGTAGACCGTTCCCGTCCACTCCTGTTACCATTGCTTCCTCGTGAAAGCTCTCAGCTGATCCCTGTGTAAAAGGTTCTTTTGATAGTGTCTGTTGATCCCATTCTCATTTATTTGGAACAGTTCAGATCTTTATCCTGTATTTTTTCCATTCATAGAACATAAATTGTTGATGTAACTTTGAAAACTTTGCCCTTATGTAACACTCTTAAATTAGCTCAAACATTCTCGACAGTTGTATTGTAAACCTTTTCCTCAATTAGTTTAGAGACTTTTCAGTGTTATTTTGGCTTTACCAATCTCTATGAATTGTTTACCTGTAAATGAGATGCCCTGAACTTGATAAAATGTCTAAATGTGATAAATAAAATTGCCTTCTTGCTACTTATGCATTGTCTTTCCCTAGATCAGTGATGCTCACAGTATGCGCATATTAGCTGTGCCTGATTTACTTTCGTTTAGGACTCTGAAATTATTTTGGGCTTCTATACATGGGTTTTTGCATCAATGCGATTTGTAAATTGTTTATGTAATGCTTATTAATGACTTACTTTAACTCTGCTCAGTTCAAAGCAATTATAAATTGCAATAAATCACCTTTTTTTTGGGGTCTGAACCCAACAAAAACTACTTTTCTCTTTCTTTAAAAATTATCATTTCTTTCACGCACAGTCTTACAACGTCACTTTTTGGGGCAGGAAGGAGAATAATCCAGGCAACAGTGAAGGCCAAGGGGGGGGGGGGGGGTATACGAGTTGTAAGAGACCCTACATGACGAACAGGGCAAAACTTACAATAAGGATAAAAGTGGATGGGTTGTCTCCTGGTGGTGGCTTTGGTCATCGGAATATAATCTGAGGCTAGGTTAGGCACTGAGTAGTTGAAAGGAGGATCAGAGGACGCTATGGGTTAGGTTAGGCCGAGGAGAGGGGTGCAGTCGTGCCTATGGCATCGACGCCGTTCACATACCACGCAACTGGCAGAACACCGACACGCACGCATCGGGTTGCACCTCACCCTCCCTCCCCCCCCCCTCAACAATTGACACATTTTCATATTTTACGTAACACGTTGATCGTTCGTTTACCTAAAGACCCCTTCATCCCCGGCGCAAGTAAAACAAGAAGAAAATCAACCCACATTAGTGGGATTGCCATAGTCTCGTTCTTTACCCTAGTACGTAATACAAAAAGTTTAGCACGAAGTACCCACTTCAGTCTTCACTTCAGTCCCCCCCCCCCCCCCCCACGCACACACCTTCCTTTTTTCCCCCGCTGCATGACCCTGACGAGCGCCTGGGGCATAGGCAAGTGCACGCGTGGGTGTATTGCGGGCTGGCCCATCCCCACCTAGGCAGGCGACTCAAACAAGCATTGCCCATCGCGATCAGCCATTATTTCATGTTAAGTTTGAAATGTCTTTACGCTTCGCTCGCTACATTACGCGCAGCATTTCGGAGCGTACCCCTAGTTTAACTTAGTTTTTCACCGTTTTGCAGTAACATCTGAATCTAGTTTAAATGAGGCTCAGGCTCGTGCTTTTAAAGTTTGGGAGTCGATCAATCTTTTCATTTCAAATGGTCTCAAGGAGAAGCCAGATGTTTTTGTGAGTGCAGTTGAGAAGTTTGGCTCCCAGTTCAACAAGGGAAGAGCCTTGTCAGAAAACTCAGTGCTCTCTGCTATGCATACTTTCTCCATTAATTCATTTGGAGCAAAGGCGTCTAAAAGAGGAAGATATATAAAAGTAAATAATGCTGCAATGATCAGACGCAAGTATGCCTCATTGGGAGGGCGGAAATGTACTCAGCAGGGACGGCCCGCTAAAGCTGCTTTCACAGCAGAGCATGGATATTCTGCTAGTAGGAATATCGTCCCTTCTTGGAATAGATGCAGCCAGAGGAAAGGACCTGTCCCGCACAATTTGTCTGTCCGCATTCAGCAGCAGGTTGCCAGAAACAGAAAGAAGTGATTTTTTAGTTAAAAAAAAGAGAGAATTTGATTGTTTCACTAAAGATGTCGATTAAGGACTTTGCAGGTTTATTATTTTTCTCATGTGTTTATTAGCTTCTCTAAATGTTTTGATATTCTATGTAATGTTTTTAAATTTATTCTATGGGATGTTTGTGCAATAACAAGTGGTCAGCAACTTGTAGCTCGACCATGCTTTTGTAACTGGGTAAGTGCAATATTTTGTTCATTTTATCTGAATTTTGGGGTGGAGCAGGAATAAAACCCAGTGTAAATACTCTTAAAACCAAATTTAATCTTTTAAATGACAAACTGTATTTGTTACATTGTTAAGAACTTATTTGTAAATGACATTTTAGATCCCTACCTATTTGAGGTAGCATCTTATTAAATAAAAGATATTAAAAAATATTGAGAGTTGTATTTTTAAACAAACTATTTCTTTCTCTGGAAATCATCATCTGAGTCATAATCTGCATCCACATCCTGACAAGGTGTATTTTTCTTACTTTCACACAACACTTTAATCTTATTACGCAGGCTAAGTGATTTCTTGCCATGAGGCGACTTCATAGACGTAGCTTTCATCTTATTATATTTCATCTGCTGCTCTCTGTTAGCTTGGTGTGCTGTCTTGTCAGTCTTGACTTCCTTTTGCTTCTCTACTGATGTGTGGAGAACTGAAGAACTAAACTGTTCTTGCAGCGGGCAATTCACATTCTCTGTCTGAGTTTCCTGGTCAACAGCAGAAGTTGTGGATGAGGTATTTTCTTCTGTCTGGGTTTCCTCGTCAACAACAGAAGTGGAGATCCAGCATGAGGTATTTTCTTCTGTCTGAGTTTCCTCGTCAACAGCAGCAGGGAAAGTCCAGCATGAGGGACAAAGAACAGTATCTGGAAATATAAGTGCCAATTAAATATAGTACAGATCATAAAATAATTTTACGCATACCTGCCAATGTTAGCAATGTATCTAGATGAGTACCTTTATTGCCAAAGAGACGGATGCAGTGGGTATGGTACCATTGATTGCATTGAGCACAGGATCTTGCAGATCTGAAAGACAAGACAACAAGAAGGAATATAAGATTTTAATGTGTTATAAGTTACACTCATGTATGCGACAGTTCTCAGTTTATTCCTACCTTTCTGAGGTCTTGTTGCAGCACACACAGTTAACTACAAATGTACATGGCTCATCAAAATTATCCTGCGAAGGCAAACAAGAGTGAAGATATTCAAAATGTAACGCAGGCACAAAAGCATGAAATGATAATCATATACCGTTTCTGTTGCCACATCCTTGAGATCTGTGCGATTCTGGCATCTTCTGCACAACCATTGGTCCAATTGTTTAGCCTCCTTTTGGCTTCTAATTCCCACACACCTTATATAGAACCACTGCTTACAAGACTCACATTCTATCCAAAACCTATAAAACAAGAAATGGTCGAGAACTAGCGGGTATTACTGACACAATAAATTTCACCTGTCACAATACATATCACTTACGTACCTAGCAGATGACTTCCCATGGCATACATTACAACTCATTTTGCTGGAAACGATTCGCTATCGGTTATAAAGCCTGGAAACGCATTCGCTATCGGTTTAAGAGGACTGTTAAATAATGTAGAGGTGGAGAGCACCCTCGATTTTTGAAAACACGGCGGACTAGCCTTCCCCACGCCATTCGCTGGTTTTCGGCGAATCACAATCTTGCTGCACGTAAATGAATTTTTCATCTTGACGGTATAGCCTCCCACGGGGTATCGGGCTACACAGGTCTGGTACGGTGTCAAATATAGCGCTGGCGTTGCCGTGTTTTGCCCCACGACGGACGAAGATCTTTTGGTTCGTGCTGCTTTGCATTATGTTTTACGCGAAGGCGGTTCTCGCCGCTCTGCCTGTGCCTTACGCAGCCACCCTAAGAAGGTGGACAAGCATGCACACAAATGTACAAATGTATGTATGTCAAATAATCTCTTACAGCAAGCTGCTATCGCCGAATCTCTTGGTTCCTGCGACCCTTCGGTGGTTGCGTCGACTTCGAGTGGACGAGGGGCGCAGGAGCTGCAGACTAGCGATGCGCTCTTGGTACGTCCGGCTCACAGTCACAGGAGGACGCCGATATGTAGCCAAATGACGAAATGACGCTCTATTATTTTTGATCAATATAATAGGAAGCTGCTATCAGGGCGAGCCTGGCCAGTTGCCCTAAAAGGCTTCAAGAGCAGCAGCCGAGCAGCCCAGAGGAGCCGTCTTCGCCAAAATCGCCGCAGCAACCTGCGGTCAGCGCCCACGCTGCGGCTCGACGTGAGCAAATCCGCCGCGCGGCTGCCCGGCTTCAGGTAAGTTGGCGACAACATTCATGTTCCGTGATTGGATCTTGTACAGCTCATTCCTGCCCCACTTCGTGGGTTACACAGATTCATCCACCACCACACCATCGGCAGCAGCACAGCTTCTGTCTCCTTGGCGCGGCGGAGGAGGACATGGACATCGACGAGGAACTCCCTAAGGTCGGTGACATGCTACACACGATCCGATACTGTGCCCGTAATGTGAAGAGCGAAGCGTTGACATTTTTCTAAAACTTTTAAAAAATATAGCAGATTGTAGTGGGCGATGTTTGTCTGAAGCGCCTGCTAAGTTGAGGGTAGGCCAGACCGCAAGACACCCATGCGTCCGCTTGCCTATGTCCCAGGCGCTCGCTGGGGCCACTTGGGGGGGGGGGGGGGCATACTGATAAGTATCTAGCACGGTCCAGTTCAACTCGCATCGTATTTGTGTGCCCCCCCCCCTCCCAAAAAAATAAAACACGTAATTAATCGAAAAAGCGGCTCGCCATATTATGCGTCAATCATAATAGAGGCAAAATTGAAGCGCGCAGCTAAAAGAGCTGCGTCGTGTTTCTGGAAAGTCAGCGTGTGACAGAGTCACGACCCTAGTTGTCGCGGGGCCCCTTTTGAAACGTGCGCTGCCTTCGCCAATGATCACAGAACTGCAGAACCGACAGACACTTCACACGCTACCCTTTCTTTCAGGCCCGAATCGAGGAGAATGTCCCCGTTGCTGTGGCTGCGCCCGCTGCGGTGGCTACCACAGCTGAGCCAGCTGCCACGGCTGCGCCTGCTTCACCAGCGCCGCACGACGCGCCCCCTGCAGCTTCTCCAACGTTGTCGCCTCTTCTTTCAAGGTCACCGCTGAGCCCCCACACACCCGAGGGGTCGACTCAGCGTACGCCCCCCGAACTGGTACGTGTGCCGCCCAGCCGGCCTCCTACACCACCTCGTGGCATGGGAGGATACCGCGGAGCCAACGGTACGTGTCACCTACAACTGCTGGCATTCGCGGAAGAGAACCGGTCAATCAATTTACGTGTGCGTATTTTATCCAACAGCTGGTGCCCGGCGTGGCCCTGGTCGGCCTCTTAACCACGGCCGTTACTAGAGAGACTCAGAGGGAGAGAGGCGTCAAGGCGGCGACTTCCGAGCGGAGCTGTGATTGGCGGGTTCCGCCGCTCGCTGATTGGCTGTTTGACGACGCATTGAGCGCCCCCTCCACAAGGACCAACTCGGGGGAGTTGTCACCCATAACGCAAGTCGTTTAACGGATTCTATCTTATCCCCGCGCTTTGCGTTTCACGTTTCACGCCGAAAAGCACTCATGCACCGGGTTGAATTGGCTGTGTTGTTTGTGGTTAATAATTATTGTATCATTAGTGAAAGGCAAGTATTTGTTTATAATCGAAATTTAAATCCAGTCGCCGTTAAATAGACAAAATAAACCAATATTTGTCACATTTCAGAAAATGCCGGCGGGGTGTGCTGCTTTGCAGTGTTCAAATACCCAAAGGCAAGGCTTTTGCCTTGTCAGGTTTCCTAAGGACGAGACACGGAGAGCGAAATGGGTCAAGGCGATGGGGCGCAACGGCTGAAAACCTGCTCCCAGTCATAGGATTTGCGAGGTATTTTTCAGCATTTCCTAACCTATCATGTTCACTACTTGTCTGCTTCTTTGCTGCTTTGTTGTGCATTTTTTGCTGTTTTCTGAAGTTGTGTCTTATTTCTGTATTAGCTTGTGTTTCCATTCTTCAGGTTCACTTCAAACTTTCAGATTGGCTGGACCACAGGAAATTGTTAAATCGATCAGCTGTCCCTTCCGTCTTTTGCCCTGATGCAGAATGCCTGCACAGTGCTAGTGTTTCATCTCCAGTGGAGGGAGTTATAATTGTGGAACCGTCAGAAAGTGTTGCGCACTCGCCTCATTGCCCGATCTCAATAACAACAGACTTGCATCACGTGTCTTCTATTAGGAAAGATTCTGAAGCCAGCTCGGAAAAGTGTGTCAAAATTCAGCAGGAAAATATTTAACTTCAGTCAGATATCATTAAATTAAAGCAAAGTGTATCAGACAAGCAGAAATCCCTTGTGAAGACTGAAGAAACCGTTCGTGCCGTCAGGGATATGTCAAACATCAGGGAGAGGTGGCTAACATCCAAAATTGGAACGGACCAGATAAGAGTGGCTGAAGTAGGCAATGCAAAGGGTGTCACGTGGACCCCAAAGACTGTCGAGAAGGCATTAGAAATGAAAATCAGTGGTGGAAGTGCGGGCTTGAAAACAGCCAATGATGTGGTGTTCCCTCTACCCTCTGTCAGGACAGTGCAGAGGAGAACTGAAATGATTAAATTTCAACCAGGATTGTTGTTTGAGTTCTTAGACCCATTTGCTGCTAAGGTTGTTCCTATGTTTGCTACGTCAGAAAAAGATTGTGCACTGCACGTCCCCTTATTTAAAAAATATTTAGTCAAAGTGGTCATTGGTTTTCTCCATTCAGATTTTTAGAAATTTGGTTTTCTTTGTTTTCCATTTTTATTACGTTTTTATTTAATTTTATTAGGTTGATGATAGTGACTCTGAGGCTGTCAAAGAGCTTAAGGCAAGGTTAGGGGATGATATCCTTATCCTTGAGGTGTTACTGGGGGTGAAGGAGGGAAAGGAGGTTATCAGCAACCTAAAGTCCACCGGGAAAATGCTCCGGCTCTCCAAGAGCATCCCAGCACCGTCAAAGACCCGGTGGAACTGGCTACACCGCACCCTCCAAGGAATGAAGGACGTCTCACCTGAGGTTCTTACGCACTATTTAACGCCATTGATTGCCACTCCCCCCCCCCACCCCCCTCAAATAAAAGGGCGAAAAAATATGGTTTTAATTGTAACGCCAGGATTAAATATTTTGTAGGTCCGGCTTATCCTCGCTGAGGAAAAAGGCGAAGATCGGCTGTCACGCCTCTCCGACGAGCGGCTGACCGAATTGGTTAACTTCCTTGCCCCATTCCACGACGAGACAGTAAAGCTACAGGGTGAAAACTACCCCACCTCCCCCCTGGCTGTGCTCTCCAGCAGCAAGCTCCTTTCCCACACTTCTGAGAAGGCTGGGGACACGGCTCCGACGGCCGCGCTGCGGAGGAGGGCCCATCGGTTCGCGCTGGCCGAACTACAGCCGTCCATAGGATGAAGGCCGCCACAATGCTTGTCCCAGCCTACAGGCACCTCACCATGCTTCCTGTTAGGGAGAGGGACGAGGTAACATTTTTCCTTTTTCTATTTGGAAGCAGCCATCGCCTTCGTCGGAAAGTAATCGACCCCCCCCCCCCCCCCCACAAGGTGAAGGACTACGTCCGTGCTCAGCTGCGGGCTGCGACGCCTGATGGGGCTGAGGTGGACGACCCCGGTGCTGTGGTTGAGCCACCCGCAAAAAAGCTGGCGGTGGACCTGGACGAGGGGTGTGACGAGTGGGTGGCCGCTCCGTGCGAGAGCATCCCAGAGGACGCGGTGGATCAGTACCTGCTGGACGCGCCTCACTCCGTCCGCATCGCAGATGCACTCGGCTACTGGAAAAGCCAGGTGAGATAGCGCCTGGCGTGGTAGGCAACAACGAAGTGTGGGTTAATTATATATCTTTTGTTTCAGGCGGAACAGAGCAGATTTTCAGGGCTGGCGAAGCCGGCACGCCGACTGTTCGCTGTTCCCGCGACCAGTGCTGAAAGTGAAAGGGTGTTCAGCGATACGGGTTTTATAATTTCGGACCGCAGGACCCGACTTGCAGCGGAAACCGTAGCCTGCATTGTGTTTATGCATGACGTCCTACAAAAGAGGCAAAGAGTTGATACGACCTAATTTTGTTTGCACTTTTCTTCTACTGTATATTCTAATGAATTTTAGAAATATCATTTGAAATATCAAATGATATAATTTGTCGTTTTGTTCTATTTTGTGACATTATTCATCAATATTGTAAAATAATAGCTATTTTGTCGTTTTATTTTGTGATATAATTATTGTCTATTGTAAAATATGTGAATAAATGTATCTTACATTTTTGCAACACTGTTGAAAAGTATATGCACACGTAACCGAGTCTGTTCGACACCTTCTTGCATAGTACGTATAGCTTGTATAGTACGTATAGGATGCGGCAAAAGGGGAATGGGCATGTAAGAGAGTGGAAGCAGGGGGAGGGGGCAAAGGGGACATTTCCGCTTTCCGTGCTTTTCGATGCGGTGGAAGTGGAGTGGTATTGACCGGGTATCTGGGTCAATGCCGCGCAGTCGAATGGCTTGCCTATTAGCGCCTTACGGACGAAAGACCACAGCGCACGTAACAGAGCCCGTAAGGCGCTGATAGGCAACCAACTCGACATCGGCACGGACGCCCGGTACATGCACGACGCACGCCCCCGCCGGTGAGGGTGGTCACCGGCGTACGCCCCTTACCCAACTGGGCGTTGCGCTGGCTCTACTCGACACGTCCGTACTCCACCTAGTCGATACTCTGCGCCGCCCTGCGCGTTGCGCTTCCCGCCACCGCTCCGCCCCGCCACTCCCGTCCCCGTCTCCTCAGCCCGGCAGCGCCAGCCGCGCCGCAGCCGCCGCCCGCCGGCGCCGGCCGGGTCTGACCCGGACCCAACCATTCCGTGACGAACCGAACCGAACCGTCGGCGAGTTTTCGGGTCGGGTCGGACCCGTCGTCGGCTCGGCTCGCTGGGTCTGGCGCGCGGGCGAAACCCACCCATTGGCGCTCTTTGGCCGCCACTGCAGTCGCCGCGCCGTCTTCTGTGCCCCGTTACTGCGCTCGTCTGAACTTGCTGTGGCACGCGCCAGATAGGGTTGGAGACTTTCCGCGAATAATCGATTCTCCGACTACACGAAAATCCGTAATCGATCCGCCTCGATTAATCGAAACGGAATAATCGATTTTAATGGACTATAATCGGATATTCTTATTTTTAATGTTAAAAACTGAAATATTTTAGTTGAAGGTGGGTTGAGGCTGATGTGTTATATGCATGCAATTCTTTTCTCTTAAGAGACTGACAACAGTCCATCCCACAGTAAAAAAGACTTTATTAGACTATTAGCATGACTCTAGAGTAAACCTATTATCATTTACGCTACCGCTCAAAGCCACACCACTCATAGAATCGGCATAAGGTACATTAGTTGATTGTCTCCGGTCTGTTCCCTAAATCGCACCTTCACAACGGCTAAACTCATCTGACCAATTCAAAACCAAATTAGCCAACTGCCGTCCAGGCGGACTCCGACGCCAAGATGACCGGCCTCTGTGTTACGTGACACGAAGTGCGCGCGCACAGTAATGAAAATCATGTCTTTTAGTGATACGGTGCGACGTACCGGACAACGGGGGAAAAGACTGAAGAAAACGACTCAGAATGAATGCAAAAGCCGTAATACAAAAAGTCTTACGTTAGGAAAAAAAAATGATCGAATAATCGACCCACAATAATCGATTTCTCAACTTAATCGGTCAGGGTCAAATCGATTACAGAATAATCGATTACGGCAGCAAATAATCGAATGCAATCGATTAATGGAAATCGAGGTTTCCAACCCTAGCGCCAGTGAGCACACCAAGTTTTGTTTTGACTTCCGTGCCGTGGTGGTAGTGTCGCCCTTCTCCCTGCCCTGACGCATCGCATGCTGAAGCTGAATTATGGTGTTAGCGTTAGCCGTTTTAATAGGGCCTTTGCAATAGCCCTGCTTATCCCACTTGCGTTCTCCAGCCTCGCTGGAAACGCCCATTAGAAAACAGCGGTTTTAGGGTACTATAGGGAGGGTGGTATTGTTAGGGGCCGGGTTGCGGACTTATCCACACGGATCGGGAGTCAGACACTGAGTGGCCGGTTTATTAGGACCGTAACCAAGGGCGACAATACAGGACAGCAGTGCCAACCGTGGAGTACGAATAACCCTAAGAGCGCCCCCTAACACTCTCCCCCACGTTGAACAGAGAGAGCTAGCGCTGGGTCCTTAATGAGTCAAGAGTTCATGTTCGATGAGCAGAGCAGACGAGGAGGCCGCGACGGAGAACACCAGGAACAGGATCAGGGCGGAGATGGGCAGGCACGTAGGATGTTGCGGTCCAGCGTCAGGATCAGCATGATGGAGGGCACAATGATGCCGCAGGAGAAAGGCGCCTCGAGGACGCCATGGTGCTAACAGGACACCGGGACAGGAGCAGATCGGGGGCCGGACGGGGAGCGGGCAGCCGGCAGCGCGTCGTCGGAGGGGAACAGGGCACGTCAGCGAGCCGGGAGGGCCGCGTCACATGAGACCTGCAAACCAGCGCGAGTCTGACTCTTGTCGGGAACACATCGTAAATCAGAAAGGCACACGCACTGACCGAATGCGAATCTCCAAAGGGTCTGTCCGATTTGACTAGAGTGCATGTGCGATTGCACTCGTGTTTCTTAGTTCAGCAAGGCAATGCAATGATTGCGTCTAAGTTTAGGTTCAGATCTCAACACTAGGCTTCTCTCGACACCCTCCACCAAACCATGAAAGAGCTCACTTACGCATCGTGCGCATCCCACGGCGCCGGCGGACGGCACTGCGTCCTGCGTCGGGCACAGCTGAGGGCTGCAGCGGAATGTCGCGTCGCTTTAGCCCCTCCCGGTTCGGATGGGGGGCCAGCCCATCCTCCCCGGGGCGAGTGGAACGCTGGAAGCTCTATGCCTCGGAGCAGGTGTTTCCCACACCCGCTCCCCCACTCGACCACCCTCTTCTTGGTTGCCGTCCGCCGCTCACGAGATGTCCAAGCGGCGCTGTCAACTGCGTAAACCTCCAACTATCCGCTACGCAAGCCACAGCTCACTCGGATCCTCCTCCCTCCGCCACAAGCAGATCGAGGATCGCACGGTCCGGAGGATTGGCTAACACCCTTCCGCCAAAGCCTTGTGTTCTTTCTCGTGTACGGGGCCCATCAACGATGTCCGGGAGCCCGGCCGGGGGCTCTGGAGGGGGGCAAGCGCCCACCCCTGGGAAGAGCCGCAATTTCATAGAGGACAATAAGGCGGCGGTGGCCAAGGCAGCGGCCATGGCCGCCGAGAGGAAAGCCAGAGCGGAAGCCACCAACGCTCCAATCTTTGGCAGCGGAGGCCGGGGAAGGAAGGGCAGCGCGGAAACAACGCCTGGTGCTGCCCCGCCGGCGGGCCCTGTCACTAGGAGCCGCACACGTGAGCGTCTTGGCTCAAGTCCGCTGCCTGTGCCTCCTCAGCCCAGCAAGCCTCCAGCGCCCAAGGCCACCGCTGTGGTGGACAGCCCGGGTGGGGCGACGCCATCTGGAGTGGGTGTTGCTTCAGGGTCCGGCATCACCGGCTCCGGGGCTTCAGGGGTATCTCTTGAGTGGGACACTAACCCAGTGGCCACTGAACTGGCCCCGTCTGCGGGTTCCACTGGCAGTGCCATTGACATTGACAACATAATCGAGGATGTTAGGTCATCTGCCCCTGAGATGTCCACCCCGCCACACTCCCCCCGATCACCTGAGGGGTCTCCAGGGATGGGGCCAGGCAGTCCTGTCTTCACACCGCCTGCTCCCAAGATCAAGTGGGACAAACCACCTTCAATAACCACCATCACGACGGCTACAGTGCTCAAGGCTTACAACTTCTGCCTTAAGCCTTGGATGATCCTCCTCCCTCCGCCACAAGCAGATCGAGGTGGCGGCGCTCGTCGGTCAGCGCAGCGTTCGTAGAGAGGCCACTCTGCTCGGGAAACTCGGGCTACACGCACGGCCGGGCCAACAGGCCTCCAAAGCCACAGCCATCGAGCTCGCTCTAAACTGGAAGGAACCACAGCAGGACAGGGGTGTCTAGTTGTTCGTCAGGGCGCCCAAAGTCGGCAGTCAAGTACGAGGCCCCGTCGGTCACATCATGGTTAGTCGCAGCGCACACATTGCAGAGCAGTGCAGGGCAAGATCGCATGCGCATCGCAGGGTCAGACGCATCGCTCGCAGCGCAGCGCACACGAAGCGCTGTGTAAACCACAGGACAGTTCGCAGGCGCAGAGACGGGCGTGAGGGCCGTGACGTCAGAAGCGATGCGGGGCAGGGGCGAGGGGCGCCACGCGACCAGGCGGCCGCTGCGGCGGGTCATTGTTGGGTCGCGAGCCGCGCGCCGTCAGCGCCAGGGCAGGGGTCTCGGTGTTTTCCCGGTCGGACCGGCGCGTATGGCGCACGGCTGCAGCACGCTGCCAGGCGGGGGCACCGGCGCCGCGGTGGGGACGGCGAGGGCCATTGTTGGAGTACGGCGGCAAGGACGCCGTCGGGGGCCTCGACCAGGGACAGGACCGACCGCGTCTCGGGGCGGGAGCATGCCGGTGATGAACACGAACACGCGTGGCGTCACGACGTAGGGACGGCACGGGACGCGAGTCCACGACACACTGCAGGCAGGGGACAGGGGCTCAGACACGGGCACTTCTTACCAGGAGAGGTTAGACGTTACCGCCAACGATAAGAGTCGCAAGTCCGTGTGCAAGGACGCGAAGGTCCAAGGAAACCGGGACACGTCAGGGACAGGACATGGCAGCGGGGTTCGTCAACCGGCAGCAAGGGAAGCTTCAGGGCGTGCAGGATGTCGGGTCCGTTCGGGGCCCACCGGTGAGGAGCCAGACGGACACAGCGCCGGTGATGTTGAACACACGATTTTCACTCACTATCCTCCTCCCCCCTTACGAAAACAATTCTGGACACGTGGAATCGTATACCGACACTTCTGACACCAAATGTTAGGGGCCGGGTTGCGGACTAATCCACACGGATCGGGAGTCAGACACTGAGTGGCCGGTTTATTAGGACCGTAACCAAGGGCGACAATACAGGACAGCAGTGCCAACCGTGGAGTACGAATAACCTTAAGAGCGCCCCCTAACAGTATTTCATGTGAAGGACGAAAGGCGCATCCTGGTAGGACGGTTGTGGTCTTTATTAGTCGGAAGTAGGCATTTCCGTGAGTGTTGCCACGGTGGAGAGAAGTTTTTCTTCGCTGAAGCGTATGAAGACATGGCTGCGTGCCAGAAAGCTGGAAGTTCGGCTAAACGGTCTTGCACTACTTCACATCCACCAAGATATACATGTTAGTGTGGACAAAGTTATAGACAGATTTGCTAAAAAGAAACGTACGCTTGAGTTTATTCTTTAGCTCCTACATCAAAATAACCTCTATTAAGTAATGTACTGTTTTATGTTTAGTTTTCAAAACTGTTTAATTACGTAAATGACGGGTTCGTTGTGCTGACCATGATTACTAAATTTCTAAGACGTTATTAACAGTATAAATTGCACGGTTTTTGTTTTGCTAATCCTGGCCACGTGGTGCAATGGTTGTACTGTACCTGTGATTTTTTAATTAAAAAAACTTGAATTTTTTCGAAAATAATTCCCCCCCCCCCCCCCACGTCGGCACCGATCCGCCCCTCCCGATGGACCGACCTGTAACAGTTTATGAACCTCGCATGGAACTTGTTCTTGGTGTTGATGTGCCGAGCCGAGCCGGGGCAGGCCGGGGCCCCGAGCCACAGAGGAGTCCCCCGGTGCCGGCGGCAACAGTGCGACCGCCTCGCAGGAGAGTTAGGCCCGCCCCGCGCATGAGAATGTGAGCTTAACAAGGCAAATTTAAATGAAATTTAAACTAAATTCACTTGATTTAAGTTTGGAAGAATTGTTGACATTTTCATTATCTCTTCAAGGCCTCCTTTTATCTGTAAGCTGCTCATTAATGTTGGTTTCTGTGATCGTGTGGGTGGTTTTGAAGTGATGATCTACACGATCCTTTTCCGTTTTATGACTTTGAAACTAATGGTGGAGACAGCTTCGTTGTTCTTAGACAGTACCTGTAATATACCCTCCTTTGTTGATCAGTTGTATTATGCATATGCCATTTTTAAGTTAAGTAATTTGGTCTTATGATCATACAAATATTTTGTGACTTAATGAAGCAAGAAATCCATCCGTACTGACATTCGTGATACGACGCATGATCTCACCACACTTCACACCACACAGAAAAAAGATGCGCGTGATGTTCACATGAAGAGTATGTATTCCAAATTTAAGACATTCACAAAATAACCAATGAAGAGCACTGATGCTCCTTTTCATCCCGTCCCGACACGTCTCGGTAGTGACGAACAGGAGCCGGGCTCATAGTGTGATGCCGACTGTTCGTTCGTGCGGACGTATGTGCGCTGACTAATCGTTCACGAGTGAAGTTTAAATTTGGAATATAGAGTTCTTTTATGACGTCGATTAACAGACGGTGGCAACAATTTTCAAATTATGTCGCGTTTCTATTAAGTGAGAATTGTCCGATTTGTAAGGTTAGGTTTGGGCGGTGCGTGTGGTGAGCCTTCAAGGCGCACTCCGTCGCGAGTCGGGACAGGCTGAGGTTAGCGATTAGTAGGGACGGCACGCACTGCACACTGCAGTCAGGGGTCAGAAGCACAGACACGGCGATAAGCTAAAGTTTTCCCTTTTTAGTGACTAAATTGTAACTTCCACATCCTTCCTGTGTAGTTGTTAAATTTTCTTAAATTTTAACTGAAGTATCATGTGATAACTCTGTGATATATCATTGCTTTAAACTAGGTTTTGCTGTGCAAACTAAATTATTATTTTGGTACTTAAATTAAGCGTAAGAGTGGGTCTAATTTAATGTCTTAGTTTTGCTTGCTTTATTGCTATTGCTTGTAAATAGTTAACGGTTTGTTCGCGCATTCTTACTGTACGATTATTAAGCCCTTTTCAAATGTGAATACTTCATGTTCAATACTTCACTTTGTACATGAGAGGGTTATTATGGCCATACAAATCTGCTTTAAAGTAACCTTTTTTTATTTATTTTATCCTTGAAATCAGCTCAAGTGTTCCTTTTTAGTGACTAAATTATTCATTCCGCATCTTTTCTTGTAAAATTTTCTGAAACTAACTAAAATTTTCGGCACTTTACATGCATCAACAAACTAGTTTTGTTGAGGAAACCAATTTAAGATTTTTGTGTCTAAATTTGGCTGTAAGAGTTTCTTCAATTGAACTTCATAGTTCAATTGTTATTTTTAAAGGTTATTTTGCACATCCACCCTGTAAGATTATTGAATCTTTTTCAAATGTCAATTCTTGATCTGTTAGCTATTAATGCAGTAAAGTTTGTTTGTAAACCGAACCACTCGGACTCCTTACTGATCCTGCGGATCGTGCATGTCCCTCTGAAACCCGCGCAGCTGCTTTAGATTTCCTGTCCTTCGAGGTCGATTCAATTTCGATATCAGATCGAGGTCAAAATGAAAACCAAATCGATGTCGATTCGATAAAAATTTCGACATCCACTGTCGACGGCGATTCGACAGGCCAATTTTGACTGGGTCTGGCCTTTTCCTGAGAAAGAGGAAGCACAAGCACATACCTAGTGCTCACAACAATATGGATCCTGGGGTGGAAGCAATGTCATCAATCTTTTTTCAAGATGTTCAATACTTCGCTAAGCAACTTCTACGTCGTGCTGAAGATTTGAGTTCCATGGTTACTGTGAAATTTGAAAATTCAAGAATTCAGTCATGCGAGTTTCGAGTTAGGGTCAATAAAGTACGTCTTTCCATCTTTCCGCGCGGTCGTAACCACGCTCATGTTCCCACTTCCGAACGTATCTTGCATCGCCCTGTCGTTATCAATGCCATTCAACCAGTCCTAACCTTACAAGGTAGGCGTACGCCACACCGCGTCGGGGCGTAACAGGCTTTGCTCATCGCGAATCGCTGTTCCGCCACTCCACGCCTGGCGCACGCCTACCTTGGCCTGCCGGCGGCTGTCACCTGACGCGTAGGATCCTGCGGGGCAAGTCAGTAGGACGCCCTGCGGGCGTCACTCTCTTCTCTCCGCACAGTCGCAACCTCGGTCATGTTCTGGCTTCCGAACGTATCTTACATCATCCTTTCGTGCTCAACCAGTCCTAACCTACCCTTTCCTGCCTGCACCTAACCTACCCAGGCCCCAACTAACCTAACCGAGCGTAACCCACTCGAGTCACTGATCCGCCCCTCCCTGACAGGCGCATGGCGCATACTGACCTAACCCAACCGGCGGATTTTACATATTAAACCACTTGTGAAAATGATCTAAGAAACCGCTTGGTCTGCGGTGCCCCTGAGGGGAGGTTGACTCTGGTATGATGCAAGAGAGATGTGGTCCAAATTTGAACTTTCTACGTCTAACCGTTCTCGAGAAATGGGGCGGACAAACAAACATACAACACATTTTTGGCCTAGCCGGGTAAGGGCTTCGCTATCGCTCAGCCAAGCAAAGGAAAGTAACAACACTTAAGTATTTTTATGTCATTTTCCATTGTTAGAAACCCACTTTTTTTTAAATTTATTAAATTTAACGAAAAATCGGAGACTAGTCCTTCAGGAACACATTTCGTGGCGACTATTCTTTAATCCTTCGTTAGAAGTAAGAACTCTTACCCCCTGTCATGCTTTATGCATTTTCCTTACTTGGCCTCTCTCTTTGGGACTTTGAACATTTCACGCCCATCACCAGGAATGGAGAAGTATGTGCGATTAATTACTGCACACTTTCTCTTAGTTAGAGATATTAACACAATTTTAAAATTTTAGACAGAACTGCAACAAGCAAGGAAGATGCGGTTAGATTGGGTTAAGGCATGCTCTCAAAATGGCGGCCTATCCGAAAGGGCTCCGCATTATCAAGTCGTTCCCACTTCCGTTCTTCAGCCTAATTGAAAATGCCTATTGATCACGCTGGTGCACGCAGCCGTCTACCGCCCCCTCGGCAGTGTCCTCACAGCTTCGATCGGCGGCGCAACGGACAGTCTGATAGTGTAAGCGGTACACATGAAATATCGTCAAAACGGGGCATTCTGGTATGACAAGGTGCCACATTGAAAGTAGTTCATGTGGGCATTATAAAGGATTTGACCCGAAGAGCCTCTCAAATTTTCTATGCGCCACCCGCTCCTGCATAGGGGTGAAAGCCGATATGCGTAAGCTACTATCAATAGGACCATAATTGGACATGCAGCACAGCCGCTAAAATGCTCGCAAGCCACTAAAGAATGGTATATCACTTCGGTCGGACACATTTTTAATTTTCAGGGGATGCTTTTTAGAGGTTGGCTGCTGTTTTGACACCTGAAACATGTACGTATCACACTGTCACGAAATTTCTCGTAAAATTACGACAAATCTTTGGGTAATTTTGTTATACGAACTGTTCGTACTTCTGCAGCTACGATACATTCCATATTTCTTTGGTAGATTAATATTTCCCCTATCAAGGGCAAAAACAAGATCGATCTAATCTGGAAACAAAGTTACCCACCCATTTCAGCATTTATGTTTCACAACTTGTTTCGTCAAAACTTGAAACTTTTCGTGTTTTTATGTCTACGACAACCGGGACGCCGAGCTCGGAAGCCAAAGCGAACAATCAAAGTATTGCAATTTACTGAGACGAAATTTAAACGTGATGGACAACTAAACTAACCTTCGCAATGGATTGATGTAGATCACAATTTTGTAATTTTTTTTAAGAGTCATGATTAATTTGATACTTAAACCGACGACACACCGCATTTGCCCCCCACAAGCCATGCGAGGTCCGCTTACATGCGAACAATGGTTCTACAAGGGAAGGCAGAGGGGAGAACCCCATGCGTTTTTGGACGAAATATGTATTATGATTAATACTTTCACCTGATGCAGTGACATGGCGGTATATGGAATAAAAACATTTTTGATAAGTTTTTAGGTCAGGAACGCTCAGGAATTGCAACATATCTATGTTTAATTAATTGAGGTAGCCTGATACAGGAAAAATAGAATTAAGACGATAGAGCAACAAACCACGGCCTAGCACTAGATCTGAAATACATAAAAAGTACAAATGAAAAGCTGCAATAAATTCAACAATGAACTCAATTCTGTTAATCCTGAATGCAGGTGCCACTCAGATCAGAAAATGTTAAGGTGAGCATCTGATGTTGATGTGTATTGCATAAAAATATACTGAATATCTAATCAGAACAGTGTCAATTTAAATATCCACAGAGGACTGTGATCTGTGCAAGGCTGATTACATTCACTGCACAGGCACGAACCCAAAGTAAACTTGAATGCAACGCATTTCCACGTACCATCTCCCCTCTCCCCTCTCCAAGCCTTATTCTGGAAATTTCGCCAAAGCTGAGACAGGATGTACAGGAGTACAACAAACTCGCAGCGCGCACGCTACATGAACTTGGAGCAAAGCACAACATCATTTGTCAAAAGCTTACTAAACCCACAAACTGGGATTGGATGTTTCATTGATTGACTACAAAGTCACTGTGAACTTAAAATATGGCAAAACATCAATTGTCCACAGTTTTCAGAGCTATTTGCCCAAATGTTTATTGAAAAACCTCGAAACAACGTTTTGCACCTCGATTAAAACAAGGTAGGCGTACGCCAGACCGCGTCGTGGCGTAACAGGCTTCGCTCACCGCGAATCACTGTTCCGCCACTCCACGCCTGGCGCACGCCTACCTTGGCCTGCCGGCGGCTGTCACCTGACGAGTAGGACCCTGCGGGGTCAGACGGTAGGACGCCCTGCGGACGTCGCTCTTTCCGCACGGTCGCAACCGCGCTCATGTTCTCACTTCCGAACGTATCTTGCATCACCCTTTCCTTATCAATGCCACTCAACCACCCCTACCTAACCGGCCCGAGCTTAACCTACCCAGGCCCCCACTAACCTAACCGAGCGTAACCCACTCGAGCCACTGATCCGCCCCTTCCTGACAAGCGCATTGCGCATACTGACCTCACCCAACCGGCAGATTTTAAATTTTAGACCACTTGTAAAACTTATCTTACACGCTAAATTACTGTGTACAATTTTGTACATAATTATGTACGTTTTTAAACATTCATAATTGCGTACGAATTTAACTATAATTATGCACGAATTCATCCATAGTTATGTATGAATTTGTACGCAAGGGTGTACGAATAGTTTTTGTACATAATTATGGATGCGTAAAAACGTACATAGTAAACGTACGAATTCATACGTGATTATGTACAAAATTGTACACAAGCTGAATTTGTACATAATTATGTACGGAATTGTGCATAATAATGCAGTAATTTGTACATAATGGCTTGTGTACAAACATGTTTATCCACAATTACGTACAAAAAATTTGTACAGAACACGTTGCTGTGTAGAAACCGCTTGAGCTGCGGTGCCCCCGCGGGGAGGTTGACTCAGAAATAATGCAAGAGGGATGTGGTCCAAATTTGAGCTTTCACGTCCAACCGTCCTTGAGAAATCGCGCGGACAAACAGACAGACAACACATTTTTGGCCTAGTTGGGTAAGGGTTCCGGTATCGCTCAGCCAAAAACTACCTTTAACGTTTAGATGATCAAATTTTAACAAATTCGAACGACCGTTGAGTGATGTGGTGTCAGGAATGCAATAAACCAATTTGGCGATCTCAAAAACATAGGAAATGATGTGTCGCATGACCTATTTGGATATTTTCGATATTTCCTACCCCTGGACGATGGGTGTGGAGGCGCATAGAACATATCAACCCTCTCTCCATGTCGTAGTGTGTGTTGGACGCCACTTGATAGCCTATCCAGTGTTCTAGAAGCACGGATACAGATTAACGCCGTGATAGGTCAAACGTTTCTGCATGTTAATAAGTACAAGTTCTAGGGGAACACAGCTATCAATCCCTAAAAACCAACTCCGAAAATTTTAAATGTGTTTGACCAAAGCGTTATACCATTCCTTGGCGGTTTACGGGCATTTTAGCGGCTGTGCGATGTCTGTATGCTCTTTACGGCCCTGTGAATAGTAATTAATCGGTATTCACCCCTATGCATTTGGGAGGGCGTGGTTTTACCACCCCGCATCGTAAATTTGAGAGGCTCTTTCGGGTCAAATTTTTTAAAGTGCCCTAATGAACACCTGTGCAAAGTAGCACCTTTTCATACTACCGTAACATGTTTTGAAGTGCACTGCTTCCACTATTAAGGTGGCTGGCTGCTTCACTCGAGAAGGTCGGTCAGTTCAATCAGATCGTGTGCGGTGGCTAAAGTCGACCGCACGCTGTTAAAAAATGGTAATTTTAAAATGGATGCTCTGGAAATGGTTAGGGC
Source organism: Megalurothrips usitatus (assembly GCA_026979955.1). Classification (NCBI taxonomy): domain Eukaryota; kingdom Metazoa; phylum Arthropoda; class Insecta; order Thysanoptera; family Thripidae; genus Megalurothrips; species Megalurothrips usitatus. The sequence goes on from CM049596.1 coordinate 12,400,128, forward strand.
TATTTGAGAACAACATACAATACTGTTTTAAAATGGCAAGATCTTTGAAGATTAGCAATTCTGAAATGAGAAAACCATTTTGAAATGACTTTTTGGCTGATTTCAGCCATTCCAAAATGGTTTTTATCATTTCAAAATGACTAACCAGTTTCATCGGACAATGGGTCAGCCACAGCCATTTTCATTGGTTAGCACAACTTGCTGCTAGTTGATGACTTTTTTTAACAGTGCAGATTTGTCTGAAAAGCAGGGGCGCTCAAAGAAGATGGAAATCCGTAGGTGGAAATCGAGAGTGAAAACCCCCTCGCACGTTGCAAGTGGCTGCCTAGAAAAAAGTCATCTGAACCATAACAAACCAAACTAATTCTTCCGTTTTTCCACAGCATCAGCATGCCGCGCAAAAAGATTAGTAAGTACAGTTAGCTGCGGATATGGGAACGGCACTGAACTGTTTTGCGCAATAACAGTCGTTTTGTCATACCCAGGTTTAATTGCAAACTAGGGCTGCGATAAGTTGTTATTGAAACAAAATAGTGATAGCCTCCCTCTGCATACACAGTAACGTGTAGTGTACAGTTTTTTCGTCCGTAATTATGGATAAACATGTTTGTACACAAGCCATTATGTACAAATTACTGCACAATTTCGCACATAATTATGTGCAAATTCGGCTCGTGTACAATTTTGTACATAATCAGGTATGAATTCGTACGTTTACTATGTACGTTTTTACGCATCCATAATTATGTACAAAAACTATTCGTACACCCTTGCGTACAAAGTCATACATAATTATGGATGAACTCGCACATAAATATGGATTAATTCGTACGCAATTATGGATGTTTAAAAACGTACATAATTATGTACAAAATTGTACACAATAATTTAGCGTGTACCTTATCGACACTAACGTTCACAAATTCTGAAAATCCTCGCAAGCACGCTAATGCTGTCCCACTCCGAGACACTGGTAGCCCCGGAGTTTCGTTTGGTTTCGGTACTGCCTATTTACGTTTTGTTTCGCTTTTTTTTAAAAATGGAAGGATATTTGAAGATTTGTATAAGTTTCGTAATGGTCTCAGGGCTCCAATTTTAACAGAAACGACCTATCTCTTACGGTTTCGGAGATATCGGCCTTGAAATTGAGAAAAACGGCTTTTTAAGGGCTTTTGCGTGCGGATATATCCGAAACCGTAAGAGGTACGTCGTTTCTGTTGAAGGTCGAGCTCTGCGGGTCCTTCTTGTATTAATCTGACCATATGGACAAAACATTTTTGTTTTTCAAACAAGCTGGCCCGTCCCTCCGTCGAACCTCGGTGCCGGTCCCACTCCGCTCCACCGCTACATCGGTGCGACAGGGGGACTTTGCCAGCTTGGCCTTCCGGCACAGGGGCCTCCGGCCTCCGCCTCATTTTTTTTGAACTTTTTTTTGCCCTGTAGAGGGAGGCCCCCGCGAGCCTCTGCGACACTACCAAATGATGCCGGCGGCGTTCGAAGTCACTAGAAACGTGGTGCATATTTTCGTAACGATTAATATCGCTAACCTCAGCCCGGCCCGATTCGCAACGGAGTGTGCCTTGCAGGCGCACCACACGCAACCTAACATAACAAATCGAACAATTCTTATAAAACAGAAATGCAACAATATTTGGAGATTGTTGCCACCGTTCGTTTGCTTGCGTCAAACAAGAAGTCCATTCTCTAAATTTGACCTTTTCCGCGAACGATTAGCCAGCGCACAAACGAACGAACAGTATGCCGACTATATCACTGTTAAAAATAATCCTGTAAAATAACAAGAAAACTTTGATTATTTTTTTTTTACTGGGGGTCCCTGTTAAATCAGGCGCATTTGTACTTTCACAAGACTGTTCCCGTTAGCTTGAAAAAACGCGGTCAAGTCATTCTCTTTCACAGGTCTTCGTAATCTAACAGGAATACCCGTAAAATAACGGAAGGGCCGTAAGATAACGAGAAATGTCTTGTAAAGTTTCTGTAAAGTTACAAGGAACGTCGTAAAATAAGAAGAAAATGTTGATTAATTTTCTTATCATTATTTCACAGCTGAGTTTTTACAGTGTAATCTCAGATTTTGAAGATAACTTTCGATCTGCTTCTGCACTTTTCTCGAACGTTTACGAGAATGCATTTGTTGCGGCACTCCCCGTTGGCTTGTTACGGCAGAAGTGAAAGCAGACCCTGCCTGGACGAGAAGTGTGTCCGATGGCTTTGCAATCCTGTTGGCGGTCACCAGGATTTTGGGGGCGATTCCCACCTGTCAAAAAGGTGAGTTTAGTCGGTAAGCATCTCAAGCCTTTCAGCGGGACGTTCTACAAGAAGCACGGCATCGTTCGGCACAACTCATTAGCATGGTGCTTAGATTCGTGACCCCTTCATGAGGGCGATTAACATGTGCGCGGCCACAAGCAACATTCGCAAAGTTACGTACTAAGAGAAATTCGCTGTCAGCAAGGTAGGCGTACGCCAGACCGCGTCATGGCGTAGCGCTTCAGGCTTCGCTCATCTCGAATCACTGTTCTGCCACACCACGCATGGCGTAAGCCTACCTTGACCTGCCGGCGGCTGTATCCTGCGGCGCCAATCGCTCAGCACAGCGCCCTGTGGCGATCTATACGCCTGAAATCCTCGGGGTAGAGGGTTCTTAGCCTTGTTGATTTGGCACGAAGGGCCTTCAGCTCCGCTCGAGGCCCCTCATGCTAGGTTGGCGCTCAAGGACGGGCCGCGTGATCTGGAGTGCGGTGGGCGTTGTGTAGTTGCTCTTGTTTTCCCTCGCCGCAGCATCGAAAACCGCAGGTCGCTAGGCCGTACCGTTGTTTAAAAGATAGAAAGCGGCTCTCGAAGCGGCGTCTCTAGACAAGAATTCGCGGTCGGGTGTCATTGCTTCCCTCTGCCATGGCCCGCAAAGGCTAACGACGGACACGGCAGGTCGCCAGGCTATAGCGTTTAACGATAGATAGGGCTCTCGAGGACGGTGTGCAAGGTCTCGCGAGCGGTGGTCGTGGTGTGGTGCTCTTGGAAATGGCCGAAAGAGAGGTCGTAAAAGCCCTTTTCCCGAAATAAAATTGGCAAGACTGATTTTGAAGTGTGATTCTCGGTTATGTGTGCAAATGCTGAGTTTTAACCCTCCCCGACCACCCCGTCATTTTCGAGGCGGTGTCCTTTTTTTTCGAACAGGTGGGTGTCCCATCCCAAGAGTACCCGAAAATACGTTGTTGGTGATAACATCTCACCGACGCTGTTAATGTCTAAGGACAATTTTGTCCTTGAGCTGGTGCCAGATTTGAACATATATTAATGGGGACAATCTTGTACCTTACGGACACAAAACTATCTCTAAATATAGATGTGTTTAAATGTGGCCCCAGCAACGCGGACAAAATTGTCCTGTGGCGTTTAGCGTGGACACAAGAATAGCTCATTTGGAGTGAGTCGGACGGCCTCGCACCCTACTGTTCTGTCGTCAGGTTCCGGCGGCTGCCGGGCGGCCCACGCGCTCAGCCGCCTGTACTGCACACTGCTGGCTGTGGGGCCGGTCGTCGCCTTCGGTCATCTGCTCTTCTACCTGCTGTTGGTGCTGGGGAGCGAGCAGGTGCCGATTTTCCTGCACGTGGGCCTCGTGTTCACCGCGATCTGCTTCACGACGGCCGCCGGCCTTCTCGTCGGCTCCTTCCGCAAGGCAGCCCTCCTGCAGCAGGTGCTCGACAGCCCCGTGACGGCTTCGCCACGCTGCCAGCCCGGTGTCGTGCCGGTGCTGGTTGACCTGGGCTTCGTCCTCACCTACTGCGTCTGCGGGGTGGTGGTTTCCGCGGTCGGCGCGTCGCGGTTATCGATCGAGGTGAGAAGTTGCCCTCTTTAAACGGTTAGTGATGTACAAAGCACTGCAGCAATTCAAGGGTATTGCTTTAAGGAACGTATTTTTCTTTCACCTGTAACGGTGCTTTGAACACTCTGCTAGTTGACAGCGACTAAAGTGTGCTGCAAATCGAGTGCTACCAGAGTAGGAACTACTTCCGTACAGGTTCAGGTTATGGCATGCAGCACAACAGAGACAATGCGATAAAGCTATCTCACTTCTTCTTATGGCAAAAGAAAGGGACATAACTATACGCGCCTCTGCGGTCCACAGGCCCAATTGCTGTAGATCGATAAGGAGGCAAAAAAAAATCAAAAGTCTGTGTAAAAGAAACATCGAGGGTGACCGGGCAAGTACAGCGAGTCTACTTTTAAACTCATGAAATGTAACAGTTCTCGTAAAAACTCATTTGAAATTCAGCTATCTCACTTCACCTAATAGCAAAAGAAAGGGACAGAGCTACCCCCGCTCGGCTCGACAGCTGGCTGCATCCGCTATTCGATCCTTTTGTAGTCCACTACCAAATCTTCCATCCTTTTTTGTTGCGCAGCCCTTCCCGGGTACCAATTGTCGATGTTGCGAGCCGAGCCGGGTCCTGGCCGAGCCACGGTTACGAGAGCGGCGACTCAAGGCAGGAGGACCGTTTCGGTGGGACCCTAACCCTAAAATGATGGCCCCTGCACGGAATTTAGCGCCCTCGGACCACTCCGGCACTTCTTGCAAAGACGCCCCGCTGTGGCGTTAGAAAGTAACGCACAACAAGCCAAAGGACCCGAGAATATACATGTCTCAAGCGAGGCGTGCATTGGAACGGGAACGCGCGGATCGGCGGTGGGCCGCCGGCCCTCTAGCGGCAAGCGGGGCGGGGACAACACCTTGCGCACAAGGCCAAAGGAGCGCTGGGCGGCCCGCGTATGAGAATAAAGCGGTGCACTGACCGTTACTATAAAACTATAATTTTAAAACTGCCCCGTTCCATTGCAAAACAAATACAAACCTTATATCCTTCAATTTTAAAAAAACAAAATTAAATAAACTCATAAAACTTATATAGACGGCAACGTAACAACCCAAACCCGTGCGAAACTCCGGGCCTACCAGTGTCTCACAGAGTGTGACAGTATTTTTTTGGTATTTCATAACAATTGTAAAAATTTTCTAAGAAACTACCTAGACAAGGTGCCCTAAATGTGAGGTTTACTTCGATATGCCGGTAGGAAGATATGGTCCAAATTTCAGCCATCTACGACTAACAGTTCTCGAGAAATCGCGCGGACTGACGGACAAAAAACTTTTGACCCACTCGGTCCCAGGGCTTTGCTATCGCTCAGCCAATGATCAATACGGTGCTGCTGTGCAAGTACAAGCAATATGCTGTTCACTACACGAACGGGATGAGAACGGGTATCGAATTTGTAGACCAACAAGCTTGTTCGTCCCACCGCCAAACCTCCGCTGGCACCATAGTTTAACAGTGGGACTTGGCCTGCTGGCGACGTTTGCGGCTCAAGTCGATGAAAATTTATCCGGTGACACGTATTTATTTTTCACGGTCATGATCGCCAACCTCTAAGTCTGCGCACACAGGGCCGCCCGAACGAACAGTCGCCATCCCGGCTCCTGTCCGTTTCTGACGAAACATTTTGGGACGGGCTAAATAAAAAGCCTTGCAACTTCACGAGTCGCTGATGCGTTCTGTTCGTCGGTCGCAGGTCGCCCCTGCCGTGGTGGCCCTGGCTGTCTTAACCATGATGGCCAGCCTCGAGAAACTCCTGCTCACTCATATCGTGCTCCGGGTCAAACGGACTTTCCTCCTGCTCAACGACCAACTCACGGACGTCTGCTCCGCCGCGCGACATCGCCACTCCGTAAGGGGGCGTACCCATTTTACGTGACCAATTGTTGCCCATTTTAGGACACCCCCTCCGTCACCATGCTTAGTATTTAGGTCTGACTACCGCCCCCCCCCCCCCCTTCGGCGAGTCGTCAAGTGCTTGCACGGAAAGTAGCAAAAAAATGTGCGAAAATGAGATATAGTACACTGTTAGAAAATAGTACGGAAAATGAGCATGGAACAGTCCTAAGATTTTTTGCCTGGAACTGTCCGTTACATACGGAGAAACAGTCCGTCACCGAACGGTCTGTCTTCGTGAATACGGATCGACGGTTACGGACCTTACATCATTTTGACAAACAAATTAGTAACTCGAAAATATGCGTCAATAAGTACGGAACATTCCGTGGCAAAGTTGTCCGTATCTGTCAAATACGGATATAACCGTAGCGGTCCGTAGGCTGCAAATACAAAATACAGACCGTTCCGTATGGTCTCCGTACTCAAGGTACGGAATTTTTAACAGTGGTCTGTGCAGCCGGAGTTGAGACACCGGCGAGCCGTTTGCGCATTCTCTCATCCTCTCACCGGATTCAGTGAGGTCAGCAGTCACAACGAAATCTTCTACTATTAGCCCCGCAGAGTCCCACTCGGCAGGTGACAGCCGCCGGTAGGCCAAGGTAGAGGTGCGCCAGGCGTGGAGTGGCGGAAAAGCGTTTCGTGACGAGCAAAGGCTGTTATACTTTAGGCTGTTATGGTTTAGCGTACGCCTACTTTGTTGACTGAGCCTTAGCATAGTCCTGGACCCACTAGCTCAAAAATACTATGTCTCACGGCCACGTGTGTCTGTTCGCGCGCACTGTAAAAATATTTTTGTCACATAACAAAAAATTCGCCTTGAATTTTTCTCAAGATTTTTTCATCAGACATGTTGTGACGGAAAATCGTCTCAAAAACAATGTTATCTAGGAATGATTAAAAATCATTTTTTTAGACGTTTAGCCCAAAAGTGACGAAAATTATGTCAGGAATATTTTGTCACGACCTGAAAATCGTAAAGTGACGAAATATTTAGGTGACAAATATTCGTCATCAATATTTTTCGTCACATGACGAGATATTTTTACAGTGCGAATTCTTGAGAACGGTTGGGCGTAGAAGGCTGAAACTATAGACCACATCTTTCTTGCATCATACCGGAGTCAACCTCACCTCAGGGGCCCCGCAGATCCAGCGGTTTCTTGCGTAAGGTAGACTGGGGTCCCATGAGCCATTAGTATCTCGATAACCGTAAGTTGGCAACAGTGGTCGCGATCGCAAAAAGTTGCCCCCGGAGGTGGGTATACGATTTCTGTAAGGCGGTGACTTCCATCATCAACATTGGCAGTGGAAGCGGGGGTGGAATTTGACGGACCTCCAAAAAGAGGTAAAAGTGAAATTCTTCATGTTTTATATTGCCCTTCCAATGTCAACTTTCACCGCGTTTCTAAGTTTTGTGGCGTTCTTGTGTCATAAGACTATGATTTGAGATCTTAACCTGCGCAATGTAAACTTTGCAAATGGATCCGGATTTTTAACATTGATGAAAAAGGCACACCATCAAATGCCAACATCACACAAAAAGTTATTGGTGAAAAGGGGGCCAAGCAACTTCATCAGATAAAAGAGGTGGCCAGGTAACGACGTGCTGCATTATTGGTGCAAGTGGCACTGTTGTGCCACCTGTCGTGATATTATCTCGTGTGAATTTTACAAATGCCATGGCCATTAATGCATACAAAGGAACTCGGTGTGGCTAACAAAAATGGCTGGATGACAAGTGAAATTTTTGTTTAAGTTCTCCAACACTTCATCAAGTGCACTAACAGCTCAAAAGACAACCCTGCGCTGTTGATCATGGATAATTTGGAATCTCACTCTGTAAGAGATTGTCGTTTTTAAACGACTTTTTGAAGAAACTTAATTAATCAAGAAAACTTCGTAAAATAACGATATTTTCTTACGCACGATATCTAGTCATCAGACATGTGTGATCAGCTGAATTGACTTCCTCATAGTTGGGATGGAGTCTAAAATTATGGCTATTTGCCCTCTGGACTATGGAAGGGGACTGCAAATTCCTCATGTTTTTCGTTAAAAAACGAAGAAAGCTTCGTAAAATTATTCGTTTAAAAACGAAGGTCTTCAGTTCCCAAATAATCAAACAATATTCGTTTTCAAACGGCTGCATTTTTTTACCGTGCACCTTTCAATTCAAGCCGTGGACCTGTGTCGGGACAATGGTATCGTGCTGTTCACTTTGCCCCCTAACACACCAGACCGCGTCGTGAACACTAGAGGTGGGCGAACATGTTCGAATTCGAACGAACCGATCCGAACGCGCATTATTGTTCGATCGGGAACGAACGAGTGTCCGAACCTGAACTGTTCGAAAGACCACGAAAAAGTCCGTTAACAAATATATCAACGGTACACGCCAACGTTTGTTTCGCGCTGTGGTGATCCGACAACGTTGCGGCGGGAAACCCAACCAATGAATGTATCCGTCTCACATCTGTTAAGTTTGACCAATCGGTGTTTCCTCTTTCTCCCCCCCCCCCCCCCTCCGGTCGGTTTTTAGCAAGCGAAGCGAGCTCACGTTTTTAAAACGGCCCCAGCGACAACTTCGGTCTTGACTCTTGTCTGTAACACGCCGACTTTCCAGAAACTCCACGCAACGGATCAGCATCAAATTTTAGATTTTAGTTCTATAATAATCGACACACAAAATAACGAGCCACTTTTTCGATTAATTGCGTTTGAAATATTTCCTAGTATTAGGAGGTAAGATATATTCATTGCGTGCGGTTGGCACTGCTAGAGCCCAGTGACGTCCCGGCAGCCGTCCGGCTTGGTCCGGCTGCCCAGCTGTTCTTAGGCGGTTGATGATAATGTTATGATGATTAAACGATGTATTTTGCCGTTCGTATTCTGTGCGACATAATATTTGGATATGTCATGCAAGATTCCCTGTTGCTGCAGCCGCAGTTTGGTACGACGACAGGTAAGTTACAAGTAGTACATCGGCTGCAAGTCAGTTCGTGTTTACGTTCCCAGCTGCCGACGTTCATTTCGCGACAAAATAAAATGAATCAAAAAGTAGTGGCTGATTGATTATCGTCGTTCGAGTGCACGTGCCACCTAAAAATTCATTGGCTGAGCGATAGCGAAGCCCTTACCCGGCTAGGCCAAAAATGTGTTGTATGTTTGTTTATCCGCGCCATTTCTCGAGAACGGTTGGACGTAGAAAGCTCAAATTTGGACCACATCTCTCTTGCATCATACCAGAGTCAATCTCCCCTCAGGGGCATTGCAGTGCCAGCGGTGTCTTAGATAATTTTCACAAGTAATCAAAAATTTAAAATCCAACGGATAGGTGAGGTCAGTACGCGCCATGCGCCTGTCGTGGGGGGGGGGGGGGATCAGTGACTCGAGTGTGTTACGTTTGGCTAGGTTAGGTTAGTGGAGGCTTGGGTAGGTCAGGACTGGTTGAGCGGCATTAATAACGAAAGGATGATGTAAGATACGTTTGGAAGCCAAAACATGAGCGTGGTTGCGACCGTGCGGAGAGAGTGACGCCCGCAGGGCGTCCTACTGACTGATTGGACCCGCAGGGTCGTAGTGCTCAGGTGACAGCCGCCGGCAGGCCAAGGAAGGCGTGCGCCAGGCGTGGAGTGGCGGAACAGTGATTCGCGAAGAGCGAAGCCTGTTACGCCACGACGCGGTCTGGCGTACGCCTACCTTGTTTTGTTTCCGCGGGCATCTACTGGAGCGCTTAAGAGGAAAGAGGACCACTGCTGTTTTCGGCCTCCGCGGGACGATTTTGAGTCGTCTTCTAACGATCGCCACGTCCAAACCGTTCGATGCATCGACTTCAAACTTCGCGAGGAAGCAGTTAAAGGTTCAATCTCAATATCGATATGTTCAAATAATTTTTTTAACCACTCTGACATACCAAAAAACGACCTAGACTTTGCGCTTAAATAGCTTTCTTCTCCGGACACTGAAAATTAATCCCCACCACAGTTCTCTTGTATGATCCTTCTTCTGTCCCATGGTTCTTGTCCGAGCTCGCTGCGATCAACGGTGTGGCGTCAATCTTGAGAACGCCAAGCCTCTGCACACCACAATTTGAACGCCCTCACTAGTGCTCGCTGGCCAACTTTTGAATGAAGTATACCGAGTCGGGTCTGCGCAGGGTCTGCCTCATACCACCTCCTCCACCAGCCGTGCGCCTTTTGTCTCGCCTGGCCCGCCCCCGCCTCCGGTCCTACGCATGCAGGCCGGCCCAGCCGGGGATGGGATCCCATTGCGCACAAAAAAAGGACGAAGCACCCAAAGTCAATATTTTGAACGGAAGTTCCGACATCGCCGAGCAATGGTTCATTTTCCTGGCAGTCTCAAGACAAACAGAATGACGTTTGTCAGGTGATTGTATCTCATTTCGTTCGCTCGCTATAAAATTTTATCGCATATTTTACTGGTACCGAAATTCCGCTAATCTTCTGAATGAAGCGAGCTAGAAATGACTGCCAAACGCCATTTTGTTCGTCTCGTTGTGTACAATGATATAGGACAACAGCCATAAGTGTCTGTCAAAACGTTCAAAAATTTCAAGATTGGACTGGCGGCATTGCCTGCCCGTACAATGGGACGACCGGGCACCGTCCCGGCGGGGGGCAGCCGAACCGCATGAGTCACTGTCCCCTCCTATTATACCATGCAGCACATGCGAAGGGCCAGCGGGGCGGGGGAGGCAGTGCGGGGGCGGCGCATAGCTTAGTCGCTGCAACGTTCACCCCATCATTCGCGCGCTTCTGAAAAATGCTCAAATTGTGGTGTGCAGAGGCTTGGCGTTCTCAAGATTGACGCCACACCGTTGATCGTAGCGATCTCGGACAAGAACCATTGGATAGAAGAAGGAACAAACTAGAGAACTGTGGTGGGGATTATTTTTCCGTGTCCGGAGTAAAAAGGAATCGAAGCGCTAAGTCTCAGTCGTTTTTAGGTATGTCAGACCGGTTCATAATTTTTTTTGAACACACCGACATTAAGACTGAACCTTTAACTACTGCCTCAGTAAATTTGAAGTCGAAACCTCAAACGGTTTGGACGTGGCGATCGCCAGAAGACGCCTCAAAACCGGCCCGCAGAGGCCGAAAACAGCAGTGGTCCTCTTTCCTCTTAAGTAAGTGATACAGCTGTTTACAAACACTGTTCGGAGGTTATGTTCCTCTGTGCCTGCCCTGGCTTGTATTGAAACAGTATTAGTGTTCTCCATTTGGTCTATTTCATAACCTTTGTGTTCTTCACCATCCCTTTTGTGCTGTATGCCTTAACCTATAGGAAAGCACTACTTACTATATTTGTAGCACTCACTTGACTGCTCTGATCGCAGCCAACCGACTGAGTGTTTGAAGTACCGTTAGAGTTGACAGTAAAAAAGTGCATTCTCAAATAGTATTATTGATTTGTTGCAGTGATTCATTCATGCTGTGATGCTGCAAATGTTTGGCGAGACTATTTGGCTATGACATTAAGACCGTGGTTCGGTTCTCACGGGACATGTGCCTTATCTCAAGTCATGCGGCCATCTCACTTTTTTTTGGCGTAAGCATCTGTTAATAAATTGTTTATCTATTCTTTTAGCAGAACTGATTATTTAATTCATTTATTTTCCTTTTTCAGGTGACGAGGACAAGCTTTGAATGCACATTGGTTTACCTGAGAGTAAATTTATGCTGGGATAATGTTATACTGTACCAGGTCTGTAGTTCATGTATCTGACAAAACTCTGTTGTTTAGGGTGGAATGTTTGTCTGTGACAGATTTACAGCGATCACTCATAAGTGTGATTTAACTTTGACATCAACATGCTTTTGTAGCCCAACTAATTTTTATTTCTTTATGTTTCAGGACACATCAACTGTTGATTTTCAAATATGCATGCCATATGCCCTTTATTCTGAAATCTTTATCACCGAGCATCTGTAGTTGTAAATGTGAGTTGCTACTCATATGAATATCATCTTATGCAAATGTGTATGGAGACTGATTTATCATCCGAACATGTTTTATGTGCCACTTATATTGTTTGCTCTTTCCAGACACTCCAAACAGTGCCATCATCAGTAAGCATTCAACATAATGCATCAATCTTCATGTATATGTTACGGTCTAGCTCCGGAGGCCGGGCACACCTAAGATGGACCGGGTCATGTTAAGTGTGGCCGGTCCGGATCGGCCCGTGTTGCTTACACCTATCCTAGGACTGTGCTCGACCGTGCAAGGAGAGGTGTGTGCAACATGGCCCGGTGAGAGTCGGGCAAGGTCGGAAGTATGAAAAATCCTCCTAGAGTTGGCCCCAGCCCCTTCGGACGGCAGCCTCCAGCAGGCGATGCTCACAATCAGAGCTGCCTATCCGTCTGGAGAACGTTGAACATTTGACGTTTAACATTACTTGGGGTTCCAGGACGGCAGCCTCAAACCTCACGGACTTCACCTCAAACCCCACCGCCCAGCATACTTCCGTCAGTGTCAATTCCAGTGCCCCTCCACACACCTCCCGCTGCAGCCCCGTCCACGACTCCTGTGTCAGCGTGCCGATTCCGGGGTTGGGCTGAGCAGTCCAGCAGCCCAGACGATGCAGAAGTGTGCTGAGTGTGGCCTCTCTTGCTCGTACCGTGATTCCTGCGCAGTGTGTGGACGCTCCGTGCACACTCCCTGTGCCTTCGAAGGGAAGTGCTCTCTGTGCCGCCGAGCAGAGACAAGCCGAGACCACCAGGCTGCGGCGCGCGCTAACTTATTGAAGCACGCAGGAAGGATGACCAGAACGACAGCGCGGAACTTCCCTGGACCTGAAGTGGGCGACAATGTCACCATCCCCGTCGACGACGTGGACCGATCAAAGGGAGATCCAAGGAACGTGGTGGCTGTTGTCGTGGAGGTCCTGGAGAACGATCTCTACAGGGTGGGAAACAAGCACGGAGTCCTGGAAAGAGCCCTGACGCGGAATCAATTTGGAGTGAGCAAGGAGAAGTTCCTGTCGGTGGCTGAAGTGCCACTCGACAGGCGGATGACGATACGCAGCCTGGCGACAACAAGCATCACGGGGGGCAGGGATATGCTAGGTGTAACTGTAGGCAGGGATGTGCTTCCAGAAGATGCACACGGTACCGTCTAGGGAAGACACTTCTGTAAATCGTAGACCGTTATTTTCCAGTAATGTCAGCATTGTATCCCTGTCAAAGCGCTCTGTTTATCCCTGTTCAAAATTTCAAATTGATGGTGCCTGTTAATCCAATTTACATTCACTTGCAACAGTTCTGTTCTTTGTCCTGTATTTCCTCCGTTTATATATTATAAATTATTGATGTAATTTTGAAAACCATGGCCTCATGTAACTTCTTTAAATTTAGCTCATCCATCCTCGACTGTAGTATCGAAAACCGTTTCCTCAAATAATTGGGAAACGTTTCAGTATTATCTTAGCTTAACGAATTTGTATCAATTTTTTACCTGCTAATGAGATGACTTGATCAAATGTCTAAATGTGACAGTACATTTTGCCTTCTTGCCTCTTATGCATTCTCTTGCCCGTGATCAGTGATGCTTATGCTGACATTGGCTGATCCTGGATTTATTTGGCCGTGAAGGATTCAATGCAATATGTGTTGGTGATGCTTGTTTATGATTTATCTTTCCTCTGCTAAGTTTAGAACAAGTGAAGATTCCAATAAATGAACTGAAATGCCTGTACCCAACAAAAGTATAAATTACCCTTTATCCTTGTGGTTAAACCTATTTGAAATCCTAATAAAAACAGTTTAACACTGGTATGGCCATCAAGCTTTCCATGCCCACCCGGTTTTTATAGAACAAGTGCCACAGTTTTCAATATCAATTTTGGGGCAGGATGGAGAATAATCCAGGCAATAGTGAAGGCCAAGGGGAGGGGTAGGACGGGGGGAGACGAATTTTGGCGGTGGCGTTAAAAAAGGAAGGGGGGGGGGATCCAACACACCCTACCTATATGTACGTGCAGTACCACGCAGGCATCGGGACCTACCCCACCCCCTTCCGAAAGTAACACACTTTCAGATTTAACGTAACACGCAGACCACATAGTTTCTCTGAAGCTCCCTTCATCCGTCGCGCACGAATCAAGTGTGGAAGGGTGAGGACGTTCCTAAAATAACTAACGCACCGCTGACGGCAGTCGTATCCGGGGAATTTTCATTCGATTCACGGAGGTGGCCTGCCAGTATTGTCTCTGAACTGTTAAATAGCGATTCGGGGAGGGGCACATAAATAGCAAGTGAGCAACTGGACCGTGATTTATAACTCTTCAGTGCTCTTCCCCTCCTATCTTAAACGTTACTACTTTTACATCCCATTATCTAACCGTAACGAGCGCATGGTACATAGGCAAGTGCACGCGTGGATGTATTGCGCGCTAGCCTATCCCCAACATAGGCGCCACAGACAAGCATCGCCCATCACGATCACCTTTCTTTTATGTCATGTTTTAAAACGAGCAGCACATCGGAGCGTACCCCTAATCATTTGTTTCTCATTTTGGGTGGGCGGGTGTGTGTGTGTGTGTACGTTCTTTGGCCCCAGTTGTATTGTTGGCCGGACTCGTCAGTCCACAGTCCACAATTTTTGGGCACGGAGTGAAACGAAGTAGCCTTATCGTCTGACCAGATTGGGCTTTCTTTTCTTTTAACCATTGCCCTTATGGCCCTCTAACAGAATTTTCTGAAACTGCACATTGGACGCAAGGATACTTTGGCAGGGCACGCTGACGCGTTTTTACACTTTGAAAAAGCTGCCAAGTGGCCGAAATATCGATTTAAAAGTCAGCTATCTCACTTCTTCTTATGGCAAAAGAAAAGAACACAACTATATGCGCCTCTTCGCTCCACAGGCCCAATTGCTGTAGATCGATAACGAGGCAAAAAATCAAAAATCTGTGTAACAGAAATATCGAGGGTAACAGGGCAAGTACAGGGTGCCCCATCCACATACGGTGCAGTGCGTTGGGCTGCCTATCCCCTGATCAGCAGGCGCACCGCCGCCGCCCTGCACAGCGTTAATTGCATTCATTGCGAACGCTGCCTGGCCTCTGAGAGGGGAATCAGCTGATGGGTCGGGTCAGGCAGAGACGAAAATCCTCATTCATTGCGAGTGAACGGGGACGAGTTAACGAACTGGCCACGCAAAGAGGATCGGATAATGCTTCTCCCGGCCGCTCGCAGTGGCCGGATCTGTTCGGTTTGTCCCGCCCGACTAGACGCGGATAGTCGAAGATCACTTCTGGCAGTTTGCAGCCGGATTGAGATTTCGTGCACGGCCTAAAGCGTACTAGAACTCGGGCTGTGACCACCAATTTTGACCTGTAAATTCGGCGCGAACAGATGTGGTTCAGATGTGAGTCTTCTACGACTAACCGTTTTCGAGAAATCGCGCAAAGACAGACAAAACATTTTCAGTCTAGTCGGCCCAGGGCTTCGCTATCGCTCGGCCAGTAAAACCTCATGTAAAGCTTGTAAGACCGAACACTATAAAAATTGCTGTGAAATATCGATAGGAAAACCAATCAACATTTTCCCATTATTTTACATTGCTTGTAATTTTACAGAAACTTTATAGGACATTTCTCGTCACATCACGGGTGCACCTGTTAAATGAAAGTCAAAGTCCTTTAAAAGATTATGACTTGACCTCACGTTTTCCAAGCTGAATGGAACATTCTTGAGAGAGTACAAAAGACGCTTCTGCGATTTTACAGGGACCCTCAGTAAAAACTTAATCAAGGATTTCTTTTTTTTTTACAAGAATATTTTTAATCGTGTATATACAGGTAAATAATCTGGGATCTGGCCTACGCGCCTGCTGTCAGTGTACCCCAGGGCAGTCGGACGAGGCGCACCGCGTGGCGTGGTGCCGGCGTCGGCACGTTGCGGCCTGCCGCCTGCTGCGGGACGTGACGCGCTGCTTCGGGGTGCAGATCGTGGCTGTGCTGCTAACGGACTTCATCGTAGTTCTCACCAGCGGCTTCATCGTAGTCCAATCCGTCCTCGACTTCGAGCTCCCAGTCAACCTGATCGTCTTCGTCGGAACGGCGGCCGTCAGCCTGAGCGGCACCCACCTGGCCGTCCGCGCGAGCCAGCTCACCAAAAGAGAAGTACTGAAGGACTTAAAAAATAAATACTTCGCTAGTGTAAAGTCGGCCAAAGCAGAAGCCGAAAGGTTTGATATTTCAAAGAAATGCAGTGACGAGCATCTTTTGAGATCTCGACGTATTATAAAGAAAACAAACAAGGTAGGCGTACGACAGACCGCGTCGTGACGTACGCATTTTGCCCCCCCCCCCCCCCCTTGCCTATCTTTTTGGCTGAGCGATAGCGAAGCCCTGGACCGACTGGGTCAAAAATGATTTGTCTGTCTGTTTGTCTGTCTGTTTGTCCGCGCGATTTCTCGAGAACGATTAGACGTAGAAAGCTCAAATTTGGACCACATCTTTCTTGCATCATACCAGAGTCAACCTCCCCTCAGGGGCACCGCAGCTCAAGCGGTTTCTTAGACAATTTTCACATGTGGACCAAAATTATAAATCCGCCGGTTGGGTAAAGTCAGTATGCGCCATGCGCCTGTCGTGGAGGGGCGGATCAGTGACGCGAGTGGGTTACGCTCGGTTAGGTTAGTAGGGGCCTGGGTAGGCTAGGCTCGGGCAGGTAAGGGTAGGTTAGGCCTGTTTGAGCGGCATTGATAAGAAAAGGCTGACGTAAGATACGTTCGGAAGGCAGAACATGAGCGTGGTTGCGACCGTGCGGAGAGAGTGACGCCCGCAGGGCGTCCAGCCGCCGGCAGTCCAAGGTAGGCGTGCGCCAGGCGTGGAGTGGCGGAACAGTGATTCGCGATGAGCGAAGCCTTGTTACGCCACGACGCGGTCTGGCGTACGCCTACCTTGTTTATGGGGGGGGGGGGGGGGCATGAAAATTACAAATCGTAATGTTTCGTTCCATTTTTCTGCAGACGTGTGTAGATGTAATTTTCACATACATAGGTAGAAGTCGCGAGCGAAAAGCCCTGTAACACTGTAATACTCAAAAACTTAACCTGAAGTAAATTTTATACGATTCAGCTCACAGTAAAAACTACGTATAGCGCAGTCAGGAAGAAAAAAATTCCAGCGCCTAAACCGCTGAGTGGTCCTCGGAGGCCAGGATTTTCAATGTTAAACGTTCATGTTAACGATTTTATGAACGTAAAAAAAGAAAGTATTCGGTTCGAACCGGGATCTATCTGTCCGGCGATTCGACGCTTTACACAGCGCGGCTACACCGACATTGTAGGAAAAGGCCGTCCGTATGACTGGAACAAGCTGCGGCGCCGGCCTGCGGGCCACGGGACGCGGAACTGGGAAGCCGAGGCAACAATAACAGAATATTAAAATTTATTGAAACGATATTTAAACGCGATACAACTAACCTTGGTAATGCATTGAGGCAAATCACAAATTTGTAATTTTTTAGGAGTCATGAACTTTGTGATATTTTAACCGACGACACCACATTTGGTTTTCACAAGACAATGACGGCCGCATGGCCGCGGCCAGCCGCGGCGCGCGGGGCCCGCGGGGCATGCTAACTTGCCAACAATGGTTTCAGAAGGGAACGCAGAGGGGAGAAAGTGATGTTGTTTTTATTATGATTTGAATACTTGTACCTGATCTAATTATAAGGTGGCATATGATATAAATATATTTTTGATAGTTTTTGGTTCATACAGATACAGGGATGGTAATGTGGATACGGAGAAGGTAAAATGTGCAGAGGGGAGGGATGTAGAAGCTAGAGAGGCTTGATAGTGGGAACTCCTTTTAATGTAAACTTTGAATTTTTGGATCTGAGCTAATAGGATTTTTTGAATGAGAGTTTGTAATTTATTTGATGAAAATATATTATTTTAAAACTTATGGAATAGATATTAACGGTGAATGAAAAAAAAATGGAAGTCTAGGGATAGTTAGAATGGGGAGCGAACTCATAAGCTATGAGCGGCAACAATGGTTGGGAGGAGGAGAGAGGAAGCGTGAAAGTCGCTGCAAAGGGCTCCTCGCTCCGCTCGGACCCAAAAAATAACGAGTACATTTTTACAGTACGATGCTCCCCGGAACCATAAAGTTACATGGAAGTACATAGTACCGTATTCACAGTATTGAACGGAAAAGACCTTACGCGAGCGAAGCGAGCGGCGAGATCTGGATATCCAAAGATGCTCTACGCCGGAAGTTGAGAACAAGAATACTTTTACAGCGGAAATGGAAAGTGTAAGAATAACCGGATCTAGAAAGTACTATTAGAGGGGAGGGGTACCGCAACCGAGAGTATATCCGCCGCGGGCGTCAGCCCGAAAAATTTGCGAGGCTGGGGTCGTGCTAACGACGAGTTCCGACCTTTTGGTAGGATCAGGGCACCGCGGAAATGTTCCGCGCCCGCCCGGCCCTAAAAGGCGTGTGACCCAATCTCGAGATGCCATACCGCGCCCCCTCCGCCATCACCCAGTCGACCCCTACCGGTGTCTTCTCAAAGACGATCAGGACAGGACGAGAGGAAGGCCGCTTGTGCAATAGTCGGGCCGCCCAGACGTGCTATTCCGCGTAATTGCAATGGATGATTTCGACCGAATATCATACCACAAATCGATATTTTGGAGCGTAGTAGCCGCTAGTTGACTGCATAATAAAGCACGTACTAGGGAGCAGTCGGGTCACATTTTTCAAGAGTGGGCGCCCCCTCGGAAGAACCCTAGACCCTCACTCTATGCCCCAGAGGGGCGCCACTCTGTGCCTCGGCGGTCCGTCACTACGCATCCGAAGGGCGCCCCTGCGAGGCGCTACCGTGCGTCCCTGCAGGACACTACCTGCGCACCCGCGCGGGGCGCCGACGCGTGGCGCGTTTTGACGCCCCTTCGGGGCGCCAGGTGGGGGGGGGGGGGGGGGGGGGGGGCTGCCGGGCCGAGCCGCTGTCGTCCGGAGCCGTCGGCCGCTAGCGGCTCGGCCCGGCTGGCTGGGACGAGCGGCACTACGCTCCGCCACTCACCTTCCCCCGCCGGCAGTCGCTGCGCGCTAACCAACGTCGTGCGTTGCGGGCTTGCCTACTCAAGAAAAAAATGCGGCGTTTCTGAATCACCTGGTATAGTAAAAAAAATCCGGTAGCCAATTTGGGACTTTGCTTCACATACATGTATCGGAATTTTACCATATTTTTTGTGCAGTGTTATGAGTGAGCGTACGCGTGTCTTTCCCTCGGTGCTGAGATGTGGCCTGTGTCATACCTAATCATTTTGTTCTGCTGCCCAGGCTTCCAGGACACGCCACCGCGTTCACGCTGTTCTCAACAGCAAGTACGTGACCAGAAGCGAAGAACGTGAGGTGGGTACATCCTCTTTTCAATATACCTGACTTTGGGCCCGCCGCCGGCTGTAGCCAAACACGAGTGGATTACTGTGGAATCGTATGGAACTGTAGGGTTAAAATCTCCATAAGAAGTTTTTTTTGGAAAATTCCAAGATATTGTTAAGAAAGCATGCATCCTAAAATTTTTTTAAAAAAATTTCTAACATTTTTAGGAAAATTCCAAAACATGTTTTTGACCCCTTTTTAGCCCGTCCCGACAAGTTTCGGTAGAAACGGACAGGAGCCGGGCTTACAGTATGATGCCGACTGTTCGTTCGAGCGGACGTATGTGCGCTGACTTATCGTTTACGTAGACACATCAAATTCACAGGATAGACTCTATTTGCATCCCAGATGAACGTACGGTGGCAACGATTTTGATGTTGGTCGCCGTTTACGAGATATAAGCGTAGAACTGCCGTCCACGAGTGAGGGGGGGGGGGGGGGGTCAGGGCGGCGGCGCGGCGGAATGGCTGTGATTGGCTGGGCTCGGTGCGGCGGTGCGGGTGGAGGGCGGAGGAGGTTGGCGAGCGCGAGTCCGAGTGGTGCAGTGGTTCGTGTGCCGAATTTTGTTTATATTTCGTCGAATGGTTAGAAGAAGTGTTAACCAATCAAGTCTCTCTTCGTGCTCTGTGTCGCAAATTTTGATGCGCCGTCAGGGCTAACGACGTGCTGATGCTACTGGTTGCTGGCAGTTACAACCACACCAAGTGATTTCCAGCAATGTCAGCAGCCTGTCAGCCTCTGCAATTATTTTGATTGCAATTACGCGACACGGCATCAGTCGTCCTCGAATGGAACACTGTAAACCTTGTAAGTATTCGGTGTGTTGAGGTTATGTTGCTGCAATTTTCACGCTCTGCTTTTTATTCATATGGATTATGTCAAATTTCATATCTTTCTAGGACGTTACCCTTTTTATTTCAACAATTTCAATTAATGTTTTATTGAGGATCAAAAATACTGGGGGTCAATCTGGGCGGCCCCGCGTAATATGTGTACAATGATGTATTATGATTCGATATTGGGTTCTCATTGTTATTGCTGGGAGCTGTGATTTCTTTTGAATATACTATTTTGGTTAAAACTAAATGCTTTCCCAAAGATAACCAATCGTGCGTTCTGCGTTCTTGGTTTCAGTTCTTCAAACCCACAGCACCCCTGTTTGCCAAGTTAGTTGGTGTTGAAAGATTTACAGCCCTGCATGGTTTTCCGAACTAAAATACATATGTACTTTTTGCCTTTTGCTTTGCAGTCGACTCCAACTTCTCTCCAACTTCCACTGCACGACCCATGAAGATAAGAATACAAGGAGGTGAGCGTTCACCCGCCCAAACGCCACTCGAACAAAGTAGCATTGAGGTGCTTGCCATTTCACAGGTGAGCTCGAAAAGCAAGGTAGTACAAGATCGTTTTTCCCTCAATTCAAATCATAAGCATGCATTAACACGTCATTTCTTTATACTTGGTAGGACCAATATAGTTGTGCTACAGTTAGTACCGCGGGTACCAAC
This sequence comes from Megalurothrips usitatus, assembly GCA_026979955.1. Taxonomy (NCBI): domain Eukaryota; kingdom Metazoa; phylum Arthropoda; class Insecta; order Thysanoptera; family Thripidae; genus Megalurothrips; species Megalurothrips usitatus. The sequence goes on from CM049596.1 coordinate 12,420,857, forward strand.
AGCAGTACAGCCACAGAGAGCGTGGTTACAGTATTTGATGAAATGAACCCTATTGATGTATCTGTGTCTCATTGCTGTTGTTTGTTAAAAGAAGTTCATTATTTTTAGGCACGAAGTAAAAAGGAGATGACTTATCGTCTGACCGATGGGCCTTTTTTTCTTTTAAGCATTGCCCTTATGGCCCTCTATAAGAATGTTCTGAAACTATGCACGTGGCACAGCATGTCCGACTGCTCCAAAGATCCGAAGCCTGCTCTTTGTTCAAAGAAAAAGCTACATTATATTACATTATAGTACACTATATATATTATTTAAATACAGAACTCAATTGATTGTCCTTGCATGTATTTCTTCATTTTATTCAAAGTTGTCTTTCTTGCCAGATTTATTGAAACTACGGATAGATTTTGAGGTTATGCCGAACGCAAGCAGTACAGAAGAGCAGCTAAAAGAAAGTGCGAAAAAAAGATAAGGCAAAAAATCAAGAATGTGTGCAGAAGTTTAAAATCTCAAACGTGAAATTAGTTAAAATTTTCTATAAAAGTTTTGTTGTTTCTCCATTAAAGAAAATGGTTTATGTTTCTATCTGAGTAACTATTAGCTCAGAGTATCTTATCCCCCGTGCCTCCAATAAATTTACGAAAATAAGGTGGTTTGTTATCCTTTGTGTACAACTGATATTTTTTTCTGCCCCTCCCCTTACTTTTACATAAGTCACCAGATCGGTGTAGGACCGGACCCACAACACCCATGGGACCAGACCCATGGGTCTAGCGGGTCATGGGACCCGGTCCAGCAGGGCTTACACCGATGTGATTCATATGTATGGGTTCAAGAGGTAAGGATCGCGCTCTCCATCTGTTAAATACAAATTAAGCGTACGCCAGACTGAGTCGCGGTCGGTTATCGCGAATCTCTTATCCGCCACTGCGCGCGGGCGGAATGACCCGAAACCTCAGCCAGTCTTCAACCGTGGCGGCTGAAATTTTGTGTGGAGCCTTCATAGATAGTATACAATCTACTGAAACGCACTAGGCTATATGAGTAGGTGAGTGGTAGGCAATACCACCTCGCCGGTCGCCGTCGTTGCCCGGGGCCCCAGTGACCTGGGAGGCGATACGTCTGGGGTCTCTGTGGTAACATGAAGCAGGGCCAGGTGAAGAACGGCGGCGGTGGCCGTTCCAGTATTCTTTGCAAAAGCAGGGACGGGCGGGCCCGCCCGCGGGGCTCCGGCCGGCCAGAGTGTCACAGCGGCGTGCTGCGGCCGCGGCCCCCACCGAATGAGAAGGCGGTTCGCAACCCCAGTCTGTTTTGTCTGTGTATTCCGGGTTCAACGGGGGAGGATGGGAAAGATGAGGAAAGGCTAGGGAGGCGTTCACTAAAGCACTTTGGTATTTACTTGAGCCAATATTCAAAGTCCCTACTGACCAGCCTAACAATAATATCTTGCGTGTACAAGCGTGGCTTACCGTCTCGTTCTGTAGCTGTACCGCGACTGGCGCCCGGAGGCTGTGCAGCCGGCCAGCCGGCGGCGGAAATCCCTACCGGTGGTCAGAAACGGTGCCGTCTTCCAGGTCCATAAGGTCTTCTTGGATTCCGTGAATGACGCGGCGCACTTGATTCGGCGAAAGACGTTCCACAGAGCTCCCATCGTAGGTTTTCCCTGTGGCAGGGCCCAGGGCCTGGCTTTACCCCTCACGTGAGGGCCCCGGCCGGGGGGCGGGGGGTATGGACAGAACCTGACGCGGGGTAAGGGAGCGCACAGCAGAGACGGGAAGAGTGCCGGGACGTCACCGAGCTCCAGCAGTGCCAACCGCACGCAGTGAATTATCATACCTCTGCTGATACTACGAAATTCCTCAAACGCAACTATTCGAAAAATCGGCACGTTATTTTTTGTGTCGATTATATTATACATTTAATTTTAATGTTTATTTATTTAAATATTTTTGACTTTTTGTCAAAACAGCTGAAAAGAAAATTTTGAACCAGAAGTGACATGCAAAATCTGACGAGCGTAAGAGGCCTTCGTTGCGGTATGGCGGCCGATTTCCGGTTTTCACATTATACATTAAGGCCCCGGCGCGCGGCCTTTAAAGCGTTAGAGCGACCACTAGAAGTGGACTAAATTCGCTTAGATTGTGCACTCTGGCTTTTAACAGTGTACCCTAAACTTTGACACTGATGCATGCCCGCGGCGGCTCTTGCAGCTTTTTAGGTTTTTTGAACTGGGTTTTTTGTGCAAATAAGTTCAAACTTTGCGGCTTGAGAGCGACCACTAAACGTGGTCCAGTCGGGCTCAAATGTGATTCAGTGGAGTTTGACATAAAACTGCACACCGAAATCGTAATGCACCGTTATTCAGCGACAATATCCAATTTCTCGCCCCCCCCCCCAGGCGCATACCCACTTCGCCCAACCGTCGGGGTTTAAATTTTAGACCAGGTGTCAAAATTATCCAAGAAACCGTAGGTGCGGTACCCCTGAGGTGAGCTTGACTCCAGCATGATGCAAGACAGCTAAGCTAGAGCCTTCCACGACTTACCGTTCCCGAGAAATCGCGCGGAGAGACACACCGACACAACACATTTTCGGGCTAGCTTCGCTGTACTTTTAGACATAGGTGAAGCAGCGTTCTAACGTCGCATCTTGCTTTTTCAGCTTATCAACTTCTCCATTCAATTGTTGCATTGCAACGCCTCGGTAGAGCCGTTCCGGGTGTCATTGGACTACACTCTTCTGTGTTCGGCAAGTTAACACTAAATGAAAGCCCGTGACTGTTTCTTCGCGCACTTTCAATATTTCAATGGATTTTTCTGAGATCACATTTTAGGTGGAAACAAAAATATCAGGTACTTTGGACTCCAACAAGGTTATGAAACTTTTGGTCCTGCAATGTATTTATTTCCTGCGTAACGTTGCGAGGGAACCTGGAGTATTGATTCCTGGATGTAGGAACGATTGCGACCGACTTCAGTTTTTCGCCCATTTGAAAGCCATAGGCTGTTATAACGAAAAAGTCAATTAACGTCAATAGCAGGACAGTAACCGCTCTCTGGCACTATGCCCTTTAAAAACACCGTGAAGGGCCCATCTTCGATCACGCCGGGTATTTCTTGTCACGGGAGATATGGTCTGCAACTGTCGACTCCGAAGTCAAGGGTCAAAGTTAGGGAGAAAGGATTCGAGAAGCCCATACACCGGCACCGTGGCTCGGAAAAAAGATAAAATTTTGAAAGGATACTGCTGAAGTATGTGGCCATGGAGTCGCCTACCCCGAAATACATACGTTGGTACGACTGATCTCAGTGCTACAGCACCGCTTTTTGAACTTAGCAAATAGCAAACGCTATGAAGTTCGTTTTTTAGAGTCTCAGAGCTCCATAGGTCAACCGCATCATATCCAATGTACAATTTTAGAACTAATCCTAGTAAACGAGTACATGAGATATCCTAATCTCATTAGGTTCCGAACAATACTTAGAGAGCAGAAGACCGGAGGATGAAAGATGTCTGTTATATTCGAAAACACCATTGTTGGTTGCTGAGCCCCTACTTCAAGCGCCTGCATCGGTCTGCACTTTAAGTGGCCGGGGCGGGAACTCTCGGCAGAAGAATCAGGCAAATCGAAAACCTTCGGTCATTTCTCTTAATTTGGTGGCAAAGAGATTCTGAGCGGCTAAATTTGATCGCAATGTGATTGTGTATCCAAAACGTTTCTCAGATGTTATTATATCTAGTTTCATACTTAATCTTCCGACAATTTCCTAAAATTGCGTAAAATTATGAAAATTGACTTCGAAACCAGAGAAACAAACGATAACAGATCTGAAGAGCGTTTTGGATAAAGAAATGACGTGCAATCAAAATGAGCCGTTTATTAACTCTTATAAACTCTTCCAAACCGGCAAATTTTAATAATTATCCAGAAGTTCTCGATTTGCGTAAATCCTCTTACGGGAGATCCCATGTTAAACTGCACTAGCGGTCTTGTGTAGCGGTCCACTTTTAGAGGGTGTGCCATTTTGTCACAGGTTGACGCAGGGACTTGATTCTTGGACAAAGGGTGTCTCAAGGATACATTTTAAGGAGTCTGAAACGGTTCCTTGATCACTTCTATCTAAGTGGGTGAAGCCCTTCTACCTGGGCTGAAATGGAAAATGGCCCCAAAAGTGGTCGTAAAAATCCTTTTCCCAAAGCAAAATTGACAAATATGACAGATATCGAGTTCCCGGTTTGTCTCATGCATATTAAAGGTGTAGACCACCAGATATCGATGCGCATAATTTTCTTTCTCTACTGGTTGATGACGAAAATCAGTGTCAAAGCGTTGAAACGCACCTTAATTTTCGGTGTTTACTGGTTTTTGGCACGTATTCGTCGTGGCAGACGTTTTCGGAACCACCGAGGCCGTATGAACCCATATCGACTCTTTTTGCCACCATATCACCCCCTGTTCCAAAACTCCCCCCACCCCTTCGAAAATGAACGGGTGGAGGGTTGAGATTCGGGATTTGCACAATGCGGTAACCCAATGTGACACTTCAAAGCCCTTTTTGCCAATTGTGTTTCGGGAGAAGGGTTTTTACGACCTCTTATAGTGCCGTTATCCACTTCGGCCCAGTTAAAGGGGTTGTTCACCCCCTTACTGTGGATTTATCAAGTTGACGTTACAGACTTCTAGAAATGTATTTCTTGATACACCCTCTGTCTGAGTATCAAGTTCCTGCGGCAGCCTGGGACAAAATGGCACACCGTCAAAAAAGTGGACCGCTAAATATGGCCTGTGTACAAGGTCCTTAGTCTTGTCCGATCTTGCCGAGAGCCCTATTGAAATTTGGGACACGATAGCCAGGATCATTTGAAAGCAACGCTGAATACTCTTTTCGAACGTCAAGTTCCTCAATAACTCGAAATTCTCTGAAAAAAAAAAATTCATTTTGAAACGACTTAATGGCCGACTTTAGCCATGTCCATGTTTTTTTTCATGATTTTGACTAAACTACTTCCGTAGGACAATGAGTCTGCAATTAACATTAATTAACAGCACTCTATGTCAGTTAAGCCTTATTTTAAGTGCAGGTTTCTAATGTTATTATCTTCGTGCCCTTCAGTTTTCGATGACGCTTCTGACCTACATGATAGTTCTTGGACAAATTCAGTGGATCGCGGAGCATTAGCCTTTCAAAGGACCGTAAGTACCCCTGGTGAACCCCACAAGTCGCTCACAGCCCCCCCCCCCCCCCCCCCAAATGTCCGTAGACCCAAACTAGTCAAAAATCGACCTGTCTTCACGATGCCAAGACGAAAACAAACAACAAAATCGGGATGGACATGATCTCACTGGCGTACTAGACCAGCCTAACCAAGAAACACCTATCCTACCCATGTAAAACGAATCTTTATAAAACTGTATAAAAGTTTAATAAAAATTTATAATTTTTTATAAAAGTTTTGTTTGTATACATACAGCTTAATATCGACTTAAGGTGGGTTTAGTTTCTGACGCTGATCGTGAAGCTGATCGCTATGTGTTGTTGTTTTGGGTGCGTTCTCTGTCTGGACACCTCGAAAACGGGCAGATTCGGACTGTAATAGTTCCATGCAGACCGCCAGAGCGCGCTGACTGTATCGCGTGAACGCCGAGCGCGGAAAGTGAGAAGATTCAAACTATTTATACTAAGATAGAATGAGGTATGACGCGATGGCCCTCCCATGGGTGAAGCACGTCGTAGGTAGTACCTTCGTTTTTATTACTGCATTTCAACGCAAAAAAGACACGAAAGTTATCGCGCGAATTATACAACCGAAAGTTCGTGACGAATGAAGTGCAGGGAAGGAGGGAGGGGGGGGGGGCGGGTCATTTCTAAACGTGGGATTAATCCCGCCGGGCTGCGACCCCGCACAGCGCTCCGCAGCGCTCCCAGGAGGTGAATGCGTTCTGCTTATTCAAAGTTAGTTCGTTCTCGTGGCCTTGCAAGGGCAAAGCCAGCCGAGAGCGGCGCGACCAACACGAGCACAACCCGGTTAACACCTGCAGCGGCGGCCTGTCCGTCTCTCTGTCTTTATTGCACGATAGATTAAAATAGTGTGTGGTAAGTTACTTTCGGAGCTGTGATTGGTATATTGAGTGTGAGGGGTGTTAATGTCATCGCAGTCATCAGCGGCGAAACGTCGAAAAATATCTCGGACAAATGGACGAGGATGATGGTGGTTGCGGCAGTACCTTCATAGCGCGCTCTCTTTAATGCTTGTAGTGTTATTCATTTGTTTCCCGACGCTCAGCTGTCGGTGTGCACGCCACGAGACGAGTGGAACGCACCCAAAACAACAACACATAGCGATCAGCTTCACGATCAGCGTCAGAAACTAAACCCACCTTTATAAAAACTTATATGATTGTATAAACACCGGTATGCGGTTGTATACACCGCGCATATGATTGTATACATGAGGGCATATACGGTCATAGTAAGACCTTGATATAGTCGTGTATGGTCTTATAAAGGCCTGGATGCTCTTGTACATGTCTTTATAACGATGTGTATGAGAAAGCAAATTGTATACAAGTCACTAAAATTTTATACAACCATCTTTATATATTTTTATAAAGGCTCTTATACATATTCATGTATGTTATATACAATAGCATAAATGTGTATATACCCTTCTTTATAAAACTTTACAAAAATTGTATAAAGGTTTTAATAAATATCCATAAAAAGTTTAAACAGGTTTTCAAAGATTCGTTTTCCTTGGGCACTTAATCGTAACCCACTCGAGTCACTGATCCGCCCTTCCACGGTGGGCGCATACTTACCTCGACTCAACCGCCGAATTTAAAATTTTGGACGATTGGTGGAAATTATCTATAACAACGCTTGAGCGTTGCGATAAGACTCTTGGGCCAAAGTAAGGCCTGTTTTTCGATGAGGAAAAACGCAATCTGTCGTCTTTTATCGATTATTCAACCTCCAACGCCTGTTCAGTAGGCAACGCCTGATGCGTTGGTGTAATGCGGAGACGCTAATTGCCAAACCCTCCTGGCGCAACACAAAAAGTCCTGCAACTCCTGAAGGAGACGTCTCCGACCCCAAGAGTTCGATCTCAATTCGATCCTCACAGTGGTCTCTGTCACCCCTGAAAGTTTGTACCCTGTAGACTAGTTCTTGAAAATCAAACCGGAGACGTTTCATGGTGTTGTTTGATTTTCTCACAATACGTCTATATCTCGAAAACTGCAGCAGCTATAGCGTTTCCCTTGGTATGTTAGCCCTTTAGGGTCCCACTTTGGCTAAAGTTATTTTAGAGAAGTAATTCGAATTTTTTAAAATTCGACGGTTACGTCAGTTTCATTCAAATTGTACCCGTTTTAATGCTTTAAAAAGTTCTAGTTCAGGAACTAGCCTACATGGGCAGCTAAAATTTGGTTTCTGAGAGTGGTGGACAGAAGATCCTGCAAAAAAAGTCTCATCAAAATCTGAGTGACGCTTCGGGACATCCTCTTGTGAGCGATAGCGAAGCCCTGGACCGACTAGCCCAAAAATGATTTGCGTGTCTGTTTCTTTGCGCGATTTCTAGAAGGTTCCTTTTCAAACAAAAATACAAAGGCTGATGTCGCCTCTTGCACTTTTAATACTATCGTGCCGTTTCGCTCAATCTGCCTGTTTATTGGCTTGCAGGTGCAATCAACGAACATCCTGTGCGCGCTCTGTGGCCGCGTTACATGCAGGCTCTACTGGCTCAAATCGTACGCCGCAGCAGTCCACGCAGTCGCTGAGGGCACAATGGATGCGGAACGATACGTTCAAGCCTCGAAGGAGCACAGGCGTCAAGTGGGCCAACTCCATTGGCCAACTCCGGGCTCAGCTTAATCTGCTTGTGCTTGGGATAGGAACCGCCGTCCGGTCCACAACGGAGAAACGGACCGAAAGCTGTCTCGCGCACTAGAGAACAACATATCCAAAGATGGCAAACCTTTTTTTAATCGAAAATGTTCGGTTTTCGGGCAGGACTTACCCGATAAAACTCCCCAAAATTGAACACGACATGCAATAGCGAAAAAGGCCGTTTTTAAGTTGGGGAGCAGCATATGCAAAGGTTGCGGAATATTTTCATCGAAAATTATTGATTTTCGCCGTAAAGAATCGCTGACAGGACACCTAATTTCCGCTCTTGGCGGCACTTTGAGGCAGCGTGCAGGCGGCTTTCCCGGTGGAAATTTCGAGTTTTTCCGACGATTTCTGGCAGTTCGGGGGTCCAACTACCTGGATACCAAGTGGAGTCGCGCTAAGGTACCGGCATCAATTATGTCACGCACCCCTGAACTTGAACCCTTTAGCCCACGATGTTGTACATTTACAACGTTCACAAAGTTGAGCTCTGGAAACGTTGTTTGGAAAATGAGAGGACTTTTCGGAATGGGTTCAAACCTCGGGGGCAGTGAAGTCGAAAAAATGTAGCGTTATAGAGTCGAGAAGGGAGTGTAGTCGAAGGCGATCGTGCAGAGGTTATGACAAACGCCTTACGACGAAAAAATATTTACAGCTCTAGTAGTTTCTTAGATAATTTTTACAATTCATATTAACTTTAAAAAAAATTGATTTTAAAGATGGACTACGGAGGCGCGGCCCTCTACTTTCCCCTATCACGGCCAAACGGTGGTCCCTATCAAAATTTGCAATAGAACCGACCCTCCATGAAATGGGAAAAGGAATGCGGGCACGTGCATAGTAACCCCCTCCGCGCTCCCCCGTGCTCGAGATCCAAGATGGCATCCATTTGAAGCAAACTTTTGGGAATATCTGGTGAACCGAGCCACCTAGAGAGGTGCGGTTTGCAGCGCTGGCCATCGTAGCGGTTCTGCCATCATTGCGATCGTTTGGCAATGACACCGGGCTCGAGACCACGCACCCAGTGCTCGAGAGCTACTTTGCATCTTTTTAGACGGTACGGCCTAGCTTCGTGCGGTTTTCGACATTGGCATTTGCGGGCCGCGGCAAAGGAAACGAAGGGCCCCCCACTCGGACAACTTCTCTCCAGACCACGCACCCCATGCTCGAGAACCAACTTCTATCCTTCGAACGGTATGAGGTACTGACTTGCGGTTTTCGACGTTGGACTTAGCGGGCCGCGGCAATTGGAAACAAGGGCACCAAAAACATTGTAACTCGAGAACCAAGTAAGCGATGCGTTTTAGAGAGATGAGCTTTGCGTTTCCGCAGAGGGCATAGGTAGGGGGGGGGGGGCTGTAAACGAGTACAGCCACTGGTCTCGAGACTAGGGACCCCGTCCTCGAGGAGCACATAACGACCGATGAAACTCGAGAACGAAGCGTCATATAAGAAATGCGGCTTGCGGCACTGCACAAAGGCATCGTAGGGGTATGGCGAACGAATACAGCCTCCAGTCCCGAGACCACGGACCCCGTCCTCGAGAGTCGCCGAGCAGCGGATCAGTGCACTGAGAGAAATGTTTTGTACACGAAATCAAAACTTTGGTCTCGGGCATCAAAGTTTGTTTTATCAGTTCTGTCTGGCGCTACAATCACAGTTTTTCGATGCTGGCATTAAGGCCTTTGGTTCTGTCTTTTACAGTTGTTTGAGGCTCACTACGATTCATATTTTACACACCAGTTCGAACCAATTTGATGCGGGACATGAAATCCGGTTCGGTGCTAGTCACCAAACGTACTTGATTACCAGCGCACTAGTGCCGACTGCCATCTGACCGCTAGCTGACTGCCATCACGGCGCGATGCGGGGCAGCGCAGTTGTCTCGGTGGCTCAGTGGGTTCCGCGCCCGCCGTGCTAGGTGTGAGGCGGGTTCGGTCGGGGGATCGATTCCCGTTCGGGGCGTGATCAGTTTCTACATCGTCAAATGTCCAAAACTGTCGGTGTAAAGCACTGCCGTCTGGTTTTAACAAAAACAGTGCAAAGCATACTTTTGCTGATATTTTAAAAGTAAAATACAAATATTTTGGGACCGAAACGAATCAGCATCAGTGTCCGCAATAAGCGGCTTTGGTTGTGACAAAAAAAGCTGTTTTAAGCCACGATTAAAATAAGAATGGCATGGCCATTGAACCTGTTTGATGCGGTGCATCAAACAAGGTAATCAAACAGATTTGGGCGCCACGCCGAAATCTTTGGTTAGTTCAAATATCATCAAAGTGTTTAGATCTGGCAACCAAAGTTTCGGTACTCTCCATGAAACATTTCTCTCAGTGTGACTCGAGTGGGTTACGCTCGGTTAGGTTAGTGGAGACCTGGGTAGGTTAGGCTCAGTTAGGTAAGGGTAGTTTAGGAAAGGTTTACGGGCGTTGATGACCAAAAGGCAATGTAATATACGTCCGGCTGCCACATGAGCGTAGCTTCGACCGGCCGGAAACAGCGACGCACGCTGCCTGTTTGGTCTCGCAGAGTCTTCCTTGGCAGAAGACAGCCGCCGGCAGGCCAAGGTAGGCGTGCGCCAGGCGTGGAGTGGTGGAACAGTGATTCGCGCTGAGCGAAGCCAGTTACGCCACGACGCGGTCTGGCGTACCCCTACCTATAAAAAGGTTTATGCCAAAACTGCGCAAGGTACAACCAGAACAATTGTGGAACAATGTGGAACAAATGGAGAACAATCGGGTGTACCTTGTATGTGACTTGTCGCTTCTCGTGAAGCTGGCCGCGCCCTCCTTAATTTTATAAAAAGGTTGAAGCCAAAACTGCGCAAGGTACAACCAGAACAATTGTGGAACAATGTGGAACAAATGGAGAACAATCGGGTGTACCTTGTATGTGACTTGTCGCTTCTCGTGAAGCTGGCCGCGCCCTCCTTATTTTTTAAAAAAATGGTTAAAGCCAAAACTGCGCGTGATAGAACCAGAACAATTATGGAACAATGTGGAACAAATAGAGAACAATCAGATGGCAGTGGGCGCTTTTGGGTTTGCGTCAAGGGCACGGCCATCTTCATGGGACTGAAGAGGACACCAAACACCTCATCTGCCTGACGCCTCTTCTCATCAAGGGTATTTATGACATCCTTAACGTGGTCACTAGCCGAGACGACGTCAAGCGATGGTCTCTGCAGCATGTTAGCAAGAGGCAAAGTAGTCGAAAAAATGTCACACATGCACGCAAGAGTGACGATGAATGACGGGTTAGTGAGAGAGAGAATGAGGTCCTGCGCGTCTGATGCAGCTTTTGCCTCTTTCCATTCCATGATTTCTTGAAGAACTTGGATTATGTCCGGAAGTTTGCCCCTAAACATAAGGTAAGTATCATGTCTTTCAATAAATCTTGTTTCGCAGAGCTTTGGCATGCCTTGCTTTTTTAGAATAGCTCTGACTGTTACATTCCGCTTGGAAGAGGAGTTCAGGAATGTGCTAGTTTGATTCATCAAAGCTGAGGCAGTTTTGACATACTGCACTTGGTACTCTGAGACAAGGCGTTATTGAGGGAATGGCTGCCGCATGGAGTTTTGACAGCATGCTTTGCCACTTTAAGAATTTCAGCTACTGCACCTTTAGCTTCAGACATCATGACACTGCAGCTGTCAGTGAACACTCCCATACAATTATCTAGATTTAATTAGCGAGCGAAGCGAGCTCAGATTCTCAAAACGGGCCCCGCGACAACTTTGGTCGTGACTCTGTCTGTCTGTCTGTCAGTCACGGACTTTCCAGAAACACCACACAACCGTTTTAGCTCCGCTTTTAAGTATCGGTTCTATAATAATCGGCCCACAAAATGACGAGCCATTTTTTCGATTAATTGCGTTTGAAATATTTCGTAGTACTAGCAGATGTAGGACATTTCAATCCGTGCGGTTGGCACACTGACGGAACTCAGTGACGTCACGGCAGCCGTCCGGCGCCGTTCGGCAGGCTGGTGGTTTCTTTTTGCTGCGATATATTATGTCGCCGGTTGTTTGTTCGACATGATTTTTGGACATTCAATTCGAGATTTCCTGTTGCTGTGGTGTGGTGTGATGACAGGTAAGTGACAAGTAGTACGTCGGCTGCAAAGCAGTTTGCGTTCACGTACGTCTCCCCGCTCCATGACGTAATTTTTTACGACGCGGAATAAAATGTATCATGAAGTGGGGGTCGATTGACTGTCTTCATTCGTTGACGCGTTTCGTTATTAAAGCAATTTCGCATCCGCGGACACTCACTAGACCGCTGTGTTATGGTTACATAAGTAAAAGATGCAGTTGTTTACAAACAACGTTCAGAGGTTATGTTCCCCTGTGCCTGTCCCGGCTATTGTTGAAACAGCAATAGTATTCACGATTTGGACTACTTGTTGTAAATTATTGAGTCTATTTGAATCAACAACGTTGATGGTGATCGATATGGTTTGGATAAGGAAAGAGCGACTGGTCACAGTGGAAGCACACAGGAAGTGAGCATTTATTCAGGATCAGGATACACAAGGATATGGCGGAAAAGCATAGTACATTGATAGCAGGCGGTGAGTCGAGTAATCGATAGCAAGGCAGTGTCATGCATGAGCTGTTACAGAAGAGAGGGAAATACAAGCCAGAATGTTAAAGGTTACAATATTTACAACACACCCCCTTAATCTTGTTACATTCTGGGGTTTTCAGATAGACCTAGATTTAAGATACAATTTTTATGTTTAGATACTCCGAGCGGCTTTGTAAGAACATCAGCCGGCATGACATCTGTTGACATATGTTCTAATGTTATCTCACCTTCTAGCACTGCATCTCTTACCAGTTGCATACGGCAACCAAAATGCTTAGTCCTTGCGCTAAAACCTGTCGAATATGCTAATGTAATTGCACTCATGTTATCATTAAATATGGTTACTTTCTGGTCACCACAGTCAAACAGATTATTTATGAAATCATTTAAATATTTACATTCTTTCACAGCCTCAGTGATGGCTATATATTCAGATTCTGTTGATGACTGAGCAGCAAGTTTCTGCTTTCTGCTTTCCCAAGAAATTAAATTTTTGTCCAACATGAAGCAATAACCACTGTAAGATTTATAATCAGATGGGTTTCCAGCCCAGTCTGCATCGGCGTAACCAAGTAGACAAAAGGTTGGATTTTTGGATTTGCAATAGTTGAGGCCGACTCTAGGTGTGGACTTAAGATATGCCAGCAATCTCTTGGCTAGATTCCAGTGTGCCTTTGTATGACAAGTATTAAACTGACTCAAAAAACTAACTGTATAGGAAATATCAGGTCTTGTGCAGACACTAAGGTACAATAAACATCCAATTAATTCCTGATAGGGCTCCTCCCCTTTGGGACTTCCCTTTAAATCTTTTAATTTTAATTTATACTCCATGGGTGTTTTCACCCCTTTGCAGTCCTGCATTTTAAATTTTTGCAAGACAGAAGAAATGTAATCCTCCTGGTGAAGGTGCAAGGTGCCTTCTTTCCAGTTCCTTTCAATTTTCATACCTAGGCAAGTTCGTGCCTCACCCAGATCCTTAATTTTGAAGTGAGACTGTAAAACCTTCAGCAGTGCGTCTTTATCCCAATTATTGATATAAAAAAGGAAAAAATCATCAACATACAGAGCAACAATAATGAGTGAGGAGTTTCCTCGTTTAATATATACACAAGGCTCGTCCAAAAAATTGACGAAACCTTCCCCTTTTAAAACTTTGTCCGCCTTCAGGTTCCAGCTTCTGGCGGCTTGTTTTAGCCCATAAACGGCTTTATTTAATTTACAGACATGACTTTCATAGCCTTCAGCAGTGAATCCTTCTGGCTGGGACATGTAAACGGTTTCAAACAGATCACCATTAAGAAAGGCAGTCTTCACATCCAAATGACTTATTTTTAGATCAAAATTTACTGCAACTGAGAAAAGAACTCTAAGAATGGGTCGTCTGACCACCGGGGCAAAAGTTTCATTATAGTCCACACCATAGGTCTGTGTATAGCCTCTAGCCACCAGACGTGCACGGTACAAAGATGAACCATCAGGGCTGATTTTCCTTTTAAAAACCCATTTATTTCCCACTATTTTAGTCCGAGCTTGTGGTGCCACCAAGGTCCGTGCTCCGCAGTCATTAAAAGATTGCAACTCGTCCTCCATGGCTTTAATCCAGAATATTGATTCCGAACCTTCCATGGCCTCATGAGCTGTTTTGGGGACATGTATATGTGGGTTTATCTCAGACTTGGCCGCAATGTGGGCTGGCCTCCCCTTGTCAGTCATGACAAAATCAGGAAACTGTTTGGGAACTCTTGTTCGTTTGGACAAATTTTGGAAATCCTCTGCACTTGAAACTGTGCTGATATTTTCAATATCTATATGGTATGAGGATGTCGATGAACTTGGACTTGTGGTGCCCAGCCCATCATTTGATTCAGTTTCCGAAGTTTGGGGTATGGAATTTGTCGAGAATTCAGACTGGCTTGTGGTGCTCAGTTGGTCATCTGACAATCTGGAGATACTGGTCGACGAATAGTTTTCAGAAGCACTCTCTGGTGAGTCTTCGATCCCTTGCATATTTATGCAGGAGATTTGAGAATTTCCCATTACACTAGGGACAATTTGAGTTGGGAGTGTGGGTATAATAGCTCCCATGTAAGAAGGAATTGAATTCAAGTTTTCCCCTTTATTTCCTATTTTTAATTCTTTATTCCCCAATTTAATTTCCTTAGCTGGAAATCTATACTCATCAAAAACTACACTTCTTTCCACAAAATACTTCCTAGGTTGAGCAATGTCCATGAGTTTAAAGCCCTTCTTTTCCTCATCATACCCCATGAAGATACAAGTCTTACTTCTATTCCCCAACTTTTTACTCTTTTTCTTACTAACATGAACTGAAGCAAAACAACCAAAAACCCTGAGATTCTCTACATTAGGCTTCAAACCAGTCCAGGATTGCAGGGGAACCATGCCTTGCACGGCCTTAGTTGGTGAAATATTCTTAAGGTAAACAGCCATCTCGAGAGCTATGGCCCAATATTTGAAGTCGAGCCCTGCCTCCTTTAGCAAGGCCCTTACTTTGTCGAGCAAGGTCCTATTAGTTCTTTCAGCAATGCCATTTTGTTCGGGGGTATCTACCACAGAAAGCTGTCTAACTAATCCTTCCTTTTCGAAAAATTCGTTGAATATTTTGTGGCAATATTCAGTACCGTTGTTGTCTGACCTTGATTTGTTTTCCAGATTGTTTTTCCACCAGTGTTTTGTATGTTTTGAATTTATTGAAGACTTCATCTTTGTTCCTTAGCAGCGCCAGCATGGTGTATCTACTTTTGTCGTCAGTGAATGTTAGAAAGTACCTATAGCCTTCCCAAGACAAGGTGTCAGTCACCTCACATACATCGGAGTGAATAATTTGTAGTAACTCACTCGCCCTGTTGACTACACCTTTTGGCAGCGCAGCCCTTGTGTGTCTTGACTCTAGGCATATTTCGCAAGGAGGGGAATCATCTGAAATGTTGTGAGGAATGCCATTAACTAGACCATTCTTTAAGAGACCAAGATTATTTTTACCCAGGTGAGCAAATCTTCTGTGCCACAGTTTATATTTACTTGAGCTAGAACTGACTCTAAATGCAGTGTTTGGTCTCTTTACTTGCAGTTTAACTTTGTAGGTTCCATTGGACTCCCTTGCTTTTAATAACGGTTTCCCTTTAATACTGATGTCCTCCTTGCGAAACACCCCACCATAGTCATCGATGAACACTGTTACCAGATTGCTTTTAGCAATCGTACTCACTGATAGTAGGTTGCACGTCAGTCCAGGTGCATGCAAGCACTTAATCCCCGACAGGCCTTGATGTCGTTCCTCGTCCAAACAGATCTCCCCTGCCCCTTCCGTGTAAAGTACCTGGTCACCAGCACATTCAATTGACTCCCTGGGCACTCGCCTGTAACCATGCAGAAGAGAGGAATCACTTTGTAGGTTGTCAAAAGAACCACTATCAAGGTAATATTCTATTTCATTTATTCCAGAAGCAGAAGGACAGTCGGCTCTTAAAAGGTTAGGTGGAATATCAGGTTTGTCAGGTTTGTCGTCGTTTGGTCTTTTAGCTATTTTTACTTTCCATTTTGGTTGGATGTTGGTGCGGTTAGTGTGGTCATTTTGGTTAGTCTGGTCGTTAGGTTTGGTCTGGTCGTCACGTCTGAAGCGGCAGTCCCTATCCTTATGGTTAGTTTTTCTGCACCAGCGGCAGGGCGGAAAAGAGCCGGCTGGGTGTGGCGACGGTTCCCATTTTGCCTTCTTTGCCTCTGGTTCCCACGAAGTCGACTGCCGGGCGTGGAGTTGATGTGGGCGGCCATTCCGCTGCCCTCTGGATCCGTGGCCCCCACGGCCCCCGCGACCGCCTCGGTAGCCACGGCCACCACGGCCTCCGCGGTGCTGCCCTCTGGTGGTGGAGTCGGAAATGGCGGGGCCGCCGCTTCCGGATGAGTTGGCGGGGGCGAATTTGAGCGCTTGTCCGGCGCTCCTCCCCTCCGCCTCCTGGACACGGGCCTCCTTGAAAAGCTCCGCCATCACCCGGGCGAACTTGAGGGTCGGCTCCCCGGTCCCCGGCGCTGGCTCGGTGCAGGTGATGGTGATGAGTTGCCGGACGTTGCGGTTTTCCGGCCGCAGGTTCAGCAGCATCACCACGGCGTAGATCTCGTCCTCCGAGATCTTGCCATGGGCACCGAGGGAGGAGACGGCCTCCTTGAACGCCGTCACGTACGCGTTCAGTGTCGAGAATTTTTCCTCCTTTGTTTCAAAGAGGTCACGCAGCAGTCCTATTTTCCGGTACACCCCGGTGTCCTCGTACACGTCGCACAAGATGTCCCATGCCTCCTTGGCGTAAACCGTGTCCAGGACATGAGACATCACACTTTGGTCCAGTGACCCACAGATCCTTCCGTGCGCCCTGGAGTCCCTCTTCATTTCAGGACACAGAGGTTGGCCCCTCAGATTTTCGGGCGGCAGGCTGAAGATGCAGTCCACCAGCTCGAGCTCTTGCAGCGCGAGACGGATCATGAACCTCCAGTGCCGCCAGTTCTCCGGTCCCCGGAGCTTCTCGACGACGAGGGGCGCACTGGGGACGGCCGACACGGCGGCCGTCGAGGGTCCGGCATTTTCACTGTCCTGACGGCTCACGTTTCTTCGGGTTGCCATAGTTCACTAGCAACCACTCACAGAAGAGGGGAAAGGGGCCACATAACACTTTCACTGGAGACGAAAAACGTGGTCGCCTAACCTCCAAACCGAACGAGTCCAGATCACTGCGAATTTACTCGAAATCGTGAGTAAATCACAAAAGTTCAATTTGCGCGGTGGAAACGGGACCTGGGCCCATAACCTGTTGTAAATTATTGAGTCTATTTGAATCAACAACGTTGATGGTGATCGATATGGTTTGGATAAGGAAAGAGCCAAATAACAACACGACTGGTCACAGTGGAAGCACACAGGAAGTGAGCATTTATTCAGGATCAGGATACACAAGGATATGGCGGAAAAGCATAGTACATTGATAGCAGGCGGTGAGTCGAGTAATCGATAACAAGGCAGTGTCATGCATGAGCTGTCACAGAAGAGAGGGAAATACAAGCCAGAATGTTAAAGGTTACAATATTTACAACACTACTTCATAACCTTGCAAATATATTCTTTCTTAATCGCATTTCTACTCATGTGCTACATGCCATAACCTTAAACTGTTCGGAAGTAGTTCTTACTGTACTCAGTTATCAGTAGCATACTCCTGTCGCGACCAACTAAGAGGGAGTTGGAAGCACCGTTACAGGTGAAAGAAAAAGTGCGTTTCCTAAAACCATGTCTTCAATTTGTTGCAGTGCTTTTTTCTTGCGGTGATGATGCAAATGTATGGCGAAACCACTTTGCTGTGACAGTGGTTCGGTTCTCATGTGACATGTTTCCAATCTCAAGTCAAGAGACCATCTCAAATATTATGAGGTAAGCATCTATTTAAATATTGTTTATGTAGTCTGTTCATACACCTATTTGTTTTCATTCAAAGTCCTGTTCTTCTTTCAGGTGACGAGGACAAGCTTTGAGCACATTGTTGTACCCGAGTGTAAATTTATGCTGGGCTCGTATTGAGCTGAACCTGGTCAGTAGTTCATTTGCCTATAAACATTCTTTTGCTTGTGGGGGGAATGTGTGGCTGTAACACGCCTACAGCAATCTCTGATTGATTTGTCTTATGTTGACATCAACATGCTTCTGTAGCCAAACTAGTATCTAATTATTTTTGTTTCAGAGCACATCAATGTCGACTCATTAAAAGGGGCATTCCATATGCTCTCAGGTGTTTGAGTCCGTAATCTTTATTGTCAAGCACCTGAATTTCTAATGTAAGTTGCCGCTAAACTTCATGCGAATATGGAAATGCTTTCAGATGACTATTTAGACCGATATGTTAGATGTATCATTCCATGCTTTTCCTTTTTCCAGACATTCCAACTGTTGCTAACATCAGTCGGCAGTGTACGAAAGTTCATGATATATAGTGCCAGTGCCTCATGGAAATGGTAGACCGTTCCTGTCCACTCCTGTTACCATTGCTTCCTCGTGAAAGTGCTCAGCTGATCCCTGTGTAAAAGGTTCTTTTGATAGTGTCTGTTGATCCCATTCTCATTTATTTGGAACAGTTCAGATCTTTATCCTGTATTTTTTCCATTCATAGAACATAAATTGTTGATGTAACTTTGAAAACTTTGCCCTTATGTAACACTCTTAATTTAGCTCAACCGTTCTCGACAGTTGTATTGAAAACCGTTTCCTCAATTAGTTTAGAGACTTTTCAGTATTATTTTGGCTTTACCAATCTCTATGAATTGTTTACCTGTAAATGAGATGCCCTGAACTTGATAAAATGTCTAAATGTGATAAATAAAATTGCCTTCTTGCTACTTATGCATTGTCTTTCCCTAGATCAGTGATGCTCACAGTATGCGCACATTAGCTGTGCCTGATTTACTTTCATTTAGGACTCTGAAATTATTTTGGGCTTCTATACATGGGTTTTTGCATCAATGCGATTTGTAAATTGTTTATGTAATGCTTATTAATGACTTACTTTAACTCTGCTTAGTTCAAAGCAATTATAAATTGCAATAAATCATCTTTATGCCTGTACCCAACAAAAACTACTTTTCTCTTTCTTTAAAAATTATCATTTCTTTCACGCACAGTCTTACAACATCACTTTTTGGGGCAAGAAGGAGAATAATCCAGGCAACAGTGAAGGCCAAGGGGAGGGGGGGGGGGTATACGAGTTGTAAGAGACCCTACATCACCGAACAGGGCAAAACTTACAATAAGGATAAAAGTGGATGGGTTGTCTCCTGGTGGTGGCTTTGGTCGGGTGGGGTACTCATCGGAATATAATCTGAGGCTAGGTTAGACACTGAGTAGTTGAAAGGAGGGTCAGAGGCGCACGCATCGGGTTGCACCTCACCCTCCCTCCCCCCCCCCCCCTCAACCAATTGACACATTTTCATATTTTACGTAACACGTAGATCATTCGTGTACCGAAAGACCTCTTCATCCCCGGCGCAAGTAAAACAAGAAGAAGATCAACCCACATTAGTGGGATTGCCATAGTCTCGTTCTTTACCCTAGTACGTAATACAAAAAGCTTAGCACGAAGTACCCACTTCAGTCTTCACTTCAGTCCCCCCCCCCCCCCCCCCACACACACACACCTTACTTTTTTCCCCCGCTGCATGACCCTGACGAGCGCCTGGGGCATAGGCAAGTGCACGCGTGGGTGTATTGCGGGCTGGCCTATCCCCACCCAGGCAGGCGACTCAAACAAGCATTGCCCATCGCGATCAGCCATTATTTCATGTTAAGTTTGAAATGTCTTTACGCTGCGCTCGCTACATTACGCGCAGCATTTCGGAGCGTACCCCTAGTCCCAAGATTCCTACTCCCACAGCATTGATAGCAATTTTTCCAAGTACTTCTCCACTGAGTATTGGCTCCTGCACGTGTTTGTCACCCTGCAAGTCATCGTTATCGTTATCAGAATCAGAAATGTCACGTTGGTCTTGATATTGATTACTTTCGTTTGCAGCAGCAGCCTGATGTGCTTCAATGAACATAATAAAGTCTTCGCGCACGGTGCCACCATCTAGGTATCTGATGACCAGAGACATCTGGGATGAATGCGAAATATCAGTTGTCTCATCAAACATTGTAGAGTAATATTCAGCATTTTCAATTTTAGATTTTCTTGAACTTCTATAGTGCACTGATCGACAATTGCATTCTCTTTTGCAGGAGAGTGGTACATTAACCTTGAAGTGCCAGCATTCAGTTTCTGGTACAGCTGCTCATCACCAGAATGTGCGCGGAAGCGCAAGAGAGCGCGGAGATTTCCATCGTCGTGACTTGGATCATCTAAGGTGAGTTTACCACTGTCTCTATGACCCCGCAGCGGTATGTTTTGCCGCCCGCATAAAATAACTGTTTCAATAACCTTGGTAAGTAACTGCTTCTTTTCTTGCATTTCAGCTTCCTTCAAAGTATCTAGCTTGTTACTTATATCCTGTTGGGGATTTTTGTAGGTTACGAGGAAGTCCTCAGCAGCAAGCACAGCTTCTACATGGTAAGATGTTTTCAAGTGACTTTCTAATATTCCCTCAGCTCCTAATAATTTAGCGTGATTGTTTGCAGGTTCGGAGACTAACTTTCTTAATAGCACGCCGCCCCGTTCCTTCCCTGGTACGAAGAACGGGCAGACTCTGCAGAAGAGTCCTTTCTTGAAATGAGAGTATACCAACCAGCTTTTGTATCGAGTTAAGTGAGACTGATTCAGGTACCGCCTTTCTTCTTTACCCTTTTTCATGTGGACAGAAAAAGGGAGATTGTTGATATCTAATTGATCTCGGTCTCTTGTCAAAATTTTGTTGATTGTGAAATCACTAGGCCGTTTACTCTGTCCTATGTAAAAACCTATGTCCTCACTGCTGCCGTGGCCCTGCTGAACTGTTTCTGGCTGTTGCTGAGGAGGAGGTATAACTACGTGCACCAGCACCAACAGCTGCCACCGTTCGAACTACTGTCGTTGAAGAGAAGTGAAAGTGTAAACGGGAAATGTGATAGAAATAAAGAATTAATATTAGGACACGAAAGTGAGAAGTTAACTAGGTTACCTTCTGAACCTGCACCCCCAGCCTCATCCACCACATCCACACCCTCGTTAACACGAAGGTCATCATCATTGGCCTTTTTTTTGCCGCAAAGAATTGCAGCAGAGTGCCCTTCCGTTTGCCACCACCGGGTCCGCCGGAACCAGAAGCCTTTGAGTAAATGTAAAACACATGCACATGCAAGGCATAAATATAACAGGAAATATAACGGCCACACACTTCACACTGCCCCAATCCAAACCCCCGCCCGCCTCCACCCGATGACACACGAGACAAGCAATGAGCCAGAAAAATCAGGACAGGAATCACGGTCACAGGCCAAAAACAACACACAGAGAGGAAGAAAACAGGTACGCATCACGCAGGCATCGTAGCACAAAACCGCAGTTAAAACTCACCATTTCGATCGATGCGAGTCGAGTAAGAAACTTCCGGATGGCGGAGCGGGACGATGGATTGTTGTTTCGGTAGCGCGGCGCAAGTGGACAGGCTCCGACACGCTGCCGTTGAGCAAATATACGGCTCGGCTGTGCGCGAGCGCGGCGAGGCAGATGCTCGACTCGTCACTGCCGCCCGCCGCCGCGCGCCTCAGACCTCCCTCCCTCTCCTCTCTCCCTTCCCCCTCCCATCCCGGCCGCTAGCCCTCCCCCCCCCCCCCCCCAGGACGCACGACACACCAGTGCCCGGCACGGTGGACCTGGAGGACGCCTTCTGAAAGTATTCCTCGATGGAGCAGGCCCGGTCATCGGCAGGTCGAAATAAAATTTCGATGTTCAACACGCGGGAAAAGTTAGCCCGTCCTTCCAAACGACCAAATTTTTTTTTTCAGAATTTTTGGACAACTTCCTACGGTGCCGCCGAGGCGTTTTATACTCAGCTTAGGCAACCCGCAATACACCGCCGCTTTTCCCCATTTCCCGGCCGTGTGAGCGGCCGCAGCGCATTTTTTCAGGTCTGTCGGGGTACTATGACCTGCGGGGGAGGTGAGGTGACCCCAAGAGGCCAACAGGTCACGTGGTTCATCGCCACAGGTGCCAAAACAGGTAAGAAATCTCCTTTTTTATCTAAAAAATTGTTCAAATAGCGTCAATTTTTAATTGAAGGGGAGGGGGTGCGAGCCCTTGCACCCCCTCCCGCCCCGAGGTACTCGGTACAAGGTTATTGGTACGGTGGCAGTTTCGCTTGGTTCGGTTTGCAGTCAGGGTGGCACATTTCAGTTCGTTGTACAAAAGGCGAACAGTTTCGAATCTATCCGGTTCCCGCTCAACCGTAGCTAAGGTCATTACATGGACTGCCTCCAAAAAGGATATCAATTGATCCCAATTCTTTCAACCTTTCACACGACAGCTCACAAACGTTTCCCAACTGACAAATGTCATCTTTGAAGTTGAATCTCTGTAGTTTTAAGCAATGCCTATCAATCTCGGAGGAGAGGTAAACGTGTGGTTTTATTCCCATCTTCTGTAGGGCAACTAAGCCACTAGAGATGCCATCAAAAAGTGACAGCACTCGAGGCCTTTTGAGTACATGAGATGTCCCATCAATGACAATCTGTTGGTAAAGTCTACCACGTTCAAAGCGGAGCCTTGGCACAATCACATGACAGCTCTGCAATCAAACAATTCACAGATTTCAGCTCAAAATCCATTACGAACCTGGTACACTATACGAAATGGATATATAATGCAAAGGGGACCATCATAAATTTAAAGCAGTCCCCAAGAAATAATACATGCAGATGAAATCAAAGGACACACAAAAAAAGGAAAACATTTGAAGACAATCGACAATAATGGATATTATATTAATCGGAAGAAAATTATGTGGTACTTAAATGAAAAGTCTTATGCAGAATAGGTTAAGTTTGCTGATTCTCACCTTCAATTCAGTTTCGGTGCATCCGTATTTGATGGCAGCATTGTGACGTCTACGAGCAAGGTTCCTATCAGCAGCCTTTTTGCGATTAGCTGGAGTACCATGGTTCTTTTTCATCCTTAATGCAGACTTCTTCCTCGACATAGTTTGATGATGATCCCGTCAAGAAAAGGACATAAACCGACAACAATGGATCCTAACCCAGACAACCATCGACCGAAATGGCCTGATATGATTGTAACGGGGTATTCAGGCCTACAGCTGGAAAGAAAAATTCACCCATGTGGAATTAATAATCTATTGCTGTTGATAGATGCTCCCCACCACCAATATTTACTTAAACTAAATTCAGTCCTCCCCGAAAAATTGATTATGTGCAATCTGACAGAGTTGCAGTCAACTCACTGTAACGAGGTTGCAGAAAGAGGACGTGTAATGTGTTGACGGCGGTTACAGGTTGGATATACAAGAGACAAAATGCTGTGGTAAATTCTTTAATCTGACCTTTCGTCATGTGTCTGTCCATAAAATCATGAATAAAACCTACAAGACAGAAAAGGGCACGAGTTACTAGCGGCACTTAAAATGTTGAAGTGCAAATGAAGTGCAAATGAAGACCGAGGTCACTCACATGTTGGGTGGGCTTATGCCATCCCCGTGTAATGGCCCGGCTGCGGTCGCGGCAGCCGGAGCCAATACACGGGGTGGCGGGCCTGCTCATGTGCTCTGCGTCCTCTCGTCCTGGCTTGCCGGGCCTGGGCGGGCGCGGCGGCGGGGCGGGGTGGGCGTGGGGGCCGGACGCGGCCTGCGGCGGCTCCGGTAGGGCCCCGCACACGTCGGGGCCGGAGGACCGCCGCAGGCTCCCCACCCCACCATTGTGGCTGCTGTGGCTGCTGTCCTTGGCTTGGGAGCCTTCGTAGTACTGCAATCCAATGACACTTATTAGAATTGCGCGCACGCACACAACCGCACGGAAGCAACGACAGGGTCAAGAAATTGCGCTCCCCCCCCCCCCCCCCCCCCGCACTGCCCAGTTAAACACCGGCGTCGAATGCGTCGGATCTTTCTCAACCGTGCTCGCGACCGGGCCTCGCACAATGTTGCCCCCGAGTCAACGTCGCCGAGTGTTTGAACGTTTGAACGCTCCTCCGCACCCCGGCAGAGCTACCCGTTGAGCCCCGGTCCAGCACGGTCCGGGACGGGTACCCGGTGTTCGACACTGTCCCCCGCAACCCACGAACACACACACACACACACACACACACACACACACATAGAGGCACTTACCATTGCGGGCCATGGTAGCTCTGTTGATGCTTATGTCTTGCTGTGTCTTGCTGTGCTGCAATATGCAATGACACCGGATTCTGAATCGAACGACCACGAAGGGTGCTGCGGCCCCCCCCCTCTCCCCCATCCCGGCCCGCCCCCCATCCCCTCCGGCCCCAAGAAAAAGAACACAGGCGCTACCTAGCTTGCGGGGTGTTTTGACCCGGATTACATAATCTCCATTTCCCAGACGCGCCCGTGTTCCATTCTTGTCATTATTCGTCAGCATTTCTCCATTAATTTGAAACGGGGACCGAGGTCGGAAGTTAAAAATATAATACTTCCTGAGCGGAAACGGGTGGTGTCGGAAATTCTATGGCAGACATTCCCTCTGCCGGTGGATTTCTCTGTCTGTCGGTCACGGACTTTACAGAAACACCACACAACCGTTTTAGCTCCGCTTTCCAGTATCGGTTCTATAATAATCGGCCCACAAAATGACGAGCCATTCTTTCGATTAATTGCGTTTGAAATATTTCGTAGTAGTAGCAGATGTAGGACATTTCAATCCGTGCGGTTGGCACACTGACGGAACTCAGTGACGTCACGGCAGCCGTCCGGCGCCGTTCGGCAGGCTGGTGGTTTGGCTTTGCTGCGACATATTTTGTCGTCAATTGCTAGTTCGACATGATTTTTAGACATTCAATGCGATATTTCCTGTTGCTGCGGCTGTGGTGTGGTCTGATGACAGGTAAGTGACAAGTAGTACGTCGGCTGCAAATCAGTTCGCGTTCACGTACGTCCCCCCCGCTCCATGACGTGATTTTATAGGAAACGAAATAAAATGCATCATGAAGTGGGGGTCGATTGACTGTCTTCATTCGTTCACGCGTTTCGTTATTAAAGCAATTTCGCATCCGCGGACACTTACTAGACCGCTGTGTTATGGTTACATAAGTAAAAGATGCAGTTTTTTTCAAACAACGGTCAGAGGTTATGTTCCCCTGTGCCTGTCCTGGCTATTGCTGAAACAGCATTAGTATTCACGATTTGAACTACTTCGTAACCTTGCAAATATATTCTTTCTTAATCGCATTTCTACTCATGTGCTACATGCCATAACCTTAAACTGTTCGGAAGTAGTTCTTACTGTACTCAGTTATCAGTAGCATACTCCTGTCGCGACCAATTATGAGGGAGTTGGAAGCACCGTTACAGGTGAAAGGAAAAGTGCGTTTCCTAAAACCATGTCTTCAATTTGTTGCAGTGCTTTTTTCTTGCGGTGATGATGCAAATGTATGGCGAAACCACTTTGCTGTGACAGTGGTTCGGTTCTCATGTGACATGTTTCCAATCTCAAGTCAAGAGACCATCTCAAATATTATGAGGTAAGCATCTATTTAAATATTGTTTATGTAGTCTGTTCATACACCTATTTGTTTTCATTCAAAGTCCTGTTCTTCTTTCAGGTGACGAGGACAAGCTTTGAGCACATTGTTGTACCCGAGTGTAAATTTATGCTGGGCTCGTATTGAGCTGAACCTGGTCAGTAGTTCATTTGCCTATAAACATTCTTTTGCTTGTGGGGGGAATGTCTGGCTGTAACACGCCTACAGCAATCTCTGATTGATTTGTTTTACGTTGACATCAACATGCTTCTGTAGCCAAACTAATGTCTAATTTTTTTTGTTTCAGAGCCCATCAATGTCGACTCATTTAGAGGGGCATTCCATATGCTCTCAGGTGTTTGAGTCCGCAATCTTTATTGTGAAGCACCTGAAGTTCTAATGTAAGTTGCCACTAAACTTCATGCGAATATGGAAATGCTTTCAGATGACTATTTAGACTGATATGTTAGATGTATCATTATTATGCTTTTCCTTTTTCCAGACATTCCAACTGTTGCTAACATCAGTCAGCAGTGTACAAAAGTTCATGATATATAGTGCCAGTGCCTCATGGAAATGGTAGACCGTTCCTGTCCACTCCTGTTACCATTGCTTCCTCGTGAAAGCGCTCAGCTGATCCCTGTGTAAAAGGTTCTTTTGATAGTGTCTGTTGATCCCATTCTCATTTATTTGGAACAGTTCAGATCTTTATCCTGTATTTTTTCCATTCATAGAACATAAATTGTTGATGTAACTTTGAAAACTTTGCCCTTATGTAACACTCTTAAATTAGCTCAAACATTCTCGACAGTTGTATTGTAAACCTTTTCCTCAATTAGTTTAGAGACTTTTCAGTGTTATTTTGGCTTTACCAATCTCTATGAATTGTTTACCTGTAAATGAGATGCCCTGAACTTGATAAAATGTCTAAATGTGATAAATAAAATTGCCTTCTTGCTACTTATGCATTGTCTTTCCCTAGATCAGTGATGCTCACAGTATGCGCATATTAGCTGTGCCTGATTTACTTTCGTTTAGGACTCTGAAATTATTTTGGGCTTCTATACATGGGCTTTTGCATCAATGCGATTTGTAAATTGTTTATGTAATGCTTATTAATGACTTACTTTAACTCTGCTCAGTTCAAAGCAATTATAAATTGCAATAAATCACCTTTATGTCTGAACCCAACAAAAACTACTTTTCTCTTTCTTTAAAAATTATCATTTCTTTCACGCACAGTCTTACAACATCACTTTTTGGGGCAAGAAGGAGAATAATCCAGGCAACAGTGAAGGCCAAGGGGAGGGGGGGGGGGGGTATACGAGTTGTAAGAGACCCTACATCACCGAACAGGGCAAAACTTACAATAAGGATAAAAGTGGATGGGTTGTCTCCTGGTGGTGGCTTTGGTCGGGTGGAGTACTCATCGGAATATAATCTGAGGCTAGGTTAGGCACTGAGTAGTTGAAAGGAGGATCAGAGGACGCTATGGGTTAGGTTAGGCCGAGGAGAGGGGTGCAGTCGTGCCTATGGCATCGACGCCGTTCACATACCACGCAACTGGCAGAACACCGACACGCACGCATCGGGTTGCACCTCACCCTCCCTCCCCCCCCCCCCTCAACAATTGACACATTTTCATATTTTACGTAACACGTTGATCGTTCGTTTATCTAAAGACCCCTTCATCCCCGGCGCAAGTAAAACAAGAAGAAAATCAACCCACATTAGTGGGATTGCCATAGTCTCGTTCTTTACCCTAGTACGTAATACAAAAAGTTTAGCACGAAGTACCCACTTCAGTCTTCACTTCAGTCCCCCCCCCCCCACGCACACACCTTCCTTTTTTCCCCCGCTGCATGACCCTGACGAGCGCCTGGGGCATAGGCAAGTGCACGCGTGGGTGTATTGCGGGCTGGCCCATCCCCACCTAGGCAGGCGACTCAAACAAGCATTGCCCATCGCGATCAGCCATTATTTCATGTTAAGTTTGAAATGTCTTTACGCTTCGCTCGCTACATTACGCGCAGCATTTCGGAGCGTACCCCTAGTACTTTCTTGCGAAAGCAATCAATGCGATATAGTGGCGCGTACACACTCATCCCCACACGCACAAATGCACACATGCACGCGACCGCGTCCGGCGACACCTCAGACGACGCTGAGCCATGAGTTGCCCGGTGGCCAGGGCGCGTGCACCGGCGCGCAGTCGCGGCAGCGCGGTTTTCGATTCGCGGCAGCACACGCACACATACGCACAGACACACACACACACACACACAGATATATATATATATATATATATATATATATATATATATATATATATATATATATATGTAAGCGCATGATTATGCGGTTCATGAAAATGCGGTCCACATCCAAGGAACAACATAGGTGAGCACAATCTAGAAAAAACTATGCAACAGGGTAGCCAAAGTCAAACTTCAAGTCAAAAACAAGGGTTTTAGACAAATCAGACGTTTTTTTAAAAGTTCATGGCCTACAGCACGTAAATGCGGTTATTTTGTCATAAGCAGCAAAAAGCGGTTTACTCAGCAAAACCAAAGTCAAAACCTCAACCTAGGACCCGGCTATCTTTTCACGCCCTCCCTAGGACCGGGCGGACAACCGGCCATCTTTTCGGTAAACCGTGCCTGTCCGCGAACTCCCGCACGGTTGCATGGCACCGCTGCGCGTCCGAATCAAGTGCCCTTCCTGGCCGCGCGGAGTCGCTTCGCGGTGGCCTGACCCTATCAAGTGGGCGTGACACATCAACAGCGAGAGCTAAGTCCTGCTAATCGACATCGGGGTTCGGTTCTCGGAGTGCGCACGAGACGCTCGAAAAACCACACTCTGTGCATCCCCCATCTGGTCTGCGGATTCCGAACACTGTAGGGTTCGATAATTTTTGCCCACGGTATTCCTACCCTCTCTTACGGATTTCGAGCCCCTGTGTTCTCAGTGTGGTAAAACACAAGTGGAAGTACTAAAGGCCCGGGGTAGCCCCTCCCAAGAATGTGCGGTGTACACACACAGTGTAGAGGAGCAAAGTACGGTTCACACGTAAGTCTGAGGCCAGCACACTGCGGTGCACACAGTAACCTCACAGACAGCAAAGTGCGGTGAACACGGAGTGGCCTCCTACTATGAACGTGCGGTGTACACACGCAGTGTAGAGGAGCAATGTGCGGTTCACACGTAAGTCTGAGGCCAGCACACTGCGGTGCACACAGTAACCTCACAGACAGCAAAGTGCGGTGAACACGGAGTGGCCTCCTACCGTGAACGTGCGGTGTACACACTCAGTGTAGAGGAGCAAAGTGCGGTTCACACGTAAGTCTGAGGCCAGCACACCGCGGTGCACACAGTAACCTCACAGACAGCAAAGTGCGGTGAACACGGAGTGG
Source organism: Megalurothrips usitatus (assembly GCA_026979955.1). Classification (NCBI taxonomy): domain Eukaryota; kingdom Metazoa; phylum Arthropoda; class Insecta; order Thysanoptera; family Thripidae; genus Megalurothrips; species Megalurothrips usitatus. Next base: position 12,449,926 of record CM049596.1, read on the forward strand.
CCTCCTACCATGAACTTGCGGTGTACACACACAGTGTAGAGGAGCAAAGTACGGTTCACACGTAAGTCTCAGGCCAGCACACTGCGGTGCACACAGTAACCTCACAGATGTCAGGGATGTGATGGTTGCCCATCCCTCGTGCACCTGCTTGGGGGTCGCCGCGTAGACCTGGGCTTAGCGGCGACTCGCTGAGTAGTGCAGTTCTGGATCGCCCCGTGTATCTCGGGGAATGGTGATGAGGTGTGCCTCGGTGACGAGGAAGTGATGCACACACACGCGCACGAGTACTGGTTACTGGCAGCTGCAAGGTGCTGTGCACACTATTTTAAACTAATAGATATTATTGTCTTTCAAACACTGCGTGAGATTTTGCGTAGGGCAGAATTTTAAATTGTCGTATAGCGGCATTATGGCGGGCAATAGCATGACCTATCACGAAATAGATTCGCGTACGTTTGGTAAAAACATGTTTGTTAATTATATTTATTTTTCTGCAGTATTCTCTGCTACGATGCCGTCTGATAACTCTGCTGGCCCAGCGGGTCAGAAAAGTGAACCTTCGCAATGCTGCAAGGACCCAGTTTTCTCTGTCGTGAAGCCATCTGGTGACGCTCTGGGTTCTGTTGACCAGAAATGTGAGCCATCGCAATCCAGCAAGAAGGCAGAACATTCCTCATCGCATGATCAAGGTGTGTACACCATAAGCATGATAACGAAAACTGGGCGACTACGAGCCGTTCGCGTAGTTAAATGACTTCCCGAATCGTCAGCATGTAGACTAACGCTTTTGGCGACATACAATCTGCGATGCACACGGCTGTTTTGCATCGGAAGAGTGCGGTTCACACGCTTAACGTGGAGCAGCAGTGTGCGGTTCACACGCTTAACGTGGAGCAGCAGTGTGCGGTGCACACGCTTAACGTGGAGCAGCAGTGTGCGGTTCACACAGTTATCGAAGACAAGCAATGTGCGGTGCACACACTTGTTGTGCAGCGGCAGAGTGCGGTTCACACAGTCATCGTAGACATGCAGTGATGACATCGGGTTACCGTCTCCCTGTTCAGTAGCTTTGATTGTTTCGCAAATACTGTCGATAGACCAGCGACAGTTTTTTTAGAATAGTCGTGCTGCGGCAGTATGATGTGCAATAACATCTCATGATTATTACAACGACTTTTCTATAGTTGGGTCAGTGCTGGTTGAATTATCACACTTGAGGAGTGTGTAAAAAAATCAGCCTGTTAAAACGTTCTTTTTTGAGTAACCGAGCAAAGTGGGCAAAATTTTCTGCTGTTTAAATGCGTCTTCGCTCCACATACCGAAGTGTGTGGTAACAAGCTTTTCATAGAGCGTGATGGTCACCTCCTGAAGTAAAAGCATGATGGATCACTGCACGTTAGGAAAAGCGTAGCGAGGCACCACACTCCTTGAAGCGTGTGATGGTGGCACCCTCTTCACTGCGGTCCCATGCGTTTACATAGGGATCATAGCAAGAGCATGGTACCCATCACACTTTTCCAAGAATGTGGTGCCTCGACACGCTTTTCCTAAAGCGTAGTAGCTATCACACTTTTCCTTCAGTGTGGCGCCTATCACACTTTAGGAAAAGCGTGTTACCACACTCCTGTGTTTTTAGCGCGAACATTTCTGTTGTGTAATGTTGTGTAGAATATTACACCGGCAGTACTGTTTGAACAACAGTATCAGTAGTGTGTCAATTGTTTGTAATCTGGTCTTTTGTTTCTCTTTCAGATGCTGCCGGGCCATCCCGGACTTCGTCCAGGTGCCGGCGGCTAACTTCCTCAGTTTCTTATTTCCGAGACGACTCAGGCTCAGATGACGGCGATTTCTCGCCGTACGATAGTGACTGTGATTATCGTGCCGAGTGCGAGACGAGTGGCGACGAGGGCTCCACTGAATCTTGTAGTGACGTGCCCGCTGAAGAAGGAATTCTAACGAAACCGGATCCAGTAGACACCCGAACACCTGTCATAGAAGTATCACCAGCCATAGATATCGCCCCTGATACGGTTGACGCCTGTCAGGGCGCCGCGTAGGTTTGAATCCCGCGCGCCCTGGAGAGGAAGGCGCGATGACATCCGATCGCCCCTCTCTACGCGACGCTCGGGCCGACTCGGCAGGAAGGCCCGAGAGCGCGCCGGGTCCGGCAGACGCGTTCCGGCCCTCGACTGGCATAGACCAGCCTCTGTAAGTGCTTGGTGGCTTTCGATTTTCAAGTAGCTTTCTTTCTTAAAGTTACCTCGGGAGTTATTAATTCCAGGACTACACCCTGTGCTTTACGCCCGTACACCCACTGAGCTACACCCAGCCGGGTTTCTGCGCACCGGTACACCGAGACCGGGTACCTAGCCAGTAAAGCCCGACTTGGTGGAGGTGCGGGGTAAGCACCGAGTGTATTTTTGTTTTGGATTTATTTTTTCGATCTTTTGAAGTGCTAGCAGTTGAATTCGTCTCCCAATTAGTCGTTTTCTAGCAGCGACTTAATTGGTAAGGTGTTGGATTGCCTTTTCAGTTCACACCAATTTTGTAACTTATTTTTTTTTCTATAAGTTCAAAAAGAGGGCCAAACCAAATAGTATGCGTGCCGCGTGCGCTGCTCGAGTAAGCGCGTAGTCGTCCTACCCGATAAAGTGTGTGTGTCGTGGGTGTTATTTTTTTTTCTCTTGTGCTCGACACGTGTGCGTAAGTGTGCGTGTGAGGTTAGGGTGTAGGATTTTCGTTGTGTGAGATCAACATTCAGATTTTTTTGTTGAAAAGTGCAAAAGTGAAAAAAAAAGTGGAAAAGAAAAGTGGAAAGTGAAAAAGTGAAAAAAGAAAGTGCAGCGTGGCGTCCACCGCATGGCCAACACGTGTTGGATAATTGGATTATCCGACGTGTGAGCCGTAAGCCGTGAGTACCCTGTTCAACCTGTAGCGCTGGCAAGTCATCCTACCAAAAATCTAAAATTTTGTCAAAAAAAAAAAGGAAGTTGAGTGAGGATTTTACTGGATAAGGTGGTAGCACTGCAGCCTAGGGAGGTTAGGTTGGCTGCAGCGCAGGCAGCGCTGGCCACGTGTGCGACTGGACCGTGGGAGAGCTCGAGAGGGTTCGGATTCACAGAACGCTGACCGCGGAACAGCCTAGGAAGGCTAGGTTGGCAGCGCAGGCAGCGCGCTGACCACGTGCAGGGCTGGACCGTGGGAGAGCTCGAGAGGGTTCGGATTCACAGTACGCGGACCGTGCAACTCTACACCGTCTGGCTCAGACGAACCAACGTAACTTCCATCATGACTCATGGATTTTGAGCTGAGCCTGCTGCACGACCGGTACGGCGGAGACGAACTGAGAGAAATACTGAGAGCCGAGAAATCAACACCGAATATAAAAGTTAAACTATTTCGGATTCCTTCTAACTGCGATTTAGCGGTTCAGGCGCTGTGCCTGGCCTGCACATTTGTGGAAGAACAAAGCCGACAAGACAGCGTTGGGAAAAACTAAATAAGGAGTTAAATAAAATAAAATACAATTCCAGAGAAATCGCGGTGCGACTAGAAAAGCAAGACAGTGGAGATTCGAATTCAAGTTCAGAATTTATTCTGGACGTGTCAAAATTAAACAGCTTTTTGGCAGAGACCAAACAACAGTTCAGAGCAGATCCGAGAATCAACGACCAGGAATACCTCGTTCGGACTGTGCTCGGCGCTCTGTGCTCGGAGCGTGCCGCCAAGGACGACGCACCCAGTGCAGAGGAAGGGAGTGCAACGCCCGGGGGACTCCGCGCAGTGGACGACACTGCTGCGTCGACAGTTCGCGGGTCATCGGTCCCGCTCACTCCTCCAGTGGGTCGCGCCCTCCAAGAACAACAGCAGTCAGCATCTAGCGAGCCGTGGGTACCATTGACCATACCGGCACCTCAAGAACAACAGCAGTCAGCATCCACCGACTCGTCGGTATCACTGACCCCACCGGCGCTGCGGAAACAACAACAGCAGTCAGCACCAGCCCGGTGTCAGCGTGCAAGAGTACCCCCTTACCCCCGGTACTAAATCCCTAGGGAACCTTTACCCCCGGTATACCAACCCTAGGGATTCTTTACCCCCCGCGTGGGGGTAAAGGATCCCTAGGGTTGGTTTACCGGGGATAAAGGGTCCCTAGGGATTAAGTACCCCCCTGGGTCACTAGGTTAGGTTAGTGTAGGTTGGCCTAGGTTTCTCGAGACCATTCATCCCCCTGTGACCCGGGGGGGGGGGGGTAACGATTCCCTAGTGACCAAGTACCGGGGGTAACATATCCCTAGGAACCCGTTACCCCCTTGGCTTCAAATGTGGGGGGGTAATCGATTACTAGGGACCCTTTACCCCCGGTAAACCAACCCTAGGGATCCTGTACCCCCTACCCTGGGGGGTAAAGGATCCCTAGGGATGGTTTACCGGGGGGTCTTGGGTCCCTAGGGATTTAGTACCGGGGGTAAGGGGGTAATCCTGCACGCGCACACCGGTCGCTGTCAGTGGCAGACGGGCAACGCCCATCTTTCATTCTGGAGTCCGAGGAAGGAATGACAGCACAATCTTTTCTGAAATTGGAGCAGTTGATTGGAGCTCGTAAAGATACGCTTGCTGTGAAGCTTCAACTTAGTAATTTCAAAACTATTTCGGAAGAAGAATTAAAAGAAGTTGTGGAACTTACGAATTTGGTGCTTGAAGAATTTGAAGAGTGGAGAACAGAACTTAACAACAGCCCGGAAGACTTGGAAAACGTTTCTAGTAGCATAGTGATAAAATTTGGAGACTCGTGGAATAAATATATTAACATTGCCAAAATAGACGCAGAGAACGACACAGAGTCCAACACATTTGTAATAGACCTACTTTGTCTTCAAAAACTGATCAGCAGATACCAAGCAGAAGGAGCAGAAGTAGCAGGTGAATTGGTTTCAGACCGAAGAGCAGGACTCAGAGTATTTTTCTCAATCTATAAAGTTCATCAGCTAGCGGAAACTTCAGTGAACTCTCTTCAAAAAGAACTCCAAAACGCAATGAGGCCAGTTCAGAACAAGGATTACAACCGTCCGACAACCGCAATCAGTCACTCAAAGAACCATTAATATTGCAATTTGAAGATTACATAAAGAAAAAAGAGAGAGAAACTGGAAAACCTTTCGAATTTGGCGTCAAACCGAAGCCCAGATATTCGCAGGAACGGCAAGAAGAATGGGGATACTCAGAAAGGCCAGACTGGGAGTACAACTACAGACAAAACAGAGAAGAGTCAGGACCGTTCAGAAGTGAAAATCGACCAAGATACAGTGGATGGGAACCCAAAATTCCCCTCCCCAAATTTAAGGAATCAATCAACGTGAGAGACTTTATAGAAAGATTTGAAGAGAGAATGAGTCACTTTGAGCCCAATAGAATAAAAAGACTGGCATACCTGGAAGATTGCGTAAAAGACTCAGAGGCAGAGTCTTGGCTGAGAAGGTACTTACTGGAAAACTCACGGAGCTGCAATTGGAGCGAATTGATCAGGGACATGAAGAATTCGTTCACGAGCGACTACGACGATGTAGACGCTCGGAACAGAATGGAAGATCGTGTCAAAAAACCTACAGAAACTATGCGACAATATATACTGGAAAAACTAGATCTAATTGCGAGATTTGATATCAGAATGAAGGAGATAGATAAGATAAGGTTCATTGTCGATGGGTTGCCGCTCAGCGTACAACATGACTTGAGGCCACTGGTGTTCAAGACGGTAAGAGATCTCACATCCACCTTAGTGAATCTGGAAGGTGCAAATCGCAGATTTGCAGTCCATAGGAAAATGGAGGAAGTTTATAAAAAGTACTCGCAAGGGGATGTGAACGCAGTAGATGAACCCAGAGTACAGTGGGAAGACATGAAACAGGATGTCATGTCGTCCGTAGTAGCAGCCTTGCAGGACTTAAAACTCATCCCTACGTCAAAAGACCGATACAGGGACCAAACACCGTACCGTGAGCGATCCCGGGACCGATATGGTCGTTCAAGGGAGCGCCGGGAGAGAAGCCAAGAACGTGGAAGAAGAGAATCACTATCAAGAGACAGAAGATATTCAAGAGACAGGAGATATTCAAGAGACAGAAGGGACTCAAGTGACAGAAGATATTCGAGAGACAGAAGAGACTCAAGTAACAGAAGATATTCAAGAGAAAGAGGGGACTCAAGTGACAGAAGATACTCAAATGGTGAATATTCAGGGAATAGAAGAAATTCCGGACAACGGGAATCACGATCGAGAGACAGAAACTCAAGAGATGCATATCAAAGAGACAGGAGCAACTCCGGAAACCGGAATTCAAGAGACACAAATTACTCGAGAGAGAGCTCAGACAAAAGGAACTCCAAAGATAGGAGCTACTCAAAGAACCGAGACAGGAGCTCAAGCAGGAATGATTCAAAAAACGGGAGGAAGTAGTTGTGCCCGCAGAACCTCGAACACAGCTACAGAACTTCTACAAAATTAACATGGTTCATGATGGTTCTTGCTTGTTTAGAGCCCTTTCGTATGGATTGTATGGAATTCAGGGAAATTACCAAGAAATAAGAAGAAGAATCAATTCACATATTATCAAGAATTGGGAAAAATATCAGAACTTTGCAGTTGACCAAACTGGAAACACATTTCCATCAGTGACAGCGTTTCGGAAGTTCGCATACAAAGCTAAGAGAATGGGTGACTTTGCTGATTTACATGCAGCAGCAGAAATCTTCAATTGTCTTCTAGTAATACATAGAGACAACAGTGTGACAACAGTTGGAAAAGACAACACTAGTACCAAAATTCATCTTTCTTTTGAAGGCAGTGTCGATGGAGGATACTTCGACTACCTTGAAGAAACATCAGGACATAAAAGTGGCGCATCATATGCAGCCGCTGTCACCTCAGTTGATGTCAAGAACACATCACAGAGCACCACAAAACAGGGTTCGTCGTGCCACCCGTCCAACAGTCGCACATCGTCAGCGCAACAAAGGAGCGTGCCACAGACTTCACGCGATCCACTGTTATCTGCAAATAGTTATACAACAGTTTCAAGAAAGAAAAAGCAGGAGAAAAAGGACGTGAATAAGTCGACTAGCAATAGAATCAAATTGTCAGATTCTAACATTCATTTACAAAATAGGTTTGCTATTCTGGAGAACCTAGAAAAGTCAGAGGGTACTCATGTGGATGTTGTGAAGAGAAAAGTTGCCAAGTCAAGAAAACAAGAAAACACAAAGCACAACAGAAATGTCATAGAAGTACCAAAATTCAAGATTGGTCACAAAGTGTCGAATGAGGCACTAGCAATTGAATCGCCTTCAATTGAGTTTAATGATGAAGAAGAGGAAGAAGACATGGCTGCGTTAATGGAAATAAAAATAAATTCAAGCAAGAAGACAGCCTTACTTGACACGGGAGCCAATGTAAACTGCATTGACTACAACGCATTAAAATCAGTTATTGCCAAACCAGAAATAGCCAAGACCAATAAATCATTGCTTACAGCAAATAAGCAGTCGTTAAAAACAATTGGAATTTGGAAAGGAGAGTTCAAAATCGGATACCAAAATTTTACAACCAATTTCTTTGTTTGCAAAGGCATTTCCCACAATGTAATACTTGGAAACAAATTTCTGTTGAAGGCTAAGGCACATATTAATTATGAAAAACTGATAGCAACATTTATAACCCCAAGAAAAGCGAAAATCAGAGTACCGTTTGGAATATTTTTCAGACCAGTAAACAGCATTAATGTTTTTGAATGCATGGAAGTTGATAAATTTTATTCTGGTCCAACCTTCGTAAAACCTGTTAAACAAGTTGCAATTCCACCAAGAACTGTTAGATGGGTGAAAGTAACAACAACTCCGCATCAATTGTTTGAAGATACTACTTTTGTTGGAAACCCAAAATTGTTGAAACACTACAAATTGATGGTATCAGACTTCGTCTTAGGTCCAGGTGAAAGAAAATTCATTCAAATTACAAACTTGAGTAATAAACAACAAGAGGTCAACTTGGAACTGAATTTGGCAGTGGACTCAGAATATGAGGAAATATTTTATCCATTTCCAGAAGAAGTCAGTTCCGTAGAAGTACAAGACAACGTGCAAGAAAAGTTTGAGTTTAATCTCAATGAAGAATTAACTGAAGAACAGAAGCAGAAAGCCATGGAACTACTAAGAAAATACAGTCACGTGTTTGTATCGCATGTTTCAGAACTAAAACGATGCAAATACCCACCAATAAAAATAGATTATGATAAGACCAAAGTAGTTCGACAAAGAAACTACCGTATGAGCCCAGACGAAAAAGACTTTGTAGAAAACTACATTAAGGATCATTTGAAAGCAGATCTTGTGGAATACTGCACATCCGTGTATAGTACACCAATTCTTGTGGTGAAGAAACCAAATCATACAAAAGACAATCCGTCTTTTCGTCTAGTGCAAGATTTCCGGAAGACAAATAAAATATTGACCGACATTAAATACCCGATTCCAGACCAACAAGAGCTCATTGACAGTTTTCAAGGGAAGTACTGGCATTCGGTAACTGATAATTGCTCTGGTTACACGCAGCTAACGCTTCATCCGTCATGCCGTGACATCACCGCGTTCGATTCCCCAAGTGGAAGTCGTCTACGTTGGAAAGGCATGCCACAAGGACTGAGCGTCGCACCAGCACTGTATGCTTTAGCAATGGACCACTTACTAATGAAAATGAAAAAGATGAAAAAGGTTCTAAATTATTTTGATGATACGCATATTGGAACAGAAACTTTTGAACAGCACTTAGAAGTACTTGAAGAGTATTTCCAGCTACTCGAAGAGTTTGACATCAAGTTAAATATAAAGAAAAGTACATTCTTTCAGAAGAAGGTGACATTTTTAGGATTGGAACTGGATGGTAAAACTGTGAGCGTATCAAGGAAAAGAATCGATGCAATCAGAAAAATTAAACCACCGCAAAACAAAGACCAATTGCGTTCAGTTTTAGGAATTTTTAACTACAACAGAAAATTCATAAAATCATATACAACAATAGCGCAACCTCTGAACGAGCTTCTCAAGCAAGAAGTAGAGTTTGAGTGGACAGACAGTCAACAGAATGCTTTCGATCAAATCAAAAACATTTTGTCAAACCCGCCATCGTTACGACTGTACAATCCAAAGAGTAATAATAGAGTGTGCGGAGACGCGTCGTATCAAGGATTGGGATGTTCTCTCTATCAACAAGACCCAGATACGAAGCGGTATGCTCCGGTAGCTTTCGCTGGAAGAAAGCTAAAGGATTCGGAGAAGAAATTGCCAATCTATTACTTGGAATGTGCTGCGCTTGTGTATGCCTTTGTGGTTTTCCGATGCTATCTTCAAAACCGGAATGTGGAAACGGAAGTACTAACAGACCATCAATCTCTACAATCTCTGCTAAGCACCGATAAGCCGGAAGGACCTATCGCCAAGCATATTATGTTTCTTTCAGAATTTAAATTCACAATAAAGTACAGACCAGGGAAGAAAAATTTGGACGCTGATACTCTTTCTCGCCACCCAGTAGAGGAAACTGAAAATACTGTCGATGAAATGGTAGACGAACTCTTCCCAGAACGAGTACAACAATCAAGCTATGTAAATCCTGTTACCACCAGAGGACAATTAGCTAAGGAGCAAAAAGCCGAAGAACAGGCAAAATTATTAGACCTCAGAAATGAAGCCGAGGATAATTCAGAAATACTAAACTTTGTGCTCAATAAATCGTCAATTGTCAGGGATTTACAGCAGTCAGACCAAGAGTTGGCAGTAATAATACAGCAACTTCAAGAACAAACAGAAGACCGTGAAGATCCCAACTTCAAGCTTAAGGATGGATTACTTTACCGGAAACACGATAATAAACTACTTATAGTTGTGCCTCGTTCATGCCGCAAATATATTCTGGCAGAATTTCATGACAATCGAGGACACAGAAGACACAAACATCTAATGGAAAACATCTTAACTACATTTTGGTGGCAAACAATCAATAAGGACGCACTGACTTACGTTCAAAGTTGTCATTTCTGTATGACTACTGAAAATAATCCTATGATGAAACCCGGATTTTTGAAACCAGTGACACCGAAGAGAATGTTTTCTGATATTTCGTGTGATTTTGTTGGGGAATTTAAAGCCAGCAAAAACAAGAACAAACATTTTTGTGTAATTGTTGACGCATATACAAAATATATGTGGACCAAACCTGTGAAAACAGCAGATACGGTTAATGCAATACAATGCTTGGAGGAATTTACTCTTTCATATGGAATATGTGACACATACACTTCGGATAGTGCTTCTTATTTCACATCGTTCGTATTCCAAGAAATGTTGAGCAAATGGGACGTTTTCCATAATGCTTTTAGAAAGATACCACACTGCAACGGACAATGTGAAAGATCTATCCAATCACTCAAGAAAATTTTGTGTGAATTTCTGCTGCAATTTGAAGAAGATTGGGAATCGTATTTGCAATTAGCGACATTTTTTTACAACATAAACTACCATGACACAATAAAATGCAGCCCGTTTTATGCGGTACATGGGTTTCATCCTGTGGTACCTGGTATTCTCCAACTCTTACCAGCGTCAGAAGAGAAACTAAATATCCAGATCAAGAACCACACAAATTTTTTGGAAAACCTGAAATCAAGAATTGAACTAGCACAAGCAAAAACGAAGGAGTACTACGACAAGGGAAGGAAGCAGGTCACGTACTCCATTGGCCAGCTAGTACGAGTGAAAAACGAGGCTGATGATTTGTCATGGCCAAATAAGAAAGTTAACTGGATCGGACCGTATAAAGTGGTTGGGAAAAAGTCGTCACACTTTTATTATGTGATGGTCCAAGAAAAGGATTCACAGGGAGGACAGAGAGAAGTTGTGAAGGAATACCACCTAATAAACATGAGACCATATAATGAAAGACCGCCAGAATTAATAACGTAATTGCGCTCACTTATACTACCTAGTTTGAGTTGAAAGTCATGTATTACTTATTAATTCTTAATTATTGACATTCAATGGATGACTTGCAAGCGTTGTAGTTTGCCCCAGGGTGAAACGCACGCTCAAAGCTATAAAATTTTCGCTTTAATGTATGTCATTTCACGTGTGTTTATTTTTTCAGGCACTTTTAGGTTAGATCTTAGTTTAATTTTCATTCAAAGTCAGGGGTAAAAGTTTTTTTTTATTTAGAGACAAACTGCTACAACTTTCAAAAGTCTTAAATTCTAAAAGTTACAAGTTTTTTTTAGTAGTTTGATATTATCCACCATCACTTCTAGTGGGTCGGGCCGTCGCAAACCATTAATGCCAACATTTTCTCCTTACAGCATTTGGAATTGTGTGCTTTGCAAACATGGCAGTAGGGCCGTGGTTACTCGTGGGAATCATTCTCATGAGTAGAGCCAAGGGTCATGAAGAACAACTGATGATTACTGAGACGAAAGCCATACAAGTGACAACAACTAGCTATAAAGTAGCCACCAGTTCACTATATGTTCATATATCGACAAATCTGCCATCAATGACGTTGAAAAATGTACCAACAATTGCCAAAGATTGTGATAATGTAATTTTAGATCAGGAATACCAAACTTTGTGCAAAGCCACCATCGCCTTAGATTTAACAAGCTATGGAATTCTTAAGGAACTTAATAGAGTTTTTGTAAATACGGATTCAGTAAAATCTAGTAGTAAGCAAAAGAGAGCAATTCTGCCAATAATTGGGCGAATCCGTCATTGGCTGGAAGGAACGGTTACCGACAATGACCTGGACAAGGTCATCGAATCCGTCAACCATTTAGGCCAAAACATTCAAATTATAGGAGAAACCACAAAAACAATAATCAATGCAACAAACACTAATGCGAAAGCACTGGAAGGCTTGACGGCTTCGCTCCAATCCAGAATGAAGTACTTCACGGATGCGTATAACATCCTAGCATCTAGGGTGAACAACAATTCCTACGCGACAGATGTAATGTTTTCTAAAATCATAGGATCAGCTATTTTGCAGTCAAAAGTAAGCTTACTTCAAACACATTTGTTAACTATGAAAGCGATATTCGCAAGCTGCAAAAGCTCTGTAATTCCCAGAATAATTGTTAGTGAAGAGTATCTAAGAGAAGCATTGGTAAAGGAAGAAAACCTGTTACATGCCTCTGGCATAGCCCTGGTGTATTCTCACAGTAACGTTGAAATGTATTATAAACTAAAAACAACGACTTGCGAGTTGCTAAATGACGATACATTAAAAATAAATGTTCAGGTACCAATTGTAAATAAGTTAGAAAATTGGAAAGTCGTCTCTCTTAACCCAATGAAATTCTAAGCTAACGGGTTAACGTGCCAAATAACGGAAACAAGAATAAACGTTGCCACTAATGGTTTTGATATTAGAAACCTTCAACATGCACAATTATTTGGAGGCCTTGATGTTTACATGTTGCCTCGTCACAATTCACCTGAACTTGTCAAGTTGTGTACATCAATTATTAAAGCGAACTGATATTAATGTTATTTCAAAAGCTTGTCCATTGTTGTGTAGAGACACTGACGCATCGTCTTTCCAAGTGTTGAACAGTACATCCTATGCGGTATTGAACCCAGTATCCAAAGTCAGTATTATTTGTTCTAGCCAGTTGCTTCAGTCTATACCGCCAACACGCAATGGCAGGGTAGAAGTAACGTTGCCGTGTCATTGTACGCTGCAAGAGGCGGCAGGCACAAATGACATCTTGGTGCATGCCAGCCCAATCTGCAACGAAAGGCAAAGAAAGGACACTGAAATTGGCAGCAAAATTGAATGGGCGACTGAAGACTTTGAATCGATTCACCTATTCGCTCCGAAGCATCAAGTAACAAAACTGCTCAATGATAACGTAACGATTCCAGAAATCTCAATTATAACCGTAAGCCCAATGCCAGAATTGAAAACGTGGCAAAATCTCCCCTTGTTTCACAGCGGGAAGGTAGAAATTGTCATGTGGGTAGTGCTTGTCGGTGTCGGGTTCTTAGCAGCTTCATTGTACCTACAGAACAAATTCGGCATGTGTACAAAATTTTTGGCTTGTTGTCGCTGTGTCATGAAAAGGGCGCAACGACAAAACAATTCGACTTCCAACAACGATATAGAGCAGGCAGACCCTTATGTAATAGTAGAAACTCCAAGTGCAAGAAGATTTTTGCGACGAGTCGCAAATCAACCCATTCAGAATGAAATTAAATAATTAGTGAATCGACAAACATAACCAAACAGTTGTTCCGGCAAAAATCATATTCGCGCGACCTCCATAACCTGTTTAAAATTTCAAACCGGATTTTTTCAATAAAACTTGTAATCAACAGGAAAATACCTTTATCATTTATTTGTGACTAGAGGGAGCCCTCTTGATTGATGCCACACACTTCTGGCGTTAGTCACTCATGTCTTAAATGAAAGTGTACAAACATTCAACCACCCTACCGGGTACAATACTCGTTCGTCTTACCCACTTGCATACTTGTATCAATGCAAGTGGTAGAGAACGAGTAAAAACTGCATGAAAAAGGGGGGGGGGCGAGGGGGTTTTCACTCGCGTATTACTCCGTAGGTTGGAGCGTATTAACGCGTATTAACGCATATTTTTTTACTACATTTACGGACGGCGCTACCCCAGCCCAGGGTCGGACTGGCTACCTAAGAGCCCCGGCGGCCCAAACGGCCCCGAGCCACCGAGGCACCCCCCCCCCCCCCCCCCCTCAAAGGAAGTCTTGAACAAAAAACAAATAGCTGAGGGCACAGGAGGCTTCTGAAAGAACAGTTTTCAACACCATTTTTATTTGTGCCACAAAGGAGTCGAGTGCCTACTCCTTACCAAACTTCACTCAGTTGGTCGGGTAGCTGCCATATTTTATTTCTTTAAGACTGTTCGCGCTTTGATCGAATTATTGTCGCTGTGTATTAGTGTCAACATCTTACTAGTGTTAACTCTGCATATCCTCTGGAAAGGGCCGCAGCCCCCCAGCCCGGGCCCGGGGCCCCGGGGGCGATTCACGAATCGCCGCTCAGTCCTAGAGATAGTGGGACCATCCACTATCCAGGACTCTACCCAGTCCGAGCCTGCCCCCGCCAATGACTTACTTTCGCTACCCCGCGAATCAAACACTACCGATCAACACGGACCGCCCCTGCGGCCTGCTTGGCGATGGGTCCACGTACCCCGGTGTACTGACGTGTACTTCCCTCAACCCCGCACTGCAATGGTGTGGCCACCTCCGACGGTGTCCCGACGTTTGTCTTCTGTGCGGAGGCTACAGGCCACTGAACGCCTCGAGCTCGGAGATACCCCCCGCCCGCTCTTCTCATTTTTTTTCTCTTGTTCGGCAAGGGGTATCGACGGGCATCAGAGCGCCCTCTCACCCGCGGCACGGGATGTTCGTGTTGTTCGTTTTGGCGGGATCCTGTTGCAGGGCAAGGAGGACGCGGAGGACGAGGTGTTGGGGTTGAATGAAGGCAGAAGGAAAGGTAATTTATGTCATGAGTTACTTATCTATCATTATAACAGTTTGGAGTGACTGTCAATATATGATGGGAGTGATGTGTGGGCTTCTTCTTTCTTTTCGTCTGGTTCGGTCTTATGGACAGTGGGCGGTTAGGGGCCCGAGGTTATGTTGTCTTTTTGGTACATTTATGCACAAACTGTTTTTCTTTTTCCAGTGTGCTAACAGACCTTCGACGTTGGGAAAGTGGATCTTGAGGCTGTAACAAGTCCATCTAAACCTTCTTTGGCAAGTACTCGTCATATTTTGTACTAGTTTGAAGTTAAGTTCAAGAAAATTGCTATGGTATCCTTTATTTTTGTCCACAGACTGCCCATGGACAGGAACTTTGGACGCTCCTAGAAGAGAGGGGAGCATTCGTACCAGAGTGCATCAAGAATATTTTACAAGTTAATCAGTATGACAGTCTTGAAATGCCGTCGAAGTTTGTTATACCTGACGACGAAGAGAAAATTGTGAAGTTCATGCAACAAACTCTACATCAAATTATACCTGAGGACGAAATGCTAAAATATTATGACATTTTTAGGTTCAAGCCCGAAAAATTTGTTTTTGTGCCAGGGCACCAGTTGTCCCATAAAAACATTTGCAAATTGTGTAGGTGCATTGCATTAAGAATGACATTAAGAATGGCGAAGCCTCCACCTCAGCTATCAGATCATCCTCAAAGCAGCCAACAGCGAAAGAGACAAGTTCTTCTGAATCATCTATCATCACAGCCAAAAAAGTGATTGAAGGAGTGAAAAAATACATTCAGAGCACGTTTCCGTCCATTTCAGACTGCATTGTTCAGACTGAAGTTGCAAGTGATGGTCTAGGATCTCATACTGCATTGTTATATTGCTCAGTCAAAGAGTGTGGTAAGAAAATAAAAATAGGTAAAAACAATACACGCTGGAATACGTCAAACGTCTACACTCATCTCCGGTCCCACTTCAAATCAACTACTGACAAAGGCAAGATTTCAACTTTTTTTAACAGTACCTCTGAAACCACTATAAATGAAGATCGTTCAGATGAAGAAGTATCTCCCCCGAAGAGGAAGAGAGTAAATTCACGTAAGATCAGTTCAGAAGATGAAAGTGAGGAAAGTGGGAGACCGGAAAAAAACACTGAAGAAAACAACCAGAATTTTTAGAGAAGAGGGGCAACAGTTCACATGTTGTCCCTTCTAAAAACAAAGCTTGGGAGAATAAAAGGTACAATTTTTTTTCTTTTTCACTTCATACTCATAAGAAAAAATTAGCAATTTAAACCTGTGATTGTACAGGTAAATGTAAAAAAATCACCAAAATGTGTGTAATTACATTTTATTTTAGGTACAGCTGGACTGAGAGGAATAGAAGTAAATTAGAAAAAGCTGCTGAAGGCTGCCATAAAATTACAGACTTTCTTACAATACTTAATAAAGTCAGTTTAGAGTTATGGAACTGAAATCTTTCCTTGCCAAAAGAAATTATCTTTTTCTTGTACATTGTTGCGAAGATGCTACTGTTGTTATTAAGCGCCTTGAGTATTATGCGCCAGGGAACCAAATTATTGGCAATGTCTTGCCGTTAGACACGGTGTAGAGAGATACGGTGGCGGCACGGGGCTACCTGGGGCGACCCCAGAAGTGGGGCCCTCTGCGGTTTCCCCTGCCGGCCGCCGCAGCGCTGCTGTCGTTAGGAGGCGAGCTGCAACACCCGTCGCGCCTACCTGCGGAGGGGGCCGCCGCGACCCAGCTTAGCTCAGCTCGACTCTCTCCTTCCCGCCAGCTCCCTCCCTACCCCGCCGCCCCCTCTTCTCCCCGCCACTCCTCCCCTACCCTCCGAAGCCCGCCCGGCCCGGCTCGGAGGGCCCCACTTCTGGGGTCGCCCGCAGGTAGCCGCAGCCGTGCCGCCACCGTATCTCCCTACAACGTACCGTTAGATGATAATGGTCTCCCTATGCCAAATTCGCTTCCTGCTACATCCGCACAAGTCATTAGTGATTATTTTAAAAAGGAAATGAGTCCGTATTTGTACTGTATTATGGTGCAACCTCTGGTTCACAAATCCGACTCATTTTGTGTGGCAATGTTTGGCACCAATAACAAGTTCACAGCGGCACAAGTTCATCTTCGGTGGCAGTGGACAGTGAATGCTCTTCATGCTGAAGGTATCAAGATTGTCAGTTTTTCCAGTGATGGTGACAGTCGTTTGTTGAAAGCCATGCGCCACAACACATTTTCGGCCAAACCCAACCCCAATTGGCAGTGGTTTCAAGCACAGCTGAACCTGTCTTTTCTGTGTGTCCAGGATCACATACATGTTAGTGTTAAGTTGAAGTCCAAACTTTTAAAACCATCAATGATTTTGCCCATGGGCCCATTGAAAACTGTCTCGAGAGGTCACCTAGTGGAACTTGTCAGTCAGACTCAAACAAGGGATCAACACCTCCTCTGCCTTTCGGATTTAAATCCCAAAAATAAGATGAATTTTAGGGCCCTGCAAAGAATGTGTGATCCAAAGGTGTCATCTGCTCTGACCAAGGAAATTAGGGACAGTGAAGCTACCTCAACATTTCTAGAAATGATGAATGAAGTAGTGACAGCCTTCACCCTAGTAGACCTCCTTCCTCTCCAGAGAGTTGAAATGTTGTGGGAGTGGGTATTTTTCTTAAGATTATGGAGATCATGGGTGTTAAACACCAAGGGCTACACACTTCAGAATAATTTCATCACGCTGAATAGCTATCTTTGCATACAACTGAATGCTCATGCTATCATCCAGCTCATTGTGTGGTGCAGAGACCGAGAAGAACACAATGCTTTCTTACCGTGGCTTTTGTCAAGCCAGGTTTGTGAAAGCACCTTCCGAGCTCTTCGTTCTTCTAGAGTAACAGGCTCTGGTGTAACCTGTTTCACCATTTTTGAGGCATAAAATTACTTTCGCAGACTTGACTTATCATTGGCAACAAAGAATAGTCTCCAAGACGTTTTGGTATTTCCCAGACACCAAAAACATATCAAGCCAAATGTGGCAGCTCCGCATATTCCAGTGTGTCTGCCAGAAAATTATGAGATTGAAAACTCTGTCAAAAAAGCCTTTGAAAAAGCTGTGACCCGTGCTATGAAATTTAATGTAATTAAAAGCCGTTTGACGTCTATTCCACCAGCCTCACTTCAATACATCAGTAAATCAGATATGGACCTTGTTGATGAAGAAGAGGATCAAGACTGCGATGAAGAAATTGTATCTCACCTTGAATTGGAAAGTGATGATGAAGAAGTTGCGAATGAAATAGATAATGATGGACCAGAAGATGTATTAGAAGATCTTTTCATTGCTTCTACTGGTCCAATTCATCTTAAAACATATGTAGTAGCCAATCTAACTCCATCAAGTCCTTTCACCCAAGTTGTAGATAGCCATGGAAATATCATCATCATCAAGAAGTCAACGCTGTGCTGGCTATTGAGGAGTGAAAGCTCAAGTTTAAGCTCAGACAGATTACAGCGGGTTCAAGATGGGTCGGATGCATCACTCTCGTGCTACACTCCTACCACTCTTTCGCAGCCCTCTCGTGAAGAGTTTGTCAGTGTAGGAGATTGGTGTGCGTTTAAATTTGAAGATGGCTCCCTTGGTGTTGGTCGAGTTCTAGCCTTCAGCTATCTAACCGGAACAAGCCTCAAAAACCAAGAATATTCTAAATTAGAAGCCCCAACCTGTCCGCCTGCTAAGAATGCAAGAGGATTAGGCTGCCTGTGTACCTGGTTTACCATCCAAAGAAACCAGCTAGTTGTGACTCGAATGGACCTGCATGGCTACTATGACACGAAGAACTATGTGTGCACCATTCCTCGACCTAAAATAGAGGGCAAAAAATTGGTCATGTCATGTTCTATTTCTCAAATAAAATGTTTTTGTAAGAAGTAGTCTGAAAGTGCTAGTCTTCACGGCTGTGTGATTTGTTAGCTATTTAATTCTTTTGACTTGATACTTTAAGTGTATGGCTTCCTCTTTAATAGCTCTAGTTGTACTTAAAGTTTCAATTACGTATTATATTTCAATGTTATGTTGATTTGTTCGTGATTGCCAACTGTGTTTTAGTTATAAAGTTCGTTTAATTTCTAGAGTGCAGCAGAAGAGTTCGTCCAATCAAACTTGTAATTGGACAGGAGTATTTTATTTTTGTACCATTCTGTGTTCATATTTGTGATTACAAGCAATGTTACACTTTCAGTCTGCAGTTGCACTGAATTTTAATTAAGCATTGTATTTTAGTGTTATATTACCTCATGTGTGATTGCCAACTGTGTTTAAATTATAAAGCTATTGTGACTGTTCCTTTAATTTATAGAGAAAGCAATAGTAGAGTGGGTCCAACTAAGCTTGAAATTGGATTTGAGAATTTTATATTCGTACTACCCTGTGATTGCCAACTGTGTTCTGATTAAAAAGTAAGTTTGCCAGGGTACTCCTATCTTTACCCTTCATTCTCAAATACTACCTGAAAACATTTAATTAAATCACAGCCTGTCTGCTATGAGGTGGACTGACTGGCTGCAAGTCCAACTATTCATGCATACATTTTCTGGGATATTAAAAAGAAACAGGAAATACAACGTTCATGAGCCACCATTTAATTAGAACATAAGTTTCAAAATAAATGGGATATAAAAGTGCCCATCTGAGGCACTGACTTCAAGTTTTAGTAGACAGCATTTAGGTTGACTCTGCAACAGTTGCAATGCAAACAGATTAATGTGGGGAACAAAGCTGCATCTATGTTAGAGAAAATAGAGAAGGAATGATGCCCGTACCTGCGCATTAAAACACGAGAGAATCGGTACAGCCCATTCCACTCCTTTGAAGCATGAGTAATCCTGACACTGATATTGCCTGGTTCGAGATACATTGAAAAGTATTGAAACAGGTTCAGAGGCCACCTAAATATAAAATACTGTTGAGACAGCACTCACATTAGTTCTGGTGATACATTCTTATCTTTTCCACATGTCTTCACTTCATCATTCGTGCATGGCAATTAATTTAATGTTTCAAAAATACTTGTCACGGCTGCTTCAAATTGCACGACACTCTGAAAACAGACAATACTATGATAGGAAAAAAGTGTTTAGGTACAAAAAAGTGAATGTACAACTCTCAATATTGGGCACTTTCATTTACTTACTTAATGTGTACCTCCAAAAGTTACATTCTTGATTTAAAAACTTCACATGAGTATCTGAATACTGTTGGCTCCCTTGGTCTGAGGTACATCTGATAAAACCATTGGTGTATCTGTCCCCAGCCACAGCAAAGTCAATTGAATACTATATAGAAACAAGAACGATAAAAGAAAAGCTGAATAGAGTCAATAAATTTATGTATACAGACTACACGTTACCTTGTTTTATTTCCAGCACATTATCTTGAAAATACAGGAAGACATTTCAGATGACATACAATAATCTCATACAAGAGATCAACAATTTCATTGGTCCTCTCATGATGGAAACTCCAACTGATCCATCTGAAACACTTGAACGGTTACAATCACTGCACAAATTATTTTATGATGCCAGTCTGCTCAAAGAAATCAAAACACAACCTTCAAATGAAACACAGATTATGGCACAGCAGCTGCCCTTCATATGCTAAGAGGCATCAGAGCAGTAGAAGCAGATAGAAACTCAGTTCACAAGCCATAAATCGCAACACCTTTTTTGATAAGAAAATTGAGTACCGATTGTAAAATACTGTCTGACAACGTTTATGAATCTGGAATTTAATCAATCAACAGGTTAGTGCAGCATAGGATTTTCCAGAGTAGGTGTTTTGAAAATAGATTTCCCAAATCAAAACTTTTGCATACTTACCATTTACAATGAAGTCAACCATGAAAGTTTAGGGAATTTATCAACTTATTCCTCATGATTTATCTATTGCAAACATATGCGATGGGAGTGGTCGATTGATCTATCTTCATAACATAGGTTCTTGATACAATGAGTTGTATTATTACAGAATTGTCTGGCATCAAAATCACTTTCTCTTGACATAGTTCATGGCTTATCCACAGTCCACAGCCCCTGCAAGAAATGAAATGAAAGATAAATCAATTGCAGAAGTGAGGTTAATGTACCTAAAGCAGTTTGTTGTTGAAAGTGGAGGGACACGGTAGTGCCTTGACATCACTGCATCATGTAAGACAGTGCTGAGACAGACGCAAACGATATCTCCGTGTAAAATACCAGCAACACTATGATTCCAGAACGGAAACGAAAAGTCGCAGTAATTCCTAGTGAAACTCCTTACCGTCCAATGCAGGTGTTTTCTTTTCGGTGATAGTAGGGTATTACCGAATCCACAGTTTTTGTCCGAGAGGGCTAAAACTCAGGTTTTCGCACTTATTTTGCATGCCGAACAAGATGAGATATGGAAAAAAGTGATCCGACAACTTTTAAAATTCACTATAATACGGGCCGTCGATAGGTTAGAAACGGTGTCCTCGGACGTGTTCCATGACCGCAGCAGACATCAACACAACATGCACTTCGTGCCACCTAGCGGTGAGTCACTCAACTCGTTCCCTCAGGCGCCGTACGCCATGCCATCGCCACTGTTTCGCGACCCGGACCTGTTTTAACAATTTTAAGGGAAGACCAAGTAAGCTACGCAGCTATTTTTCGATGGATTTAGTAGAAGGGCAATAAAACTGGTGCGTCCCAATTAGGTTAGGTTAGTATGTTTTGTTTTTGGTGATAGTAGGAAAAAAAACAAACTTGCTAACCTAACCTAATTGTAATTAGTAAGTTTTGTTTTTGGTGATAGTAGGAAAAAAACAAACTTGCTAACCTAACCTAATTGGGCTGCACCAATTTTATTGCCTCTCTACTATATCCGTGGAAAAATGACTGCTAAGGATTGAAAATGTGTTAATAATAGAAATACAGGTTGTGTGAAGAAATTAATATATTTCTTACAAGATGATACAAATGAAACTTTTAAATTAAAGCACATAACTTATTCTGTGTCATAGACCTGAAACAGAGGACAAATTATTGATAACAAAAATAAATTGCTGATTGCACTTTCTCTTAACAGAAATTCACTATAGTTATGACTAATGTCCAGTATCACAGCTGAAATAGAAGAAAGACTAGAAAATTGCATGCTGAATTGAATGCTGAAAAAAAAAAAACAACTACACAGGATATCTTTCTGTCATGTGAGTGATAAATGATGTAAACCTGTACACTTCTGTACCCCTGAAATGCTGCCTGTACATAAACTCGTCGATGTGTTCAGCTAGCAACTGTGAACGGAGCACTTCAGTGTGTCTGCAGAAACCTTTCAGACGACTCCAATACCCCTCTACCCCATTCCTGCACGTTCCATCTGGGCCCTTAAATTCCTTGGAGTGGTTGACGGTCTTGTGCACATACCCTAGATCATCTAAGCCTTTATAGGCAGCCCAGCCATCAGTCCAAATTTCACTCCCTGCTGCTACGTACTGCTGGATCAGAGGAATCAGTGTCCCCTTATCCCTCTTGACCACATACTGGGTGCGTTCAGGGAGCTGCTATATAGCGCTATTAGCGCGCTATTGCCGTTCGGGGAGCTCCTTCGTGGCGCTACCAACGCTCTCGTGACGTCACGAATCCGTAGCGCCGACGTCACCGCCCGGCGCTTTCGGCGCTATCTCCAGAGGGCATGGGCACGAGACGCTATCGCCGCTCAGCGCGCGTTCTTTTGATTCGAGCCCTTGAAGAGAGCAGACGTGCCCGACGAACCATCAGCCAAACGATTATCTAGGAATTTAACCAGGACTTGGAAAATGTCTTGCCAGCAAGGTTCAGTGAACTTGGTGTTCGAAGACCCTGCTTCTGGAAGAAATGTCACCGTTCAGCTTTCTCCAGCTGACGCGGAAAGGGATCAAAATGGTAAGATACCTGTTGGATAGGTTAAGTGATTGCACACGTGCGGGGATTACAACTTCAGTATTGTCGTCTTTGGCAAAGAAATGTTTGCTCTTATTATTGGCCTATGTCATTAACACGCACATTTCGGCGTTTTGAGCATCGGTGTTTTAGTAGCATCGTAAAGCGAGGAGCTACCTAACCGGTGACTAACCTTTGTACATGTTGTGATCAAAACTAGGAAGCAAAGTTGTTCTGGTGTTGAACCAAAGCCGTAGCGCAGCACTGAGCATCTAATAACGTGGAACGCGGGTGATTTTTTTTAACCCATCGTGTCGTGACTGTGCCGCACTCTTAACGTGTTAGCACAGTGTAGGCCCACGTGTTTGGAGAAATTACTTGTTAGGGCTTTGTAATTGAATATCAGACATGATCTTAACCCTTTTTTCTCCTTCCTTTTTGCAGACATGGCTTTTGCACAGCAACTGATGGAGGCTGCATTGGCTGTGGAGGAGACCCCTGAGCCTGAGGTGCTGTTTGCTCAGCCTGGTCCATCTTCCAGCAGCTCCAACAGCGCAGGAGATACCAGTGAGGACAGCTCCACCTTCAAGTGGCCTCATGCTGCAGTGCTCTTATTGGTGGACACCTACAAGAGCCATGTGAGTGACCTCGTAAGTGGCAAGATGTCTCAGAAGAAGGTGTGGTTGAACATCGCTGCAAACCTGGCGGAGTACGGGCACAATGTGACAGGGCCCCAGTGTATGTCAAAGTTCAATGGCATGAAGAGGACGTTCAAAGCCATAAGTGACCACAACTCAAAGTCTGGGAATAATCCTCGGACATGGCCATACTTTGAGCTGATGCAGTCACTTCTTGGTGAACGTCCCTTCATGGAACCATTGGCTTTGGCATCTTCAAGTACTGGGGCAAGTGTTCGCTCCCGCAACATGAGTGAGTCTTCAGGTCTTGAAAGCAGTTGTGAGAAGGCCACACCCAGGAAGCGCCCAGCCTGTGACGGCGTGCAAGAAATAGCCGCCGCCATCCGTGAGACCAAACTCATGGCAGAAGAGGGGAAAAATAGGCGGCATCAGGAGAAGATGGTCAAAACAGATGACCTGCTGGAAAGATTAGCCCGGTTCCTGGAAAAGTTTTTGTTGTGCTTTTGGATCTGATGAAATTTTTATGTAGCTTTGTATGTGATGATGATGCTTTTGCATCTGATAAAATTTTTATGTAGCTTTGTATGTGATGATGATGCTTTTGCATCTGATAACATTTTTATGTAGCTTTGTATGTGGTGATGATGATGCTTTTGCATCTACTGTTTGTATAGAATCAGTAAATATTAACTTTATGCCTTGACTCTCTTTTGCATGTATATCATTTTGTGATTTTTTGAATTTGAAAGACTGATGTATTTGCTGTGATATTTACTAGGGCAATTATATATTGTTTCTCAACTGAACTTGCTGCTTATTTGTGGCTCATTACCTTGTGAAACCCTTTGAATGAGAGCACATTTCTCGTCTCTGAAGATAACTGTTGCAAAACTATTAATATTTTCACATGGATTGGGAACTTCCCTCTCACACTTTTCCTGACGTTGAGGCCGTTTGCAGTACTTTACATCAATTTTCTAGCTCATGTATAGAGCTCAATCAAATATTATGCAAGGCCCCAGAACAGTGCAGCTCTTTTTGCTTTTACCTTGCTACCTGTATCACTTCATGAAAACAATCAGGTTGTCCACAGAATCAGTAAACAAACTTTGTGCCTTCACTCAAGTCTTAGCTCAGACTGTATACAGGGCTGAATTAGATCCATTAAAGATTGTTTCACTCAAACTAGATTTATTAACAATTAGGGTCACACATCTCTTAAAATTAAACGAGCACAAATTTCATCTCTTTTAGTCATGGCAGCATTTTGTACAGCAGCCTGACCAGCTTGCTGGCCGACGTTTAGTGGATCTGCTTGCCTTTCACAACATTCCGCTGTCAAAGTTTCATTCAGCTCATCTCCCTGCAGTATGCACAAGTTGTGTAACACACAACAAGCAAGTACAAAGTCGGGTACTTCTGCTGTGTCAGTCATTGGGAGGCAATGCAATAGGCTCCGGAATCGACCCTTCAGGAGCCCAAAGGCTCGCTCTATAGCTATTCTAGCAGATGACAAACAAAAGTTGAAATTCTTCTGACGTTGGGTCAAGTGCCCATTATCACGATAGGGAACCATTAGATTCTCGTGAAGCTTGTACGCCGAATCTCCAACAAGACAGCCATCAGGAAACTTGTTTTCATCATCAAGAAAATCCTGCACCGGTAAAAGGCGGAATACTCTTTGATCATGGAGAGAACCTGCACTGTTAAAATTTCCGTGGTTTTCTGAGCAAAAAGCACGGAACTTCGAGTCACGGAACCAGTACGGACGTGTCCGTGCACAGAGAAATTCAGTGCACGGAGACGTCTGTACACAGACGTGTCCGTCCACGGAACCCTCCGTGCACTGTACGCTCCGTGCACGGACAAGTCCGTGCAAGAACCGGCAAGAACGGAAGTTCTCTGCGTCACCCGGCCGACAGTCAAGTAGTGTTTATATACAAGAACGGATTTGAGTACGGCTCTCAAGTGGTCTCGGGGTACCGAGTCAGTCTACGGGGTACACGGACGGAGGTTCGATGCCTGCACACTCATATTTTTCATATCCCCATTTGATTTTACGGATAATTTCTGTAGATCGACCCCTCCGTGCACAGAAAGTTCCGTGCACAGAAATGTCCGTGCACGGAACATGCACACAACGGAATAAGGACGGAACCTTCCGTGAAAAAAATTGACCAGACATTTTCCGTGGTTTTCTCTGTGGTTTTTTCTAACAGTGTGCATGCCCAACAAAGCAGTCTACGAAGCGTGCCTTATGGTCACACACTCCCTGTAATAAAAAAAATATGCTATTATCAAACTTGAACAAATTTAGTTGACGGATGTCAGTTCAGGTGGTCTGGAAATACCTGCAGCTGGATGAAGTGGTAACCTTTGCGATTGATGTAAGCTTCAGGATTAATGTAAGGGGCTGGGACACGGATGTGAGTCCCATCAATAGCTCCTATGACTTTGGGGAAAGCACTGATGGCTTCAAAACCTTGCCAATATGCTTGGCATCCATCCCGACTTGGCCATCGGATTACTGAAGGTGCTATATTCACCAGAGCTTTAGTTACTCTCCGCACGGTTGCCAAGGCAGTTGAGCGACTCACATTGAATTTTTCACAAAGTGATCTGTGTGAATGATAAGAGATGCTTTTACGAAAACCACCAACGCGAGGAATCGGTTTGAGCACAAGGGCTAGACACTAGCCGTGCCACAAGAATGCATCAGAAGGAAACACACCTGTACGAATCTGGAGTTGCCATTCGCCATATGGTAATAAGAAACTGTTTTTCTGGACTAATCATTGGGAGGCCCGGCTCGCGCCTCCTCAGTCGGTCTGCAATGACGCCAAGCACATACTCAAACGTCTCTCGACTCATTCTGAAAAGAGAAAATTCAAAATAAGAACAATTCAAAATTCAAGTAATAATTCTCGTAAGAGCGTTATTCTCACCTGAAATGAGACTTAAAATCAATATCGGTCCACCGCGGGATAACCTCTTCTACGTAGTTCTCCAGTCTCGGCACTTTTCTTCGTCTTCTAACACGCAACAAATCAGGCAAAAACCTTTCGAGTACATCTAATTCTTCGTCGCTATTGGAAGAATCGGAATCCATATTGATAATTTCTCGAAGAATGGGATTAACTCCAATCAAAAGTTGTTGTCGCCTCATAGCGTCTGCTGCTGCGTCTGCTGCTGGGTCCGCCATGACGCTAACGCCGTTCGGGGAGCTTCGTAGCGCCGAGTGCTAAATCCCTCCCCGAACGCTAGCCGTAGCGCCGAGCGCTGAAAGCGCTGTTAGCAGCTGCCCGAACGCACCCACAGAACCACTCCAATCTTCTGTGCTGTGTCAAAGATACCTAGGACCCACTTTTCACTTCTTGTCTTCCTTACACCTCTTCCCCTATTATATTTCCTTTTAGTAATGACAGACTCATCAATCTGCACAATAACTCCTTCTCCACCCAGTTGCAGTGCGGGCATCTTCCACGAAGCAATGTCCCTTTAACAGAAACTAATTGAATTCACACGCCTCAAATATAGATACAATAATAAATAAATTAAGGTAGTTAAACTAATAATAAAAATATCAATAATAGTGAGGCATTAGCATTAACTTACCGAAAATACCTGTAATATTGTACCAGACTTTCTCTGGTAATTTCCTGGGTCACTTTGTGGGCATCATTGGACGACACGTGACACACCCAGAACCAAAGTGCAACAAATGTGCTGTCGAACGATAAGTGCGTGCTCTCAAAGAAAGTTCCCTCACACAAACTAGAAAACTTCTTGCACTTCTTGCAGTAGGCGGCGTAATTGCCCTTGTAGTCCCTATTTCCTACTAATGACTGTTGCGTTCTGCAGCTCACCTTTTTGCATCTCTTCAACCCCTTCAAAATTTTTTCTTGCTGCAAAGCCTCTATAATTTCTTTGTCGTCTTGCTCGAAAAACTTGTAGATGTCCTTCAGACTGCGGCACTGTGAAATTAGCATTGTGGCGGACTTCCCTTACCTATCTTACACACACTTGTTGGGACAGGTCGGGTCCGGATCGCTAAACAGGTGAATTGCGCAATGGCGTGCGGAAGGCGCATCGGGGAGCGAGTTGAGTAGCTCGCCGCTAGGTGGCGCGGCGCGCATGTTGTCCGATTGTCATTTGTCGTCTGCTGCAGCTGCCGAGACACCATCTTTCCTAACCTACTAACTACCCGTACTTGAGCGTATTATAGAGAATTTTGAAAGTTGTCGGATCGCTTTTTTCCATATCTCATCTTGTTCGGCATGCAAAATAAGTGCGAAAACCTGAGTTTAAGCCCTCTCGGACAAAAACTGTGGATTCGGTAATACCCTACTATCACCTAAATAACAATTATCGGGGAGGCTAGGGGACCCCGTCAGAAAGTGGCTCAAGGAACCCCGAGCTTCCATACTTCTAAGAAGCGCCATAACGAACATATGAGAAGGGGGTTAGGTCGGAGGTTATGAGGTTGAGTCATAACGGTTGGACCATAGAACAGGCTCAAATCATAACATCGATGAAAAGTTAAGAATTGAAGGCCGAAACTAAACGTCAAAGTAATTTATTAATATCTACTTTTACCTTAAATTTGAGGTCTGCCAAGTTTCGCCGCCGATCACGTCTTTGTTGATGCCGCCACTAACCACCGCCTTCCGAAAAACGTTTACCTACCTCACGGAAATATTATTCGCAGTCTTCGGAAGTGCTGCCAACTTACGGATTTCGAGATATCGCAGAAGGCTCATGGGACCCCGGTCTCCCTTAGCGATTCGAGGAGAGGGAGAAGGGGGGGGGGGACATAAATACAAAGTGAGATACTCAACCGTGTTAAATTACTCTTCAGTCCCCCCCCCCCCCCCCCCCCGTTGCCTGACCCTGACGAGCGCCTGGGGCATAGGCAAGTGCACGCGTGGGTGTATTGCGGGTTGGCCTATCCCCACCTAGGCAGGCGACACAAACAAGCTCTGCCCATTGCGATCAGCCATTATTTCATGTTAAGTTTGAAATGTCTCTACGCTTCGCTCGCCACATTATGCGCAGCATTTCAGAGCGTACCCCTAGTACTGAAAATTTGAATTTTACGCTTGAACGATAAGTCGGCGTACATGCGCCCGACGGGCAATAGGGCGCCTGTTGGGTAGGCAATCGGACGGCACTGCATGCACCCGTGTTGTGCGGGCCGGCCTACCCCACCATTGGCAGGCGACCGCGACCGGCCAGCCCTGGCCTGCACACTCTTGCCCGCAGCCTAACGGCGTTTGTTAGCTGTTCAGCCGAGGTTGCACGTTTCTCGGGGCTATGTCATGTCTCCTCGCCCTCTCTGCGGGTGCTCGAGGCCGCGGGGCCATGGCGAAGTGAGCGTCACTCGGACCCACTGGGTTGGGCATTCCTGTCTGAAAGACTCGAACGGGGTTTGTCTGGCGCACGAATGCGGTTAGTACTGTGCGCTGAGGTCCTGACACGCATCCTGACCAAGATTTAGTGTCGGGGCTCAAATCGGGGCTCACGCCCGGGCTCAAACCCGGGCTCTCTGCTTTCGGGGCTCGAATCCGGGCTCAAGTCCGGGCTCAAACCGGGGCTCGATGCGGCCGGGGCTCATGTCGGGGCTCAATGCGGATCCAAATCGGGGCTGAAGTCCGGGCTCGACCCGACCCGGGCTCAAAACTCGCCGGGCTCAAGTCCACCGTGCCCAGTAGACTGTCCCCCCCCCCCCCCCCAAAAAAAAGCGAAATTTGAAATGTTGCGAAACGGCTCGTCTTCATGATACCATACAACGGTCTTTTAAATTCACAAATCGGCAACTTTTGAACATATGCCTAGGGAAGTGCGTAACATTCCGTGGACTAGTGACGGTTTAGCTGCCAGATAGATGTCGGTGTCCAAATGTGTGTGTGTGTGTGTGAATGTGTGTGTTGGTGTCAGAATTATCAATTCTGACAATTCTAGGAAACGTATTTAATTGATTTCGTGCACTTCCTTCACATAAGCCAGCTGAAGCAGTAGAACCTTACACAAATTGGTTACAAGGGAGCACAGACAGACTTAATCATAAACCAAACAAAAATCAAGCTTCCAGTCGATCAAAAATCAAAATTAAAGAATTGTAACAACACATTCTGACAATTGGGTTAGGGTCCAATCGGTGGCAGTGATACAGTGTGCAGCAGGCAGGGGCCGCTTCAGAACGCGGGCGGGTCCACGTTGTCGCAGGCGCTGCACTCGACCCGCGGCGCCGTGGGGACGGTGGCAAGCTGCCGCTTCTGCCTCCGGCACTCAGCGGCGTCGTGGCCGCAAAGGTAGTCGCCGGTCCTGCGCACCAGCACCAGGCGGCGGAGCTTGCCGAGGCCGCAGCGGCCCAGCTCGGCGGCCAGGTCGGGGCAGCCGTACGGCTCCGCGGAGGCCGCCACGAGGTGCAGCTCCTCGAGGGTGTGGGCGTGCGCGCGCGCCAGGGACAGCGCCGTGGCCAGCGGGTACACGCCGACGCGCAGCCAGCGCAGCCCGGCGGGGGCCGCGCCGCGGGGGAAGCGCAGCCCGGCCAGCGCGGCCAGCTGCCTGCGGTCGGAGTACACCTCCAGCCGCCGCAGCCGCGGCATGCCGGCCGCCAGCACCAGCGTCTCCCTGTCCACGGGGCTCGTCAGGTGCAGCGAGCGCAGGTGCGGCATCGCCACGGCGGCCTTCAGGAGCTCCGCGTCCGCGCCGGAGAGGCCCAGGACCCTGACGTGGTCCGAGACCTCGTGCAGGATTAACCGGACCGCGTTGACCTTGATGTCGCCGCTGAAGCAGGACAGCCCCACCAGAGTGCGCACCTGCAACATAGGGGCGCATTGGGGCAGAGTACCGATGCCGGGCGCGCGTTGCCTGACCGCGTCCGAAAGCTTTGACCGAAACGTACCCGACTGTCGTCCGGCACAAGGTTCAGTTACGCTCGGGCAAAGCTTTCGGATGCAGTCGGACAACGCGCGCCCGGTCGGACCGCCCGGCTCGGCATTCTGGATAGCTCGAACCTCGACGTTATTTGTTGTGGGTGCAGGGTTATTTTAATCGCACACAATGGGCTGGGGCCGCACATGTACATATTTATGTCGATAATTAGAGTGAAATTTTTGTACTTAAGGTTTATGTACTATTAACTGTTACAACAGAGGTTTCTTTACTCAGTTATGCATACATTTGTCTTGTAAAATTTTGAACTAAAACATTTAAGAATTCGCTCATGAGGCACATGCATTTCTTTCCACTCATTACTACATGCCAAGCACATAGGGAAAAACCAAACATTGTGAACTTTCTTTGCCGCTAGCTTTGGCACATCCCCATTTTTCCTGAAGTTATTTCATGTATTTAAATCAAACATTCCTACAATGCCTATCTAAAACCTGCCCCATTGATTCAAAATTGCTGCGTATGAGCTAAATATTCAGATGCTAACTAACGAGAGTAACACACTTAATGTAAATGTACAATTCTGTGCATAGCTATGTACAAATTTGTGCAGCTAATGTACGTTTTTGTACATAAATTATGTATGTGCATTTCTGCACATATAATTATCTACAAAATTATACATTTACATTCAGAATGCAGGGAAGAAGCGAACATTTTTGGGCCGACAGGGAAAAAGGGACAGTGCAATAAAGTTTTCGGGTATGGCATTGCAGTAACTACACAAAAACACACGGAAGTACACAAAAAACTTGTCACTGTCAGACTTTTGGCACATGTCAAAGTTTTACACACAATTGTTTGTTTGCCAGCTCGAAAACTATTTCGTCTATAATGCAAAGTAGGATTGCTCGCCAGTAGTATGCGTCTAATGCTACAAAGCGAATACCAACTTTACTACGCGATTGCTCGTTTTTAGAAGAGGATGTTCAACGCAAAGTTTACCTGTTTAAGGCGTCCCGATGCCAACAGGTTTATCAAATGGTGAATGTCGGAATCGCCCGACGCGTCGTACGCGTGCGATCCACTACGGTCGCCTGCGTTGCAGACGAGTAGCTCCTGCAAAGTTCAAGAGGGAAATGAGTCCGAGGGGAAAACTACTGGAGCAAAACGTCCACAAAGATTTCACGATTTCAAATGATTTCCCAGGACGGCAACCCCCATTTGTCTAAATTTTGAGCTTTTATGGCCGTATTTAGAGGAATGATAGCCCGTAAATGCTTTCAGATACAGAAGTCCGGTAAGAGGGAAGTTTTGCGTGCATATCCATCACTCCTTTGATGGGACTTTGGGAAATTTTGGGAAATCATTACCAGCGCAGCCCGAAGGAACGAAAAAGTTCAGATTGCAGCCAGAACGAACTGCATTCAGTACTGCAACACCTACCGCATTAACAACTGCATTTAAATCAAAATGCACTTGTAAATGCAGTAGTGGTTGGAAAATATCGGGAAATTAATTTAATTTTTTTATTTTTCTCAAATCATTGGGTTAGGTAAGGTTACCTAGGCTAACCTAGCCCAAACTAACCTAACCTAGTGAAAAGAATTCGAGCAAAATAAATTAAAATGAAATTTATTTCTCAACATGAACTGCATTCACAACTGCATTTTGATTTGAATGCAGTTGGTGTTGCAGTACGGAATGCAGTTCGTTCTGAATGAAATCTAAATTATCTTGTCAGGTACAGAATTGCACATACATAATTTATATACAAAATTAAGCATCATTACGTACAAAAATGTACATGTGCTGTGCAAATTTGTACATAATGATGCATAATTTTGAACATAAATTATGTATGCGCAATATGTACAAATTTATACATTTACATTTGGTGTGCATACCGAAGACACGCTGCCTACCTTCGCTGGAGTAACCAGGGGTCGGAGAGTGTGGTGTGGGTACCCCTCGAACTCCTCGCCGCTCCAGTCCCACTTGACGCTGGCTTTGTTTCCGTCTGTCCCGGTCACGACGCCCTCGCTACGCATCGCGTTGCCCCACCGTGACGGTGGCATGTCCTCCTTCCACGTCGACGGCCAGCGGTTGCTGCGGATCACCCGGGAGCCGACCCGCAAGACTCGCGACGTCCACCAGCCGCTGTTGCTCTTCTCGTCCCACCCAGCGGCAGAGGCGGCGGCTGCACAGAATGCGGAAGCGACATCAAGCACTGCCGTCATGCACTAGGGGCCGTTCACAAATGACGTGGTGACGCTTTTATGACAATTGACCCCCCCCCCCCCTCTCCTTTTGTCACATACTGAAAAAGTCGTACGGACAATTGGCTAGTGAGAAAATTGGGACTGCACAGGAAATGTAAATGTACAAATTTGTACATTATATACAGAATTGCGCATACCTTAATTTATGTACAAAATTGTTCATAAACTATACATGCGCAATTCTGCACAAATTTGTAGATTCACATTGTGTGGAGATGGAAAATTTGTCACCTGCTGTGGCAGGCGCGTAATTGGGGTCGATGAAAGGGGGGGGGGGGTGCTTCGCGGGTTGCCTGCTTTTGGGGGCAAACCTACAATTTTTGAGAGAAACAGAATCACGATGAGTCTGTTGACTTGTGCACAAGAGTGCACTCTCACATGTGTAAGAAACAAACTCATACGAAGCCTGAAGGTGAAAACAGAAGGTAGGATTCTAATTACGCGCCTTTGCTATGAACGAAGTTAACAATGTTGACTGTCCGGAGGCACAACTTTGTTACTGGCCTATGGACGTGCAGAATCGTCACAAAATTGGCCATCGAATTTTAGCGTGCAGAGCTAAACCAACATTTCAATGCATTCATGATAGGGCCGTCACCGGAATCTAGCCCCCCCCCCCACCCCCCGCCTCCTCCCAGAACGCTACGTCATTTGTGGACGGCCTCTTACCAATTAGCGTCGCAGAATTTTCTAGGGAGTGTGCGAATGTCACCACAGACGACTAGCACAAATTGCGCCGAGTTGAGGGCAGAGCAGGGCTAGCTAAGTGGACAGTACATCTTCGCAACAACGGGTCAAGCGACCACATTTAATTTACTCAGAGTTAGTCTGCTGACAATTATACTAACAGCTTGATGATGAGAAAGATGTGCAGTTATACCATGGGATGGGTGGTCGTCCTCACCACAGGTTTTCAAGGCCCGTTTGACAATCTTTCGCGTCAAAAACGTGACAATTATTCCTTGCTTTAAAGTAGGCACGGCAATGCGGAAATGAGAAATGCTAGTAACCATTCATATTAAACTATTAACATTACCGGTCAATTCGAACGCAAAAACATGTTAAACAAGCTCGACCTGATCTCTGAAAACCTGTTGTGAGGACCACTGAAGCCGTTGCCGACCTCTCGCCATGAGCAGGAGACAGTTAATAATATATTCAAAAGTAATACTTCAGTCAAAGATGATTCAGAACGGCCTTTGGCAGTATTGGTGTATAGCTTCTCCCACTTTTGTGGCGTCATTTAGAAGCAGGGAAATGGAACGTGCGGGCTTCTGTGGCAACGACATGAATTACCAGTAGGATAAATCTTGGGGTAACAATTAGGAAGTGCAAGTGCATAACATTGAGTTATTTCATCAACTTTGGTGACAATGATCGTAAACCTCTAACGTTTCTTTCGTACGACCTCCATCCAAGTACTTACAATCACTGTCATCACCCTCGCCGTCATCTTCGTCGCCCTCACTGACGTTTTCCACGTCTTCCTGGTCCCCACGAACCAAATCCCGATCTCCGCCCTCCTGTCCTTCATCCTGCTGACCCTCACGTTCTTGATCCTGGTCCCCTGGCCCTTGATCCCGGTCCCCAGGCTCTTGATCCTGGCCCCCAGGCTCTTGATCCTGGCCCCCAGGCTCTTGATCCTGCTCCTCAGGCTCGTGATCCTGGTCCTCAGGCCCTTGATCTTGGACCCCACGCTCTTGGTCCTTCTCCCCGCCCTCTTCATCCACCTCCCGGTCGTGCTCTTGCCGCCACAGCCGGCCCTCGCACACGAGGCGGCACAGCAGCAGCCGCAGCGCCGAGCTGTCGCTGGACACGACCGTGCCCACCCAGGCCGCCCGGGGCTGCCCCTCCGGGCGGAGGCCGAGGATGAACGACTCCCAGCCGCCGGAAAGGTCGGCGGCGAGCAGACCAGCGTCGACAGCTGCGCCATAATGAGACTGCAGGTAGTGAGTTCAGCTTACGGAACCGCAGATGGGAAATGGAATATCAATAATTAATTTTTTCTGGAGCCCCCACTTAGTAAAAAGCTTACGAAGAAACCCTTCGTATTACGAAGGAAATGCTGGCTCGCAGCTTACGAAGCCTGAATTTCCATCCTGATAAGGATTTCTTCGTAGTCTACGGAGGAAATGCTTCGTAGCCCACGAAGACTTCACTTCCCTAGCATGATTTTTACTGTGCACTCGCGTATTGTCGCCAATTTCGCCGCAGAAAAAGAACCCGACATTTTTGGGGTGTAACACCTACTTGATAGCAGTGAAATACAGAGACATTCCGAACAATAAGGAACACTTTCGGCCTTCTCAGAGTTTGGTACCGCGGGTCGCGGGTTTTGTGCACACCAAAATGTACAAATTTGTACATAATTTATGTACAAAATTGTGCATCATTATGTACAAAAATGTAAATCTGCTGTACAGATACAAAATTGCACATAAAGTATGTATGCGTAATTCTGTACATAATTATGTACAAATTTGTCCATTAACATTTACTGTGTGGGTTTCTTCCACGCACAGGGACTACCGAGAAGCCCCTGGAACGATATCCGGTCGGACTATGGGATTTATAGGATGTGCAACCTCCCAAAAAGGTCCATTTTCCACTTTTTGGGACGTTCTGCGTAATCGCGACTGTCGATCAAAAATAGATCCAATGACGTCCCTTAAGGCCTCTTATGGAACAGTGATGCGACGAAGAATCTGCCGTTGTTCTCCGGGCCTTCCTCGAAAGAAACACTATCCCAAAACGTATAATTAAAAGAAGAAAAAACATCGTTAGGGGGGAGGGGGGAGAAACCACCATCTCGTACGGTTTAGGAGCCTACATCTTATTAACTCATGTTTTAAAATTTAAATGGCGGTTTGATAAAAGCGATTCCGTGCGAAATAACAATTATAAGCTTTTATAAGTGCGCGTACCGCATGACTCAGCGGCCCTCAGGGCGTCGCGCCACTCTACGTCGTCCGCCTGCAGCTCATCCGTGAGGCGGCTCCGCGCGGCGGCCAGCTCGGCCCGCAGCCGCGCCACCCCGCCCCGACAGCCGGCCAGCTCCGCCTCCAGGCTGCCCGGCTCGAGCGCCAGCTCCATCTCTTCGAGAGCCGCCTCCCGCGCCAGCAGAGTGTCCAGCCGGGGCTGCGCCTGCCGGGCGCGCGCCGCCCGCAGGCCGCTCAGCGGGTGCTCGGCCAGGCAGGACGTCTCGGCCACCGCCTCGCACCGCCCGCACCACAGGCTGCGCACCGCCACCACCGGCCTGCCGACAGAATAACGCGCTCACAAATGCGTACATAATTATGTACAGAATTACGCAAACATAATTTATGTACAATTTTGTACATAGGTATGAACCAAATTGTACAGCAGATGTACATTTTTGTACACAAATTATGTATGCGCAAATCTGTACATAATTGTAAGGGAGAGTGGGGCACAATGGGACATGGGGCACTATGGGACACCTTCAAATTTGCCGCCTTGCGCTACTGGCAGCGACTGCCAATAACGATGGATGGCGGCAGTCGTTGTCGCTGTTGTTGACCCGATGCGGCAAGTCCGGCGGACCAGCCTCTTCCGGAGGGGAGCGTTTTAAACATTCTCCGTCAAAAAAAAAAAACAGGCAAAGTAAATTATTTCGCTTTTTTATTTTTTGCATTGCACGAAATGTAGCGGTCCGAGTCGTACTTTAATTGAACATTATACGAGCTTGGCCCTTCGGACACGCATGAGCGTCGCCGCATCGCCGCGACTTGAGAGGTCAGGGTGCCAGAACGCGACGAGTGCGAGGTGGCATTCAGTACACAATGGGACAGGGCCGCGTGGGGTACAGTGGGACACTCGGTTTAGTGTCCTATACCACAGATTGTTTTTCTCACTTATGAATGATAGTTTTCGTATTATTAAATGTGTTTTAACCGCCATTTTAGAAAAAATGCCGCGGCCAAGTATATTTTTATTTGATTTTAGGAAAATGTGATCTGAAAGCCATTATATTTTTTATTTAATTTAAGGCAAACGTGATCATGAAAGCCGTTTTGTTTCTACTTTAAAATGTTTAATAAAACATATTTCAGCTATTTTAGATTTTCTTTAGCCCCAAAATGCTGTATTATCAGTGAAACAGTAAGTGTCCCATTGTTCCCAGGTACAATGGGACAAATGCAGCAACGTGTTTTTTTTTTATTTTTTAAAGGCAGCGGAGCAATCTACGTGTCTCGAATACTATTAAACAAGAAAGAAGACATACTAAAGCATATGTCAGGCACATTTTGTTTTTTTTTATCTCAACCAGTCTTACAAAGAGAGGGCTGAGAAAAAAAAGTGTCCCATTGTGCCCCACCCTCTCTCATACAAATTTTTACATTTACTTTTAGCGTGTGTCACTCTCAGATTTTGATAAAACGGCTCACTAAATGCTTGTGTACTATTTTGTCCATAGTTATGAACATATATTAACCAACATAAGCTGTGTACAAATAGTACATAATTATGTACGAAAAGTACATAACGTACACATTTATACATAAGCTATGAAGGTTTATATCTGTACATAATTATGCACAGAAATCGTACACAAGCATTTAGTGTGTGATCTTCTTTAAAGGCAGCTTATGCTTGCCCTTTTCCCACCTGTTTTGCTAGTGTATATATTATTGTACGGGGACCGGGGTGTCGTGTCACGCTGCCTCGAGTCGCTCGGCGACGTTTCGCTAGTGGCTGGGTCGCCTTAGGCTTAGCCGCCTCGGGCCGCGATTAATGCAGCTGCCTTTTAAAGCCACTGCTATGTGATTTTTTAAAATTTTGATACTTTCCTATAGCAAATTTGAACTAGAACAAGGTAAGATTCCCAAGGGCCTCAAGAAACACGCCATAGCTCTAGCGGTTTCCGAGATATCGGCGTATTCCGTGCAGAAATCAAACCATGTGGACAGTTTTGCCTGTTTTAAAGGGTTAAAAATTCGTACATCCAAGTAGTCCGTACGGGCAGCAAAATATTGGTTTAGGGACGTTTCAAAGGTAGTTAGACTTCGGAAGTTTCATCGAAATCTCAGTGACACCTCGGGATACCCCCTGTCAGCTGTGCTCAGCGGCTGTCGGCTGCGGGACAAACAACACAGTTCCGGACCGGGTACCTGCGTTAAACCTTGGTCCCACAGGAAAACTTATTGTCGTGTGGGCCCCCACAGATTTGATGACAGGTTAATTAATTTTTTTCCCAAAAGTTTGAAAAATGAAGGAAGTTGTTGCCACTTCATATACCATGCCATGCGCATACATAATTGGTCGAATAAGCGATATGACTTCTTTGAGGGCGATCGGGTCCGTCGCGCCCTCGTAGTTTTGTACTCACGACGTTGCGGAGAAGTCCCTTACAATACTGAGTAGGGAGAAATTGTCGGGTAGGTCGGCAGGTAGCCCTTGGAATTGCTGCAGCAGAGTAGGAACACGTCAGCACATTAGCCAGGGCAGTGTACAGGACGTTTCACTAGTGTGGACCGTAACCAAAAATATGGCCGTTGCAAAATTACGTCACAAAGCGCTGCCGCAGAGGATCTAATAACTCCTCCCCAAGAAAAACAAAGTAGATCGAATTTTTACAACAAATCTCTGACTGATTTGTGTAGAGCAGGATCCTGTATGCCTCTAACTTGAAGGACAACGTTACTGATAATGTACGTTAACGTCTCTTACGAATAAGAGCGCGATCCCTAAACACAGACACATTCTTAAAACCCGGTGTGTACAGGTGAGGTGAATCAGTCCAGAAGCACATAGTGAACATATAGTGTATAGTGAACTGCCATCATATAGTGATACATAACATCGTGATATATATGGTGCACACTAAATGTAAACGTACAAATTGTACATTATTACATACAGAATTGCGCTGCACTGTAGAAACTCGGTTAAAAATAACGATAAAGTAACTAAGTAACATTTCCCTGTTATTTAACGACTTTCCTTGCAGTTTTACAGGACATTTCTCGTTTTTTACGCCTTTCCCCGTTATTTTACGGGTATTTCTGTAAAATTGCAGGCACAATCCTGTAAAAGAGAATGACTCGACATCTCGTTTTTCAAAATGACGGGAGCATTCTTGTGAAAGTACAAAACCCGCCGCTGACTTAACAGTAAAAAACTTCAGTAAAAAACCCTCAGTAAAAAACTTCTTAACGAACGAGTTTGTAAGTACGTACGTAGAGCGCAAGTTTGTTCGTCACAACACAAAAATTAGCTAAGAGTCATGCACAGGGTGATTATCGGCTGGCAGCGTCTCCAGCTTTAGTGCCTTACCTTCCGGTCCTGGGGGCAGGTGCTACCGAAGCTGGGATTTTGAAGGCAGACCAGGCAGTATGTGTGACCGCATGGCAGACATTTGGGTCGTCGGCGATCCGGCTCGAACCATTCCATGCACACAGTGCATTCCATCTGCGACGTACACAATGTGTCAGTGCAAACAATGATCGCATATATGTATATAACTAAACACAATTACTACTTGGGGGCATCCGCACAGGATGTCCGGGTATTTTGTGGAAGAGGTAGCCCCCTCCCCCTTTGGACGTCCGGTTTTCATAAAAGTGCGTGTATTAAACAGTCGATTCAGGTTTCCTAGTTCTACTATTTACAAGGTAGGCGTACGCAAGACCGCATCGTGGTGTAACAGGCTTGGCGAATCACTGTCCCGCCACTACGCGCCTGGCCTAAGCCTACCTTAGCCTGCCGTTGGCTGTCACTTAACGAGTGGGCCCCCGCGGGCGGAGCCACTAGACCTAACCAAACCTAGCACACTGATTGGCTGTGGAGAATTTTGTACCTAACTACATGAAATTCTGTGCACTCATAGCTTATGTACGATTTCTTATATTTTGTGTAAGAATTTCAACACATATGTTATGAGTCATGGATTTTTATCCATGTAGTTCACGTGCGAATTCTTTAGAATTTAAGAACAAAATTTTACACAAGCCAAATATGTGCATTACTGAGTAAATAAATCGTCGTAGTTACAGACAATTTTCATTCATAAGGCTTATGTACGAATGCAGTTTTACACACGTCATGAACTTAAAAATGTACATAAACAATTACAGTGAACATAACCTAACCTCGGACGTTGAACTGCGAGGTCGGACAAAAGTTAGGTCAATGTAGCCCCGAATCCTCGTGTTAGACGGCCATCGGCCCTATCCATGCCCCGTGAGACCCTCACGCTTTGTGGGCCTGCGTCAAGGCCGACGTCGGAAACCGCAGGTCGCTAAACCGCACCGTTGAAAAGATAGAAAGCGGATCTCGAGGACGGGCTGCGTGGTCTCGACAGCGGAAGTCGTAATGTGGTGCCTCTGTTTCCCTTTGCCGCGGCCCGCAAAGGCCGGTGTCGAGAACCGCAGTTCGCTAGGCCGTACCGTTTGTATGATCGGAAAGTGGCTTTCGAGGACGGGGTGCGTGGTCTCGAGCCCGGTGTCATTG
The DNA here is from genome assembly GCA_026979955.1 of Megalurothrips usitatus. Taxonomy (NCBI): domain Eukaryota; kingdom Metazoa; phylum Arthropoda; class Insecta; order Thysanoptera; family Thripidae; genus Megalurothrips; species Megalurothrips usitatus. The sequence goes on from CM049596.1 coordinate 12,489,735, forward strand.
CCACTCATTCGCAATACCTTACCGCTACGGTGGCCAGCGCCTCAAACCGCAACTCTCAGGTGGCTTGGTTCCCCAGATATTCGCCGGAAGTTTGTTCAAAACAGGCGCCATCTTGGATCTCGATCCGGGGGGGGGGGGGGGGGGGGGATGGACATGCTTGTGTTCCTTGTCCCATTCTAGGTGGCGTCGGTCCTATTCCACATTTAGATAGGGGCTACGTTTCCGAATGCCTTGTTTCCATCGCGATGTAAACCTGGACAACTGGCGCTCTTCAGATTTTGTGCATTCCTTTCAATGTAAACTATCATTTTCGGGTGTTTTCGCAAAATGTCGGAAACTGTAAGAAATGAACATCTACACTAAAAGCGATACAAAAATCTGAAGAGCGCCAGTTCAACAGGTTTACATTGCGATGAAAGCAAGCCATTCGAAAACGAGATACGACCAAAAATAGGGAAATGGCGGAGGATTCACGATTTTAGCCCAGGGCTCTTCCTAAAATGGGGGGGGGGGCAGAAACTGGGACGTTCTCTTCAAAAAATCGCTGTTGAGTCGTACACGACTCCGAAACGAGCGGGGATTCGTACCCTTGACGCCCCTATACCGCAAGCACGCGCGCTACCCCGGCCTCACTGTCTGACTCTGCGCCGCACCCCTGAGTGCCATGCGCTACCGCCTGTGCCGGGTAGACATTAGGGACGGTCATAGGAAGGTCGATGTTGAAATTTCATATCAGAAAAGTTGGCCCGCCCTACCAAACAAATGTTCCCTATCTCAAGTCAAAGGGCTATCTCACTTCTTTGATGCAAGCATCTGTTAATAAGTTGTTTATCTGTTCATTTAGCAAAACTTATTATTTAATTCATTTTTTTTCTTACTTCAGGTGATGAGGACAAGCTTTGAGTGCACATTGGCTTATCAGAGAGTAAACTTGTGCTAGGATAATATTATACTGCACCAGGTGTAGTTCATAAAAAACTCTCTTGGTTAGGGCGGAACGTTTGTCTGTGACAGATGTACAGCAAGCTCTCATTAGTTTAATTTAACTTTGACATCAACATGCTTTAGTAGCTCAACTAGCTCAACTCTGTCTATCCGTTTAACATTTTAAATTGATTCGACTCGCATTCACTTGCAGCAGTTCTGTTCTTTGTCCTGTATTTACAACGTTTGTAGAATATAAATTATTGATGTAATTTTGAAAAGTCATCTACGCTCCGCACATCGGAGCGTACCCCTAGATATGTACAAGCTCCAACATTTACATTCAATGTGGAGAGAAACCTCTGTTGCTCAATTTGGCTGACGCTAAAATGTGTTACTCTAAAACAGCGCCCTTCTTTAATGTCGCTCTTTTAGGGCGATATTTCCTATGAATATCGCTCATAAAGGCGACGAATTAAAACGTTGCTCTCTGGAGAGCGACGAAATCGGGGACGAAATGTCGCTCCAGGATTTCCAAAGAAGCTGACGGCATGGTGTACACCTACCTTTACCAATCGGCGGGTGTCGTATGTTAGGCCACCGCTGCAACTTATTAAAGAAAGTGTTTGGGCAGACGTGCCTCTGAAGTGGAATTATTGACTCCGGCTTGTTACATCGAAAGCGTGGTCCAAACTGTACCCGACCGTCCATTCACCACTATCGGGCGGGCACAGACAGACGCACTAAACATGGTAGGGATAGTTAGGTCACGGCTTCGCTGTTGCTCAGCTAATGACGTGGTTTTAAATCCCGACACCTGCCGATTGACTCAAGTAATTGTACGCCACGCCGTCGGATAGCGACCGGTACACCAACCGCGCTCTACAGACCCCATTTTTCAGGTAACAGCCAAGGTAGGCCAAGATAAGTGACGCGGTGTGATGTGCGCTCCTTACACGTACCTCGATGCAGATCTGGTTGAGATGCCGTCAAGAGTAGTCGTCACAGCAGATGAAACATGCGCAGCGTACCAATATTAATGACTAAGCGACAGCGCAGCCCTGGGCCGACTAGCCCATAAATGTTTTGTCTGGGTGTGTGTCAGCGCGATTTCTCGAGAACGGTTAGTCGTAGAGGGCTCACATTTGAACCACTTTCTTCTTGCATCATACCGGAATCAACTTCACCTCAGACGCACTAGAGCTGAAGTAATTTCTTAGATAATTTACACATCTCGTCTATAATTTGAAAGTAGCGAATTGGCTAAAGAACATTTGGCGCACGCTGACGGATTACGGGCGTTGCGACCATCTCGTATGAGCCGATGGGCCCCGCAAGGTCCCACTCGTCAGGTGACAGCCGCCGGCAGGCCAAGGTACGCGTACGCCACGCGTGGAGTGGCGGAATAGTGATGCGCGATGAGCACAGTGGTCGAGCAGGCGCCTTTTTGCGGAAAAAATTGAGAACTTCAACACGTACAATTTGATTGGCTGAGCGATAGCGAAGCCCTGGACCGACTAGCTCAAAAATGTTTTGTCTGCCTGTCCGCGCGATTTCTCGAGAACGGTTAGTCGTAGAAGGCTGAAATTTGAACCATATCTTCCTACCAGCATATCAAAGTCAACCTCACATTTGGGTTACCGTAGCTCTAGTAGTTTCTCAGATAATTTTTACAATTGATATTCACTTTTTAAAAAATTGATTAAAAAGATGGACTGCGGAAGCGCGGCCCTCTACTTTCCCCTATCACGGCCAAACGGTGGTCCCTATCAAAATTTGCTGTAGAACCGAACCCCCGTGAAATGGGAAAAGGAATACAGGCACGTGCAGAGTAACCCCCTCCGCGCTCCCCCGTCCTCGAGATCCAAGATGGCGTCCATTTGAAGCAAACTTTTGGGAATATCTGGGAAACCGAGCCACCTAGAGAGGTGCGGTTTGCAGCGCTGGCCATCATAGCGGTTCGGCCATCATTCCGATCGTTAGGCAATGACACCGGGCTCGAGACCACGCACCCCGTCCTAGAGAGCCACTTTCCATCTTTGAAACGGTCGAAGCGTCGTGCGGTTGTCGACATTGGCCTTAGAGGGCCGCGGCAAAGGGGAACATGAGCGCCACACCAGGACAACCGCTCTCCAGACCACGCACCCCGTGCTCCAGAGCCAACTTCTATCTTTCGAACAGCAGGAGGTACTGACTTGCGGTTTTCGACGTTGGACTTTGCGGGCCGCGGCAATGGGAAACAAGGGCACCACACCACCCCTGCCGCTCTCGAGACCTTGCACAGCCACATTGAAAAAAAAAACATTGTTACTCGAGTACCAAGTAAGCGATGAGTTTTAGAGGGATGAGTTTTGCGTTATGGGGGGGGGGGGGGGGGCTGTGAACGAGTACAGCCACCGGTCTCGAGACTAGGGACCCCGTCCTCGAGGGCCACATGTAACGACCGCCGAAACTCCAGAACTAAGTGTCATAGAAATGCGGATAGCGGCACTGCACAAAGGCATCGTATGGGTAAGGCGAACGAATACAGCCTCCGGTCTCGATACCAGGGACCCTGTCCTCGAGAGTCGTCGAGCAGCGGATCAGTGACTCGAGACGGTTACGCTCGGTTAGGTTAGTGGGGACCTGGGTAGGTTAGGCTCAGTTAGGTGAGGGTAGTTTAGAAACGGTTAGCGGGCGCCGATGACAAGAAGGCAATGTAAGATAGTCCGGCTGCCACAACGTGACCGTAGCTGCGACTGGGCGGAAACAGCGACGCCCGCAGGGCGTCCCACTGACTGTTTGGCCCCGCAGGGTCTTCTTCGGCAGAAGACAGCCGCCGGCAGGCCAAGGTAGGCGTGCGCCGGGCGTGGAGTGGTGGAACAGTGATTCGCGCTGAGCGAAGCCTGTTACGCCACGACGCGGTCTGGAAAGGGGTTGATTTGGTTTCAGCCTGCCCCCTCGTATTTATCTTTCACTTCTTCCACAGTGGTTGTTTTGGGTGATGCACTGCGCGGGTCCTGAAATTTACATACATTTACGGATGTCTGTAAATACCTATGCCCACCTCCACGCGGTGGGACCTGGGACCAGAGATTTATGTTGTCTGTTTGAATAATTGTCATGTTACTGATTGTGGAATTTGGAACTCTCATGCTGACGGGCAAGGTCATACTCATTCATTTAGCTTGTGAATCATTGCACTTGCATCTTAGCCCTCATCATTTGTCGCCAACTTGTACTTTTGATATGTTACTGGTGAACGGAACTGGTGCCTGTGTGTAAGTAGAGGTCACATGCACCCTGTGTGCATTGAAGGGAAGTTTGTTAAAGTTATGCGTGGTAGAGTGGTATTTCTAATCAATCTCTCTGAAATGTGTGTACAAATGTTTTCTTGAGTTGCGTTGTATGAATTGATGTTTTTTTTTCTTTTGCTTGGTTGTGACTAACAGAATGAACGCCGAAGCGGTAGAAGAAAGAGGTGGAGGCCGGAGAGGGCGGCGCTGGACGCCACGACAGGGCGTAACGATTAACATGAATTTCACAGTAACCCCAGGGAGCTCGACAAGCCCCAGTGTTCAAGTGTTTCAGTAAGCAACAACTTCCTAAATAAATTGTTAATGATCATAGCTGGTTCAATATGTTAAAAGGATGTTTGTTATTTTGCAGACATGGAGGAATTGGGCAGAATGCAGGGAGAGGAAGAGGAAAAGGAAGAGGGAGTGGAAGAGGAGCGAGTGGGGGGGATGGTGTGGTTGGTGTTGTGGATGAGGGTATGGATGGTGTGGAGGATGGTGTGAGTGAGGGTATGGATGGTGTGGAGGATGGTGTGCATGAGGGTGGGGAGGGGGGACACAAGAATCGGCGTCCGCTAAAACGCGTCCGTGAGGCAGCCGAGGTACGGAAATGCGGTTTAGTATGTGTCATTCACATTACTGTGATTTCCCGAAGACTACGAGGCGAAGTCCTTGATGTCAGAAAATTCACATGTCATGGGGCATGCGTTTTCCCTAAAGAATTTTACATTGTCAGCTGTCATATGTGAAGAAGTAAATTTATGTATTGTTTGTCAAAGTGATTCAAGTGCAGTACCTTTTTGGAGGATCACAAAAAACTGAGTCCATTGAGCCTTAGAAAATTGTAAGTCAACCAAAGATTTTTCAGACTATCATCACAGTTGTCTATTTTTTTTTTGGGTCCGAGCGGAGCGAGAAGCCCTTTGCAGCGACTTTCACGCTTCTTCTCTCCTCCTCCCAACCATTCAGCTATAATTTGACAAAGTGACGAATGTCCATAGAAGACCACTTCCCACTATTGCAGAAAGAAGTTTAATTTTTGGCCTGTAAGATAAAATTTAAAACATAGACTTTTGATTTTTAGAGGGTATTATCTACATAGTTTAAATATCCTTATGCTTCAAACGGCATGGTAGTATCTGACCCAGAACCCGAGATAGTGTGACATTCGTCATTTGGAAACTCACATGCAACATGACAAAGAGGCGAATGTCCATTGATATCATGACATACTGGCGAACGTCCCACTATCCTTTGAAAGAACGACGAATGTCCAAGTAGTAATCTGACAGAGTGGCGAACGTCCAAAATCAACATGACAGAATGGCGAACGTCCAAAGGCACCATGACAGAATGACGAATGTCCAAAACTTGAACCTGCCATAGCGATATGAACTTAAAATGAAGCCCAAATCAGATGCTCAGTGTAGGTCATGGAGATATTGACACCACTAGATTATGGCCAAACCTGAATTGGAATTTTATTACAATCCAGTGAAGTGAAGTAGGAATGTAATGAGAAGCTGGATTTAAATTGCATCACCGCTGGCTGTCATAAGGAAAAGTCAATCCTCAGCATCAGAGGGTGCAAACACTCTCACAGATTTGGTTAGGCATCCAGTCATGCCAAACAGACTCCCAGGGTCGGACTGGCTATGCTGGGGCCCAGCCCGCGTAAGGGTTCTAGGGGCCCCCAATGGTGTGTGACAGGGGTTGGGGGGGTAATTTTTAAAGACAAGGTGCACAATTTAAATGTAAAATAAATGATATTTATTTGTATTTGTCCAACAAGACATACACATTACACCTTACAATAACAATCTCTGTAATTCCTTAGTTCTGCGACACAGTCTCAGGATCAAAATCAGCTTGACAGTCTCCGCCCCTGCCGAGCTGAGATGTCGTTTGAACAGTTGGAGTCGGGACATCTGCAGTCAAAAGAAAAGTTGAGATGTATGTTTAAAATCGTATCAGTAGCACACAATAAATCATAAAATCATAAACCGGAAGTCGAAGAGGCAAGCGGTTTGCAATAAACAGAACAAACATGACTGCTTCCAGTTCCGGTTTAGGATTTGCTGAGGTACAGAGGCAGGGGCTGAGGGCCCAGAAAATGTCACTTACAGTACAGTGACAAAGTAATAGTATAACTTACCTTTCGTCCTAACGGCACCAAATGATAGCTTGTTCTGTTTGGGATCAGAGCCAGCAGCCTGAAGTTTCCTCTTCCTGTCAATTGCTCGCTTTGCAGCGCCCGAAGCATGAGCTTTCTTGCCCGAATCACCCATTGTGCGTGACAGTCGAAAGTCACAAATCGCACGGGAACAACATACGGCGTGAAAAGTACAGCACCAGCGCAGCTCAGTCAGAACTTGAGCGTCGGAAAGGAGAAGGCGAGACGAGGGCGGGTAAGGGCCGTCGCAACGCGAACGCGAGTCGTGTCGAGACCTGCAGCGCGCCCGCGCAGCAGCCAGTCGTCCCTCGCGTAGTCAAAACGATCAGCGCATCGCCACCACCGGCACCGGCCACTCGCCACCAAGCTCGCTGCTCCTTTCCTTCGATGCGTTGCGCGATCTCAGTGGTGGCAGTGTTGGCTAATGCCCGGATTGCCCTGCTCATGCATTTATGACTCGTGTGTGTGTGTGTGCAGTGCGGTATTTAAAGTTTAGTTTACTAGTTTACGTACGTGAACCTGGAACCTGAGGGCCCTTGGCCCTTGGGGGTGGTTTTCACCTGGGCCGGGGCCTGCGGGTGGGGCCGGGGCACTTGCGTGCCCCGCACGCGGGGACCATGGGCCCCGGCTGCGCCGGGGGCCCACCCCGCGTTTCCGAGGCAGCGCCCCGGGCCAGTCCGACCCTGCAGACTCCTTTTGTTTACTCACAATGGCTCGCTTAATCCATTGTGTTCTTGTTAATGTGTGGCCTCTCCATAATGGAGAATCATTAGTATATTACATAATGTTTTCCAATAACCACAGACCTTTGCCTTTTCATTGCTCCTTTCCGTCGATTTCCAGACACTTGTTGAACCCATATCCCAGATGTGAGCAGACATTCCTCTTTACATGGGACAAGCTTGGGTTAGGTCCACTTTCTAATGACTTTTATGTCGTCTTTTCACAATGACACACTTGTTCCTTGCTGTCAGCGCGATCCTCTTCTCTCCAACAACGGGATACCGAAGCCACATCACGACATGACCTTTCGCACTATTTTCACGGCGGAAAATTGCAGCAAGTGGCACTTTGTACTGCATCCCACTGGTAATCACCTCCCCCCGCCCCCTCCTCGTTTCCCCCTTTTGGTCTGACCGTAGATTCTATTCATCTTGTGCGGCCAGGGTTTCTACCCCGTCCCCTTCCCCTACCTGCCCAGCTCCGTCAAGCCAGCATCACCCACACATGCACAGTTCCCCAAACCCGTATCACCGAACTGTGCACGAACTGTGCATTCGATTGCGCTACTCGAGAACAACTGTGCATTGTTCCTTGTATGACAAATTCAGGTACACACATGGGTGATGCTAGCATGAAGTCAACATCACACAATTAAGCAGTTCTAAAACAGATCATCAAAAAACTGTGCGCGAACTGTGCACTCGAATGCGGTACTCAGCAACAATTGTGCATTGTTCCTTGTATGAGAAATTCGAGTGCACACATGGGTGATGCTGGCATGACGCCAACATCACCCACTCGGCATTCTCACGTTTTGAAAGCGGATTCCTCATCGGTTTTAATTGTGCATCACGCCTGTCACCTCCGTTTTAACTGTGCATGCACCAAAGTACCCGAAAAAACGGGTTCAAAGAGTGGGTACCCGGCCAGGCGCATTAGAGCGACCAGCAACATCACCCATTAACGCACAGTTAAAACGGGGGTCACCAACGAATTGTGCACGAACTGTGCACTCGATTGCGCTTCTCGGGAACAATTGTGCATTGTTCCTTGTATGAGAAATTCGGGTATTTGAATGTGGGTGATGCTGGCATGACGCCAACATCACCCACTCGGCATTCTCACGTTTTAAAAGCGAATTTCTTATCGGATTCAACTGTGCGTCTCGCCTGTCACCTCGTTTTAACTTTGCATGCGCCTAAGTACCCGAAAAATTGGGTTCAAAGAGCGGGTACCCGGCCAGCCGCGTGAGGGCGACTACCTCGTCTGTATTGGCACGTTTCAAAGCGTCTGATTGGTGCTTATTATGTTCGACGTAAACATTGCAGTGAGTAAATAACTTATACGTAAATGTGTGTTAAAATGCGAGCTATAATGTGTGCGCCTGTGTGATTTGACTTAAAACAGCTTTATAACAGGGTATTTCGCTGCTGCATCGAAGCGGCGGTATCGCAAGGAATTATTTTTTGGGCAGATGCTAACAGTAGTGAGTGCGCGTGTTTGATTCGATTTCGACAGAGCCGTGTTTTGGACACTCAGGGTATTCGCCGCTGCATCGAAACGGAACACGGCGGCATCGCAAGGAATCATTCTGTGGGCAGGTGCCAGCAGTTGTGAGTGCACGTTTGTGTTTCATGTGGCCCAAATTTAAGCTCTCTACGACTAACCGTTCTCGAGAAATCGCGCGGACACACAGACGAAACATTTTCGGGCAAGTCAGTACAGGCAGGGGTTGGCAACACAGTACGGATCGTGTGAAGCGATGCTGGCCGCCTGAAAACGTGTCGAACTATGTGCAACGCCTTTGCCCATCATGTCTAATTCACACAACGCAGAGTTGTAGTACTTGCTTTATTTTGAAGTCTAGTACTTAAGCGGTGTACTTGGCCATTCGTCGACGCTAAGAAATGGGCTTGCGCTTTAAAAGAATGGTGCAAAGTTAGTGATTTTGTCAAATTCGTCCATTCTACATGGTGAGTTTTTTTCGAATGATTCAAATTTCGGAAGTGCATAGAGGGAGCGTAGACGAGTTATTTGATATGGGACACTTGGGGTCGGAAACTAAAATTACGACTGCTACAGAGAAATCAAATTTTGCGGACATGGCGCCTGCAGGTAGGCAACCCGCCCGGGTGTTAACCTAGAAGCGACGCGGCGCGGTAGGGTAGATAACCCATGGAGACGCAGCGCGTGCCAGCGCCAGCTCGATGTGGCTACCGTTTGTAGAATTGCAGAATTGTAGAATCGCATATATTTATATCATACGCCACCTTTTAATTACATCAGGTACAAGTATTCAAATCATAATAAAAAAAAACATCAGTTTCTCCTCTCTGCGTTCCCTTCTGAAACCATCGTTGGAAAGTTAGCAGGCCCCGCGGGCCATTCGCGGCCATTCGGCCGTCATTGTCTGGTGAAAACCAAATGTGGTGTCGTCGGTTAAAATATCAGAAGGTTCATGACTCCTAAAATATTACAAATTTGTGATTTGCCTCAATGCATTACCAAGGTTAGTTGTATCGCGTTTAAATATCGTTTCAATAAATCTTAATATTCTGTTATTGTTGCCTCGGCTTCCCAGTTCGGCGTCCCGTGGCCCGCAGGCCGGCGCCGCAGCTTGTGACAGTCATACGGACGGCCTTTTCGTACAATGTCGGTGAAGCCGCGCAGTGTAAAGCGTCGAATCGCCGGACAGATAGACCCCGGTTCGAACCGAATACTTTCTTATTTTTACGTGCATAAAGTTGTTAACATGCTTTTAACATTGGAAATTCTGGCCCCCAAGGACCACTCAGCGGTTTAGGCGCTGGAATTTTTTTCTCTGTTAGAGATCACAATGGGACGCCGCCACCAATAATGCCGGTGGAACAAGCGGCACTAGCGGCGATTCTCTGAATCATCTGACGCTGACGTCTTTCCTAAGGGAGCAGACTCCCCAATAAATTTAGAGTCGTTTCTAATAGTAGTACTATATCATCCTATCTATTAGTATCTATCACAACTCTAAATGATAGGTCTCTAATGTTGGCTGGGTGTGCTGTCAATGCAGGTAGGGTTTCTTTCAAATTTAACTGACATGGTAACTTCTTACAAATATAGCTAAATTAGTTTTCCTATTTTTGGCTGAGCGATAGCGAAGCCCTGGACCGACTGGGTCAAAAATCTTTTGTCTGTCTGTTTGTCTGTCTGTTTGTTTGTCCGCGCGATTTCTCGAGAACGGTTAGACGTAGAAAGCTCAAATTTGGACCATATCTTTCTTGCATCGTACCAGAGTCAACCTCCCCTCAGGGGTACCGCAGCTCAAGCGGTTTCTTAGATAATTTTCGCAAGTGGTCTAAAATTTAATATCCGCCGGTTAGGTGAGGTCACTACGCGCCATGCTCCTGTCGTGGAGGGGCGGATCAGTGACTCGAGTGGATCACCCTCGGTTAGGTTAGTGGGGGCCAGGGTAGGTAAGGTTCAGGCAGGTAAGGGTAGGTTAGGGCTGGTTGAGCGGCATTGATAACGAAAGGATGATGTAAGATACGTTTGGAAGCCAGAAAATGAGCGTGGCTCCGACCGTGCGGAGAGAGTGACGCCCGCAGGGCGTCCTACTGACTGATTGGCCCCGCAGGGTCGTAGTGGTCAGGTGACAGCCGCCGGCAGGCCAAGGTAGAGGCGTGCGCTAGGCGGGGAGTGGCGGAACAGTGATTCGCGATGAGCGAAGCCTCTTACGCCACGACGCGGTCTGGCGTACGCCTACCATGTATCTTGTTGAATTTTCTATTTTTACCAAGTGATCATTTGGTTGACTGGTTGTAATCAGTATTTTTGCTTGACGTCACAGTCTTCTTTTCCATAAACTACAAAGGATTGCCACTCAAAGTGACAATTGTGTGGGCCTGGTTGCCTTACATGTCTGCATTTTGTGACCGTAATGTGTTTCAAATGTCTGATTCGTTCCTCACAAGAGAAACATTCAAAAGAAAATGTAAATTTCTTGTGTAATGAACACACTCAACTCTGATGTTCCTCTATGAAGACCCTAACCTACTGTCAGACTTTCCAGATCCATAAGCGGTTCGAGAGTCTCATTTTTGTAATGTTAGTCTTTGAAAGATCCAAGAAGTAATCTTGCTCATTGAGCAGGGGCAACGCTATTTCAGTTGTCCCCTTGCTTATAGTGAAAGTCTGTCTGGCACATCCATTCTGTTTCACAGTTGTAAAACCTGTATTTAATTGTGTAGCCAGAATACACACCTTGAAGAGTTCCCAAATTTATTCTCATGAATTCAAAAGTTACAAGGATGATAATTATTTTACAGTTTTCGAGGTGGATGTGGACTTGAAGACAAGAACCATTGTTCTCCACAATATCAAGAGATGTTCCTACAAGTACAGGATATGCGACAGATAAGTGCCCATCAATTTGTGTGACTTGAGACTTGGGTTTTTTATAATGAACCCTGGGTAGTATTTACGGTTTTTTCAACTTGACAGGCAAATTTGAAACTGCCTACAGACCTTTTGCTGCTCCCATGGGTCATGAATTTTATTCAGGGGACCAGTACTCTTTTCAACTGAACTTAACGTAATTTGGCTCGTGGGATCATTGATTTAAAGGCACAGATGAAGAATTTCATGTAATGTGCTGCTAAGAGCAGGGTGGAATTTAGCTGGTGTAGCTCTGGATCAAGTTTAAAATGCAGAGTAGGGAGTTTTTGCCCACTGATGCGTAGGAAATGCTGCTTTTTTACTGCCTGCCCTTGTTTGTGCTTTCAGGGAGTTGGCTTGCTGAGAGGGGTAGAAGGTTCATGGTGAAGATGCAGAAGCGGATCTCGCAAGTTGATGCTGATCTGGGGTTTCTTTTACCAAAGAAGGACAATTATTAAAATAAAATTGAAAACTATTCTGTTTGTTTTTTTAACCCTATCTTAATTTCTTTACCGACACAATCCTGGTGCTACAAATGCGACTACTAGTCATTTGCTAATAAAGCCAATTAAACCTAAATTTGGCCTGCTTCTTCTATATTGCTTTGGTCGCACAAAGGACGACTACATGTTTAAAGGGCCTTCACAGAAAATGGCATTCCCCTGGTGGTCCCGCTTAAAATACAAAATGAAAGCCTGCGGAAAATTCGACACATTTAAAAGTCAGCAGACGGGCTCGAATGTCTGTTTACAAATATCGTCGTCTGCTTTGCCCAGCTGCTGCCTATAACGCGTTGCTCAAAATGAATTTACTGCCGATAATAGGGTGTTATTTTCATCACCGACCAGAGTCGTAGTTTTTCGGATTTTAATGGGCATTACTTCAAATATATATATATACTCAATATATTCAATTATATATATATATATATATATATATATATATATATATATATATATATATATATACATTGGACCTCCTTATCGGTGTTTTCTGACGCCCTCTTTCGGCGTTTTTCCACCCCGCCGCGCGTTAAGGGTGGCTGTTACCAGAGGGGGTGGCACCTGGTGTTGCCGCTTTCAGAGGCTCGAGTCAAAGGTTGGAGGCAGGCCTGTAGCAAATGTCAAGGTTCTACCTTCAAAAACTTAGAAATTACAGCGCCCGCCGTTAGTGGACCGCTAATTTTGGTCGCCAGTCAACTCCGTGCGTTTCCAACCCCTAGTTCCTGGACACGATCGTCTAGGCTAGACGTACCTCCAGTTTCAAGGTACATACTTAACAGAAACACCCTGTACATACGCTATCCTTAATCAGTATCGAGATACAAGAGTTCTGAGAGCACAACCACATACACAAAATAAACACAAATGAACTAGTTGACAATCCTGTCGTCCACGTGAGCATAAGTGACGCTCAAATTTTTGTGCGGAGGGATCCTCACCATGGTTGGGCACGTTAACCTCCGAGATTAACGCGTTAAAATTACCCGTTAACACAGGGTTGGCTAACGTAATGGCGTTACGTTAATGAGTAAATTTACAATTAACGCGTTAACGTTAAAATTAACGATTAACGGCGTTAACGTTAATCTAAACAGTAAAAATAGAGAAATGCGGTAGACCCGCGTCCCGGGACGATTCGGTTGATAAAATGGCTTACTTTCATACCTACAGCCATTGCCTTTGAGGAAATTACAGGAGGTGTTGCGGACTGAATAGCTTTGAGGTACACTTGTTAAAATGTTTTAATAAACAATAAGACATTAACTCAAACAGTAAAAGTTAAATGAAGAAACAACTGTCTCTGAAATGTTTAAATAAACATTAAACATGAAAGACTCATTAGATGCTATCGGTAAAAATTAAATAAAAAAGAAACAACTGTCTCTGAAATGTTTAGAGAAACATTAAACAGGAAAAACCGATTAGATGCTACATACATATTTCAGTAAAAATTAAATTTTTAAAAAATTAACTGCAGGTGCAGGGATGCAGCGTCCAAGGGGCGGTCGACTGTCATAGTACTCCGTACAAAGCCCAATAATACCTTGATAATACTGCGATAGTACCATAATACTCCCATATTACCACAATACCTTAATAATACCAATAGTACTTTCATAATACATCCCTAATACTTCAATAACAGCATTTATTCCGACCCTTTTAAGAGCGGAAGCAGAGTTGGACTGGCTACCTAAGGGCCCCGGCAGCCCGAACGACCGAGCCCCCTCCCCCTTAGAATTAAAATGTATTGAAAATAAGCCCGGATCCTGTCCGCTTCAACCGAAACGTGTCGGGACGGGCGAATAAACAGATATCTGAGGGCACAGGAGGCTTCTAAAAGAACAGTTTCCAACAACATTCCTATTTGTTAAACGAAGGAGTCGAGTGCCTACCCCTTACCAAGAAGTGTTCACGTTTCACTCAGTTGGCAGGGTAGCTGTCATGTTTCATTTTATTTCTCTGAGACTGTTCACGCTTTTATCAAATTATTGTGCTAGGGGCAAGAGCGGGTACCTTGTCACCCAGATTAATTGAGTGGCAGCCCCCTCCGTGTGTTCAATTGGTCTCCAACCCCTTACATCTCTTTGCACATCAATTGGAACAGGGCGGCGATTTACGAATCGCTGTCCTGACCAGTCCGAGCCTGGCCGCGCCCCGTGTCCACGGGGATAAGAGCCACGCAGAGGCGTGTGGCTCTGCGGTGGGACCGGAGCGGACGGGGCGGCAACGTAGCCGCCCAGTGGATCAGCGTTCCGCAGGAGGCCGAGAGGGTCCTGCCGTCCGGGCCCGCAGCGACGACGCCGATGGTTGGCGCGGGGACGCCGCCGGCATGGGGCAGGCCCGGGGAAGCTGACGGCGACCCCATCCCCATCTCCACGCCCTACTCGACCTTGACGCGGAGGGCTGGGGACTCGGTCGCACGCGGCGGTTCTGACGGACGGTTTGGTGCGAGGCTGGCTGGAGGCTAGGGAAGGAAGAACGACGGATTTGCTGGTCGGATAGATACTGCCATGCCAACCCGTCCACGTACAGTGGCATTGTCAACAGCAGCAGCAGCAGGTTGATTCTAGGAGACCTCAAACTGTTTTTGGCAGCCACAGTAATGTGTTACGGATAATAATACTTCAAAAATACCCTAATAATACTTTCGTAATACTCAATAATATTTATAGTACTTCTATAGTACCATAATACTTCTATAATACAATAGTACTTCTATAGTATCATAATACTTTCATAGTACCATAATACTACCATAGTATAGTACTCCGTACACGGCGAAGACGAGTCGACCGCCCCTTGGCAGCGTCTAGCTCCAGAACATTTTATTTACTTTGAGCAAGCACTCATTTTCAAGAGTACTGTCCCCAAGCATGGAGCGCAGCAAGGAAAGGCTGTGCCCGCACACTGAAAAAAAACGTTCGACGGCGGCACTGGAGGGCAAAGCCGTGTTCAGTTTGAGGAACAAACGGGCGAGGCGAGGGAACTGCCGCTTGCCATTGGGGCCGACAGCAAAACACCTCTTGACGGCGTCGGCAGGTGGAAGTGTGGGAGCCGCCAAATACCGCTCAACCTCGTCGGCCGCCGATTCGCCCGCTTCTCCATGAGATTGCTGCAGGTAGCTGACGCCGAAAAAGTCGTCTTCGGCGCTTTTCTCCACTTCCACCGCCTCAACGTCGTCTACCGCAGCGGATTCCGCGTCAAGATCCGCTTACTCTCGGTCTCGGTTTCCCTGGTCCTGGTCAACGCCTTCATCCTGCCGCCGTGCCACATCCCCGTCCTTAAACATAAAAATTTGTTGTGGAAACCGAAGGGACATTTTGCATAGGGGTGTTAGGTGCTCGCAAGACGGAGGAAATTTCTGGAAATGTATCGATTTAAGTAGTGGTAGGTCAAGTGCAGCAAAGTTTTGCAAAAAAAAAAATATTATGGTTATAACGGCGGACCCAAAAATGCAGTATTTACCTCCAGGGGAAGCGCAGCCGCTGCCGCGATAAGCTCCCGCTGCAGACGGTCCTTGTCGTGTGTAGGGACCCATGTCATCTTAAACTGGGGGAGGAGAATGGCAGCCAGCTGCAGGTCTCCGTTCTCCAGGTACTCGCCGAAGCGTTGGGGTTTTCTAATGGCCTCCAGCAGTGTCCTGACCAGGATGTCGCAATGTTTCAGCGGCTTTTGGTCTGAGAACACCCGGCGCTCCTTCAAGCACCGCTCCATTGACAGCACCGTCGGGATCAGGTACCCCGCATACATGTTTTTCTCAGAACGTCGAGGGCAAACGCAACAGGGTACATAACGTACACGTATTCCTGGAGAAACCTGACCTCCACTTTGGTGAGCTTTTGCAGGTTTGCGGTCTCTAGGGTGCTGTTGAGCTTCTCCTCGTCTGCAGAGTGGAGCGAGACGATCTGGAAAACGAAACAACCAACGCGTTACACAAATTGTTTAAGAAACTTTCTTTTAAAAAATGCGTTGCGCAAGTGCATAACACGTCTGATTCACAAGTCATGCTACGCCCATCGAGAAGTACGGCGTCGGCGTCATCGGCGTACTACCATCCACGGCCTCCTGTCCGGAGTAGGTCGATACCCCGCGCTCGAGCGCCCCGCCATCGGGCGCCCGCCCGGGCGCGCCGGGAACGGGAGTCCACCGGTCCAAGCCAATGATATGGTATTACGTAATAGGCATTTCCAACGAGGCTCGACATCGGAAGTAGGACAAGAAAACTCCCGGAAGCTGGAATCATGAAAAACCCGCACGGCGAAGGGCATCTACGCCGCGGGTCACCGTGTGATTTCTGATAAGACCCGACCCGCTCTGCAAGTGTTTTTGTTGCTGCGACCGTTCTCAAGACCCGTTGGAAATGCCTATTATTTGCGAACAGCCTGCACTCCGAAACGACGCAAGTCACTCGTGTGCGTGTCCATTTCAGAAACGTAAAGCAAAGCATACAAGCACCTCGCACCGCCCTTTCCCTTACCGGCACGGCAACGGATTACCACGTTGATGACATAAATTCCCTTATCCATGTAATTCTGGACAATATGTTTGTCAGCCGCAAACCGTCACGGTCACAATTTTAAAATAGGGAAACATCTGTTTAAAAACTTTCGATTCGGCAGAAAAAGATGAACGTATTAAAAGTCGTAATAAAAAATAAAGAAAGGCAAAAATTGTTATAAATAACCGTCGAACTGTACAGCGAAGTACATCACCTGCTCCTTGTAGTCATATTCGGAATTCCACCGTGTATCTCCAGCTCTTTTCAACTTGACACCGAAGTTGTCCTTGAAGGCCCCGGCCACCAGGTCAGAACGCCCCTGCAGACGGACGTAACTCTTCAACTTCTCTCCAGTTGAATCATACAGCCTCCGGAAGTTCGCATTGACATCCAGGGCGTCTTTGGCGTCCCTAGTCGCAAGCAAGCTGGTGATGTGGGCCGCGCAGCGCTGGTGTGGCGGCAGGACCACTCCCTTCAGCTTTGCTGCGGTCAGGGCCTGGTCGACATCAAGCGGGTCCTGTTCCTGGTCTCCGACATCTCCCTCTGCATCAGAGTCGGAGTGCAGTGCGTTCAAGCGCTCATCTTCCTCGTCCAGGTCCCAGTCCCAGTCATCTACGCCACCTGTAAACCAGAAGCAGAAGAATTAATAAAAATTCAGCAGTGCAGTCGTCGCGTCGCGAAGGAGGCCGCGGCCAGGGGGGGGGGGGGGGGGGGGGGCAGCGCGAGCGCCGACCCGGGGCCCGCCCAGCTCCGCTCCGGGCCCCCTTCGACTCCCGGGCGACGGCGCCGCCCGCCCGCCCTGCTCGCCGTCAAGACTCCCGTGCCCGTCGAGGCGTTGCCCCTCCCTAGCTCCTGGCCGCCCCCGTCTGCAGCGAGCGTCTGTGTTGCCGGCGCCAACCCGGGGCCCGCCCGGCGCCCGGCTCCGCGCCGGGCCCCCCTTCGACTTACTTCGACTCCCGGTCCCGGACGACGGCGCCACCCGACCGCCCCGCCAGCGGACGTCATGGAGGTCACTGGCGTGGTCACCGACCCCCTCCCCTTCTTACCTGCCATCGCCGTATCCTGATCCTGATTCTGTGCTTTCGCTGCCAGGTCTTCGCTGATTGTGTAGCTGTACACCTTGAAGGCCTTCTTAAAATTCGAGGCGCTGTCCGTCGTGCACCTCGTTATCTTTTCGGGAGAAATCTTGAAGCACTCTGTAGCTTGGCTCACAGCAGCAGCCAGCCTGTCGTGTGTGTGCCGCTTCTTGAGGCGTTTCAGACACAACGCTGCCGATTCACGCTCCATGGTATCGGAATCGATCCAGTGAGCCGTCATACCCAGGAATCCCCTACCGAACTTGGACCAGCCGTCCGCCGTCGTTGCCACGTACTTTGCCCTCTGCAGAGCGGCTTCTACGTTTGAGTGCATCTTCTCCCTTAACGTGTCAAGCCTCTTTCTGAAGGTCGTGGTGAGGTTAGACGGACAACCCAGCAACACGGCCTCTCTGAACTCTGGCGACTCTACCAGAGAGTGAGGAAGGGTATGGGAAATAATTAGGTTGTTCGTAACACGATCAACAACAGCTTGCGTGAGCTTCTTTTTAAAAAATATCCGCATTCTTGTGCTTTTCTTCATGATTCCGTTTCCGGCTGTTAGGCTGCACGGGTTGGACATTTAAAGCTTCTGCTGACAGCTTGTGTTTTCCCCCTGAAGCAAACAAAGAAATAAACAATCATAAGTTGCGAAGCTGCGATTTCGGCGAACACGTACGGACGGGCATGGCAGCGGCAGCCGTATTGAATGAAACCGTGTCGGTCGGGACTCACCTTGAGGTGTGTTTTGAGGTTAGAGGCCGTCTTGTAACTGCACCGGAAGGTGTTGTTGCACAGCTTACACTTGGCTTCAAAATTAAAAGACTCTTCTAGGTCCTTAATGAACTCAAAATACCGGTTATACGCCGACCAGGGCATAGACGAGGATTCGTCACAGTCGTCACCCATGTTGAACGCCGCACGCCGCTAGATCCAGCCAGAGCCACAACACAACACGCCGAACTGACACACAACACCACCGGCCGGCTCGCCGCCTGCGCTCCGTCCCGCGCGGTCGCCCAGCAAGCGCATCAACTCAGGCAACGCGACTGGGAAGGGACGGGGAGGACAGGGGAGGGGGCGTGGGGTAGCGGCGGCGGCGGCAGGCCGGGACCGGGAGTGTTGTCGCCAACGGGGCGACTGACGCGACGTGCGTAGGAATCGACGTAGCGCGTATTTGTGTGTGCTTTTTTTTTAAAAAAAAAAGACACGGCATAAAGATACTGGAACGGGTATTTAACGCTAACGGCGTTAGCGCGTTAATGGGGTGGCTTTAATTAACTCATTAGCGCTAATGCTTTAGTGAAAAACTAACGCGTTAACGTTAACGTTAATGCATAATTAACGACGTTACCTTAACGTCGTTAACCGTTAATTTAACGTGCCCAACCCTGATCCTCACACCTACCGAAAGGTTCTTCGACTACCGAAGGTGGAACAACATCGGGCACTCTAAATGTCAAAGGACGATTTTGTCCTTGAGCTGGGACCAGATTTGCAGATGTGAGCACATCTAAATCTGGGGACAGAATCTCATCTACTTTGGAAAAATTTTGTACTTTTTGGACACAAAATTGTTTTAGATCTAGTTATGCTCAGATCTGGCTCTAGCCTAAGGACAAAATTGTCCTTTGACGTTCAGCGTCGGTATTTACAAATCGTCGCACTCCCTTGTCAGCTCCGCAAACCCTTAGGCTCGCCCTTAGGAGCAGCTCCAGCACTCCGAAAAGTCTGAAATTCTGAAAATTTACACTGGCGGTCCAGTAGCACAGCTCCCACAAAATAAGCCCGTTTAACCATTTATCGTGCCCCTCACGACCTTTCCACCGACCCGTCGTCCTGTTTGTTACTGTACTATTAGGCTGAATACGGGAATCTAAACTGCCGCCAAACCAGCACGGGTCGCGCCTGGATTACACTGTAAAAATTTTTATGAATGTGGTTGCCTTGTGTGCAGATAATTACAAAATAGTTTTACCGGTTATCTTGCATGCGGCCAAACAAGAGAAATCGCCCCTCGTATGTACGGAGGGGCGACTCACAGCTGTAACGTGATCTCCTGTCATGCTTTATAAAACTGATGTAACACCTAAAGAAAATGATAAAGATGACGTGTTAGTGGACCTAGACATTTAAAAGAGGGCATAGAATACTCAAAAATGTTTAAATATTGTAAACCATTAGAATTACTGCTCCTGTAACACCTACTACAGCGGCAGAATCTCGGAGTGAATCGCCCCTTGTACATACGGCCTCAATGAAGCCTTTGAACCCGAAGTTTAATGCGACCGGATAATGCATGCGGATGACAGATATCACGTATAGCACAAATTCACGAATATGTTGGTGGATTAAAATAGGAGTCTTGGCTTTCTGGTATGTTGTAGTGGGGTGCCGTGAGATAGCGATCCATCTGTGCGGTGCTCATGGCGTTTATTGCCGGCCGCGCGGACGCTGCTGCAATGTCCACAGCACGGCCGCACTCTCCTGACGTGTGCGGATCAGTCATCTGTGACACCATGGGGGCGGCGCTGCTCTTCATTTTCCTCAGCGCAGCTGATGCAAAGGCTATCCATTCGTTTGCGGTAAGTCGTGACACCACAAAGAGACTGCGCCCCCCGCGTCCCTCCCTGCCAGCGCTCTAGAAATCGTTGAGTCAGATTACTCGCCCTTGGATGAGCGATCTTCATGAATCAAATTTTCTCGCTCTTGGGAAAGCGAGGTTTCAGGACCTCACACAACTAGGGAGACGCATCCGATGCGTGACTCATTCATCTCAAAAATCACGTTATTGCAACTTTGCTCATTAACATTTTTGACAATTGTATTACGTCAAGACATGAGATCCGATAATATGGGGTCGGAGCTTGACGTGTGATGGCACTAAAACACTTGTGTTCAGCATGCATTACTTGTGAACAACCGAGGGAGAGACAATTTCACGAGACCTGACAATGCATGTAAGAAAAAGCCGCACCCCCGCCAGCTGCATCGAAGGCAATAAAATCACACTCGTGCAGCTAAGAAAATTACACCGCGCTTCTTACGTCACTGAGTAGTGCTTGCCACCGAAAACCAAACTGAATTGGTTTAGCTAAGAGACAGGAACATTTTGACCCTAGAAAGACTTGGCCACTTTCTCGCTTACTCAAGAAATAGAGATTCAAAAGTTGTTGTTGTTTTTTACCTTCGAGTGTGATCGAAGTTGCATTGACCCTACCTTGATCACATGAATGGGAGCTTTTCTGATAAGAGATGAGAATGTTAGGGGTAGGCCTCATCGCCGCCACCTAAATTCACATTTTTTCTACCAAAATCGTCAGCACGGTAGCTAATTTTTTAAAAATAGCAATTCCTTTTGCTTCTCGCTCACAATCGGGCGATGATGGTTGTCATTTTCAGTGTCCTTAGCGTTACACCCTACGGTTTCTCAGAGAGAATCGCCCTTGACATTAATGCAGGGCCCCTACATCGACGTCGTCGACCTCATCTACATGTGCCCGCCGACCATGCGCGAGTCCGGGTGGTCTCTTTTCTACCGCGTATCGCACTTCAACCCGTCTAGACCCCTCGAAAAGCAGCGCTTCTGGGGGAACATTACCATCAGCGAGCCCATTGACGACTCTATGTGGGTATGTCCGCGTTCCGTCCGTTTCGCGTTGTCCTTTAACCCGCTGCACAGTGGGCCAGAATCGGAAAAAGGCGACTTTCGGAGATCAGCAATCAACAGATTAGGCACTCCTTCAACTGCTTTCGTACTGGAGGCACCACACGCGCACCGGAGGCCAGAGTTCGGAGTCGGTTGGGTAGGCCGGGCGCACGTTTCCCAAATGCTTACGTAAGCGTTGCCCGAGCGTCACCGCGCCCATGCCTGACTAAGGTGGGGTAAGCTCCGTCAAGCCAGCACCAACCATACACGCCACGCCACATTGCACCGCGAGAGATTGTCGTTTTCAAACGATTTTTTGAAGAAACAATATAAATCAAGAAACCTCACGCAGACGCGCTGCGGCGGGGGGGGGGGGGGGGTACAATGTAAGGGATTGACGTTTTGTGAACGACTCTCTGAAGAAACTAAATAACTCAAGAGAACTTCTTAAAATAACGACATTTTCCTAAGTACGATGTCTTGTAATCAGGCATGCCCCAGCTAAATTGACTACGTCATAGTTGAGATCACTGCAAATCCAAATGCATGACTTCACGCATTACTTACTGTATGATCTCAGACCATGCATTTCCAAGTGCATGGTTTCCCACCACGCATTAGGAAATGTGAGGTAGAAGGACCAGGCATTAGGAAATGTGTGATAGCAGGACCACGCATTACCTAATGTGTGGTGTCAGACCATGCATTAGGAAATGTTTGGTGTTCAACCCCCCCCCCCCCCCCCCCCCCCAACACCACACTAGCTACTGCCAGGTAGGGGCCACACATTAGCTAATGCATGGTATGCGACCACACATTAGCTAATGTGTGGTCCCAGATCCCACTGTAAGTAATGCGTAAAGCCATGCATTTGGATTCGTAGCGATGAAAGAAGAAAAACGCATCGCAGCGTTATCCTCTAAAATTAAGGCTATTTGTCCTCTGAACTATAAAAGGGACCTGCATATTCCTCATGTCTTGCGTTTAAAAACAAAGAAATTTATTTCGTTAAAATGTTTGTTTAAAAACGAAGGTCTTCAGTTCCCAATGAATCAAACAATCTTTGTTTTTAAAAGGACTGAATTTTTACCGTGTGGCATCACCTATGTAAACACACGAATTTCCCACAAACATGTAACGTAGCACAATTGTACCCGGGTAGCGCGATCGCGATGCTGGCTTGACGAAGCTGGTCGGGGACGTTTTGGGCGTGCACATTTCGAACGTAGCCACGCAACGCGCGCCCGCTCGGCTCCGAACTCAGGCCTCCGGCGCGCACGAGAGCACAGAGGCCCCCGCCTTGTTTCATGCGCCTCGGCCGATCTCAAGATGCGGGCAGTGATGGACGTCCGCTCCAACAACCAGTGGAAAGAAAATGCATTCATCTTCAATTTTCCTGTTCACGGCTGTCGTGCGTTCAGAGAAAACATACCGGAGTGAGTCGAAACCCTGTCTCTCTGAAGTGCATGACCACTGAGAAGGAAGACTTGCTTGTCATTGTGCATAGGAGCAACCTTGGGATTGGATACATTTTGGCGTTGCTTAAGGTTCTGTCATATTTTGTCAGAAGACGTTAGGTTAATAATCTATAAAAATTGCTTTAAAGACTCCCGAATCCCCGCTCACTCTGGTAAACCAGATGCACTGCACACAGCGCATTGCTAACGTTTGGTGTCCGTTGTTCTGGGACAAGATAATGCATTATGTCGGGACTACACCAGCGAGCCGAGCTTCCTTGCCTCAAAAAATTTCTATTTACACCGTGCTAGTTTGTCCGGATAAACGACACCTTATCCCCCGAGCGCACCAGTTCCTGCTAACAATAGCAGTTTTGATTGTCAACAGCATGTTCCGGATAGCATTTGGTGGCATCTCGGTAAAAGGGGCCTGCCGAATCCCGCCTGTAGGTATTTCTCCTTACGTCATCTGTACAACACGCAAGTATATTAACTGAAGAACTGCTGTTCCAGGGTACGTACCCGGTGAATGCAACAACGGTCGATTGGCATTGCTCCGACTTCCCAGTCATGCCGTACGGACAATATCGGTTTACGGTAAGCTAAAACCTGAGGACCGATAAATAGCATTCTCTTTCAAATTAGTGGCCTAGTAGGCAGGCATTGCATCTGTGTGTAGCCTCTTAGTTGCCCACCAGGGCGGCTCAAAAATTCCGGATTGTGAATTGTGACATGCAGTTTTACTCCTTAGTGCACGCAATTGCCGAATCTAAAGTCGTTTGGCTGTACGACTAACCGTTTGTAAGATTGTATTCGGCGATTTCCTCGATAAATTTAAAATTATGGAACATTCGTCGTACCAAAACGCGAACTCAGAAATGAGGCTGAAATCATATTGCTGCCATAGAGGGTTAAAATTTCTTGTCACAATTTAGAATCTCTACGGGCTAATATTTCGTGTCACAATTTAGAATCCCAGAGTTTTGATCCACCCTCGCCCACTTTTCTGGCAACAGTGTCGTGCACCGTGGTCGTCTGCCGACTTAGGCACTGCTGTCGGAGGCAAGGGCATTGGTTTCATATAAAAGCACTGGTAGTCCAGGTATGTGACATCACCCTCCAACGAATGTGACACGTGTCATATTCCTGTAAATGTGGTGTAACATACGTTTAAATGTGATGTCATATGCGTTTTGATGTGACTGGTAAGAAAGACGTCCGAGTCACGCTGCAACGAATATGACACTACATTCCGAGGAATGGGACACTTGTCACAATCGTTGTAACGTGCTGTCACATCCTGCACGGCGCCTTACCGAGAGCATGTTCTTGGTTCCTGGTTACGGCAAGCACATTTTGCATTCCTGCCGAGTGCATACATCAAAATCACTAAAACGAGTCTGGCATTGAACCACGCTCCATTTTGAATTGGGCGCGGTTCAAAGAACCTCGCTCGAAAACGGATCCCTGGCCGGGAATCGACCCCGGCACCGGCCGCCGCCACCGCCACGTGGCCCGGTGTGGTGCGCCCTGTGCAAGGCAAGCGGGAGCCGCGCCGCAACCGTGCAGCAGAGCTAGCAGCCAGCAAAGCGGATCTCACAGACGGCATGCTGGCGGCTTGGCGCTGCACCGCTCGCCTCCCTTCGCAACGCTCTAATGTGGCCGCTTGGGTAGTGTGCGGCGTCGGGGAGCGGTGGGCATCGGGTTCGATTCTCGGTCATTCCGCCGCGACAATTTTGTTTCTTTCACGGTCGACGTCAAGAGCAAAATCAAGTAATGCCATGGCATTGCAACAAGAACGGCCTTTCCCGGGTGAGTATTACAGGCTAAAAAATTCGTGTAGTACGGTATTACTGGTTGGTTTTACGGTGCTACTACGAGGTAGTACATAAGTACTACAGGAAGAGGTGACAGGGTACTACTACAAATGAACCGCCCCTTGGCTCGCGGCTGGCGCCCGCAGCGGAGATGCTCTCTGATGCGGTTCCCCGCATACAGGATTCGCATTTCTGATTCTTAAATACTTCCGCACTTCCGGTCTGAGTTTCAGCGGAATACCCTATCCCAAAAAACTGCACTCAGATAAAAAACGAGTCATGAAATCACTACAGAAATTGTAGGCAGGCTCAAAACTAGCGTTATTTAAGGTGACACTGCCCGCCCCACACCCTGACACTCCCTGCCCCGTGGCGGGGCTTAAAGCGTCACTTGCAGGGGTCTACTTTGGGCCTGATAGCTCCGAATTTTGACGGACTATCGTACGTTAAAAAAAAACTAACGAGGCAAAAACGACCATAATTTTAAAATTCTGCCCGTGAGGGCGAATATCCAAAAAGTAGCGCTTGGTGCCCCACTCTCCTTACACACCCGCGATGGCAGCGCTTCCGTTCAAGTCGAGGCACACTTTTTTTTTAGCGCCGATCCCCTCGAATGTTTTGCACCGTTCGTGTGCGCTCAAGCACAATGTGTGTCATCATCACTTTGCAGATGTTATTGGGACGACCGAAGGAATCACCCATCTACTGCATGAGAGCGGACATTCGTTTGGTTCCTAAACCAGTTTAATTCGGCAACTTCGTTTGTCCAACATATATTTTAGTAGCCGTTGCAAATACCGTAAAAATATTTTGGTCACATTATGAAAAGCGCTGACAAGTACTTGGTCACCTGACGCTTACACAAATTTTAAGAGATTATTTGAACACGTTTTAAAATAAAATATTCTAGTGTTGTTCCCTATGAAATTAAATTGTTACATTGTAAAGGTTGTTCGACAATTGACACAAATCTCATTGACGATTCATCGACCCGAATGTCGTTACTTACGGTGTCGATTTGAGTCGCACTGGGTATTTTTGACACCCTTGAACCCTCTGCAACCCTTTGCGATCAATTTCAAAACTCTCCGACCCCAAACTCAAAAACTACCCCCCCCCCCTTCAAAATTAAGGGATGGTCGTAGGGGGTCGAAATTCTAGATTCAGCAGTTCACGCCGACTGTAAAATTGACAATTATCGCCCGCCACATGGGTTTTACCGGCGCCCTTCGCGGCGATTTTGAACATCGTCGCAGTTAAGGGGGTGGTTCCACCCCTTAGAGTAAATCAATAAAATTAGCGTGCAGGGACCTCGGAGATGAACCTTCGGCACATGCTCACACGGAGTTTCAGCTCTCTAGGTCGACTAGCTACGAAATGGCGCACTCCGGAAAAAGTGGACCGCTAATTTTGGTCGCCAGTGTAAGTATATCACTTGCCGGAAGGGGAGAATAACGCGGAAAATGTACAAGTACCCGCACAGCCCACTGTGGCTGCAGCACCGGTTCGAGGTATTCTAAGGGAAGTCCTAGAGGCGGGGGCGCGGCCGGGGCCGAGTGGCAAGTCGTAGAACTGCCAACACCAAAAATTAAGGAGTAAGACGCTATGTCCGGCTCGCGGATCAAGAAGGGAGACGCGACTCTTACACAGATACCGATGAGGCAGACACAAGAGGTACAGGGACAGACTATGAAACTGACTATGATGAGAGGGGCCGAGAAAGGGGAAGAAGACATAGACATGTAGATAGATATGAACAAAGTAGACGCGATAGGAGACGCAGAGGTGAGAGGACAGAGACTCCAGCTCCAACGCAAGGTCCAGTAATTCCATTCTTGCAAAACATGTTTCATGTTGCAAAACAGGGACTGCAGAAACATGTACGTAAGGCTCAAATCCAAGGGGAACAGGGACAGTCAAAACCAGAAGTGGTTGTCATCAGGGAACCACCACAGCAGAGACAGGCATGACATAGTCACATCCGAGCAGTAGTCAGTAGTTTCAAGTTTCAACTCAGCCGTCAGAAGGCCTGTACACCACTCTTCTTCAAAAGGAGAGCCGTCAGAGGCGAGATGCCCGTATTGCTATTTCATTAGTTTTCAACAATCCTTAGAAACAGATCACATCAAGGCTGTGGACCAAAAGGAAGTTGAAGAGATTGATGGTCTTGTATCAACGCAGCATGTTATCGAAAATATAAGTGGGCGCGGGTCTCGGGTTCTGAGCGAATCTACCCGCATTGATCCGCACATACGAGAGCTAGAGGCTGCGGCGCACCTGCCACCACGCCAGACCCAACTGGCGAGGCGGACCGTCCACCGCTGCTTGGCGGAAGCATTGGTATTCGTCGTCGACCAGTACTCCGGCGACCGAAGGGTCGTGGCAGTAATTGCCGCGCTCAAGAAACTGTAAGCCAGCAAACTATTTTATAGCATTATCATCTTTTCCTACCAAAAACACAGCAATGACTAACTCGTATCTTTTTTTTTTGTTGCAGGCTTCTAGAAGGCAGACGGCCGGCAACCCAACGTTCCGATACAGAAACTGAATAGCTAATGTATATAAGGAGTTAATAAAGTTTGCGTTTTGTTCTTGGAAATATTCGTTGT
The DNA here is from genome assembly GCA_026979955.1 of Megalurothrips usitatus. NCBI lineage: Eukaryota > Metazoa > Arthropoda > Insecta > Thysanoptera > Thripidae > Megalurothrips > Megalurothrips usitatus. The sequence goes on from CM049596.1 coordinate 12,516,852, forward strand.
TGGCTGAGCGATAGCGAAGCCCTTACCCGAGTAGCCAAAAAATGTTTTGTCTGTTTGTCTTTCTGCGCGATTTCTCGAGAACGGGTAGACATAGAAAGCTCAAATTTGGACCACATCTTCCTTGCATCATACCAGAGTCAACCTCCTCTCAGGCCCACCGCGGCTCAAGCGGTTTCTAAGATAATTTTTACAAGTGGTATAATATTTTAAATCCGCCGGTTGGGCAGTCAGTATGCGCCATGCGCCTGTCAGGGAGGGGTGGATCAGTGACACTAGTGGGTTACGCTCGGTTAGGTTAGTGGAGGCGGTGATAGTAGGGTATTACCGAATCCACAGTTTTTCTCCGAGAGAGCTCAAATTCAGGTTTTCGCACTTATTTCGCATGCCGAACACGATGAGAGGTGGAAAACGGCGATTCGACAACTTAAAAAATTCATTCAAATGCGCTGATATGACGGGACACGGCTAGGTTAGAAATGGTTCCTCCGGACGCATCCCGGCAGACAATTGACGATCAACACAACATGTGTTCCGCGCCACCTAGCGGTGAGTCATTTCACTTTCCCAACAGCGGTATACCCCGAGCCCTCGCTGTTGTTTAGCGACCCGCACCTGTTTAGACAATTCTGAGGGAAGACTATTTCTCTATGGATTCAGTAAGAAGCAGGTCTATGAAATTGGTGTGGCCCAATTAGGTTAGGTTAGTGAGGTTTGTTTTATTATTATTTTATTTGCTTAATACAAAAAAACCTTACTAACCTAACCTATTTGGGCCGCACTAATTTCATGGATCTAGTACTTAATTTACACAGAAATGACTTAAAGGACGAGTGACGATAGGGTGGGTCAAGAAAAATACTACCTTGAGTATTTATTATGTTAGAACATATACAAATTAATTCTTTAGAACAAGACAAATAATACTTAAATTGTCAACATAAATAACACATAAGTTGTCAACATTTAATTGACATAACTTTCTAAACTGGGTATCTTTCTTTCAGATGGATGAGGAAGGAGTTAAACATTACACTGGGGGTGCCCCTGAAGTGTTGTTGGTACATGAAGTGGTCAATGTGTTTGGCTAGCAATTTACTTCGCAGAACTTCTGTGTGCCTACAAAACTGTTTCAGCCTAGACCAATATCCTTCAACGCCGTTCGTGCACGTACCATCAGCACTTTTAAACTCTTTGGCATGGTTTGTTGTGTATTGGTAACCCTGATTGTAAGTGTAGTGGCAACACTGTTGGCTGCCTGAAGCGAGGTTATAAAAGATGAAAACAACTGAATAAACTCTCTCTCCAATCTGAACGTGCCTGGCTACTTCATTGATCCCCGCCAACCAACACCTACAGAAGACACGACATGGCGCAGTCGGTAGTGTGTTGATGCTCGAGTGCTTCGGCGAGAATCCGGACTTGGCAACGGACGCCGAAATTTGTTCGTCAAGTGAGTGCGAGACGACCGGACGGCGTCTGACAGGGAAGCTGTGCAAACGCGTGCCAGGTGTCGACACTCGAACAATTCGCGACGTTCCGTGCAGTCGGAAGCCGATACGCTCAGGTCAGCATGGAAGAAGGAAGGCCGAGGGCGTTGCAGCCGGGAGCAGATTTAGTGCAGCAGTGGGACAATTTTAAATGGAACTTTGAGACCTACATCGAATTTGACGCTGTGCGGAGCCGTTGGAATCAGGAGAAACAATGTAGAGCCATGTGCAGATGGATGGGACCGCAATGCAGTTACTTGTATGCCAATGCCGCAGCAGAAGACATGCTGTCACTTGAGAGGCTAATAGCACTAATTGACCGCAATGTGAAGCCCAAAACCAATGCATGTTTTGAAAGATTCTTGTATCGCCAACTAACCAGGGAGCCAGGCGAGGATCTCAACAAGTTCGTGTCAAGGTGCAAAACTCAGCTGGCACAATGTGGTCTTCCGGCCGAATGTCCCCAGGACATCTTTATCATTGATTCTTTGGTACACAACCTACAAGATCTTCAATTGCAACAAGTCTTGTACCAAATGAAGTCTGATGAATTGAATCTTGCGAAAGTGTTGGAAATTATTCAAATTCATGAGGCCAGCAAGTCCCGAATGAAAGAAATTCAGACCTGTAGAACCAGGATTGAGGATGTGTATGTGGCTAATGCATCAATGATACACTCTGCAGCAGAACATCGGGGAAGGCAGCGATCCATCACAAGACAGCGGTCCAGGTCTTTGTCCAGACCGAGAAGCCACCGTCGATCCAGTGTATCCAGTGACAGCTCCCAAGTAGGCAGAGGTGAACCATCCAAGTCCTCTCACTCTTACAAGAACAAGAAGGATCAGCCATTCAACGCCAGAGCATACAGAGCCCGCTCCCCTACTCCAGCAAGAACCAGAAAAGTGAGTACAAGTAGCGTGTCAAGTGCTGAGGGTGAATGTGACAATTGTGGCCGTCAGCATGGTGCAGACTGGTGCCCTGCTGCAAACAAGAAGTGCCACGCATGTAACAAGACTGGACATTATGCCTACAAATGTCGCAAGTGAGTTACTCTTAGTTATTTTTCTCGTAGAGTGTCTCCTTGTTTTCCTGTCCTTTAAATATAAGAAAGTAATTTGTCATGTCCATTCAATCAAATATTTTGCGGAACCTGAACACTATCAATCTAAATCTTGGTATGAGTTTGTTAAAATGTGTGATGCTGAAATCCAGTTTAAAATGGACACAGGTGCCGAGGTAAATGTAATACCTAAAAGCCTGCTAGATCAAGTGCTCGATAGACAGTATGTGTTGAAGCCAACCTCAGTCATTTTGGAAGTGTATGGTGGAGCATTACTTCGACCGCTAGGCTCTATTACCTTTCAGAAATGTGAGCTAAATGGTATCTGTCTAGATTTAGAGTTCATTGTAGCTGATGTTGAATCTGTACCCTTACTAGGATTAGAAGCATGTGAGTCATTTGGATTAGTTAAAAGGGTTAGTCAGAGGACATGTAACTTCAAAAACAAAGTATGTAAAATATCCATTGTTCCCTCTTTAAATGCTCTAATAAGTAAACCTATTAGTCCTGTTCAATCAACTGTGCCCAAACAACCTCAGTCAAAAAAGAAAGTAAGATTTGCCTCTCCGTTGTTCACAGTAGCTAATGATATACCTAAACATTATGCCAATCTCAATGAGAAAAGTAATAGTGCAGAACAGGTCATAGCAACATACTCTGATGTATTTACTACTGAGCCAGGTTTATTTCCAGGCACATTTAAGTTAAGTGTTGATAAGTCTGTTAAACCTTTTGCAATACCATCCAGGCGTGTTCCCCATAGATTAAGAGATAAATATAAAATGTTTTTGAAAGAATTGTCACAAAAGAAAATTATTGTTAAGTGTGTAAATCCTACTGGTTGGATTAGCCCTGTGGTAATTGTAGAAAAACCAAATGGTTCATTGAGGCTCTGCTTAGATCCTAAACATTTAAACGAAGCTCTTAGCCGTCCATTTTTTGAAATTCCATCTCAAGAGGACATAAATGCTTGTTTGTCAAATAAGAAGTTTTTCACTGTTATGGATTTTACCTTAGGTTTTTGGCATTGCAAGCTAGATAGTGACTCAAGTGATTTGTGCCAGTTCTCAACCCCTTTTGGTGTGTATAAGTTTGTACGCCTGCCTTTTGGTTTAAAACCGTCGCCAGAGATTTTTCAAATGGCAGTTGTAGATATCTTTGCAGGAATTGAAGGTGTACTTGTGTATTTTGATGATTTGTTAATTAGTGCAGAAACAGAAAGTGAACATGACCATATTTTTCAAAGAGTTATGGAAAGGGCTCGCATGTATGGTGTTCACATCAATCCTGATAAGCTACAATTTAAGTTACAATCTGTGAAGTTCATGGGTCACATTTATTCTGAGCATGGTCGCTCCATTGACCCTAGTAGACTAGAAGCCATAAAGAATCTAAAAAACCCCAAAAATGTAAAAGAGTTGCAGAGACTGTTAGGAATAATTAATTATTTGAGAGATTTTGTCCCTAACTTGTCAGATTCTATTTTCCATCTTAGACAATTATTAAGAAAAAATGTAATGTGGCAATGGTTAAAGTCTCACACGGAAGCTTTAGAGAATATCAAAACCAAGTTGTGTAATGCCACTGCTCTGTCTAATTTTAATCCAAAGGATCCCATTACCATTCAATGTGATGCATCCCAAACTGGTCTGGGTAGCTGTTTACTTCAGTCGAGACCTGTAGCTTTTGCTTCTAGGTGTTTAACACCTGCAGAAGAAAACTATGCCCAGGTAGAAAAGGAGTTACTTGCTATAGTGTTTTCATGTCAAAAGTTTCACTTCTATATTTATGGACACCCAGAAGTAATCATACAAACTGATCATAAGCCTCTTGTTAGTATTTTTCAGCGGCCTGTATCTGAAATTTCGTCCAAACGGTTAACAAGATTAGTTTTAAAGACAATGCAGTATAACTTGAAGGTTGTTTACCTGCCAGGAAGGTTAATGTATATTGCTGATGCATTATCAAGAGACTATCTACCATATCACCCATCTGATGAAATTCTAATGTATCAAGTCCATTCTCTTTCATCTTCAGCTAACTTTAAGGAGGATAATGTGTATTTAATGGAAACCAAGAATGATGTTGTACTACAGGAGATCTCTGATTATGTCCGGCAGGGTTGGCCTGTTACCAGTAAAAAATTGTCTGAAGAGGCAAAAAAGTATTGGCCTATTAGAAATGGAATGTTTGAAGAAGATGGTTTGTTATATTTTGCTACTAGAATGATTGTGCCTTCAGTGTTGCGTAAACAAATTTTACGACAATTGCATGCTGGGCATCAAGGTGTAGTGAAATCGAAAGCTTTAGCTCAACAGACTGTATTTTGGCCTGGTATATCTTTAGATGTTGAAAGGTACGTCCAGGAGTGTTCAGTTTGTGCTAGATTTGCCCCATCTCAGAAACGTCAACCTCTAATTCCCATGCCAATACCAGATTTACCATATCAAAATATTTCTTGTGATATCCTTGAGTTTCATCAAACTCCTTATCTTGTTGTTACTGATATGTATAGTAAGTGGGTAGATGCCATAAAATTATCTAGTAAAACCTCTGAGTCTGTCATCAATGCACTTAAGAAACTGTTCTGTATTCATGGTGTACCACAAGTATTGTTTGCTGATAATAATCCATTTAAGTCTTATAAGTGTACTGAATTTGCCAAAGAGTGGTTCTTTCAAATTATTAGTTGTAGTCCTCACTACCATCAATCTAATGGTCAGTCAGAGAAATCAGTTCAACTTGTCCGAAAAATGCTTGAAAAGTGTAATATTGATAAAACCACATCTTTAGAAAAGTGTTTGTTACATTACCGTTCAACTCCTTTGGCAAACATGGATGTATCCCCTGCTCAGCTGTTAATGAGCCGTCGTCTTCGAACCAGTATTCCCATTAGATCTTCATTGTTAAAGCCATTTGTAATTCTTGATGCTAAATCCAAACTAGAATTGAAACAGCAAAAAATGAAATCTAATTTTGATAAAACTGCACCTCGACCTGAAATTGACTTTGAAATTGGTGATTATGTATATGTTCAGAATAATGTTAACTTGCAGTGGGAGCCTGCCATCATTGTCGAAAAGTGCAGTGAGCCTAGGTCTTACATTGTAGACGTGGGAGATAGTAGACTTAGGAGAAACACTTCATTTATTAAACCTAGGTATAATGTGAATGAACCATTGTCCTTTCCGATTATGTATGAAATGTATTCTAGTCAACCTGTACCTGAAATCTTACCACCTGTTGTTCCCGAAGTTGGAAATAGAACTAGAACGCGAATTGTAAAACCTAGAGAAAGACTGAATCTGTGATATGTATTGTTCAATTTTTTTTAAAAAGGGAGGTAGAGATTAATAATTGCTGATTTTATTGTTATTGTTAAACTGAAGTTTTGTTAAGTTTAAAATATGTATTTGTTATTTGTTTTTACTGTTAGTTTTAAAAGGGGGAGGTGTTGTGTATTGGTAACCCTGATTGTAAGTGTAGTGGCAACACTGTTGGCTGCCTGAAGCGAGGTTATAAAAGATGAAAACAACTGAATAAACTCTCTCTCCAATCTGAACGTGCCTGGCTACTTCATTGATCCCCGCCAACCAACACCTACAGAAGACACGACATGGTTGACGGTGTGATGTGTGTATCCACATTTATCAAGCCCCTTGTATGCCGCCCAACCATCTGTCCAGATGACACTGCCTGGCTTCACGTATTCTTGAATAAGAGGCATCAAGGTTGTTTTGTCTCTCTTGACAACATACAGGACAACCCCCAGTTTCAAATTGGTGTCGTAGATCCCAAGCACCCATTTCTCTACACTTGTCTTGCGCACACCTCTACCTCTGTTGTACTTCCTCTTTGTCACAACACTTTCATCTATCTGGACAACAACCCCCTCCCCACCAAGCTGAAACCTGGGCATAGATAATATTTTCCAGGATGCTATGTCACTGTAGAAAAGATAATACAGTTAAGGACGATTTTAAAAGATAATACAGGTAGGGACGATTCTAAAACTATTATTTTCAAGGGGAACCTATGAGTTAGAACTTACCGAAAATAACGATGGTACTGCACTAATGCTTCCCTTGTTATTCCCGTTAGCTTGCTGGCATCTCTGGAGGAAACATGGCATATCCATGTCCAAAGAGCAACGAAAGTGTCTTCAAAGGAAACATGAGTCCCTTCGAAAAAGGTCTCCTTGCAAATACTTCTGAACTTTTTACACTTCCTACAGTAAGCAGTGTAATGACCCTTATAATCATGGTTCCTATACAGGACTTCCATGGTGCGACAAGACGAATTCCTGCACCTCTTTAAGGGCTGTAGAAAACCCTCATTTTGCAAGGATTCTACCAAGACTTTTTCGTCCTGCCCAAAGAACTTGTAAATGTCTTTTAAACTCAAACACTCGCTGATTAACATTTTTACTGCACCTGGGCTTCCCCTGTTGATGTTGAGGTAGGTCTGTGTTCTGTGTCGCATAACAGGTGAATGGGGCGATGGCGGGGGGGGGGGGGGGGGGGGGGGGGCGCTTTGGGGAAGGAGTTGTGGAACTTACCGCTAGGTGGCGCGTGCTGTGTGTCGAACGTCAATTGTCTGCTGCCGGGATGCGTCCGGAGGAACCATTTCTAACCTAGCCGTGTCCCGTCATATCAGCGCATTTGAATGAATTTTTTAAGTTGTCGAATCGCCGTTTTCCACCTCTCATCGTGTTCGGCATGCGAAATAAGTGCGAAAACCTGAATTTGAGCTCTGTCGGAGAAAAACTGTGGATTCGGTAATACCCTACTATCACCGTGGAGGCCTGGTTAGGTTATGCTGAAGCAGGTAAGGGTAGGTTAGGACTGCTTGAGCGGGATTGATAACGAAGGGATGATGTAAGATACGTTCCGATGGTTGGCGTGGGTGCGACCGGGCGGAAACAGCGACGCCCCCAAGGCGTCCTATTGACTGGTTAGCCCCGCAGGGTTTTACTGTTGGTGTTGGTCAGGTGCACACAAATCCTGCCTCCACTCAATCTGTTGCAATAATGGATGTTGCGGCCCCCTATTTTATCCGCAACAGCGCGGAGACAAGTAGCTTGATTGATCTTCTGATTGTTGTCAATAACAATTGCATTCTCTCTTGATAGGCTGTAATTGATACTGATTGGGTTGTTGTTGTCATTGGATTTGGAGGTTAAGGAGATGACTGGTCTTCCCCCCAAAAGTTGCGGAAGGAGTGATCCGGTGGTTTTGCACCATTCTTGGGCGCTTGTCGTGCAAGTTTCTTTGCAAAATTGTTAAGTAGTTTGGTAAAGTTGAATTATTTTGGATATCTTGTTGATCGGCCATTTGGCGGGAAAACCTCAATGTCGGGGTGAACTAGGATTTGAGTTTTCTGCGCATTTTGCCTCGTCTTCTTACAGGATACAGATTTGTTTCTGCCAAGTTGGGTAGTCTTCAGGGCTTAATTGCAGTTTTAAAATGGGTTTTAAAATCACACACACACAACCGCGAAGTGAAGTCTGTATCGAGAGATAGGGGAGGGGCAGGATACTTACCCGTCACTTTCAGGAAGGGGGTGGACGGGTAGGGAGATTTCCCCTTGTCCATCGCCCTCAGGAGCCCCAAGACTGGCGACGGGCTGCCGTCCTTAGTGCGGGGCGCAGTCAGGCACTCGCAGTCGATGCGCTCCTCCAAGCAGGTGCGAGGCCACCAACGCGACCGACGCGTTTCGGGGCGACGACTCGACGGAGCGCGTCACATCCTTGAGGCCGTCCAGGATCGCTAGGCACCGGTCAGGAACTTTGGCCATGCGATTTAAGGGCACAACGCGAACATTCTCAAAATCTTCTCTATGGCGAAGACGGCGGCACCGGCGTCCACCATGTCGTTGCCGCCGCAGAGATGACGCGTGGTGCTGATGGTCGATTCAACGGGGTCGCTCTGCAGCTTGCGGGTGAGCACGAAGAGGATGCCGATGCCGTCCAGAAGGTACCGCATGAACTCTGCAGTGGACCGGGAAGTGAATACTAGAGCTTCATACGTCTCAGCGGTCAGGAAAGCCGTGCCCCGTTCACGGCTTTTCTGCTTGATGACACGTAAGTAGTCAAGAAATTCATTCTCAAGCTATTGCAGTCGTTCATATCGTCAGTGCAGAAGAAGGGCTTGGTGTTGGGGTTGAGTTCCTTGAAGTGGAACTCCTTGTTGCACACGTCGTGGACCTCAAACCACTTCCGCACATTCTCCATGTACACGACGGTCGCCAAGCACCTCCTGAACGTGAACGCGTGCGGGTCGGCGGCTGGCTGCCCCTGCAGGAAGCAGAGGGTGTCCGTGACCGGCTTCGCGTAGTACTGCTTCGCCCGCATCACGTTCTGCTTCTCAATACTGGAAGGCGCCACATGCCGCCTTTTTTTTGGAAACATCTTTATTAAAATATTTAAACAAAAACAATAACATTTATATAAGGATGTAAAAACCATGATCGTCTGCTAAATGCAAAGTCCCTGTGTCCCGGATTGCCTGCTGAGAGAACTCTTTATTGCTCGCCGGGGACACTTACAAATCGTCTAGAATGAATTCTTTCTTTCCTTCAGTTTCCATTTCATCTGTGGGCTGACTCGCTTTCTTTTCTTCTCTTCTTCCTGCTTCTTCCACGTGTCGAGTATCCCCCGAGTAACCCCCGCACCGGCTTGACCAAGTCTCTCTTCTGGAGGGCGTACAGCTCCGCGACTAAGGTCCCCGTAATCTCCCCCGTCCCCTCCTCGTCCAACATGGTGAGGTCGATCTGCCGGCTTCGCAGGTTCTTCATTACGTGGCACGGATCGAAGGAGACAAACAGCTTCATGCCGGACAAGGAGGGGTGAGGCACGTTGGTCTGAAGCTTCCCGCCGCCCAACTTCCGAAACAACGCCGTGTTGGCCCTGGCATTGTCTGCACGGATGAGAGTGAAGCCGACGCGGCACAAAACCTGCAGGAGAGAAAACCCAATAAGTTAAATGCTGGGAGCGCGAGCGCCCGGCGCCCGAAGGGTAGGCAGCCCACCGTGCGCCGTTGTCAGTGCATTGCATAACGCCCAGGCGCTTACCTCCATGGTGACGTGGTGCAGTTGAGCCGCGTTGTATTGGCTGACCAAGTGCTGTAGTAGGCTACCGGAATCGTGTACTCTGTGGTCACCCCGTGGATGACCACACACAGCAGCTTGTTTGATAGGGTACGCCGCCCGGTGGGGGGCGGAGGGACGTCGTCCTCGGAAGGGCATTGCTACACGACGGGTGTAGCCGTAGCAGCAGCCTCGATGACGGCCAGCTCTAGGTCCCTGATGAGAGAAATTTAAAAAAATCAAAACCTGCATATTGAGATAAAAGAACTCCTTTTCAGAAATCCCTTTTCAGGAACGGCATTGAACGCAGTTGTCGGTTACAGAGATTCGCGAAAATAAGGTTGAAGCTGCCGCTAAAAGCAATGCGATCAGTCAATAAAAACAAAATGTTGTACCTTTCATCAACTTCAGGCACGACCACGGCGGCAGTCACGGGGAAGCCCGCAGGGGCGACGGTGGTGGCGGCCACGACGGGGGCAGGAGCAGCGCCCCGGGGAACCTCTTAAATTGAATGTCATTCGGCGCAAAGAAAGAAACAAAGTCCTGCCGAAGCAGGGCTTGGTCGATAGTGGTAGGTGCTCCCTTACCTGCGATTTCCCCTTCGTCCACGTTGCTGACGTCGTCCACGGGGTCCCAGAACAGAGGGAATGACTCCGGGTCTTAACGTCCGGAATCTGGTGTCGTCTCTGTAGTGGGCCGGCTGGAAGTGCCCCGAGCACACGGTGTAGTTCCCACTAGTCCCGAATAACTTTTTCTGGACATACAATGCACTCATTCCAGTCCTAAAATTACTCTTATTTATTGGAAAACACTACATGAATATACTTTCACTGCTCTAATTTTTCCTGTTCCTCCTCATTTTGGGGAGAGAGAAAGCGCCCCGTGGCGGTGACTGGTATAACTATCGTTTTGTATTATTTATTAGTTTGTGAACGCACTAATTGCATACACAACAATGTTTTGCATGTCTCGACAATTTTGGATGCATGTATTAAGCTTCTTCGCTGGACACTGATGTTTTTGACACACGAGATTACTTTGGGAGAGACGGAGCGCCCTCTGGCGGAGTGTTCAAATTAAATGTGTTTTTTCTTGTTTCGGCCTAGATTTGGTTGGCGCAAAATGTGTAAGGGTTTTGTATTTTGTACACAAGTGAGGCCCTAGTATATTTAAAAAGTACATTTATTGATATTGCTGACCACATGGATACTCAGTTCTGTAGCCAAACCCTCGGCGACATACTTCCAAACCCGAAAACCAGCCGAAGGAGGGCGCCAGCGGCTTCTCCAAGCCGGGAGCTGCTGCGGCGACCGCTCCGACTGGCACGGGTTTTGAGAGTCAGTTGGCCGGAATGGGAGGGTCGTGTACAGACGCTTAGTCTGCTCGAGTTGGTCGTGTTTACGCCACAAAAGAAGTCTAACCTCCAAATTTGAACTTCCTCCGTCAACGATAAGTCTGCGCACGCACGTCCGCCCGAACGAACAGTCGGCATCAGACTATAAGCCCGGCTCCTGTCCGTTTCTACCGAAAAGTGTCGGGACGGGCTAAAAACGCGACACACAGGGCTACAGGTAAAACTGATGCGCGGGCTGGGCACACAGGAATGGTACAGATTTTACTTACAATGGCTGTCCTGACGGCGCACGCCTCCCTCCAGGGGGTATAATCAAACGTCACGTCGTTGAACACATCCAGCACGTCGTCGGCGTGTCCCTCCATCACGGACGGGTTGATGCGCTATGAGCTGGCTCGAGCTCGGTGCCTCGCTTCCCACTGGGCGAACATCCTGCACCCCACTCCTGGGTTGGTTCCAGTTAGGCGACGCAGTCGATCTCTGCCATAGAGACCTCGCCGCATCTTGAAGTATGCGAACTCCCCCTCGCGCGTTACGGCCCGAAGCCCCCGGTGATCGCACCGCACCGCCGAAATTCAAACCACGCGCAGCGGTGGCTGCGTACAGCAGAGCAGAGCGTCAACGGGTGGTTCTGGCTCTCGGCACAGACCCGCCGTTCGGCAGCGACGGTTCCGACCCGACCCGCTCCGGGCGGGCCGAAGCCAATGTGTCTGACGTAGACCAGTTGACTCGGCTAGTCGGCGTTGACCGTAGCTGCCGGAAGAGTTGCTTACCTATAGCCGGCTCTGAGGACAGAAGTACGCCGCAAAATACCTTGAGCATGAAATTATAAACAGAAACCTAGACCTAAGTGTTTGCAATGGTCTCATTATACACCTTTAACCATTAGTTTTATACTTTTTCGCCGGCAAACACTGAGAATAGAAAGGTTAGGAATATGGCAAAGAAATTGGCAAGAAAATTTTCTCGCCTAAATTTTGGTGAGGACGGTTTACTCGCCCAAATTTGGGCGAGATAATGGCAGTTTCTCGCCAGCATATGGGCGAGGATGCCCCTCTCACCCGAAATTGGGCGAGGTCCCTCACTCAAATTTGGGCAAGATCAGCATTCTCACCAAAATTTGAGTGAGAGGTTCTTCTCGCTCTTAGTTGGGCATTGTTCCTCACCAATTCATTGTCAGTGAAGATTTGAAATAATTATCGATTGTCATGCGTCCGAGATGGGCGGACTGCATCCGAATCCAGTGTCGCCCGCGCGCGTTCGGACGGGTCTCGCCTGGACCCGCCGGGCGCGACCGGTGTTGCCAGAAAAGTAGGCAGAAAGTGGCCCAAACACACGGATGTCAAGATTGTGCCTACCTCCGCCTGCCTACTAGTCAAACTATTGACATGCATTCCAAGGTGTTGTCTAGTAGGCAGGCGGAGGTAGGCGCAGTGAGTTTGGTCTACTTTTTGCCTACTTTTCTGGCAACACTGGCGGCGACTGCAAGACCCGCGCGTCTTCCCTCTCTCTCGCACACCGAGCGCCGAGACCCGACGGACCCGCCCGTTGACGCCCTTTGGAGCAGAGCACTCTTCGCTGCGCGGCGCCATATTCAAAAGGTGCAGAGAGGAGTGGGGGAGAGGCGCGCGCTCCCCTCCTCTCCCCTAGCGCGGCGCGGCGGGAAAATTCAAATCGGTGGACGGCGCGGACGGCTGGCATGTTATGACTTTTCCTCTATAGGTTGCGGTGAGGAAAGCTTGCGTGTTTCAGCTTTTCGCCGATAGGTGGCGAGTGTGTCGTGGCATGCCGTGTATAAATTAAGAGGTCGTCGACGTCTGAGCTGAGGAAGTTGCCGCCACGTAGAGCGTCCTTGGACGTAGTAATTGAAAGGCCCCCGTTGATCGCCCCCAATACACTTGACGCAGCGACGCAGGACCGGGCGGACGCGCAAGTCCGGCGCGGGCGCGGAGGTCGATAGCAATAGCCGGGAGTGGCGAGGCAGTGCGGCCGGGCCATAGCGGCACGCAGCAGCGGCGGCGGCGTCGCGGCGGTTGAAATGAACTTCCTGCGATTTCTAAGGACGCCGACAACAAAGACGTCGGACGCATCCGCGACGAGTGCGGACAGCTGCGAGCAGGCCGCCGGCAGGCCGGCCCTGAGGATGTCATCGTGGGACAGCGCCCCCGACATCCACTCGCTGCGCAGGGCCCAGAGCCGCCACGACCACGCAGCTGTTGATGGTCGGTATTAAACTTGCACAGTAAATCCTTACGTACAATTCTCTGCATAGCTGCGCACAAAATTAAACCTTCTCAAGCTTACGCACACTTTTTGAGCACAGTTTAGCAAACAAGCGTGCGTAACTGCGCACAAAAACGTGCGTAATTGTGCACAAAAGTGTGCACAGCGTCCGTACGCTTAACTTTGTGCGTAAGGATTATACATAAGGATTTGAGTGTGCTGTGTTGGATGTAGGGATGGTAGATTTCTACACTGTTAAAAATTTTGTCGTTCCAGAACGAAGAATGTTTGATTAATTCAGAACTGAAGCACTTCGTTCTGAAACGACATTTCAAACCTAACATTCTTCGTTCTGGAACGACAAAGTGACAGACATACAGCAATGGCTCCCTGTACCCCAAATGAAAAATCTTCGTTATTTAACGAATAAGAATGAGTCATTGCTATCCTTCCTTACTAATCCTCGGCACTGAAAGAGGTACTAAAAAAGGCATGGGATGATCAATGCCAAAGAAATGCCACCATATATTCAAAAAGGGTATCCTTGGATACATTTTTAATGCCCACATTACGATTACAGATAATACAGAGAATTGAGCAGGGGAAAAAAGCCACATGTAATGGTATTTAAACCCCAGTCGAAACGCTCACAGTCTCATCTCGGTGGAAAGCTGTACTCCAGGCTTCGCCTCTTCTTTTCTTCTCCTTATAAAAATTCTCTGAATCTTCAGCAACCTTTCTTTTACTTCCTTGATGTACCTCCGCCATCCCAGATACTTAAATGAAGGAAAAGGATGTGATGCCCAATGGTCCTCTAAAACATTGATGGTGGATTGGCGTCCATTGTAAACACGGACCTAGAAAAACATACATAATTTAATTTGATTAGTTACCAAGAATTAATTTTTGCACATATGTAGCACTGAAGAGAATATAAACTTATTGAACTAACCATTTCACTTAAAGACGCAGAGAAGTTCCTAATTCCTCCAACTGAAGTTTGTTACAACATTGAGGATATGATCTGTCCCGTTTCCAAAAATTATTTGTCTCCTACAGAGAGAAAAGAGGGAACACATTAGTTCAAGTGTTCCTAAAATTAACTACCATAGGGGCAAACCAAAATTACAAATTAATAAGCAGACGGGTCTTACTTTAAGATTCACTTTCATGGGAAGTTGTTCTGCTTGTCAAATTTAGTCACACTTAAATAAGAATTTAATTATTCAACTCCAACAGAACTGAAAAAATCAGAGATTACAAGACGATATTGACTCATCGCAACAATTGCACTAGCTTTATTTTAGCTAATAGAGTTATCACCTACCTATAACTCAAACCTAGAAATCATAGCCGCTGTGGCTTTCCGTGACAGCTAAATGTGGACGCACTTCTAGCAGAGAAATGAAAATACTTGCTGACACGGGACATATAAGGAGATACACCACCACATAGATTCATGGCAAAAGTGATGCAGATTGGATAACTATACCTGCAACCTATAATTCACAATCCCCGAGAGACACACTAACATAATTAATTAGAATTCAAATTTTAGAAACCATACCTTTTCAGACCACTCATGAACAGAGCAAAATGGATGTTGAGGAGATAAGCAATTCGGCTTTACACCAGGCTAACCTCTTCATTTCTGATCCACTGCAATCTGGCATGCCAATCAGTTAATTTTCCTAGTGTCCAGCCACCTTTCTGAAACTTTTGCCAGTAAGAGCAGGTCATGAAGACAGGGAGCAGGTAATCCTCTCGCTGAATTTCCAGATTTAATCTGGAAGTTGAATCTCAGATATTCATTCTATCCACCAAAAGTACTGCAAATAAAAGGAATGCATTACAGATAGAAACGTATGATCATAATGAACAAGAAGACTAACACCTTCAACTTCCTTTTTAGCAAGTTATAAGCAGCTGCTGCTGCAAATACATTGACTCAGAGAAAAAACAATATTAACTGAGTAGAGTGATTCTAGCTATGACATCTGTTGTTGGAAACTCTTTCTCCTTGCACTAATAGCAACGACTTAATCACTTTATAACACCATAGTCAGTATATTGCTATGCCCACTCTAGAGCTCCCAGCTCTTATTTAATGCCTGCAAAGACAGAACACACTAGTACTAGGTTTAAAAATGAATTCAAAATTATTAAAATGAAATACCACAATCACTACTTACTAAGTCGTGAACTAGAGATCCTTAAGAAAAATTAATTCAGATTTGAATCTAGTTGAAAGCTTTCATTTTTTGAAAAATCACTCTGTTAATACAAACGCGACTTACTTCCATATTCCAAGCGCAAGAAATTCATCCAATGTCGAGTCAACTAGGCACCAGCTAAAGCTATGGTTACAACCCAATTATCAGCACCAAAAGCTCCAGCAAGTACATCTGTCTGCAACAAAACCCAATTTGTTAGAAACACTATGAAAAGTTCATAAAAACAAATGGAAGCTAGAACCTTCACACTTACACACGGAGGGAAGTGGCACCTGGATGAGGTCCGTATTTGTTTTACATTCAAAAATGAGCTGAGCAAACATTTTTTTTAGTGGCAAAAGAAGTACCTCCCCTTGCCAAACACTGACATCCAGAAGTGATAAATAAGTATGGTCCATGCGAGCCAAAGAAACTGTAAATTTAAAAAAATTAAAAATAAAAACAACTCATTCTAGCAATCATGAAATAGCACTGTTCAAACACCTACCAAATTAAATGTGAAGAAACCGGAAAGCAATCAATCACACCAAGATAAATTTCAGCATTGTTGCAGGTATGCCAAGGGCATGTAGAAATATTTGAACCAGAACGGTGAATCTGTTGATGGGACACATGTGCCTTGGTATCACTGGTGCAAAATCCACAGGCTTCCTCAAGACATGTGAAGTCATATGAAGCTCTAGGATTCAATTTAATGTTTCCAATCAAAAGAAGCAGTAACAGAACCACCAGCTCAAGCTTGGAAGGCAGAGAACCTTCTGCAACAAAAGAACAATTTGTTAGGGAAAATATAAAAATGTCATCAAGATATATACACTTACACAGAGAGAGAAGAGGCAACCGGATTGAATAGCTGTCAAGTCTGAATTTGTTTTACACTTAGAAATGAGCCGAGCAGACTTTTGTTTTAGTGGCAAAAGAAGAACCTCCCCTTGCCAAACACTGATATCTAGAAATAATACACAAATACGGTCCATGCGAGCCAAGGGAACTGGAAATAAACAAAAAAGATTTTGAACTCATGACAGCGATCATGCTTGCATTGATGTAATGGCGTTGTTTAAATACCTACCAAATTCCACTTCCAATTGGTGCAGAATCCACAGGCTTTCTCAAGCCATGAGAAAACGTATGGAGGTCCAGGATTCGATTCAATGTTTCCAATCAAAAGGAGCATTAAAAAAAAAACTACCAGCTCAAGTTTCGAAAGCAGCAAACTTGTGAACACTGATTGATAGTTAACATTGTGGTAACTTGCAATGATCTTGAAAGTAGAGCGACTAACATTGTCTTCGAAAGCCCCTTTAAACTGCAGACACCAAGGCAAGCAAAGGAGCTGCAAGAAAAGAGGATGACATTGACTCACAAATTCATAATGAGCAACAATTCAAAATATATCGTACAGCTTACCCATCGGTTGCAAAAGGAACATGCACTGAAGAACCAGTTCATAGGAAACCAGAAGGCAATCGATCACACCAAGATAAATTTTAGCATTGCAACTCTCAATGTTCACACTACATACATACTACTAAACCCCATTCATCTGAAATGCAAGTTGGGAGAGCATGAATAATCAGAAGGGCCTGATTTGGACAGCTGACAGTTTTTGTGTAAAAGCATTACTCAGAAGATTTTAATACCATCCATTGTCAGAAACTCTCTCTTCATGCCAAATTAGCAACAACTAAGTTAAATTTTGAAACCACTCTAAGTATACTGCCATGCCCACTCTGGAGGTCTAGTTCTTGTTAATTGCCTGCAAGACAGAATACACTACTACTAGGTATAAAATTTAATTCAAAATTTTAAAAATGAAATACTAAAATTACTGCTTACTATGTTGTGTGAAACTGGAGAGCATTAAGAAAAATTAATTCACATTTGAGTCCAGTTAAAGTCTTTCGCTTTTTGAAGAATCATTGTGTTAATACAAACGTCGCTTGCTCCAATATTCCAAGCGCAAGAAATCTGAGTCCAAAATGCATTAGCCAAAGCAATGGTAGCACTCCAATTTTCAGCACTGAAAGCTCCAGCGTCCAGCTATCTGTAGCAAAACCTAATTTGTTGGAGAAACTAAAAAAGTCATCAAAACAAATGGAAGCTATAGTCTTCACACTTACACAGAGAGAGAAGTGCCAACAGGATTGAATAGCTGTCAAGTCTGCATTTGTTTTACACTTAGAAATGAGCTGAGCAGACTTTTCTTTTAGAGGCAAAAAAGGTACCTCCCTACTTCTGAACATTGATTGATGGTTGACATGGTGGTAACTTGCAGTGATCTTGAATGTAAAGCGACTATAAGATCGTCATTTAAAGCCCCTCCAAACTGCAAACACCAAGGAGCTGCGAGAAAAGAGGATGACATCAACTCACAAATAAATAATGAGCAACAGTTCAAATATATCATACAGCTTACCCCCCGCTTGATAAAATAACTGAATTGAGACATTACAAGATTCATATTTTAAGCAACCAATTGCAATTGGGACTTTAAAGAAAAATGAAGTTCTTTGTTGTACTGGTACACTGGTTGCGGCTGATTTTCAATGGACGTTGGTGCCACTAGTGTACGCTGGACTACATTCTCATTGATCCTGTACAAACCCAGAGCTGGGACGAAGGTGGCAGATGCAGTTTCAACAACAAACCGAACGTCTGCACCATCACTGATTACAAGGACAATTTGCCCCAATGATATCTTTTGATTTGGAACCTCAAAGCCAAACAACACCCAATCTCCCTTCTTGAACTTTAAGCCATCAATCTCAATCTGGTCCGGCACCACTGCTTCATCAGAAAACTGATTGTGCACTAAGGTCTTTGTCTCCGGACCAAGCCTTGCATCACACAGCTTAACTTGCAGACTTGACGGAATAACGCCCGTCTTGAAGAGAGGTCCAGTCGATTGATAAGCAAGGCGAAGTTGGTACTTCCTCCCCATCGTCAGCGTGACGTTAATGAAGTTCCTGGCATTCAATGCAATCCGCTTAAAAAGGGAATGCATGCTCTCAAATCTCATACCCCACAGAAAAATCAACGGCCCCAACCTCAGGAAAATATCAGCATAATGCAGTAAAAAGTGATGCTTCGGCTTGAACTTCAAATTCAGTTCCTTCCTCATGGCCATGTACTCCAAAATGAGGACTCTCATTTCCTCAATTTGATGACGGGTCAGCTTTGGGGCACAAATATACTCTGTTACCTTCTTTAGTTTGAGGTACAGAGTCCAGACCGCATCATTTTTATCAGTAATTTTGTCCCCAATGAGGAATGGCAATGTCCTGAGAACAAACCACACCTGAACAGCATGCAAGCCCAAACCCTCCTTGCTCTTCTTGGATATAGATTTGGGTTTATTGCCACAGTCATACCCACTGCTGGTGAACTCCTTTAAACGTTGAACAAATTCATTGTAATTGAACCACTTTTTGGCAATACAATGATTGATCACAAACCTCAGGTCCCAAGTAGCAACACCTTCAAATAAATCATGTCCCAAGCAGGGTGGGAGTGAGGGAGTGGCAACGTGAAAGCCCTTAATGCGGTTCAGAACAGAACGAACACGTAGTCCTCTATAGCTCTTGACTCTTTGTCCCGCTATCCTCTTCAATTTCAAGTGCCGGACATGATTGTCATACCTGAAAACGGTGCGTCTCTCACCCATGCAAATGTGAGGGTTGGCCTTGAAGTCGTTCACATGAACCTCACAGAAACGGCAAAAGTACTTGGCCTTACTGAAATTTCGTAGAAGTCCGCCAATCTGATGTGCTCCGAGACTGTCACCAACAACAAAGTTCAGCCGCACTCGGACACGCTCGCCATCAAACATTATGCCGTTTTCGAACAGGTCATTAAGATCCTGAATAATTTTCTTGAAACTTCGTAAGTGAGAGCAGCTTTCATTACAGTTCGAATGGTTACATGACTCAAAGTACTTCTCCTGCACCAACATTATCAAATGCATGGAATCTACTTTGGCTCTGTTGAAAGGCTTCAGATTAAGTATTGTCATATATACCCCAACAGTTTTATAAAGATTTTTTGCTGCTCCAAGTGGGTTAACCATATTGAAGGCATCAATAAAAAACATAATGTCAATGCATTTTGGTAGATCACCAGCATTTAGAACAACAAAATCTGATCCCTTAGTGTAATCATCAATGAGATCAGGGTCTGAAGGGGGCTTATTGAAAGACAAATTTATCTGCTCTTGAACATTCTTGTCTTGAAGCACAACCTCAAGTGTTTCTTTCACTGGAACATAGTGTGCATACATTTTGGCAAACAAATCACGTGTGCACACGTTGACTTGCCTTACTTCCACATATCCAAATTTGCCACGATAGAAAGTTCTGCGGCGAGCATCCGTAGTCAGTGTTGGTCCTGGGGAGTGTTCATGATGTGTGGCGAACAACGGATCTGACAACAGTACTCTCTTCAAAATTTGGTTCCTCTTCTCTGGTGTCAAATTTAAAAGATCCAGCTCCTTCTTCAGTGCCTCCTCCACTTTAATTTGAACCATTTCTGAAATAAACCGTATATAGCCTGATATATTATTGACAGTGCTCACAGGCAGAAAGAATTCTCCTTCCAGCATGAGGTAAAACTTTGCTATGCTTGAAACAACGTTTTCAAAAGAGAACAGATCATCATCACCACTTAAAGCATCATGAAACTGATGAAAGTCTTCACGGTCTTCAGCATCAACATCAATTGAATCGTTTCCATCATGAGGGCTTTCCAACATATTTTGATTTGAGGAGGAAGATGACAAAGTGGCAGCAGCAGATCCCACTGCAGTTCTCACAGTGTTACTTTTCCAGCCCTGATGTTTGATGGACAGGTGAGAACGAAACAGCTGGCTGTTTTTGAAAACTGGTGTTTGCCCTGTCTTTTCTGGCATGCAACCAAAAGGGCATTTAATTGGCAGACCTTCACCACGTTCGAGATGCTGAATCACATGCTGGGAAATGTCATAAGAGGACTCAAAAGATGGACACTGCTCAGACACTGGACATAAATAAAATGCAGAGCTGCCAACACTCTCCCCTGCTGCACTTTCACGGTCCTCCTGCTGCTTCTCCATGTGCTGCATGTGCACATGCTGATAGGCAGCCTTGACATTCTTAAAGGCAAAATGGCAAGTAGGCCAAGGGCATCTGAACTGAAAATTTGAACCTGAACTGTGAATCTGTTGATGTGACACGTGTGCCTTAATATCACTAGTGCAGAATCCACAGGCTTTCTCAAGACATGTGAAGACATATGGAGGTCCAGGATTCAATTCAATGTTCCCAATCAAAAGGAGCAGTAACAGAACCACTAGTTCAAGCTTGGAAAGCAGCAAACTTCTAAACATTGATTGATGGTTCACATGGTGGTGACTTGTAGCAATTTTGAAAGTGGAGCGACCATAACATTGCCTTTGAAAGCCCCTCCAAACCGCAGACACCAAGGCGAGCAAAGGAGCTGCAAGCAAAGAGGATGACATTAACAGACACATTACTAATGAGCAACCATTCATAATATAACATACAGCTTACCCAAAGCTTGCAATAGAACCATCCACTGAATTACCAGTTCATAAGCAACAGGCACAGAGCTAATACCACCATCAGCTAGTAAAAGAAAAATAATACCTGATAGATACCAGTAAAGCAAAAAAAGTATACATCACTGTTTGAAATAATGTACCATTGGCATAACAGCTGAAGCACTGCACTGCATGAGAATTAACATCAGTAATACTAATGCCACAAGGACGCTCATGACTGGAATACAGAACTACAGCGTTTGGGTTCAATTCAAAACCAACAGCTATGGTACTAGCACTGATGGAAGCCACTGGAATTTTTTTTAAAAAATAGAATTGTTTCATAGCAGTAAAGCAGAGAGCCAAAAGGATTACACATACCATTTGCATAACGGCTAAAGCAATGCTTTCCATGGGAATTAATATCAGTAAAAGTATTGCCACACGGACGCTCATGACTGGGATACAGAACTGCAGGGTAATCAACACCTATAGTACCAGCAATGATGGAAGCCACTGAAAAAATGTAATAACAGTAAAGAAGAGAGCAAAAAGGATTAAATACCATTCGCCTAATAGCTACGGCTAAGGCACTGCACCCCAAAGTTTATTGCTGCTCATCCCTGCAGGATAGAACCATTGGGCCTTGATTCACTACACTCAAACTACTCACCCAGTAAGAGAGCAGCCAATGGCAAAAACCAAGGCTGTTGCAGTCGAGGATTTGAGGGGTCGGGCTTGGATGAATCACCACTGAAACATCGTGGCCTCTTGCCTGGACGGTCATGATGCCTCCTAGAATTGCAGTGGTTATTGTAACAGCCTATGCGGCTCCTCCACACCGCTATCGTCACCATGTCTGTAAAATAGAGAAAAGAAAAATGTTAAAGTACATTAATAGGGCTTAGATTCTGCCTAAACGAAAGAAGTGGGCCTTCCCTGTAAGAACACACCTACTGGCGACCATAACCTCAAATCTAAGGGGACTATCACAGAAATTTAACAAACAACAGATAATCCTTCAGCTCGTCAATCCAAGGAAGATAAGTACAGACTAGATGTTGAGGTAAATTTCTGCACTGTTAAAGAGTAGACGGCCAGACATCCATATCCAACATACAACCTAAAGGTGCTCCCACAAAACCTCGAACAAACTTGATAAACCTACTCCACCTTACGAACGAAGTAAAATATGTAATAGGTTCACCTAAAATGATAAAGCTGACGTCAGCTGCTATCAAAGCAAAACACGGAAAGAAAGCAAGATTAGGAGGACTTCCAGATTCAGCTAGGCTCGGACCGAAACGTTGGAGCACGAAGCCGCGGGAGGGTAGGTGAGGCGGGAAGGGGAAACGGGGGGTGGGGAGGGGGGGGGGGGGGGAGTTTGATTCAACAAGAACGAAAATTTAAAAATTCGATCACACCAGAAATTTACTGCAATGATTAAATGTAATGTAACATATATTTCGTACATTAATAAGATAAATCACTCTGTTCCAAAAGCCGGGTTTTGATATAAAGTAGTTGTCTGACCTCGCGCGTGACGTGGGTTAAAGTTGGCAAATCTGAGTTAAAGGGCCGTTTTAAAGGGCATTTAAACAGCTGACTGACCAGCTGACGGGGGCGCGCGCTTTTGAGCCGAAATCCTTTAGACTTGAAACGTAAGTGTCAACGAGGTTGAGGACTCCAGTGACTTTTGTGACCTTGGAGTTGTATTCTTGAAGGTAGGATTTGGTGTTTTGCCACCAAAAGTTCACTCAAATCAGGGAAAATATTGTCTCAAAATGATTCTACGCAAACGTCACCCCTGTGATCAGGGACCACCTACCTGTTCAAGATGGATGCTGCTGTGAGGGCCAAGCTACTGTGGGCAAAACCCGACATGGAGGCTCAGCTGCTGGACACATTGGTCAGGGATATTGTCAATGACAATATAACATCTGTGGCGCAGCTCAAACTGCTGAAAGCAAACGACTTGACGTCGAGGTACAATGTGCCTTTTTTCACAGCCCTAGAGCTGTCCCAGAAGTTTGCTGAAATAGGTGAAAAATTAAATGTTATCACAAGTAGAATAGTGGGGGAAAACACAAAAATAAAACTGTTGGTCAATATGATTGGTGATGTCTACGAAATAGCAATTATGGTTTCTGATTTACAGGTGCAAATAATGAAAGACGCACCATTAGAGAAAGGGCTGCGGAGGCAACCAGGACTAAGTTTAAAGTCCGATGGGAGAAAATGCCACCCACACTATTGAAGGAAATTTCTGCAGGGCGGATCCCAACTGAATCAGACAGAAGGAAAATGGTTAGCCGCATAGTTGAGGATGTCAGAAACGAAGTTCCATTTGCTTCCAGAGAGCTGTTTGATACTATAGATTCAAAAATTCAGAATCAGTTTCCAGACAGTTTTGGGGACATTACTATTCGGTCAGCTATCAGGGCGGTGTCCCTGAAAAAACAGTTAAAAGATTGCTTCGACAATGCGAAGAGAAAAGACCGGACAAATTTAGAAATTGAGGCCCCAATTCAAGAGCAAAGAGCTTATGGCTGTCGAAGATGGAGGTTGGCAGCTCTCCCAGATGGTGAGACAAACCAAACCCAAGAGGAAAAGCGTCAGGAACTGGATGAAATCTACTGTACAGTTAGCAAGAGGGACTGGGACTGGGAAAAAATATCAGAGCTGCTGGAGGCAACATATGGGACCCTCCGCAAAGAAATAAATACTATTTCCAAAGTTATTTTTGAGTTGCAAAAAGCTGAACACCAAAAAAGAGCGCCAAAAATTCCTCATGGAGTCGATATAGAAGAGTGTCATGTGTCCCACATAACAAATAGATGGCCCTTCTTATTCCAAGTGAAAGCAGTGAATTCACACTTTGAGACACTTACAAGTGAAGACATCAAGGGCAACATTCAGAAGTTTCTGGATGAATATTCAGATCCTTTGATGGATTTCTTTCTGAATTGTAGGGTATTCAAAAGGGAAATGGAATCAATTAAAAAGCTGTATGACAAACATCGAACACCAGCTAATGAGTACAGCATGAAACTGCTTTCACTTCTCCTCATGCTGTGCAAATATCTTCGTGAAGAGAACAAGACATGGATGGCCAGAGTTGATGTAAGTCCTTAGGGTTTCTGTTCATACAACACGAGCACTCACATATTCAATCCTTGTTTCTCAAAAATACTGTTGTGTTGTAGGAGGGCACCACTTATGACAACTTTGAGGAGTCTTATGACATGAATAGCCTTCCTCGAACGCCTGTCATCTTTGCAGTGGGTAAGACTGAATTCCTCTTACTTTTTTGGTGGCACTGCTGCAAATAAACCAACAAAAAAATTACTTAGTGGAGCTCATAAAATCAAATTAAATTGTTACAGGCAAGTTCTATAAAGCAAGAAAATTTTATGTGTGCCTAGATCAAAAGGTTGAAACATCAAACAGGAGCTTTCTGGATTCTTTTATAATAGCATTTTCCTATTACTACATTTTTGGAATAAATTACCCCCAGGAAAATAGTATGACATTGGACTTTGTACAAAGGTACAACTTGTTGCAATGTAAATTATATGTTTCTCTTTGAAGTACAGAGAGCATGTAAGTGATGACACTTATGTTTAATTCAGAGGAATGGTTGGGATCAACCCAAGGAAAGGGACAAAGACTACCCACCCAAGGAATACCCGGCCATCATCCACAATCTCCCCAAAATTGCTGAACCTATTTAGGAAAATCAACTTTCACCTTCAGGATAGGGAAAGTGTTGATTTGGATTTGGAAAATTTCCAGCTCTTGCAGGAACAAATGGTAAGCTAGCATTTTTCTATCTATGCAAGATCATGAAAGGTACGACTGAAATTGTTTCTTTCAAATTCCCTTCAATAGCTCGACGATCCAGAAGAAAACTAAGTGACAAGGAACTTGGCCAAGATTGTGATTATGACAAGAAATTAAGTAGAGCTAAGTTTGAGTGAATTGTGTCAAAATAGTACAGATGCCAAGTCAAGTATAGATACACATCAATCCAACATGTAATTATTATTACACTCACTCTGTCAACCCAGTTGCTTACAAGTTTGGCTTGTCTTGCAAGAAATGAACACTGTGCTCAGACAGAATATATATACAATGATGAATACCTAGAGTCATCAAAAAGAGAACTTGCCCAGGATATGCTGGTAAACACAAACCAATTTGGCACTTTAGCAATCATAAAAATCACAGTTCATAAATATTTTAGTGCAGCCTGTGACATTTCAGTGATGTCAGCAGCCCTAAAACCAAAGAGAGGATTACATTAAAATGAACTTAGTTTCTAAAAAAATATATGAGATTGAATGATGTGACTTTAAGAGTGAACTACTTTCAGAGGTCAACCATGTTTTGGAAAGAAGACAGAGCAGGGTAGTACTACAATAACTACTTACTATGTTCTTAAACTGGAGAGCCTTTAGAAAACTTAATCCAAATTTGAGTCCACTTAGATGCTTTCATATTTTGAAAAATCATTTTAATACAAACGCCACTTGCTAACACATTCAGAGCATAAGAAAATCATATAATGCAGAACCAGCTAAGCATCAGCCAAAGCAAAATGCAGTCAAGCAAAAGGCAAACAACAGTACATGGAAAAGAACACACCATCACAGAATTGAGGCCTTACCCATGAAAGAAGTAGATATTTCCACATTTAAGTTAAATGTGACAGGCACGGGCCACCTAGCCATGGTAGGGCAGAGAAACTCTCTACTTAGATATACATGCAAGAGTGGTGTCGAAAAGTTCCTGATGAGAACATGTACAAGGAGAGTAAGAAACATCAATACACCTCAAATAAGCAAATAAATGCACTAACAAACAAGACAGCA
This sequence comes from Megalurothrips usitatus, assembly GCA_026979955.1. Taxonomy (NCBI): domain Eukaryota; kingdom Metazoa; phylum Arthropoda; class Insecta; order Thysanoptera; family Thripidae; genus Megalurothrips; species Megalurothrips usitatus. The sequence continues at coordinate 12,542,706 of CM049596.1, forward strand.
AAATTTGACTCACCAGCATAACAATAGGGAAAATAATCTTCGAGGCTTTGTAACATAATCACAACAATCGCTACAACCAGAATGGTTCGCTGATAGACTCACTACCGTGTAACTTAAGAGAATGTATTTTTTTTAAAAAGGCAACACTTCTGAAACAGACAAAAAGTATACATAAATTTACTTAGCCTCAATGAAAACGATGTAACACACTGTATGTTGAAATTTACTTGGGAATTGCTATGGAGAAAGTCCTAATACAAGGAAAGATAAATCTTCCTCATAAGATGCTGACCGACGTTGCAACTAGCACCACACTTCACTCACATACCGAATCCCTTTACATAGCTGCTGAAAGCAGATGCACTCTTCGTAGAAAATTGAACTTGCTCAGTGTTGTGACACCACACTTAGCAGCATTACAAGGACAGAGCCACGTAGTTTAAACCGCAATCTGAAAATTAAATTCAATTACAGCAGACTGAAAAATTAGAAGAAGAATTAGAAGTAATTTCTTACCACATCTTTCCATCACTAGAAATGAGATGAGCAGCCTTTTGTTTCAGTGGCAAAAGAAGTACTTCCCCTTGCCAAGTACTGACATCTATAAATGTTAAATAGTTATGGTCCACGCGAGCCAAGGGAACTGTAAATAAAAAAAAAAACTTTTTGAACTCATACAAGCAATAATGCTTGCATTAATGTAATGGTGATGTTCAAATACCTACCAAATTAAAAGTGAAGAAACCAAAAGGCAATCCAATCACCCCTGACATAAATTTCAGCAATAGCTGTTCCACTGTTACTCTCAGTGTTCACAATGCATGCTACCAAACCCATTTCATTTGAAACGCAAGTTAAGAGAGCATGAAGAAAATATAACACAACTGACAATTTTAGCATTGACCATAACTAACCCGATTTGTTTACCTCCCATATGAATTATTTAAGGACCGATAGAGCATGACTGAAAATTTGCTTCTCACTGGCCCAGAATAGACAGAGGGACCCTCATGAGGATATTACGATCAATAAAGGATAACAAGCTTGTAGAATCCAATCCACATTTTTATGCTGTTGGAAAAGGTAAGCCATTCCAGCATGTAGCTCACCCTGAAATCATATAAAACACAAAATATATTTACACCTTTGCTAAAAAGTTGCAATCAAAGAAGTACAGAAATTAAGTGAAATGAAAACCATAAAATCTTTAACAGTAGCATACAGTGCTGCAATGTATTTCAAGTTTTATATTTTATGCCACCTATAGCAATCGAGACATCAAGGAACGATGTAAAGTTGCACTTTTACATTCGCTGGGGCTAATTCACAACTGACGATACTTTCACTAGAGTATTACAGCTATTCTGCACTCCTTCAGTGTTGGCCATGGTATTGAAAGAAACCACCGTAGAGTTGAGTTGAAGTGAATAGTGTTAAATTGGTAATGATGCCCAAGACAATTGTCGATACACACTTGACTATTTCCTTGATCTGAGTGACAATCTAATTATTTTTGTGTCACTCCAGCATCCGTTCTGGATTGTAAACACTCACTCACACACTCTCTCTCTCTCTCTCTCTCTCTCTCTCTCCTTCTCTCTCTCTCTCCTTCTCTCTCTCTCTCTCTCTCTCTCTCTCTCTCTCTCTGTCTGTCAACCAGGCACCTTTAAGCTTTGTCTGACTTGTCTGACTTGTAAGAAAATGAATATTGTGTTAAGACAGACAGATTTGCAATCAAGAAAAGTCATTGCCGAGAAACAGACTTACCCAAAAAACAGTTGGTGCATGCCAATTGAATTACTTGGATACTGTGACAACCATCACGCTTCATTTGAAAACATTTTAAAACAGCATCTGTCACTCCAGTAAAAACAGCAGCACTAGAAAGAAATCAAAACATGACATAATTATCTTCGATATAAATTATAATTATCAGAAACCATGACTTCCCACACAATGGAAATAGTGCTTACCAGAATTGCCACCACAATGTAGGCACAACCTCAAAAAGACGTTTCAATTCAGAGACCTCGCGAAACACTTTTATCATCAAAATGTCACCGAAATGGAAAGACTTTGCTCTTATTTCCCAAGGACATCACGAACAACATAACCTCCATGCAGTGTCCAACAAATTTTCGTTACCATGAGCAGCAGGCCATTCACAAAACCTAATAAAACCTAATAAATGTGAATGCACAAACAGGGCCGCTGGTGATGGCATTTTCCAAAGAATTCATTCAGTTATTACTGAAGAATAAAGCCTAGTCCGAGCAGACGTCGAACCGAAATGGCACAGATCTAGTGCTGCCAGAAAAGGAGAAAGGGCGAGTCGAGTTGGCTCGGCAACATCGCACTCGTTCACTCATTTTAGGTTTTCACTTAAGGGGCTAGAGCACTGCGAGAGCGCGCCGCTAAAATATTGTTTTCTTTGGAATGGAAAACAAAGGGATTTTGTATCGAGTCTGGCGCGGGGAAAAGTGCAGTGTTTGCGGTTGTTGTTGTTGTTCCTTCAGACATTGAAGTACGAGAAATACTACGAGGCTCAAGGCGGGTGTCGTCTGCATTGAGGCAATGCCGTTCTTTAAACCCTTCCACTCTCTTTATGGTCATTCTCCTTTGACTTGCACCAGTCAATACACTAGAACAACGGTCAAGGTAGCCGCTGCAGCAGCCGCTGCCAATCCTCTAAAAATAATAAATAAATAAAGGGCCCGCGCAAGAACAATACTGTCTGCCGTTTGTACCTCGTCGATTATTGACAGATGCATCTGGTGGAGGGCGGATAACCACACAGGTAGTCGTTATATGCAGGTACACGAATAGCAGAAGCCGGAACACAACCAAAACACGAGATGAATCCCTTATCGTTTATAGATATTTGTTTCGTTTCGCATTGCCTACGCAGCTTGCTTACCTTTCTGGATAATTTTTAGGAGCCCACTCATCGTGTGAGCTTTGGATCGAAATGGTTTGGTGTAAGTAATGTAAGTACACACGGCATATCAACCCTAGCAGATGCAGTTACTAAAAGAATGACATGGCCAGTGAGTGTTTTGCTATGGTTGTTGTGGGTTGTTCATGTTTGGTCCAGCCATGAAAAAAATTCTGAGTAACCTTTTTGCTACAGTGACTCTTTGTGAGATGTCTCTATCAAAATATGTTGAACAAGCCATTGCATAGCTTTAGAAGTATTACTAAAAGTTGTTTCTCTTCAATAAACTAGGTTATCATGGGGCTGTAAACAAGTTCAAAAAGGGTGCACTACAAAATGTGTTAAAATTGTTTGAAACTAGCCTGTAGAGCCATTTCTATGTGTCACATAGCGTCAGATGCTGACATTTATAATTATTTTTTTAAATTTTACTGCTCGTTTCAGAACGATATTTCTTTGTTTTCAAACAATATATTCTTGATTTCAAACGACATTTATTAAGTCTCCTAGGGGGTCATATGGATCCATACATTTGTCGTTATATAACGAAGTTTGTTTGGTATTTTCATGAACGAAGAATTTTCGTTACAGCAATGTCGTTCCAGAACGACAAATTTTTACAGTGTAGACTGAATCGATTTTCGATTCGTCGATTCAGAAATCGAAATTAAAAAATCGATTTTATAAAAAAATCAATTTTTGTACAAAAATAATCGATTTTCGATTTTTTTTGTATTGTGTTGGTAAGGGACAATTTTAACGTATTAATTCTTAGGCAAATAGTCAACAGGAAAAAAAATGGAATAAACTCATTATTTAACTAACTCATATGAACTTTCCATTAAAAAAAAGAGAACACGGGCACCTACATCACACTGATGAATTTAAGGTACGGACGGATTAAGGCCTATTGTTTTCGACACGGAAAAAGGGTACGGACGCTCAGTGAATTTTAAACCGCTGGATTCCGTATCCATGGCTTCCGCACCGGATATATATATTTATCATCTCCGTGTCCCACACCCACACTCTGTATCGAATGCAAAAAAAAAAAAAATACTACGGATGTATTGTAGATGAAAGGCCGTGGCAATTGTTCCGCAGTGAAGATGCGAAAGAATAGGGTTACTGAAAGAGCAACTTTAAAATTTCATTTCAGCTCCAAGATTGGAATAAACGTGATAGCGGACTGTCGGTATCCTCTTCATCAGGCATAAGTGAGAGCGCGCGAGAGCGTTTCAGGATGCACAGAGGTTAGCGATCTGTCACGAACCTTCGGTACCTGACAGGATTTAGGGGTGTTTCGGTTTCATTTTGCATTATCAGCCGGTTCAGGTCCGCCGTTTAAGGCCCACCAACGCGTGGCCAGCGCTGCCTACTGACTGGGCCTGCATCGTTCAGAGATTCATCCTCCCACCCTCCCAGCTCATCTGATCTTTTTAACGCCTGAGAAGCAACACGGCCAACCGATCGCGATCTATCTCAATCCCCGAAAAGAGCTGCAAAAATGTAAATGTAATTCCTAAGTTATAGTTTTTGGCCTAGTAGATGTCAACATCCTAAACTTCTGAGGAGTAGTGTGTTAAGTATTGTGACAGGCGTGAATGGTATTTTGTGTGGTAGCTCTATTTTTAGAATTTAGAAGAACAATCTTTTGCAGAAGTAGAACTTTCAACCAAATAGCGGTTCACTTAGAGATGCAAATAACTGACACTATCTCTTAAAACTTCAGTCATGAATAGACAGGTACACTGTTTGACAAAAGTAATAGTGCAACAGAGAACTTGCTGCTCGAATCCCTTGAAGGACAAGCATAAAACAAGCAGAAAATTGAAATACGAAATATACTTTAATACAAAATGACAATTGTATATGAAACAAAAATTACTTTTCAAATGATAAACATTTTTTTGTTTACTGATTAAAGAAATGAAATTAAAAATTTACAAAAACCGTGAGGTCATTCCATCACAATTGATTTTGGTCATTCAGAAGGACTGTAGCAGGTACCTAAGCCTGTCCATTCCCTGGTTTGAAAGATGCACCCCGTCTTCTGATCCGTCCCTTTTGTACCTGTAAAACATTGAAATATTGGGTATGTTAGGCATTCAATGTGATTCTATTCCCTTCCAAGAAGTGTTTGGATATGAAACAATGACCACATCACTGTGGTGATAGACATTATGGAATGAGTCAGTTTACATTTGTAATGTATAAATTTAAAATAGGCGCTTTGATCGGGGCTAATCTGATCTATTACGCATGATACTCACCATTGGATGTATTCATCGATATGGTTCTCGAAGTCACGATAGAGATCGATGTATTTTGTTAGGGGGCCTGGAAATTACAGAGGGATATGTGAATCAACTGCACTGGTAGTTACCGAGAAATTCGATGTTGATAATGGATTGAGTGACTCACTTTCAAAGGATGCCAGGGCCACATTGAATTCCCTAATGGCCGCATCCACTTGTGGAACTCCCTCCTTCTTTGGGCAAGGCGGCAGCCCCACCCAAATCGATCTTATCTGTTTCACCTCGAGCAGTGCCTTGATTTGCCTTGCACAATCGATGGCCCTTGCTGCGCTGTGGAGGCTGGCCTGCAACGGAGAATAAATCATAGGTGAGATATCTAAACTTAGCGCTCTTAAACTTGGTAGCAGTAATGTTCATGTTCTGAGAGAAAAATGACACAGTTCACATAGTTCCATATTGACATACACAAAGAACCTTATGTAAATGTTCACTAGCAGCCAATTTCTACCAAAGTTCAATGTTGATTCATATAATTAAAGACCCATTTGAATGAATGAACGCCAATTTTAAAAGTTGTACAATTACAAGTTCGAAAAATGAAAAAAAGGAGAATGGCGGACCTGGAATCAGTGAGACAGATAAATAACAGTGTTACTTACAGTCAGAATGTCATTTATGCCACACAAGATGATGAGGCCTGCCGGCAGGTTCTCTGGAGAGTGTTCAAGGATCTCCAGAAGTTGCTGGCAGGTGAGCCCACTCCGGGCCCACCTACCAGCACACTTCTTCCTCTGGTGATTGAACCCTGCGGAACAGAGAGGAATTAGCTTACGTACTGTGTGAAAAGTCATAAGATTAGAAAACAGAATCCCAACAAATGCAGTTAAAAAGAATATTAGTATAAACTGCTTCAAAGGAATCATCAGAGCGTAAAATTGTACTGTTTTCTAATTTCATGAGCAAGCCCCCCCCCCCCCTCTTACAAAGAAAAGACGGTTCACACAGCCAAACATCAGGTATGGAGGGAAGGTGGGGGGGGGGGGCATGTACTACTTACAAATGTTTCTTTCCCAGCCACTGGCGGCGAAGTACCGCACGACCTGGGAGTCCCCTGCGTACTCATACGCCGTCCCTCTAATTTCAGTAGTAATGCTGTAAAATGAAAGACACACATTACCATCAATCTGAGTGAAAAGAGCTTTGCCAGTTTCTATTTAATTTTTTGAATTTATTCTTAAGAGAAATGATGTGATTGAACCACTTTCGGCAGGTGACTTACCGAGAAGGGCTTCTGGGCCGGCGCTGCTCCCGGGCCCGTGGATGGTGGTAGTACGGCTGGTACCGGGCCACCCGGCGCCTCCGGCCCCGACCCCGCCCTGGTGGGTTGCCGCGGTGACGTTCTTCGCGTTCTTCCTCTGGCTGCGACGCAGCCGCAGACGCGCGACGCAGCGTGTCTCTCACTGAATGAGGAGCGGTCACGGCTGCAGAATGAAAATAATCTGTGTCACAAGACTGTGGAGAATGTTGAGGCGGCCGGGGAATGACCCGTACGGCCGTGACACACTTCACATTTCCATCTAGTTCGTCGTTAAGGAATCCCAAAAATTGACGTGTTATGTTCGAAAGTTTCTGGTGTAAAACGACGCTGTTTTTCAATTCTGGCGCGATTGGACAACGCTAAATTGAGGCGCATCGGGGCTGTAGTTTCAGAGGATGCAGAGGCCGCCCGCCTGACTCAGTGGCCGCCCCGTGCGCCGTTGGGGCAAAGTACTTGCTGCACCAGGAGGCACCGGACCACGGCGTACCACCCGCAGGCGGACGGGATCATGGAGCGTGTGCACCGGGCCCTGATGGCCACCCTGATGGCCCACGAGGACAAGTGCTGGAGCGCCGCCCTGCCCTGGGTGCTCCTTGGCCTTCGCCCCGCGCACGTGTCCACCGCGGAGCTGATACACAGCGAGCCCCTGGTCCTGCCCGCACGGGGATCTCATCCCCGCCCCCGCTCCAGGGCGCCCTGGACTTGCTGGCGCACATGCGCCGCCAGGTGCAGCGCCTCCGCCCCGTGCCGGCCACACGGCAGCGAAGCTGCATTCGTCATCCCGGACCTGGACAAGGCATCCCATGTTCTACTCCGGGACGACGCCATCCGCCCCCCACCCCCCCTTTCCCTACACAGGCCCCCACCGGTGAACGCGAGTGACGCCGAGGATCCAGCTCACCGGCCGGGTCACGAAGGTCTCCGTCGACCGCGTCAAGCCAGGGTACCGACTGGCTGCAGACGCGGGGAGAAGCCGGTGAGGGCGTCCCACCCACCCAGCCCGTCAACACTGGCCGACAGAGGACGACCGCCGACGCCGGCCCCGAGGCACCCCGAGGACGGCCCTCCCGACCCCGCTCCATGCCCCCCCCCCCTACCAAGTTCTACGGATCATATAGCGGTAGCCGGGTACCTCACTCCACCTGCCCAGGAGGTAGGCACAAACATTACACCCGTGCGTTTGGGACACGTTCTGCCTACCCTTCCCCGTCCTCCCGACGACACGGAGCACTACAGTACCCTCCCCCTCAGGACGCACGACACACCGGTGCCCGGCACGGTGGACCTGGAGGACGCCTTCTGAAAGTATTCCTCGATGGAGCACTCGATGATAACGACTTACCGACTACGGCGGCTACCTCCGCCAGCGAGAGGGCCGGATATTCAGGTCCTTTCTCATAAGCCTCCCGCAACAAATCAGCGGCGCGGGGGTTCACGCCTTGCAGGCGGGTCACTCTCCTGACAGCATCCGCGGCCTCCATGACGACACGGACGAGACTGAGGGCTGCGCCGAGCGCGACGCCCCGACCCGCCCCTGCCGCCGGGCCGCCGACTCCGCGGCGGGCGGGACGAGGGTGAGCGGGGAAGGCGGGGGAGCACACACTGTTGCCGATTTTTTTCTTATACTTTTACAACCCGGAGAAGCAACAGGAGACATGGCCGTGGCTCGGGGAGCGAGGGCGGAGGCGAGGCGAGTGAAAATACAGGGGGCGTGCGACGGTCACAGCATGAGGGAGGTCTGTAAAGCTAGGATGGCCCGTCGTCAACTGTACAGGACTAGGGTGGACAGTGGGTGCCGGTACATTTTCCATCGGCGGCGGCGTTTGGGCAAAAATTACTCGTCCTGGAAGGCAGCCACGTCCAGGGGCGCACTGAGACCCCGACGGCCCGAGCGGGAACATTTTTTTAGGAACACTGCCTCCGCGAAGCATGGCAGTCCAATACGCAGTTGCGGCTTACAGCGAGGGTCCGCTACGGCTGCATCCCTGGCCGCCCTCAAGTACACCCTACTGCCCCACACGCTCATGGCGCTTCCGACCAGCCAGTGCACCGAGTGACCTATTACACACAGGGCCTTGGCCTACCGCTCCGGCGCGGGCAGTGCACGTTTTGGCTGCAGCAGCATCCGCGGCGTGGGCACGAGCCCCATGATCCTGGCCAGCAGCCTGGACCCGTCGCCACGAGCCCCGCACCCTGGTGCAGATTGCCACCTGGCGGCCCAAGGTGTCCGGGGCGCTGCACACCTGGCAGGCCCTGCTAGCCACTCGACGCATGTGATGCAGCCGCGCCCGCGTCGGCACCAGATCATGGACGGCCAGCCACCACGAGTCCCGGACGTCGGCGGCCTCCTTGGCGTTCCAACAGACCAGTCCCCAGTTCACTGCCGGCGCCTTGCAAAGGACCCGCGGCATGCGGGTGGCGGCGCCGCATCCACCAGCGCGCCGAAGATGCCCATGATAGCCTCTCAGCTCGCCACCTCCGGGGCGGCCTAGTGCGCCGTCTTCCGTGTAGTGTGGAACGCTCGGTAGCGCCACGCCGCGGGTCACACAGCAGGGCGGTCCGCCCGTAACGGGAAGGCCAGAAGTAGTGCGTGCTGCCACTTCCCGCGAAGGAGTCCGGCGCAGAGACCAGGACCCCCTACCCCCTTCCGGCGTAGAGGGCCTGGCACTTCTTTACCACAACCAGAATTCCTAGCCCCCGCCATCGCGCGCCGTGCAGCACACCGCTATGGTGCTGGTCAGGCCGTGCCCCCGCCACAGGAACTTGCCGACCGCCCGGACGATGTTGTCGGCGCCGCGTTTGGGGACGGGGAGCACCAGGGCGACGTGCCACATCCTTGAGAGGGCGTCGGGGCGTACGTCCCGACGTAGGCGGTCCGCTGCGACAGGCCTTGGGTACGCGGGACGTTGTCGCGCGGCTCCCCCCCCCCCCCCCCCCCCCCCACACCCCGGAAGCTGTCCAGCACGGCCCTCCAGTTCCCCCGCGTCGCCTCCTTCACGCTGGCTTGGAAGGACACGCCGAGCACCTTCACTGCTAAAATTTTTTTTGGGATTTCACGAAGAATTAGTCGGTAAAAAAATTGTCGAAGGGCTTCGTGAAATCCCAAATCTGCTCACGAAGTTTCTTCGTGATTGTACAGCAAAAAGTCAGGAAGTATACTGCGTACAAAAATTTCCAAAAAAAAATTCAATAAAGAAAGAAATTCGTTTGAAAATGACACCAAGG